>CM024689.1:3147500-4347500 GCA_014182735.1 Corymbia maculata | reverse complement strand
CTTAAGTGATCCTTTGTGCCAACTTTTGGCACTCCAGAGGTCCGCACCTCCATTAGTCTCGAATCTGAATTTGTGCGTTAAATGCTTCAATTGTGAGATCCCAATTTTCGTTTTTTCCCTAGCTGCCCCATTCACGTAATTGGTTGCGATCTCGACATTGTGAACTTAACCCAAGAAAAGTGGGTTGATATAATGACGGCCGAGCATAGATTTGTCTCGTGTTGGGAAACTTCAAACTCTCGAGTCTGAATGTGGTCGCCTTAATCAAATTTGTTCGGACATTAGTATGTGATACTGACGGGATTAGATGCTATGATGCTTTATCTAGGGGATGACGTATTGTTTTGAAATGTTAGATGCTCATTTACTACACACTTGAAGCTAATCTTAAATTCTTTTGTTGACTTTTCATATGACTAAAACCACCTTAACTCGTCCGTCCCAATGTAGAAAAGTTAAAAGAGAATGTTATGTATTATTAATAATTACAATTCGATATCTCGAAGAGATTATCTAATAAATCATTTTCCTTTCTTTTATGAGCATACATACATAATACACATACATATATATGTATGTCAACATCAACCATGGTCGGCCAAAATTAGCCAAAAAAAAAGTTTGTGATTGAATTGAAAAAATTGCAATAGGTTTATGAGTTTTTGGTAATTTTTCTTGATTCTCTATATTTGGGAAATGACATAAGTAGTCCTTGATTTTTTTCTCATTGTTCAACTTTTTCTATTTTATTTAATATTGTCTTTGAACTTCTTAATTTTGGTTCTATATGGTCCTTCCGTTAATTGTTCAATGAAATTTTCTTATGCTGCCATTAAAGTAGTGAATTCAAATATTTTGCAAGATATACCTCAATAACCCTCTCCCAAAACTAGTCATTTTCAACAAAACAAGTTGACAAGGCATATACACCACATGTCATAATGCGTTTGTATAATCTTGATGATATTCAATAATAAACACGTTAGGTACAAATTAGCCTTAATTACTTGTTCATGAGTAGACCCGTCAAATGGGTGGGTTAGGTCGAGTTTGGGTCAAGTCTAAAATAGTCCGATTTACATTGACCGATTTAACCCGTTTTGACTCATATTCATGCAATATAAATCTAGTGACCCATACTCAACCCATACCCGATTCGACCAGTATTGTTAAAAGCTATTATTATTGTAGAGAAATCTAAGCTCACTCTAAACTCTATGCTAAATGAATAAAACTTCAAATCAAATTAAAAAATTAAAAAATAGTAAATAAAATAAAAAATGTAAAAAACCTATAAATTGATTTCAAAGAAGACAGGGGCGGAGGCAAGGTGGTGAGGGGAGGAGATGGGGAGGAAGCAAGCGGTGGAGTGTCGTGGTCACTGATTCACTCGTAGGTCACTACCACTCACCGAACTTAAGGATGACTCAAAGAAAAAAAACAAACGTTTTACAGTTGGGTTAAAAATGGTCAAAAATGGGTCGAAAATGACTCATACATTCTACAGTTGGGTCGAAAATGGGTCACATATTCTGACCCATTTTTGACCCATTAAGATAGAACATGACTCACAAAATGTGTCCATGACCCATCTGGACACCCCTATTTATAAGGCACTTAAACTTATTTAGTTAAGTAATTTGAAATATTCTTTGTATTAAGAAATTTATTTTCACACGAAATACACTAGCAAGCATTTTTATATGTAAGAATTCTCATCTTAAATGTTTTGTCTTGAGTTTGGATTTTAAAATTCTGAAATATTTTTAAAAAAGACATTTCGTGCTAAGATTTAACCTAAATTTGATATGGAGTAATTGAGAGAAAGAACAAAAGAACATTTTATGAGGGGTGAGCATTGGTCTAGGGTCAACCCTGGACCGACCCTAGACCGACCCAACCCTATCAGTCCTGGTCTAGTTCCTAAGGGGACTAAGTCGGTCCTTGGTCCTAAAATTCCGAGACTAACACTATGCAAGTTAGTCCTTGGTCTTGAGAGTTCAGGGTTGGTCCAAACCCTGACTATTAAATATATTTTAGATATGTTATATATTATATGTTTAATATATTATTTATAATATTTTTTTATCTATTATAAAGAGTAAACCCTAACTCAAATGATGTCCTCCTTCTCCAATAGTATTCTTCTCTTATATCTTCTTTTTCCTCTTAGTCTTCAATATGCCAAGTAAAATCAAAAGAAACAATTATGCTTGTAAGCAACCTCACTCCACTCGCCTCTGGCTACTTATCGCTCGATGCTCGATGCTCACCCCAACTGTTGCTTGATGCTCGCCCCCCTTGCCTCTAGCTACTTATCACTCAATGCTCATCTCGCTCGCTACACAACGCTTGTGCCGCTTACCTCTCTTCACCGACCTTGCTCATTGCCAAGTAAATCAGAAGGAAACAAAGCCCTAATTAGAAACTCTCTTTACTCATAAACAACGCTCGCCTCATAGCTCTATAAGTAGTCTTAATTGTTTTTATGGTTTTTTGCTTTTAGTAAGTGTGAAATTTTTATTATTGGCCTATTCTAAATTTGTTAAATATATACTGATATTTATAGTTTGGTTGCTCAATGCCACATTATTGATGGATATGTAATTTGAAATTGTAGATTTGCCTTTTCAGTGAACACAAAAAATGAAACAAAAAAAAATTATCAGTTGGTCTTAGATTGACCCTAGAATTGGACCAAACCCATTTGGTCGGTCTGGTCCTCAGTCTTAAGCATAATAGGGTTGATCCTCGAGCCTAAAAATTGAGGACCAACACTGTGCGGGTTGGTCCCAAGGTTAGGAAGTGGATTAGCCCAACTCGGACCATGCTCACCCTTACGTTTTATGAAATAAACTGAATAAATAATCAAAGTATGGAAGTGAAATTAAACAAAAATTACAATAAGACATACATTAAAAATGCTTGCCAGTGTAATGTTCAGGGAATAGAGTAATGTTCACATTTCTTGGCATGATTTCATAAAAGACATATTTTATGAAGAATAGGAACCATTTGTAAGCTAGGTGAATGTCATTCAGACAGAGGACAATGTATCGTATGTCTGATGCATGCTCTTTGACGCAAATTAGGTTGCAAAATGTTGTGTTGAAATAAGATACTGATTGCTTCGACTAATCATCAAGAGGATAGAGTCGTTGGAGGCACTCTCCAAGTTTCGATTGTACCTGGTGATTCATGAAAGGCGATGAGTTCAGGGGAAGAGTTGTCATCCATGATCAGTGGCCAAGTGAACGAGCTGCTAGCGAAACGATGACTGTTAGTGCTTTGTAGGACATAAAGTACGTTTTCAGATTCTAGCCTGCGCCATTGCTATGATTTTTGCACGAAGCAATTGAGATTAGGATTGAGGCCTTTTATTATTGTACCGGTTACCGCATTAGCATGCGTAATTTCTCATTACAAATGCAAAGTTTAAGCGGTAGTATAGTCTAAAGAAGGTGAAAAGATTGCCTTGTCAAAAGTTTGCTTTGCCGATTGAAATTCCACCCTTCAGAAACAATGAAGCCGATCAAAAACTACTATCTGGTTTGCAATCTATTCCTGCCTATTATTATTAGCAATCCAAATGAGGTTGATGTCGAGATGTTCATTTTGTCATCAAGTTCATGAGATGCCATGTATAAAACCATATATAATTTTGAGGTGCCTGATCAATCTGGAGGATAAGTTTTTGAAAGTGTTCTCTAATGATTCCTACTTGTTCATGGATGTAAGCTAGAGGCCAAACTACTTAGGCTATCTTAGGATTACGGGAATCATGGGAAGCTGATTCCTGGCCATCTTGGGCTCATCTGTACCGAGTGTAAGAAATACCTATTACTAAACTGAAGCCAAGGTTTGGAACATAGGATATGCAAAATATCAGGTGCAACTTTATCAATCTGGATTGATCTTGAGTGGGTTTCTATAAGAAAGACACAAATTATTAATTAATTGTTTGACACTCTTTTCTTGTTGAATCTCGTTATTCTTCTCTCTCTTTTCTTGGGGGCATTGAGGATGGGTTAATCTTAAATGTTGATGTGGCCCCTTGAAGAAAACATAAATTGAATAATGTTTTATTTTTTGAGGCTGCATTTAATAATCAGGATAAAGTCATATGTAAGAGAAATATAATCCATATATAATTAGCCCATAGAAGATATGAGATCAATTGAATAATGTTTTATTTTCCGAGGCTACATTTAGTAATTGTATAAGTGCTAAAACATATTGGCTATGAAAAAAAGATGAAAAGGTGCAATTCTATTGAAAAGTTACCGTTCTTTTAAAGCGGTATAACTCTTACGAAGTAAAAAGGTGCTTTGATGGAATAAACCTATCGATGTGGTCCTCTCTCCACCCAAGCAATGAATCAACATTGTATTTTATCCTCCATCTAATAAGATACATTGAGGGAAAGTGTGGGTTAAGGGAGAGTTCTTCATTTTTATGATTTTCCAATGGGATTGCTATGGAATAAATGTATTGTCTTCATTCCTCTTATTGTGAAAATCACAAAGATAAAAAAATCTCCTATTTTGAAATTTCACGTTAAAAATTACGTTATCACTTATACTTTTTAGTTTCTGCCTTATCTATTTGCAGGGGGAAACGTTTTTTTTTCACCTCGTCGGGGACTTTGCAATTTGAGCCACTTTATGGCAACAGAATCGGACTAATATCTCATTATTTTGTTTCCTTTTTGGTTCAATGAGATATTCCCTCAATTGTCAATTGTTTATTTTAGGAATCGTATTTCTGGAAAGATAGTCTCAATCCAATAGACAAATATTTCTGGAATTTCAACTTCCCCAGTGGTTGCGCAATCCTCGTTGGCCTTTCGTCGATCGGCCTCATGCCAAGAAGATGAACGGTTATAAGGAGAAGCAAACCAGAAAACTAAAGAATTAATGAGGATAGTTTTGAAAAGAAAAAAAATATGTTTTAATCCTAATTTCAGTATTCCGCAAATGCTACTTCAGAGCCTTGCCGGTCACTGCAAGAAGAAGAAGTCAAAGGAGGAAGAAGAGAAAAAGAAAAAAAAGAAAAAGAAAAAGAATTAAATTAATAAGAAAATTTGAGAAAATAAAATATTATTAAAAAGTTGCCATGTCGGTGTTGGATAACATTCATGTCATCGCTGCTGGTTAAATTTAACCGGATGGACCGAATTGGCATAATTACAAAAAGTTTAGGATTGAATTAGCCAAAAGAAAATTTATGATTGAGTTTATATAATTGTCATAAATTTAGAATTTTTTTGATAATTTTTCCGCCATCGTCTTCCTCAGGTCCGGCCACCTCAACAGGCAGCGTTGGTCCCTCTTCAGGTTGCAATTTTTAGCCGCTTTATCGCGACGAAATCCGACAAACATCGCACCATCTTGTTTCCTTTTTGGTCCGACGAAATATTTCGTCAATTTGTCAGTTGCTTGTTTTAGGAATCGCATCATGTCTGGAAGATAAAAGGAGTGTTAATCCGATAATCATAGCAACAAACCGGCACTTCGTCTCCTTTTATAATCCGATCATCAAAGCTGACTGATTCGACAGAAGTTGGAGAGAATAGCGAGAAACTGGGCAGATCTCCCGAAGAGTTGCTCCGGCTATGCTCGCGATGCCTTTGTCCCAAGGACTTGTGGGCGTTCCGAGCAGTGTGCCGGTCGTGGCAATCCGCCGCTCCCGAAGAGAGGAGCTACATCCCGTGGCTGATGTTCGCAGAGAATACGGAGTCGCCGTGTCGCGACGTCTCCTGCCCCTCTTGTAGGCGGGTTCACCTAGCGCCTGTGCCGGCGGCGAGGGCGAGGAGATGCTTCTCTTCGCGGGGCTGGTTATTCACGCTCGGCTTGGACATGGAAATCCACATGCTGAAGAACCCGATGTCGCATCACTGCAGCTACGTTCCGACGTCGCGTCACCGCAGCTACATTGTTAAGCTTCCCGATTTGGATATGTTTTCCCATATTAAACGCTTGCCTTACTATTTTGATGATTTCGACACTAAGTTCGTCCTATCCGCCAGCCCTAATACGTCTTCAGATTACATGGTCATGATCATCTACGGTAAGGGCAAACTGGTGGGGCTCTGGCGGCCCGGCGGCGAGGCGTGGACGGCGGTGAATTTCCCTAGCCCCCGCCGTGATATCTGGGATGTCATATTTTATGACGGGTGCTTCATCGCTATTGATTATAAGGGTAGCATATTGAGGTGCGACGTGGACGGGCCAGCTCCGTTCGAAGCTCGAGTGATTTTCGAAGTGCCGGGACGGCTTATGCATTGGGAGCACCCGGATCTCGTGAAACCAGGGACTGGACATCAACGCGGAGTGCATCTAGTGCAGTCAACGAGAGGATCTCTGCTGTTCGTGTCTCGACTGGGAAGGCGCAAACCCTTACGATTTCGAGTTTTCGAGATCGACCTAAATGCTCGAACGTGCATGGAAGTTAAGAGCCTGGGGAACGCATCTCTCTTCTTGGGGCCCAGTTCCGGCTTCTCTTTGGAGTCCGACGAGAAGCATCGCATCGAGCCGAATTGTATTTATTTTACCGATGATTCGTGGGGCCACCCCATCGAAGAGGGAGGAAACATGCAGATGAGAATATACCACATCGAAGATCGTACGACCAAGCAGTTTCCCATGGCCACGTTTTATGACGATTATTCTTATCCGCTTTGGATCGAACCGAGCTTTTAACTCTAAGGTAAAGAGTTTGGCTTCTTTTTTTCTTTTTTTTTTCTATTATTGATGAAGTGAACAGACTCGCAGAATGCTATGCTATAGATTAGTGAGGAGCTAATTTGAAATTTGAAATAGTTAGGTCATCAGAATTGAAATTGTGCTGGAATTCAATTTCGGTTTTTGTCACGATCATGTTTTTTCCTTCGTTTTATTTCCTTTAATACGCAACATCTAGATTTCTTAGCGACGGCCAAGTTATTGGTTAAAAGCAATAGTGCTTGGTTTTCGATTGAACTTGTGAGATAGATGCTTCAATTTTTGCCGACGTTAGTGACGAATTTTGAGCTATAGATGCCTCAAACTCTGTTTCGCAGAATATACTCAATGCAGCATTGGGACCTATCTTTTTCGAATATCGAATATACAAGATCCTAAATTTCGTTTTCCTTGACCTGTAATGTAATCCCCACCAATAAATTACTTTTGTCAATTTCACCATTTTTTGGATATTTTTAAATTCCCTTGCTTGCTAATATCAAAGGCCAATAGTTCATTGGTCGTGGAGTAGCCGATAAGGCGCCCTGGTGAGCTAAAAATACCAAGCCAACCTTCCTTTTGAAATTATTCCAAAAAACAATACAATGAATAATAACATCAATCTCATATCTGATCGTACTACATTCTAGTCCATTGAGCAAAACACATTAAGCATAATCACTAGTTTCGGCACATCATTAGCTCTCAATCAATTTATACACATGAGGTCAAACCTGTCTTTATAGCTTTGAAAAAAATATAACATTTCTATCCTAGAATTCCCAACACCAACAATCTTAATTCATCCCTCTGCATCATTCGTTATTCACCCGATAACCCCAAGTTTTATTTTATTTACAAAGATACGTGAGTACAGGAAAATCCTCATGTCACTCTAGCACGTGACGATGAGATGGCGTTCTCTACGACTCCACCTAATTCAATGATGCATCCAAGAAGTTGGATTCACAATGTAAGAAAGACCTATTCTTAAACTGAAAGCCAAGGTTTGGAACGTAGCATCATGCGAAATTTCAGGTCCCGACTCTATCAATCATATATATTTATTAGAAGCTCCATGATCTAGGAAACAGAAGCACGTGCGGGTCCGCCTCTTTCGCTTGCCTATGCAAAGACACATGTAAATAAATAAATAAATTATTAATTAATTAATTAATAGTCTGCTGCTCTGTTTCGCCTCATCTTCATCGACGAAGAAGACTCGATGATGTCGTCGGGGACCCCGCAAAATTTTCAGCCGCTTTAACGTAACGAAATCAGACAAACGTCACATTGTCTCGTTTCCTTTTTGGTCCGACGAAATCAGACAGGATCATTACAATGCCATGCTATAGATAGTTTAGTGATTGATTTTAGAAACTCGAAATCGTTAGGTCTATGGAAGTGAAATTGTGCTGAAATTCATTTCTGTTTCTCAATACATTAGTCTCGAATCTGAATTTGTGCGATAAACGCTTCAATTGTGAGATCCCGATTTTCGTTTTTTTCCTAGATCTGTACATGTTGATTCCGTTCATGCACATTCGATAAGTCTCTATTTACGAATATGATTAATTCAATTCATATGCATTCGATAAGAATCTGTTTACAAATATGACTAATTTAAGCGAGAGGCCTTGCGATTTGAATCAAAATACTCTCGACAATTTTTCTTGTGATGGGCATCGGTGAAATTGAGAAGAGAGCATGATTCATCATTTTTTAAGGGTGCATATGATAACTATTCAATTTATTTGTTTTTCCAATTTCTTTGTTCCCAATTTGGAATAAAAACCTATTTGGTAATACAATTTCATTTTTCTATTTTTGGAATAAATTTTTTACTTCAGAAATAAGGTTGGAACAAAAATCCAAAGTAAACAAATTTTATTTCTGAAAAAAATGAGAAATAAAAATCCATTCTCATTGCTCACTTTCGCTATTAACTAGTGTTTACTCGTCGCCCGTTGCCTATCATTCGTTGCCACCACCCATTCACTAACCTGCTGCTCTCGCCACTCATTGCTGGTTGTTTGCCACTCGCCCATCATCCACCACCTATTATTCGTCCATGGGCAATTCACACGCCATCCTTGACCACCCGCTTGTCGATTGTCCACCATCACCCGATACCGTCCATCTGTTGACTACCTTTGATCATTTGGAAAGGATAAATTTTTTATCGTCAGGAAAATAAAAAATAGAAGAATTTATTTTTAACCAAAATTTGATTTCTGAAAAAGAATAAATATGACTCGGAAACTAAATTTCTTTCGTAGACAGAATCGGAAGGCGGATCTTTCCTGGGACTTCGTCCCAAAAAGTCAGGCCCGACCGGTCAATTTGTTTTTGCACATGGCATCCTGTGAACCCGCACGGGGCCGACAACGAAAGCAGGGGGACCCTTTGCCCTCAGGATTCTGACCCCCTCGTCACGTGCCGCACGTGCCGATTTCCTTTTCGCACTTCCTCACTCGTGGGGCCTACTTATCTGCGGGTCAACGAAAAAGTCCGAACCACCCCCAACAAAAAGAATTGTGAATCGCGTTGGTAGGCCTACTGCCGCTGCTCGCCTTTCCTGCTAATTCATTATCTTCTTCTCGGCCATACAAAATGCCCTGCCTCAGATCCTGTGGTGTCTTTTGGTCGATGATATCGATCATCGACACCGACGTGAATAATTCATCGTGATCTTGATATAATGGAGTTAATCCAGAAAAAAAAGTTATTTTTTATTTTGATGAGCGACAAATAAGAATTTGTCTAATTTTAAGAAACTTTAAAGTTTTGAAGCAAAATTGTGATCGTCTTAATTAAAATTGTTTGAACTTTATGAGGATGACGCATTATACATGAAGCTAGATTTTAAATTTGGTGTCGACTTAGAGTATGACCACAGACACCTTTAACTCGTCCTACGTGGAAAAGTTAAAGAAAATGTTAAGTATTATTTATAATTACAATTCCATATCTCCAAGAGGTTACCTCATAAATCATTTCCCTTTTTTTTTTTAACGAGCGAATATATATGTGCTCACCTTTGATATATCTCCATGTTGTCATTTAAAAAATATTTCAAATGCATTTCGAATCAAGCACATGTAGAGCGTATGAAAAGTAACTTGTCGTACTTAAACTCAGCTCTGTTTGGGCTCTCTCTAATTTGGGATCGTGATTGTGGCTTGCAAAATAGGGGTTGGTAAAAAAACGTCCTTCAATTAATTATTAATCCTTGTCCTAAAACCTTAATTATCGTTGGAAAAACTCAGCGACCAAAAGCATGCAAAGGCACATAAAATATTAGCTAACAATAATAATAGCAGTAATAAACTAGGTTATAGTAATTTCATGGAGAAGTGATAATTTATCATTTCGGATGGGAACCGTTGGATGGTTGACCCGCAAGTCAATCCATCGTCCTCCGGAGATCGAGTTTTTATTTTTTCCCCCCATTTTCTGATTTAATTTATCTGAGTGTAGTGCCATGCACGTGGCCACTCGTTTTTTTTTTCTTTTCAGATCATTTAATTTATTTATTAGCTATTTTTACTCATCTCTCGCGCTCAAATTAGGGGTGAGGATATCAAACTGATTAAGTTAGAAATTACTTTGACCGGACCGGACTAACCATTTTGGTTTGGTTCTCGTGATGTCGGGCTGGATTGGACCAACTTTCTTTAATATATTTCTTAATTTCTTTAAAATAGTAATAAGCCTTTAAACAATAATAACTTTAATATTTTTTAAATTTTTTATTAAGTAGCCGGTTTAATCGGATCAGACCGGTCAGTGCGGTTCGGGTGCCCAGATCCAAAAACGGTTCGATTCCGATTCCTAAGTGGAATCGAACCGAAGCGGTAACCTATCACTTTCAGCTTGGCCTCCACGTAAGCCGAGGGAGTGACGTGATGGGCCTTGGCCTCCACGTAAGCCGAGCACGGGGGTTGGGGCCCGCCCCCTCTCGGTCGCCGCCAGCACGCACCGTCGTCCACCGCCGAAAAGGACTGCTCGAGGTCTGTTTCCGCAGTGAGCACTTCCATTTCCATGGTCCCCCCGCGCACCACGAAAGGGCGACGACAGAATTTACGAAAGCGAGAAAGCCTCCAACCTTTTCTCCCTGTCTCTGTCTCCCCTCCCCTCCCCTCTCCTCTCCTCTCTCTCCTCCTTCTTCACTTTCAGTCAGCAATCACACAGTAGAGAGAGAGAGAGAGAGAGGATTACGGAGATGCTGCTCAGCCAGTTGCAGAGCTCGCGGCCATGGATCCCGCCCCCTCGCCTTCCCGGACTCCGCCGTAATCCTCCTCCCCCGAGGTGCTCATCTCTCTCTCTCTCTCTCTCGCTCGCTCGTGCTCTCGATCTCCGTTGAGTTTCATTGGAGTGTTGTTGAGTTGGCTTCGTCCGGTGAGATTACGCGACGTCTTGGTGATTAGTACGGTCGCATTTGCCCTTTCGGACTGAGTTCGTGTGTTCTTGTCGAGTTCGAGGCGGCGGGGCCCTGATTCGTGTCTGCTGTCGCGGTCCCCCCTGGGGTGGATTTGCTTCTTCTTCCGAGAATCCGCGAGTGTTGTATACGAGGCGCGAGACGCCGACCGACGGTGGCGAATTAATGGTATTTGGCGGTGTTGTTTTGCTGTTCTGCGATCCTCAGCGGATGAGACAAAAAGTGCTTTTAATGTTTATCCGCGGTTTCTCCCTTTTTCTCTTCCTCCTCTTTTTCTGTCGGAATTGTCCCGATCGTTTGTGGACAATTAATTGGATTACTGTGACCAGTGGAAGAATCGATGAACGAATCTGGTGCGAAAGAAAAATTTGAGATTTTTTTTTTTGCTTTTGAAATTAATTGCTTCGGAGAATCTGTAAGTGTGTATGCGACGCTCCATCGAGAGCACTAGTCAACAATGATGAAGCTGGAATGTGAACGGTATTTGCATTTGTATGGCAAAGAGTAAGACTTATGTTGAATGTGGAGAGAACTTTCGTTATCCTCTCCTGAGGGAATCCGTAAGATTAATGAGATGGCAATTTACGTGCAAAGTGGCGTATTCTTTGTGATTCCCTGGTGTTTATGGTAGAGCTGGACTTTTGGAGAAGCTGACGCTGACAGGGTCTCCTTTTTCCCCCCAGCAAAGTGATGCGGATACAATGCTTGTGGTTCAAACATGCGGCGTTTCGTTGGCATGGCAACGAAAGGCACAAGGAAGGTGAGTTGTTTGCAGTCTCTGGTTAACACTTTGAACTGTATCCAGTTTTGCATGCATTCTTGGGTTGTTACACTTAATGTGCTCTCTCCAAGATATGGAATTTTTTGGTATTTCAAGGCCTTTATACCCATTTGAAGAAAGATCGCTTGATTGCCATTTATTTAATGTTCTACCGAGCAAAAATCTAAATTGGACTTCTGAAGGAGAAGGGTTGTGTGCTTGATAGAGATTTTCATATGTTAAAATTTGTGAACAAGAGGCTAGGGGGAAGCTGAGAGGTTCAGGAATTTAGTAAAACCTCCAGTTGTATTGTGGGTTATCCTGTTCTCCACACTTCGTCAGGTCAGAAAGGGTGCGACTGTGTGGAGTATGTCCCTCTATCTCTGCTCCAGTATCCTGTGACTGTGGGACAGAAGTACTTAACTACATGTGCTATGTGATGGAATGGTGAATTCTAATTACTTTTCTCCCCTGAACCTACAAATATTCTAGCAGATTGACAGTAATTTTGATTCATGTTTGCATTCATTTATGTGGGGGCAGCTGCTGCAAGCATCACTGCTATTTTTATATTTGGAAAAGTTGAGGTCTGTTCCTATATTTTAGAAGCCTGGAACGAAGTCATTACCTGTCATCTGCATCAATTTGTGTAATGCGAATAAGTTGACTTGTGAGCTTTCATATTCACTTCTGGCCACATTGATAGCATGCTCGTTTCGTTATTTATCTGATATGCCTTTGTTTCTACCAAGTCTTATGCATCTCTTAATGGACAAATCTTTTTTCCAGGGAAATTGGATGCCAGATCCCAGAGAACTGGGGATGGTCTGCACTTCAGAGTATGTGCAGGGAATAAGGACAATTTTGATGTGAAGTTCTTTGCGATGGGCCAGAATAGGGATTATCAGGTGAGATGTAACTGTGTCATTCAAGTATCTCGGAAATTTTGAGGTATACACAGGTTAATGCATCAGATACCACTCTTAATCTAATATATTTGCACAGCTTGTACTGGACCAGTTAAATTCATTCCTTTTGTTCTATTTTGGCGTCTGAAATAGTGAATTAAGGATAGTGTTTTTCTGTATCCTCCTACTTCTCATAAATCCGACTTATCTTCTCTTAGTGTATGACTTTTAGTGCTATTGACACTGCCTTTTATTGTATGGTGTTAATAAAACCTTTCTTTGCGAAGTATTGGTTTTTACGGAGTTTTCTTAGCTTGTTTTTCTGAACTAAATCACAACCTGCGGACTTAGAATGAATATTTCGAACTTTTGCTTCTACATGTTTTATACTTTACCTTGGAAGAAATTCTTTTTTTTACGAGACTTGGTAAGTGTCAACTTTTCACAGATGAGGAGGACTCCATATACACTAAGTTGCCTTCACCAATCTTCCATACTGTGACATATATGCTTCACCAATAACTAGCAAACTGATCTTTTGATTAGAGTATTACTATTCCTGTTTGTCAAAATCGGAAGTCTAACATAGCTCATTCTACAGGATCCCCATGTTAGATCAGTGATGAGTACTATGTCATTGTACACGTTACTCAGGTTGTCCCAAATGAATTCTGCCTACATGCTGACAAAGATATTTCAGCAGTTCCTACCACATCTTTTTCGGACATTTCTGGCTTCAAGCACTCCATTTGCCTGTGTATCTAACTCCCTAAATAAACCAATGCCTCTTAACTTGGACGTGTCCTTGCCTTCACTTGGAGACATCAGATGGAACTTTGCGCGTATGATGTATTTGTTCAACATCCAACTTGAGCGAAATATTGCCACGTAGGTGAAGTCATTGCCTTTTTTTGCCCTATGTACCTGTAGGTCCCTAACTCATCTTCAGTTCGAATGATATATTTGTCAACATCCAAATTGATTGCGTCCAACTTGATTGAAACATTGTCACGTAGGTGAAGTCATTGCCTTTTTTTTATTTTATTTTTCGCCCCATGTGCCCCTACATCATCTTGACTCTATTTTTAGGGCCTGTTGTTCAGTTCCTAATGGTTGATTACTTGTTCTAATTGTCTTTGTCATCCCTATATACAAGTTGGTTGCTTGAATCAAGATGATGATGATGGTTTCTTTTCCTGAATGCGGTGCTTTCTGAAGTTGATATGTGAAGCTGTAATTACTTCTTTCCTTCCTGTGACTTTGGCCAATTTTTGAGCTGTCAATTTTTATTTCATTGCACTCATCTAAGAAGGCTTCAATTATTGAGAGCGATAAATTCATTGAGACTAAATGAAATCAATCAGATTTTGAAAATCCTTAAGCCATGTGAGGTAACATGAAAAATAATTAGTAAAGCTACATCATACTAAAAGTGGTTATGAGGATAACCATAATTCAACAGATCAATCAACTTATTTACCGACAGAAATTCCAGCCTTGAACAAAGCAAATTAGTGAATTTCTCCTGAGAAGTGGCTTGCGATGTTATCACTAATAAGTTTGTGAATTTGCAATGTGTCTTGCTATTGTTATGTGAAGTATCACAGTGTCAACTATTTAAGGAAGATGTCCTTCACACTTTCATGATTAGCATCTGGTTTTAAATTGGATAATTTGGATGTTTTCGCAGTTAGCCGGGATTGAAATATCAAATGAAGGAAAGTATGTGAGCTTTAGTTGGGATTGCTTCATTTTCCTTTCTGGTATTGAAGTATCAGTAGTTGAGAAAGTGACCATCAAATCAACATCTTACAAACCTTCTTTAACAGACTTGAGATGAACACATATTTTTCACTTCCTTCATTCCCAAGTTGATGTAGTCTGGGTGCTACATGCAATCATATTGGTATTCTGTCGTCACTCTAATAAATAGGGAGCGTATTAGCATTGCTGTTTCGACTCTGGAAATAACTTCCACAATTTATGTCTTAGCGTATAAGAGCATCATTTGGCTTATAACTTTAGTTCTGAGGTAGTTTAGTTTGAGATGACTTTATAATGTTCAGATTGTTCATATACTTTTCCGTTAACTTCAACCCTAGTTATGATTAGTTAGCCTACTAGAACTGGTATTATCTACACTATGATGGCATAATAAGAATTTAAGATCAGGCTTTTGATGGTAAAGTTCTGATACTGATGCACTTTAGTGTCATCACTTGGCGGACTATCATGAACATTTATGTCAACATTGGATGGCTTTAGCATGATGTTCTAATGCTTCACGTAAAGCACTGATACATTTCTCGTGAATGGCTGTAGGTTCTTTATAGTGCTCCTGTTAGCATGCTTCTCTTTTGTTGTCATTGGTGGCTTCCTATTCTTTAAGTTCAGGTAACCCCATCATCTTTACCTTTCACACAATTATATATATGGAGTTTACTTTTCATGCTTTATGCTTTGCATATGGGTTCAACGAAACAAACAGATCTTTAGGTAGTGGCTTAAGTAGTAAACATCAAAGAAAAGAAGCAAAAGGAATAGAAGAATACATAGATAAAATCTTTCATTCATTGGTTGATTGGTCATTCCTTTCTAAATTGAAGGGGGAGTAAAGAATCACTTGAGGATTGCTTTTGGGAGGCATGGGCATGTTTGTGCTCATCATCTACTCATTTGAGGGTGAGTTGGTGCTATTGCATTTTCTGGTGTATTTTATGAGTTATATACGTTACTACAACCTTCATGCTGCTAAGATGATCTATATTTATATCTGGTGCTAAGGATTTGATTTGAACTACAGCAAAGAACACGTTTCGAAAGGGTTGTTGGCTTTATTCTTGCTATCTGGGGAATATTATTTTATTCTCGCCTACTAAGCACTATGACGGAGCAGTTCAGGGTAATCTCCAGCAAAATAAAAGAGAAATTTTCTTTTTTCTTTTTTTCTATCTAAAGGTTGATCTCTTCCACTTTTGTCATCTACAGAATAATATGCAAAAAATCAGAGAGGGAGCACAAATGCAAGTTCTAGAGAGTGATCATATTATTGTATGCGGAGTAAATAGCCATCTTGGATACATACTAAAGCAGCTTAATAAGTATCATGAGTTTGCTGTTCGCCTAGGTACTGCTACAGCTAGGTAATTTTTGGCTAAAGTTTGAATAAGTTTATACAAGTATGGTCCGTTTTTCTAATGTCTTCTGTGGTTTTTGTTGGTATCTGTCAACAGGAGACAGAGGATTCTTCTAATGTCTGACCTACCGAGAAAGCAGATCGACAGGATAGCTGACAATATTGCCAAAGATCTTAGTCATATTGATGTCCTCACCAAGAGGTATACCCATCTTATTATGGAACAAAGGGGTGTCTTGCCAGATTTGGGAAAATTTGTTGTATGGTTTGTTAGCAGCTTAGTAACCTATCGATGTTATCAGTGAAGCAGGAAACATGACCCAGATTCTCCTGGTCCAATGAAGTTTTAAACTGAATTATAGCTTCTTTCATAATTCAACCATGAACAGGTTGCAATATTTGGCTTGCATTGAATGACCATTTAGTTATTATTTTTTTTCGGTAGCAATTCTATTTGTATTCTATCTTTTAAATTTTTTTTTCTGTGTTGAGGCTACTATATGAAAGCTCTCACTTTCTTTGCTTTTCTGTTGACAGTTGCAGTCTTAGTTTAACAAAATCATATGAAAGAGCTGCAGCAAGTAGGGCTCGCGCCATTATTATACTACCTACAAAGGGAGATAGGTGAGAACATATACAGTGACTGTTGCATATTCTTGTTCTCTTGTACTCTGAAATAACAGAAGCATTAATATCAAGGAAAATGCTGTTCCTGTGGCAGTTGGTTTGTGAAAGATGCTTTTAAGTTTTGTCCTGCATTGTACCATGCAATTTTACTTTTCTGTACCCTTTGCAGGTGGAATTTACTTCTATTGTAGAATAACAAAGAACTCCTGAAATTTGCATGTAAATATCAATAGATCCTTTATCCCATGCCAATGCAAAGCAATTTCCAAAGCAGATTTTGTTCATCTTGGACAGTGCTAGCCTGCTTTGAAAAATGTGTCTTCAACTAGGAAAACCTGATCTCTACCACCTTTTTACATGGTATATTGGAAGAGAAAAGCAACACGTGATTGTTAGGATATTGTAGTTAAAACTGGTTGCTAGCTTTGTGCAGTGTAGTGAGAGGTTTGGAGTTTTTCTACATGCACTTTCTTTACATCTTTTCATTTTAGAGAACTTCAACAAAATTTACTCTTATATCTTAAGAATAATAACTAACAAAGAGGAATTTTTATACATTTTACGAATATGCACTGGCTGAGTGAAAGGGGCAGTTGTTCTTTTGGGGGTATTGCTGAGGTGAAGCGCAGTGTGGGCATTTAGTTAGTAGGAGGTTTTTGTGATAGCAGATAAATCTATGTGCATGACTTGGAGAACTTGTCATTCCTCAATTGCAAGTCTTGGAGACAATAGCGCATTTTCCTGCGGATGACAGAAAGTGTAATTAGTTTTTCTAAGATCAGAGGGTTGCTGAAGCTGAAATTAATTTGAAATTCCTTTTCCTCAGGTATGAAGTCGATACTGATGCCTTTTTGTCAGTGCTGGCGCTTCAACCTATTCCGAAGATGGAATCAGTGCCTACCATTGTTGAGGTACTAGAACAAAATTGCTTATCTTCATTTGCTTTCCCTTATGCTGGAAGTTACTATTTTTGTGATGGCTTGGGCTTATCATTTCAACTCGCAGGTTTCGAGTTCCAATACTTGTGACCTTCTAAAATCAGTCTCAGGCCTAAAGGTGGCACCTGTAGAGCATGTTGCATCAAAGTTATTTGTTCAATGCTCTCGGCAAAAGGGACTCATAAAGATCTACAGACACTTGCTCAACTATCGAAGTACCATACTAATATTCTTCAAACTCTTACACCCACTAAGACTACATTCCATCAATATATTTTTAAAAAAAAAATCTATCACGTGGTCAATTGGCAAAATTGCTCTAGAGAAAGATAGATTGGATTCTCTTTTTTCCATTGGTTTATTTCGGCCTCGTTGTAAAATGAACTAATGCTTGTAAAGTGGGGAGAAAACACCTTAGCTGTTCTCTTAATGTTGGAACCCTTGGGAGAATACTTACATAATCTGCTTGATCATATTGCAGAAAATGTTTTTAATCTTTGCAGTTTCCCTCATCTGGTGGGCATGAAATATGGGCAGTTAAGACGTGGATTTCAAGAGGTTACATGAATTTGCTGGGCTATATATATATATATCCCATATAGTTAATTTTCTGTTTGCTCCTGTCATTTACTTTTGGCAGTTGATGTTATGCAGGCAGTTGTTTGTGGCCTCCATAGGAGTGGGAAGATACAGTTCCATCCAAGTGATGATGAGATGGTGCAGCATGGTGACAAAGTAATGAGGACATTACCTTTTATGAGTTGGCTCTAAGTTCCTCTTGAGACTCACATAATCCAGCATATTTGTTGCTCCTCTTTTTCTTGTAGAAGCTGTGCATGGTGAACATCAGTTGAGGCATTCTTTCATATCAGCCATACTATCATGAAAGTCCCAATGTTTAGATGAAACTCTATTTTACATCCCGGACTTTAGAGCCCTTCTTTTCACTGTTTTAGGGTGTAAAACACAACACCCCATTATATATGTTGTATAAGGTGCCACTATTTGAAGTTTAGGATACATAGTGCAATACCCTGAAAAGTTGAGGGAGTCAATTGTCACCTTTTGAATTTCAAGTTGCAATATGTAAAACCCTTGAAGTTCAAAGGGGTTAAAATTAAATCTTCCCTAATATCGAAGAGCTATTGTGAAGAGAATAATGTAGAAAGTATACCTGAAAAGCCCCCGCTTTCTAGCCAGTACATTTGAATTATTTAGGAACATATTTCCAAGGGAAGTTGTATCTCATTTACTCCTCCTAAGTAATCTTCGAAGGGTTTAACTTGATCATGCTCTTCTCTCTCTCTCTCTCTCTCTCTCTCAAGGAGTAATTAGTCAATTTATGAGCCATTGCTTCCTCTATATTGTCTGAAGCGTTTCTAATTATCTTTTGATCAAATTATCAAAGGTTTACATCTTTGATCAAACTCACGTAGTTCTTTCACCAATCCTTGTCCAGAGATTGTTCATAGCCCCTCTGCATGGAAAAAGGAGACCCCAAATTGCATCTTCAAGTGCCACTAAAGAAGGAGTAGGTTCCATTGGAAATCTGGAAGCTGTTGCAGAGATTAGTGATAGTTCACATGCCTTGGAATTGATAAAAATGCGGCTTGATCGCATTGTCAAACGGTCAAACAAACTGGGCTCAAAGGTATGGATTTTCTAAAACATGCAGATACAGAGAATTAGCATTCTCATGTATCGTTCTCATTTTCTGTTTACTTTCTCGTGGACACAGGCATCTGAGTGTAGTTTGGGACCTAAAGAATGCATACTTATGCTTGGATGGCGCCCAGATGTTGCCGAAATGATTGCTGAATATGACAATTATCTTGGACCTGGCAGTGTGGTGGTATGCTTTTATATGGCAGTCTAGCGTGTCAACTTGCAATTATTTTGTTTTGGTTTATGATGTGCATAGTTAATATCAGCTTGTTGCACATAATATGAGCTTCAAGCATGCGCTTTTGACATGTAACTTCTCGTGGTTTTTTTATACTTAAATTTTGTGGATAAGGGAAAATGTAATAGAAGTCAACTTGTTGGCCAAAGGAAAAAACTTGCTATTTACTCAAGAGAACCAGAAACGAGATGCCTATCATGTGCATCTTTCGCTCATCGCAGAAAAGGATTGATGCATTTTTTTTTTTCATTAAGATTTCTTAAAGTTAATCACCTGAGGTCAAACTTGAAGACCAAATTTTGTTTTAAGGCAGTGGCATCGACTAGCTCTATTTTAAGTGAGAATTTGCCTCACAGAATATGACATTCATTATGAGTTTCTGTGCAAATAAAGGCTGTAATCTGAGCATTCTTTGATCACCAAGCATGACATGATTTGTCTTCCATTAAAAACATGGTTGCCAAAATGCATTATTAAGTGACTTGACAAGTTGCTTCTTGAGTCACTTTGAAACATCAGCATCTACTATTAAATTAAATTTTCTTTTTGTGGCTCATGACAAAAATTTGGTGCTGTGGATCCTGACGTGTTAGGTATTGTGTGATTTTGTGCGCAAGCTGCTTCTTCCGATTTGAATGACAATAGAAAACTGAAGATCTTCATTTTACAATTCATTTTTTGACATGGACATTGATTTATTTGCGAATGTGTGCGTGCTTAAGTTCCTAGATGTGCAGTCTACAATCCATTCATTTCTCTACACATTTGCAGGAAATATTGTCGGATGTGCCCATAAATGACCGGAATAAGGCAAGCAACCTTGCTGGTCAGCGCAGACTAAAAAATATCAGGGTCTCCCAGAATGTATTGTCCTGTCTCTTACTGTGTCTTTCCAGTAAAGTCTCCTATTTCACATTTTTCCTTTTGTGTTTCACAAATGTGCTGTAGATTGGGAACCCAATGGACTATGATACCTTAAAGGAGACTATTATCAAAATTCAAAGCTCAATCAAGAAGGAAAATATTCCCCTTTCAATTGCAGTAATACCTGATAGAGACTGGCTTCTTGGAGGTACTTATATTTCAATTAACTAGAGAAGTTAAACCTGATGGTGTGGATTGCTGACCCATGTTTTGGTTCTATTCTTCTTGGTTTCTCTCTTAGATCCATCCAGGGCAGACAAGCATTCTGCATACTCTCTTCTTCTTGCTGAAAATATTTGCAATCAACTCGGTGTGAAGGTATTCCTTTTCAGGCTTTAATCCAGTCATGTGGTAGATTCTTTTCCATAGACTTTTTCTTTAGTATCCTAGCTTTACCATGTCAACTGCACATTTGATTGGGAAAACAAAGGAATGATACGAGTTAGAACAATGCAGGTGCAAAATCTGGTTGCAGAAATTGTTGACTCGAAGTTGGGTAAACAAGTAATTTTCTTCTGTAGGCTCATGTTATCTCCTTAAGTGGAAATTTTCTGTGCTTCATAGAAATCCAAGTAAACGGTGTACAAATTCCTGCAGATTACAAGAATTAAACCATCCCTAACTTATATAGCAGCTGAGGAAGTAATGAGCCTCGTAACAGCCCAAGGTCCTTTTCTTCTTGTTATTCTCTTTTATTTTCTGCGTTTGGTGTTGGTTGCTCATCTAAAGCAAATATAGAAATAGAATGAAATTTCTGAGAGTGATTGAGCTGTTTCTTTGTGTGACAGTGGCAGAGAACAGTGAGCTGAATGGAGTATGGAAGGATATTCTTGACGCAGAGGGCGATGAAATATACGTTAAGGTAAATGCAGCTTTGACTCTTCGTTTATTTAGTTTTCAGTCTCCTGATTTCATGTATGTTAGATACTTCCCTGCTGCAGTCTGAGAGTCCGATCCCTGTATAACCCATTTTGGTCCTTGTTCCTTTGGACTCGAGAGATGTCTACTGCCACATTAAGTGATGATGCATCAGTGCTGTACTGTAAGCCAAGAAAAAGTAACAGTAGAGATTTCCTTTTGTGTACTATATTAATTACTCAAAATGAACATATAGTATTTATTCAACTAGTTCTGGAATATATCAAAGAGCAACTTTGATAATGGTCAGGTCAGTTTTATCTGATATGATTGAAGAAGTACGTCTGAATTCTCAAGTCCCGTGTTACATCAAAGTACCCCTTTTGCATGACAAAGATGAAGACCAAGGCCCGGGCATTAAATTCCTTTAGTTTTTAGAAATCACTTAACTATTTGGGGTGGTGGGTAGGATAGTAAAAAAATTATGCATTATTATCAGGTCCACTGACAGTGTAAACAATAAGTTACGGTTTCACCATTGGATAGCTAACATTTGCGTATAATCGGTTGCATAACTAACTTTAAGAACGCTTGTCATCCATCCAATGATGAATGTGGAAAGAGTTGCTTTTACACTGTCGGTGGACTAATAATTAGCCAAAAAAATTATTGCATGGTTCACCAATAGAATTTCATGCGAGGTGTCTTCTCACAGGATATCAACCTCTACATGAGAAAGGGGGAGAACCCGTCGTTCCACGAGCTCTCGGAAAGGGCACACTTGAGGTGCGAAGTCGCCATAGGCTACGTGAAAAACAACAAGAAGGTATATACACTTTGTATTTGAAGATGAGAACCTTTTCAGGTTTCTAATTTGTACCTTTCCTAATTGCAGGTCATCAACCCAATCCCAAAGTCCGAACCCTTGTCCCTTGAATTGACTGACTCCTTGATTGTAATATCAGAGCTCGAAGGAGAACAACCTATTGTTGGGTAAATCACACATTCACATGTCTTCTTGTCCTCGGGTCTCCCTTTTGCTATGTAAATCGAGGCGAGGGCTTAAAAAAGCAATTTTGCAGTCCACGGTACGCAAATTATCTTGTGGAATTCAAGGGTTGTAGGATAGGTTTGCTTGTAGTTTTAGTAGGTTTTGGCGTGGCCGAAATTGACAATTTCCTGGTGCTTCAACATTCAATGCCCCCGGGAAATTGTCAATTTTGGTGATGCTCAAACCGGCCAAAACTACAAGCATATTAATCCTAAGAGGGAGAGATGAGGAGTTCAAATCTCCACTTTTTCATAAGGTTGGAATAAGAACGATTTAGTTATAAGTGTGGAGTTTGACTTTCATATCCTTACTCTCTGAAGAGGCAAGATAATAAAAATTGTATCTCACCCTCCTGAAGTGAGGTCCTAGTTCTTTACCTACCTCGGTTTCCAAATTTGGTAGCCGATGTTGTGCAAAGAGGATTCGGTCCCATACCAGCACTTCATCATACCAGCACTTCATCGGTAAAATGTTGGCAAATCCATGGATCGACCTTGTCTGATGCTGCGTGTTAGGAACAGAAAGACACGCATCAAAAGTCTTGAGTTGGGCAAATGCAGGGATGTCACGGCCACTCCACAAAGATGTGTGCTATCTGACATGTTCTTCCTTTCTAGGATGAGAGAGAGTCTCCGCCATTCATCTCCCTAAAAGTCATGGAGCACTAAAAATGGGCGTTTGCACTCCTGGATACACTTCTGGATAGGAAGATTCTCGGCCAACCCAAATGAATGACCCGCACTGGCTTACCTGAGATCCACTGTACCAACCTATCGTGACATCAAAGATAAAGTTCGGATATTTGAGAAGTAGTACAACCACGTTGTATAACTTGTGAGATATAACTTCTCATGTTTTAGCACACTTTCAAGTGCTCTAAAAGGGCGACTGTCATGTTTCCTGATCAAAAGAATGTACCATATGTAATTGACCTATCATGACATTGAAGATAAAGTTCGGACGTTCCAGAAATGATACAACCACGCTCCGTTTAACAATTTGCAATAGATAGCATCTCATATATTAGTGTGCTTTTAAGTGTGTAAAATAAATAATTCGAAAAATATATTCTTAGAATGAAGATTTACATTGTTTACTAAAATAAATGAAATTAATTAATTATTTTAAGCAATCATTATTTTTGCAAATTATTTATTCATCGTGAAACAAAATCATTTTCAGCATCCGAAGTCAAAGTCAGCTGTCTATTTCCATTTATGAAACGGATATGTAATAAGCCCAGGCGAAGCTATCGATGGGGGAAAAGGTTGTCTTCTTCATCGCGCCCCTTCTGGGTTTCAACTGAATCTCCTCTTACTCTCTCTCTCTTTCTCCCACACCCACCCCGAGGAGGACTGGCCATGGCCGCCTAGAGCGCCAGACCTCCCAACGCGGCAGCGAACGGAACGCCGCCGCCGCCGCCTTCTCCTCCTCTCCCCGAAATTCCGATAGATCCGAGCCGCTCCATCATCAGAGAGAGAGAGAGAGAGAGAGAGAGAGAGAGAGAGAGGGAGAGCAATGAGATCACTGATGCGTGTCTTCTCTCTCTACTTGTTCATCTTCTCGGCGCTCTACGGCTCCTTCGTCCGCCGAGCCCTCGCCGACGGCGTCACCCCGGAGGAAGCTAAGCAGCTCCGCGACGAGGTAGATTTCGATCGTTTGGCCCTCCCCTTTTATAGAGATTCAATGCTTCGAACGAATCCAATCGATTTGATAATCCTCACGCGGTTCGCCGTACAGTCTGAATTCAAGCATTTTCTGCTCGCGGCTCATTGAATTCTGAAGTATTCTGCTGACGCTCTTGTGATTAAAAGGATAAAAATCGAGTCTTTATCCTCGCTATTGATCGTTGGGATTGTCACGCACTGTGCGATTTAGTGAAGTCTTGCATCTGCTGACTGTAACACGCAGGTTCGGGAAATGTTCTATCATGCGTTCGATGGCTACATGGGGCATGCCTTCCCCAAAGACGAGCTTAGACCTCTCTCGTGCCAAGGAGAAGATACGATTGGAAATTATGCCTTGACTCTGGTACACCACGTGTCGAATGTTCCCTGCTGGCGCTCATCTACTGTCTGTCCTCGAACTTATGAAGATGTTATGATAACAATTGCCTGTTCATTTCAGATCGATTCCTTAGACACATTGGCTTTGCTTGGCGACCGTGAACGCTTCGCAAGTTCCGTTGAATGGATTGGTAAAAATCTGCAATTTGATATTGTGAGTCTTGTTCTTTCAACATAACTCTGAAGTCTTGGTATTGGTGTTTGGATTCGATTATATTATGATGGGATTTGTTGTAAACGTTGGTATACTGTGACTTACTATAGTACCATGTTAGACCCCAGCTGTATCTTTTGTGGAATCGGATTATGATCTTCAATATCAGTCTTGCTGATATTAAAAGTTAAATTTCTGAAACACGGTATAGTTCTTGTTATCTCTGTAGGCAAGATGAGGGAGTCTAGCACTAGCATATCCCACTGATAGGGAGAATGTGGTACTGCAGAGTGACGTAGCTCCAGGATAGATGAAGCTTGAGAAACTCCGCACGATTGCGTTATTTCCTGTACAAATATCTATTTCCATTTAGGCAAACTTCCTGGACATATTGACTATAAGTGGGTTGGCATATTCGTTAATTCCATTAGGGTGAAAATTGACCCGTGTCTGTCTTATCTTAAATGCAGAATAAAACAGTATCTGTGTTTGAAACTACGATCAGGATCCTTGGAGGTTTGCTTTCTGCTCATCTGATCGCAAGTGATTATGCTACGGTATTATCTACATCTGAAACTGTTTCCTTTCCTTCTCAAAACTTGCTTCTTAGTAAGAGAAAAGGTTTTCTACACATTCTAATTGTTGAGAGAGCTTTGGAGTTCTGTGATTTTGTATATATGTAGAATCATGAGGTTTGGTTGTATAAAGTGTTCTCTACTTTCTGATTTTGATTGACAGAACCTATTTAGTTCTCCATTTTGATCATCAAATGACTTTCCAAGATGCATAATGTAAAGCACACCCTACCTAAAAAAATATAGGAGATATAGGATCAAGACAACAATTATCAATCCTTTAACACACTTCTCCACAACTTTATTTCCAATTGAATGTCTGAGGACATATCTTATCTTAATTTTAAAATGATTAATTTATACGAAAATTCTCCAGTTAGTAATAATGCTGGAAAGTACCGTCATTGAGATGAGTTCTGTTTTTTGTCAACATCTACGTCAATTGTGTATGATGTACATGTCAACTTGTCATGGACCTTGAGCATTTATTAATGTGTTCAATTGGAAATTCATTGATATTTTTGTTTAGATTTTGCTTTTTGTGTCTGTTAACTTTTCCCATAGTCTCAATTCAATTCTCTGACTGAAAATAACCACCCTGATATGCAGATGATTTGGCAGATTGTTATTGCTTTGTTCATGTTAAATAAGTATAAGCTAACATGTTTTATAATAATTGTCAAAGAATCCTATGAGAAGCAGAAAAGCAGCTTGCTTTTCATCTAGGTTGGACCATGGGCAAGGCTCCAAGGGCTCGACAACAATTAATGCTTTTCACTTAGAGTTTGCTTATGCCATTTTGATGAAAGTTCCAGTCGCCGGTTGGATATACATATGAAAACAATTGGTCACCGGAATCTTTCTATTACTTAAGCCTTACTTTAAAATTTTGAGCTGATATGGTTCATATTTGCAAGGTGAATCATGGTTGCCAATAGTGATGCCATGGTCTAGTTTCTTATTCGCATTAAGTTTCTTAAAGAATGGTAGTTAATCCTATAATGAGGAGCATGCCAATGTCATAAAATACATGGAAGCTCTGAGAGGATCCTCTGCTGCTGTGAGGATATTTTATTTCCCTGATGGATGCTATATGTTGTGAACTGAACTTTTTTTGGGTGGGGGCTCACATTTATGTTGATTGTAGGGAATGAGAATCCCCTCATATGAAGATCAATTGCTGCACCTAGCTGAGGATCTTGCAAGGAGAATGTTGCCTGCATTTGAAACTCCAACAGGTGCCTCAGCTGGATAAACTATTTCCTCGTGCAGACTGATTTAAATACTAATGATTGTTTCCTAATCATTGACTGAACTATGAAGCTATAATATCTGATCTAGTATCTTATGGTGGTCTTAAAACGTTGTTGCTGCAGGAATACCATTTGGGTCTGTCAACCTTATGCATGGAGTTGATGAACATGAAAGCAAGGCAAGTCTTTGTGCATCTGAACTACTTGATGACTCTGTACTCACTTCTGAAGTAAAAAAGTTGTATTCTGTTGTGGTGAAGGTTGAAATTCATCTGGGTCTGTCAACCTTATACATTTTATGATGCGCTTTGTTTTGACATATATGATTGGCATTTTCTGAATTCTTAATTGAGGCATGATATGACTGAAGTAGCTTTTGACTGATTTTTGAAAGAAATGTGTTTTAGCGATTGCTTCTTCAACTGCTTTATGTTGTCAACTATCGTGTGTGTCCTTGCATGCATGTGTGGGTGGTTGGCTGAGTGAAAAGTCACTCTATTTTCTGTCTTGCTATTATTCATCAGTGAAACTTATACCTGCATAGCCTGTTGAGTAGATAACTTCAACAGCTGGTGGTGGGACTTTGACACTGGAATTTGGGGTACTTAGCCGCTTGACAAATGATCCAAGTAAGTACTATCACAGTTTTTGGCATTATAATATTATCCTTATGCCGTTTCTGCATAGAAACATTTATGTTATTGAAAAGTTTTCTTGAAAAAATAAATCCCACCAAACCATCATCACTTTACTTCCCAGATGCAATTTCACTAAGCATGCGGTTATACGCAGGATTTTGACCAGTGCCTTGGAAACCAAGTTGCATTTTAACCACAAAGAGGAAAGGTATAAAATTGATGTTGCATCTTGGCATTCTGGTTGCTGCCTAAGCAAAGTCAACATCATTTGGCATCAACCATGCTGTTGAACATCAGTAGTAATCTCTCCTTAATTTTAGTAAAAATGGAGCTCTAAGTATCTTCTGAAAAATGAAGAATGAGATAAATCCTTTGGGTATAAGGCCGATGTAAAAATTGCTTAATAGTCAGGATATGGCACATTGTAAAGGCATGGTATTTGCCAAATGTTTTCTGGTTTAGAGACCTCAGCTTTTCCCAGCAACCTTAGTATATCCATCTTATTGCATGACATTCTTTTACTGTATTGTCATCAAATAGGGCCAATGACAACACATGCTGTGCTGATGTAGCAACAAATGAATTCCTTAATGTGCACTAGAAATATATATATATATATATATATATATATATATATAGATATGGCTGCACTGTAAAGAATCATGACAGTTTCAGACTGAAGCACCTTGAAGTAACAGCGTTATTTACCACCCTGTTCTAGCTGTTAATCTTCTTTTGGTTTTACGCTGTCCCTGTCCTTTCCTTGATCTTGGTCTTTTATTTACTGCCTTCTTGCAACTCCTAACCTTTGTGTCTCATGCTCGTAATTATCTGTCTGGAAGGGCAGTTTATGAGGAAGTGACGAAGAATGCAGTCCATGGGCTCTGGGCACGCCGGTCAAAGCTCAACCTAGTTGGTGCTCATATTAATGTATTCACTGGAGAATGGACGCAGAAGGTAGTACTCATTGTTAGATTATTATGTTTCTATTGTTAAATAAATGCAATGTTTTGCCTTTATTAAAATTTTAATTTTTTTCCCATCTTGGCAAGGCCTAGATACTCATTATATTCTATAATGTGAAAGTGGTAATTCTAAGGTTCTCAAAGGTCAAAAGCTGTCAAAATTTGACATTGCTGTGATTTCTTGAAGGCTCCTCTGCTATTCTATGTGCTAACTTACAGAAGAAGCAGTTCAAAAATATTTCAATACCTACTTGTCATCTTAAGAATTTATTTTTTTTGGATCTCTCTCTCCGTGATGATGATGCTGGTCATTTCATCTTTTGGATTTACTTAAGACCTGAACCTGTCATGTACCATCTGTTAATTAGTAGATTCAAATTCAGTTGTTTACTCTTTTGGACAGCTATTTCCAAGCTACAATGAGGATGAACACAGATGTGTGGTATACTATTAAATTGCAAAACTCGTCTTTTCATCATATTGGAAATTTTTGCAGTATAAAAAGAACAATCTCTTGACTGGTTTGTACTGCTAAAATGTGGCCGTTAAATTTTTTTCTTTTTCTTCCCTTTTCTGTTATCTGCCTAGTGAGGATTTCTGTTACACAATGGATTTACATATATAAATCAACATAATCTGTTATTTTTTGGTCTACTGCTGTCTTCATTCTGGTTCATATACTTTGAAGTGGTATAGGATCATCTGAGGCATATTCGTTAAATGACCTGTTAACCTCTCATGCAAAAAGTTTGAGATCCTGGGACACTGTTTTGCATTCAAGTTATTCCACTTTTAATGTTTCTGTGGGTGGTATCAGTGTTTTGTCTTTTTAATGATCTGCAGGATGCTGGAATTGGGACAAGTATAGACTCTTTTTATGAATATCTCCTGAAGGTTAGCATTTGGGTTTTCTTTTTCATTTTTTCTAGTTGATATTGAGGTGTGTTATGATATAATTTGGTTTGTGCTTGGGTCTTATTATTGGCAATTCATCTCATCTCCAGCAAATCCATGAAAGTACTTTTACCCTGTCATTGGCATAAGGCTCTTAAAAGTAATGATCCCTTGCTTGTAGCTGTTCTCTTAATGACACTTCCTTCCCTCAAGTCCTGCAGTTGACACTTGCTTCTCTTTGAGAATGGACTCTTGGATCGATAAGTCTATAATTGCAGGGCTGTTGTCTTGCTTAATCTACTGCTTGTAGTGGCTATTATAATTGCATTTTAGTTGCAGTGACTAATATTATCAGGTTGGCATGTTTTTCGTTCTTCTAATAAATAGGCATGCATTGATGAAGAAATCAACTTACCTTTTAACTGACAAGTCTTGATTTCTTTGCTATTCTTTGGATTCTTATCTGGAATACAGGCTTATCTGTTGTTTGGCGAGGAAGAGTATTTATATATATTCCAAGAAGCTTATGGCGCCGCCATGCACTATCTACACAACGATCCTTGGTAAAAGCTTGTGGCTATCATGTGCCACTATGTAAATATACGAACCTCTTGCCTATTTTTACTTTGTTTGCTTGTTCTTTCCATGAAGTTTAGGGATGCTGCATGGCTAATGGTTCCTGATTCTCTTGTAGGTATGTAGAGGTAAATATGGACTCTGCTGCAATTGTATGGCCTCTGTTCAACAGTTTGCAGGCATTCTGGCCTGGCCTTCAGGTGCTTATTTGTCCCTTTATTGCTTTGAATCTAAATTTGTGATGTAGATATTCTGGCCTTAATAGCTTCTGCATGCTTTGGAAGGTTTTGGCTGGGGATATTGATCCTGCTATTCGAACTCATGCGGCCTTCTTTAGTGTCTGGAAAAGATATGGTTTCACCCCGGAGGGTTTCAACCTTGCAACCCTGAATGTTCAGGTATGCCAAATGAAGTTGAATAGTATTACTTGATATCAAAGTCCAGTTTTACCTTTAATATAAAAAGCTCATCACCACCTTAGTTCATTGTTGAATGTCTGCCAAAAATGGTGCTTGTATTAAGTGTCTTGTCCAACAGTGATGCTCTCTTGGATCTTTCTTCTAGTAGTAGATAGTATATGAGCCTCACTGATATTGATCTGGCAGTATTTGAGTCTTTAGAGCTGCTATTTTGGCTTTTAATTCAGCAATCTTAGTATTTAGCTCATTCATACTAGCCGCCCTGCAAAGATAGTTGGTTTAGAGTTCTTGGACCTCTCTGAATTTGCCCTTTGCACAAGACATATTATGATATCCCCATTGGTGATTGTCCATCAGCATTTGGATTATCTGAGTTAGATCATCTATTTATATGGTTATTTGTTTTGTTGTATTTTGCCAGCTTATCATCTAATCTTTGAAAAGGGGGAGTGTGGCATGATACTTTTAACTTTTACATTTCGTGCCATCCTAAAATTTTTCTTCCTTGCTCCCCATTTTCAGCAAGGCCAGAAAAGTTACCCATTGCGTCCAGAGTTAATGGAAAGTACATATTGGCTCTACAAGGCAACTAGAGATCCAAGGTTAGCTCGAATCTATTCACAATGGAGATTTTCTTCTGTTCCTTTATGTTGATCTTTCTCTAAAATGACCTGTTTGGGAAGCCTCACCTGTGGCATATACTTAGACCCTCAAAAAAATCTTAGTTTACATTGCTTGAAGTCTCTGTATCGAGTGATTTTATCTTGCCAAACTCCAATTTTTAATAATTACTTTTCCCTGGAAGTGATGCATTTAATAAGATTTGTTGTTCGAAGTAAAATGTTTGTTCTTTTTCATATTCATTATTCATTTATTAATGGAGGGGCAGAGTTCTAGCTCTGCAAACTCTTGCTCAACGTATGGAACTCTATATGCTATTTTGGGTTGGTGAAATTTTGGGTACTCGTCTTAAAGTTTTGAAACTGGCAGCTCTTCAGCATCCATCTATAATCTAATTCCTAAAACTGGTATGTGGGGATGGGCATTTTTCATGCCTCTCATATCTTTAATGACTATGGATTTTGAGGAGACAATACCTGGAAGGAACCTATTGATGGGATAGGAATAGACTTACAGCATTTTTCATGAGGTGCTAGGCTGCAAATTGCTAATTCCACTTTATGAGGTGCCAGGCTATGAAGTGCTAATTCTGACCTTCCTACTGGAAATAACGGCTGTTATTTTTGCTCTTCCTTGTTAGCTTAATTGAGGCTCTAGTACTTCCTTGTAGATATCTTGATGCTGGACGCGACATGGTTGCTAGCTTGCAGTATGGTGCCCGATGTCCTTGTGGTTATTGTCACATATCAGATGTAGAGTTTCACAAGCAAGAAGACCATATGGAGAGCTTTTTCCTGGCAGAAACGGTGAGGATTTGTTATCCATGACTTCACTTTCCATTTTCTTTCCTCTTTCTCTAGAGTATCTTTTATTTTATTTTATTTTATTTTATTTGAAATGGACATGAAATTTAGGCTTAGATGTTTAACTCATGAGTTTTGGGAGTCTTATCCCGTAGATCTGGTTCAATTCATTGCTGCAGCTTTGTTCATGATTTTGCCATGCAGTTGCTAATGGCATATGGTGGAATTGAAGAATCCTTGCTGGTTGAGCAAAGAATATTAAGTGGAATGATTTTCATTATATAAAATTTGCTATGGGAACTCATTTTTGTAATGGAATATGATATAGCAGAGTACAAATCCATGTTGTATGTTGTGTTCTATCTATGAAAACATTACATTTTGCATGTTGATGTCTTAAGTTGTTGCCCAAAATGTGTGCATGTGTATATATCTACATATCACTTGGTATAGTGGATGAAGGGGAGCAACACATGTATTAGAATTTTCAGTTGCTAGGTAGTGATGGACATTTATGAGGTTGTGACATATATGTTCGTTTAAATGTGCGTTGCATTGTAAATCTACACTTCTGAACCTTTCATTTTTTTGAATTTTTAATTTCATATGAATCAGGTCAAATATTTATGGCTTCTATTCGATTTGGCTGCTGGTCCAGATAACCTTGTTGAAAATGGTCCATACAAGTAAGTCTGGCAGGCAGTCAGCTCATTATTTTAATTTGAAGAGCAGGTTGTAGATTGGTTGCCTCATTGTTTTAACAGCTTTATGATTATTGGCTCTTATTAGGTATATTTTTAGCACTGAAGGCCACTTACTACCTGCATCACCTCAAATATCTCTAGTGCGGGAGCACTGTTCATACTTGGGGGCTTACTGCAGGAGTGGGGATTCAAGACGGAAATCTTATACTTCTGACACCTCATTTGGTGAGCAGAAAAACTACACTAAAGAATATGGGGGTCGGATGCACACATATCTCCCCTCAGAGACATCTTATGCTTCTGCACCATTTTCAGGTTTCATCAAGGTTGGTGCACATCCTTATTTGCTAATCCTTTTAAATGTGTTGAACTTATTAATCTGCATTACCAGTACTGCTTTTGTCAAGGATTTTGTGGTTTGCATTTGTAATCTTATTGACCTTGATGAATGGTGACAAAATTCTTGATGTGGAAAGGATTGTGGTTTATTCTTTTCCATGATATTTTTGGATGTTTAACACCCTAAAAAAATGTTTTGACGATGATTTTATGACGAGATTGTGCATTTGGAGCTGCTTCTTATTAAGGTTACTCTTTTACTATGTTAAAGAGGAACAATTGAATGGGTGATTGTGGCACGAAAATTCACTTAAGCTGTAGACTTGCTAATTGAGTTTATTATGTCCTACAGGGGGTTTGTCCAGGACTCACTCATGGACAGAAGTTTGGCATTTCATACATGAATCCTACTTACACCCATGATGATAATAGTGACTACAAAGATCGAGACCAAGGAGAACATAGTGTGGAAGAGAGACATTCGATAGTCATCAATGCTAATCAGTATGATGGAAAAGAACAATCTGAAGACAGCGAGTACAATGAAGACATTTGGGAATCTGGAAACAGCGGATCAAAAAGTGTAAAAGATCCTGCATTCCAGAGCAATTCAGCGATCATTTCTTTTAACGATGATGATGGAAATAGACTAACTGACGACAGCAATTACAATCACAATGACCATGAATCAGGCGATGAAAGATCAGAAAGTCATTTCCCGCAAAGATGACAAAGGTGTTCGAGTTGATGCAATCTTGCAGTTTGCCAGAAACAAAAGTGACAACGTGTAACCACAGTTTGGACGTTAGCTGACCTCCCAATGCACCAACATAGGAATGTGCGCAACTAGATGGTGCTCTACTGGAGGTCTTGATGAATTTTTGGCTTGGTATGGTCCATGAATTAGAAAGAGGCTCGAACGACTTGGCTTTTATGCAATGGGATTGCCTGCTGATGGGGAATGGATCCTTGATTGTGGGTTACGCATGGTTAACGGGGAGACATTGGATGAATCACGGTCAGTCAATTAGAGCCCCTGGACTTGACAGGATACAAATTTATTCGTTAGAAAATTGGATAAATCATCCATGAATTGTTGTTACTTTGTCAGAAGTGTTATATGCTAGCTGAGAAGGGATGGCACTTGATAAAATGATTATGTACACTTCTAGAGAACTCTTCAAAAGTTTGTTTCTGGTATTTAGACTGTATAAAGCGAAGCATCGGCCCTTGAACAATTGAATTCATGTTAGGTTGAACCTTAAAATTTCTATTTTGGTAAAGTTTCAACAGAGTAACTTGGCACCATTCTGACTTGAGTCTAGTCCGAGTTAGGCTACCTTGGTACACCTCTTAAACCAGAGTTCGCTCGTGTCATTCCACATTAGAAAAATGTTTCAAATGTTGATCGATGTTGAGTTCTGCTTTTGAACCTGTTGCAAAGCTGCATTCTGATTGCCAAAAGCTGTGCGAATGCCAACATTCCTAAAAGGATGGTAGGCGTTCCATAAAACAACCAGTGGATTCAAGTTCATATTATAGGCATGAGGGGCCAGTGCTATCAGCGTTTGCTATAGAGAATTCTCTAGCAGAGCTCTTATGAGGTCTATTAGCACTTACTGGGTTGTGAATATGGCAGACCTCTCAATTTGTACGTACTTTACCTGAAGAACCTGGTGAAGAACCAGTGATTATTATAGCTAAAGATCGACAGGAATTCATAAAATGCACTTGGAATGCGACATGTAGTAAGGCTGCAGGTGAGCTGAAGATCGAGTTTGAAGGTATTTACTCTACAATGTATTTGCTTTTGTACCTTGGTTGTGTGTGTATGTTTATGCAGCCACCAGTCAACTAATTGAGATTGTAAAGGGGGAACTAGGTGCCAATTGCTGAACAAAGTACTCATGTTTCTACTAGAATGTTGAATTGATAAGACTCGATGACAATCAAAACCCAATGGAGAAAGCAAACATTGGATGAAAATGCCAATATATTTTCACCCATTTCCCTCCTACAGTACTTTACATGTAAAGCAGTATCTATCTGTGCGCCGTCTTTCTTTCATTCCGAAAGAAAGATCACTAAGAAAAGTAAGACATCAGGCAGATGCCCAAACCAACAAAAGAGCTGCTGCCAAATTTTCAAAGACAAACTGCAAAAGTAAAAGCTTTCTTTTCGTGACAAGAGACTTCTTTCCGAAATTTCAACTAGTCTCCACCGTGGAGACCTACATCAAGATTGAAAATTCTCCAAGAACCCGAGCTGGAGAAACCTTCTTTTTTCTGAGGCAAATTCATCTTTACCTTTGGGGTTTTTTCTCAAACACCATAACCCAAGCCCCTGGCTTCTGATTCTTTCATTATTCTCAGCCTCTTGCAGGAAGACATGAACATTCTGCAATGGTAATTGCTTTTGACATGAGCTTATGGAAAGACAAAGGACTAGTTAATCCTCATAGAGAGAGAAAAAGAGACTTACTCCCATGGAACATCTCCAACCAACATCCAGTCACCATCTTTGTCTTCATAGGTAGGTGCATATTCAGATCCTTTGTAGCCTTCTCTTTCAGAATAGTCACCTGAAAGATAGCAACACCCACAAGACAAAGTCAGATCTTTAATTGATTAACAACCTTCTTTTAGCACTCCATAAAACCATGAGACTGAATAGATCCCTCTGCTATATACATAGAAGAGGAGCAGCTCCATCCATATGGATCGAGCTGGTCCTCCCTAGCCATTAGGTCTAGTCATATATGTCATAAAAAAGTCCACATGCAATGACATAGGCAAAGGTTCTATTTAGATGACTACGATTTTAACTATTCCCTATAATATGACAGTAATAAAACCACATTTTAATGCTAGATCTTTGCCAAAAGACCGAGAAATGTAGTTCATAATCATGTAAATGCAAATTAATATGAATGGTTGGGCTTACCTATGGTGAGCTTGAACATGTTCTCCAGAGCCTTTAGGAGCTCTGGATAACCACCATAGACCTTGAGATCGATCTTCCTGAGGTAAGGGGCTCCATCAACACTTACTTTCACGTAAATACCAGGGCCCTCCACTTCCGCTTTCTTTGGCTGAAGAGCACTCTTTCGGTAAGATCGGATAGGAGGCCATCCCACGATCTGTGCTCTGCAACACATTGTAAACCCCACAATTAAGTTTATGAACATCTAGACCCATCAAGAGAAGGTTGTATTCTGCTATATATGACACTACAAGCAATCCTGAACTCACTGAAATTAAATTTATTTACTTTATGACTCCTAATTCTTTTTTTTTTGTCCCAGTTAGATTAAACAGAACAATACCAAAAATTATCACCTAATCAATAAACTACACTGGAATTTACATACAAAAAGAACCCAATCAGAAGTTGATTCTTGGGACTACTGACAAAGCAAATACAGTTATGATCAAATAAGACCAATTGCAATTATCCCCAAGAGACAAATCAAACGGCTACTAGAAACCCTAACAGAGGAAAATAAATGTTGCAATTTATGAGATATCTATAGCTTACTTGGGGGCAGGAGCAGATTCCTGGTCTTCATCATGGTGAGGAGCAACACAGCTTCCCTTTGAAGATCCAGACACATCACTAGACTCAGAGAATGGCCTCTTGCTGCTCCTCAATTTCTTCTGCCCAGATTCATCCGTCCCTGGCAACCCCAGCCTCAGCTCAGTCTCCTCCAGGTTGAGGAGATCCTTCTCAAACACTCCATCGCCAACCCCTCTCTCCATTTCTCGAAACTCCATCAAAGCTCAAAGCTTCAACGACTAAACTTCCCTCCTCCGAAGCACAAGACTTCCCTTGATGAAACAGTCCCCGACCCAAGACCCAGAACGCAACCCAGTCTCTCAAAAGTCAAGACACGGAGAGAAATGCGAGCAGAAGAGGAAGTTGGGCGTTGGGTTCGTGTTCTTTATAGCGAGGACAGTGGGAGAAAAAAGGCATAAAGGCACCACCTTTTCTCGCTAGACAAAGAAAGGCGAGGAGTTGTAAAGCCCGGTTTGGTGTTTGTTTAGTGGCATGAATTAAGGACAAAGAAAAGGCGAGGCTGTCGGGTAGCAAAGGCAGCAGCTTTGAGGCAGGCTGCTCCCACTTTAGGGGGACAAGGGTGGGGCAGAAGCTCGGCCACTTGATGGGGCGACTTTGAGATTCAGTCGGACGGTCATGGTTGGTTTCTGGTGGGGTCCCCCCGGGGGTAAGAGAAATCACGACCGTCGGTTTTTGATCGTCCCCATCATCAACATGAGGATGGAGATCACACCGTACCCACCTTGTCCTCGACAAGATCGATTGTTCGGTGGATGTATATATACACACATTTACAGGAATATTGCAAAAAGGGGTTGGGCTATTTTCACTATTTATGAATATAGCTCACCCCCATTTTCATTAAAATAAAAAGGCAAAATTATCATAAATTATCCAATTGAAAGTTAAGTGGTGACCTCCCAATTTATACACTTTCCTTCTTTTTCTTTTCTAATTGTTTAATTTCCACAGGTGATTTAGTTGTTAAAACTAAAAATATCGTATTTTTCTTTACATTTAAAGAACGTTACCATGCATATAAAAAGCACAATTTTTGTGTTCTTTTTTTTTCTTTTGAGATCCTACCACTATACGTATTAGCTTTCTCGAAGAAAGAATTTTTCAAGAAGCCTAACTTTTTTTTTCCACATCGAGCAAAATTATAGATTTACTGTTGAGCCAAAAAAAAATGAACATAAACAACTTTTATTACGGTGAGATATTTACGTGCATGTCACCATCAACGTTCTCTTCAATTGCGGTTTATTGACACATAATTGGGTGACTAGATAAAATAAAATTGTCAGTTTAAATGATTTGTAGGAATAATAAAATCACAATTGCATTCTTAATGTGAAAATTTTACAAATGAAAACTAATTAAATCAAACCATTTCATAAAATATTCAAACGATAGTTAACTTCCATTCATTTTCGATTGAAAAAAATAATAATATCATTCACGAGGTGCTTATAAAAAAAAACAGTGTGTTTTATTGTGCATGACTTTATAATGTCATTGCTTTTAGTGTAACTTTACATACTCTTATCATTTTTTACATTCTTTGTAAGAATGTTTTGGTAGGCAAAATTACCAACTCTTTGGCATAGGAAGAGACTTGATTTTGCTTCTAAGATTAATCAAAGAAGGAACAACAAATTCATTGCAAAAGTGAGCCTTTGAGTTTAAAGTTATGGAGAATTGATAAGCTGCAATTAGAGCACTGATGAACAGGAGTATTAAGTTTCATTTCTTAACATCGATAAGTCTAAATATGAAGGAAACCATAACGGCAATTAACAAAATTGAAGGAAACCATGCAAATATGAAAACCATCAAGAGTGATTTTGTCTAGCTAGTAATAATAAAGTGGATTTAGTGGTATAGAAAGTGGAAATAGCTTCACCGAAAAAAGAATTGAAGCATGGAGATAACAACCAAAAAGAGTCAAACATATATGGTGATAGAAACTCTTCTATTTTCTTTTCATCCCTAGTAATCAACATAATTCGTTTTCAGATATTGTTACATAACTTGTTACTAATCAAGTACATAAAACTTTGAATTTCTAAGCATTAATCATTCTTGGGATATCTGCATTAAGTATTAAAAAAAAAATCAGCATCCTTAATCAAGTAGGTCAAGCAAGTGGCATTAGAAGAAGGATTTCATTAACTTGTACTTTCAATGCATTCTTTAATCATACTTATTAAGTGAATATGCTTTTTTTGATGTACCGATTATACATAACAAGAGAAAGATACTTTATTGGAAATGATAATCATTTAGATATCTAACGAGAGTTTCCAAACATCTGTTAAAAAAATTCTAAAAAGAAACATCAACTTTTCTATGTCGTGGTTATTGGGGCGGTGCAGCCCAAAAGGGGGGACGAAATTGGAAGTGCATTTAAGTGGGTCATTGAACTTTGAGCTACACCAAATGTGGCATTTGAAAGGTCATTGTATATGGTCGTCACTTATCATCTTCTGATCAAGATATGGTCGATAACTCTAAACCAGTGCCCTATAGTTAATCTTATTTTAACCCTTTTTTATATAATAAAGTATTTATTTAATTACAAACTATTAGTGCATTCTTTTTCCTTTGTACTCGTATTCCTTTTCAAATAAAATATAATTTTTGATTTAGCATTTCGAAGATGGTGAAATCTGGCCTCGGATTCCTCAGTCCATTGAATAGGGATAGATGTTCATGGTTTAGAGACATTGTTTGACCGAATCCCTAGGATGACAGCATGGGGGCATTAACTGAGTAAATAATTTTCCCAAGGCGAGCAGAACAGCATAATTAGCACGAAATGACATGGTTGACCCATTAAAGTGGAAAGGTTGACTGGAGTTCATGTGGAAGATACAAAGAACAAGTTCATACGACATTTCTTTTTAGGTCAAGTCCCAAATATACCCGAACTTTTTTTTTTTGTCTCAAGAAAAACCCCAAACTTTAGGTTTAGTCCCAAATCTGCCCCGAACTTTTCTTTTGTCTAAAAAAAAAAAACCCTAAACTTTAATTTTAGTCCCAAATCTACCACGAATTTTATTTTGTCTAAAAAATCTGAAATTGGTATACATATGATAAATTTACCCAAAATTATTTTTTTGACCACCAAAAAAATTACCATATATTATTTTCCGTTAAATTTTACCGTCAAATTTCTAAATTAAATAACACGCCGCAATTAACGGGTATACTAATTTGGGGTTTTACCCTCCGTTTGTACTAAAAAAATCACCAATTTTTGATCTGTTTTCAAATATACCCCATGGTCTAGTCCCAACTTAACATGGCATTTCCACATAGATAATAAATACACATAAACAAGATATTATAGAAAATCATTTTCAAAATAAAACCATTTTAGGATATAAAAAATTAGGGATTACTAATACGATTTTTAGACGAGAGCTAATGAGGGCAAATTTAGGATTATAGTAAAATTTGATGATTTTCTTTTTGACAAAAAAAAAATTGGGATAGATTTGGGAATAGATTAAGAGTTTGGGGTTTTTTCTAAGATTAAAGAAAAGTTTGGGACAGATTTGGGACTAAACCTAAAGTTTGAGGCTTTTTCTCGAGACAAAGAAAAGTGAGGTTTGGTTTGATTCCTAAAGTTTGGGGTTTTTTTTGGAATTGACCCCGACAAAATTCCCCAAAAATTAATAATTTCAAAAATATTTTCATATGAAAGATTGTCTGCATTGATTAGAAAATTAGTCAATGAAAAAATAATCAACAACAACCGTTATCTAATTTTTTTCATTGATGATGAAAATAATTTTCCTTCATTCCTTTAAAATATATAAGCATTCATTTCTAAGAATAAGCTTTTCAAATCCTTGATTTTTGAAAAAAAAAATGCAACTTAAATAAATATTTTTCCATCCCCTTGTTCTTCTAATTTTTGATGGAAAGTATCATGGGAACAACCAATAACAATATTGAGGATCAACGTTGAGAGATGGATATTAGTAGTAAAAAAAAATGATGCGATGTGGGATAATTTGACAATTTCACCTAAAATTGTTAAAGATAATTTACATTATGTTTGACTCTCAATCCTAATTTTTTTCTTGCTAATAAAAGTTCTTGATTTTCATCGTTTGGATTGCATTTGAGAAATGATTTAATAACATTTGGAGAAAAAATACCTCATAAAGAGAGAGTGTTTTTCTTTTTCATCAAATAAAATAATACATAATATTTATGTTAGTTTACTTTGTTTTTGTTGGGCAAGAATGAACTTGGGGAGAGAGAGAGATAGTTAGTTAGTTAGTTAGTTTAGAGGGAGAGAAAAGACTTACAATTGCAAATTGGATTGTAGAGGAAATCTTTACTTAGAAAAATGTTCATTAATTAGGGACGGTATGATTTCCACCCTATATGATTTAAATCCATCCATTTTTCACCAAAAAGACAAAATTTCCCTCTATCATTCAATTACAATTTATATTGGTGCTTCCAAATTTATTTACTTTTTTTTGTAGTATTTCTATATTTATGTAGGATTTACTTACCATAATAAGTAATTTCATATGTTTAGTTTTTGTGTATTATAGATTTTCCAGGTATACTAAATGCACTAAGATTTTTTTTTTTTAATATTACTTCCATAAGAAATTGTTTTGCTGAAAAGAGAAATTTCCAAGAAAACTAATTCTTTTCTACATTCTTGATCAAATTTATAAATAAATTGTTGAGTAGATGAAATTTTTTTAAATCAAAACATTGCATAAAGAAAATATTTACTTTTGAAAATTTAAGTGAAATATCATTATTTTGGATTGACAGAAGTTAATATTATCTATGAACTATTTACAAAATAAAAATAAAGATATGACATTGTGCACAATGTTTTCTGTGTATTCTTTGATATTTCTCCAACATCTTGCATGTATAAAAGTATCCCGTCAATATAATAAGAAAAAAAGATAAATTCTTTGATGTGGTAAATAAATAAATATATATATATATATATAATATTAGACTAATGAAATTAATAAAAGTTTAACTAAGAAAGTGAACTTTTGAGATAAGAGAAACCAAAAAATGGATAAGTTGCTATGAGATCAATGATGAAAAAGAGACTTTTCAGTTTTATACTATATCAAAAATGTCTTTTTTCCTTACTAGTGAGATAATTTAACACGGAGCATGTAAAATGTTAAGAAATATCTGAGAATGCACTTTTATTTAATACACTCAAAAAATATGTTAAATATTTAATCATGGTAACTATCCTAAATAAAAAAGAAAAAAAAGAAAAAAAAAAAAAAAAGGAGAAGTGGGGCTATCATTTTAAACTGCAATAACACGTTAAGGGCAGTTTTGAATTTTTAGTGTAGATATGAGTAAATATAGTTATCTAATGGGTGGAAATAGCAATGTCCTTAATTAAATAAGTCACAAATAAATTTCCACATGTCTGAGCTTCACTTAGCCACTCCTGTTACAACGCTTTATATATGTATATACAAGTAGACGGATGGTATCCGATGATATGAGGCCTTCTTTATTGGCATTACTCGTTATAAAAATAGGCTACTTATGGACAAAGACTTTAATGGACTGGCAACTCCCACATTATTTAAATATTGAGGAGACAGCAAGCATAATCGAACTTTTCTGTGGACCACTTTGTTAGTTGGCGAGCCTCTTCCAAGGATAACGATACTGAACCATTGTCGGTGCATAATTATATGTATTTGAATATGTATGTGTGTGTATAGATATATATTTTTCAAATAATTTCCTGAATTTACTGACAAATGACGTTTTCAGTAATTTGTTGCATGTGTACTTTGCATGAGCAATGCTCATTGCAAGAATGAAATGGAAGAGGTAGTAAGATATTGAATTATGCTTATCTACTTAGGGCATTTTAGAGAGATTTGGTTCGATAAGCTCGTAGTGGGGCACGTTAGGATAATATGGTCCAATCCCTAACCCTTTCTAGTGATGTTGGTGTCGGCTCTTATCTTTCAATACATGGCAGTCCATGATCGGTCTATGTGCCCCCGACATGTGACTGCCTATTTACCTTCGGTTCTCTATTTGGGACTTATAAACAAAATTTTTCTAATCTTCTCACTATAATACCCCATCATTTCACTTGTTTATAGGGACTTTTGGACATTTGGACTTTAGTACCTCTAATCTTTGGACTTTGTCCTAGGAGAGAAGTCCTGAGAAATTCTCCATAGTAAGTGACTCGTCATTCCTCACTTGTCACCTGGCATTTAGGTCCACTGGGATATCCTGCTTCTCCTCTCACGTCTCTACTCCATCCCGCTTATTGTGCTACTGCTGCATGATGTTAGTCCTTTCGCATGATCTGAGAACTGCGGGAGTAAACTTCCTCAACAACTTTGGCAAAAAATTCTCCTCGACAATCATCCATAAATATGGAAAAAAAATCGATGATGTTGGGTCATTATATGGTTTTAATATATGTTAAAATAACGAGCTAAGTCTATAGTAGAGGAAAAGGAGAATAAAATTAAATTAGTTTATGCCAGGCAGAATACAAAAAACATCTGTGCATACTCGCTTTGGTGCTGCACATGGAAAGCTAAGCCACCTAACTATTTTTTGGGGGGCCAAAAGCTTCTCTTACATGACATAACAGAGAATGAAAGCTATTCATGTTGTAGCGTGACCTGTGTGTGGATATGCTCTATGCTATTGAAAGTTATTAGGTGCATCTGGGTCATATAAATCCGATGCATATGAATCGTCAGATCTTGTGGATCCCCCATATGTCTCGTAAGATCAAACGGTTCTCATGTATTAGACTAGCAGCACCGAATGCACCCAATAACTTCTTCAAGACAAACGAGCAGCAATGTATTCCGATTTAGCAGCTGCGGTCTGTCGTTGGTGGCCCCAATACTCCCAAAGAAGCAGACCAAACCTCACGAGGAAACTACCACAAAAGGAGGAACACAACAATGTACAAACAGTGGTGCCAGAGGCGATGGGAAGTGTCGTCGCCTTTCCTGCATTATTTTTCCGAGATACTCCATATTGGTTTTTGTTTAATTGGTGACATATTTATAATTGGATATTTGAATATAAAATTTTTAATAACAGTGCCCTGGATGTACTTATTAAACGACTAATTAAGGAGAAAATTATAATGAGATACTACCGTGAATCTAAATCTGAAATTATGAATAGGGAATCGAGTTGGTAGAAGAGATCTAATTTTGAGTGCATGTAGAAGTTATAACTTCCCATTATTTTATTAAATAAAGATTATATTCATATATAAATTTACAAATCATATATTATACCTATATGACATTATTGCCACATTTCCTAAGCCAGTCGTAGGTGAGGCCACCTTTGCTAGTGGCTCAAAAGGCCATGGCGAGGCCAAGCAAGGGCTTCATAGGCCTTGCCCAGTGGCCCATGAGCCTCACTAGCCACTATGAGGGAAAACAAAGAGTAGAAGTAGGAAAAGGAAAAAAAGAGAGGAAAAGAAATAAAAAAAAATTTGCAAAATAAAAGTATCATTGAATATTATCCATGTCAGCATTGGTTGGGAGGCCAGCACAGGTTGACGTTCGCATTAGCACCAGTTGGCCAAAATTGGCCTAATGGATTGAATTGATAAAATTACAATATATTTAGGAACTTTTTTTGGTAATTATCCCTCCTAAAATATAACAAAGTTACATCCGGTTGGTCAACAAATAAGAAATCAAATCGCTTGACTTGGATAGATATGTATCAAATAATAAATTTGTTAGTGAATCGACATATTTATGTGCAATTTAGGTGATTAACAATTCACCCAATATATAACTAAGGTCGCGAACAAAACGAATCCTACGCATTCTAATAATTATGAACTTAACCTATAAGCCAACATTACTATAGCGCTTCCCAACGTTTCCTAATATCAGGAATTTGGAAAAGTTCCACATTGTCTATAAAAAGTAAATATGGACCTAACATTCTCTTCACTCAACAATTAAAGTTTTTTATTAGAATTTTATAACATAATATAAGAGTTTCCATCAAATTTCGGTACGTGTCTATGTATATTTCTCTTCAACCTAAACCTTAATTTTTTAAGCGGAACTTTGTAATATGGTATCAAGTCCCTGGTAGGCTGGTACAAATGATGCAATAATAAGAACTGTGTCCAACAAATGCAACAATAACTCGATCCCACTAACTCCATTTTCCTAATTCTTTGCCCTTTCTTATCATTGATTACTCGTTGTTAGAGAATGTTGGGCCCCATTTATTTTGTAAAAAATGAATAATTGTTTACAAAATAAATGGAGATTTAGGTTCCATTCGTTTCGTGGAAAATATAACATTTTTGGATAATGTTTTCCAATAAGCCATCCCCCGTTATCTCTCTACCGTGTTCACTAGGCCGCCATGGTACCCACCCTCCTCCCCTCGTGGTCCCTTCACATGACCGCAAGCCATCTTCGTGGACAGCGTTGAAGTGGTGGTTCTCGGGGTTTTGTACAGTCGTAATGTGGTGATACTAGGACTCTAAGCTTCCGACCTCAGTCAATCGATGACAGTGCTCTTCCTTCGGTGCTTCGGCAAGCTTGGGCCTTGCTAGATCCGATGACTTGGGCTGGGCTCGAGCCTCACTCGAGGTTGCTGGAGGTTTGCTGACCTCTGTGACCTTGGGTGAGGTTAGAGGTCTGTCCTAGGTTGTTGGACTTGAGCTTGTCAACATTGGGCAAACTCAACTTTGCCAGTCTATGGCGAGGTGCTAGCTCGCCTACGCCTGGTTGCCGTTTGCTGCCATGGCCAATGGCCAACCAATGAAGAAGATGATGAAAATGAACCACTGACGTTAGAGTCTAACATTACGTAGGCATTGGGGCTGAATTCTTGTTTCTTGGAGTAGGATCCTCTCTAGTTTAGGCTTAACCAAGATGATACCTTCTTTATAAAAATTGCAACTCAATTTTTTCTAAGGGGACAAAGAATAGGAGAGAAGTAGGGTTTTGTCCATGAAGGAGTAGGAAAATTAAGGTTCCTTTATTTCATGAAAAATGAATAATTTAAAAGCATTTTATTGAAAATGATTATGTGTACTATTTGAAATAATTAGTTAATGAAAATATTTATGTTACTGATATTAATTTGTATCTAAACATTTGCACAAATGATGACAATATTTTTCGTTCATTTATTTTTGTATAGGATACAAGCAATCATTTTTTTATATTTTTTTCTATATTAGTCGTTTTTTGTATAATGAATGGAGCCTAAAAGTAAAAATATTTTAGCCATTTAATTTTTTAAGCGGTATGTTTTTCTTTCCATTTATCAAAATGCATTAAAGATTCAATTTGCCCTTTAAATAGAAAGAATCCTAATCCTTCTATTTGAATTTTCTAATGTGAAACATTAATGGAGAAATCATATCCTGGAGTTTAAATGTTGAGATTTGAACTGGGCGGACCGTGTCCAACTTCATAAGCAAGTAAGAAGTCTAATTGCCGAAACAAATTGCGATTTGAAGGACCCTAACATGATAATTTTCTCCATGGGAAAGCTTTCCTAGGAATTTTGAGGATCAAATAGCCATAATACGAGTTAATAAACTTCTTATATGTTATATTGTTTTTTTTGGGGGGGAATTTGGAACCTTTAAAGTTTGGTGGTAATTTTATATCTTAAAGTTATCAGATGAAAGGGATCGATACATCAACAAGAAACTATTCAATTTGACGGTAATTTTATATCTAATCTTACATTTGAAGACCATGGGCTAAGTGGATCAGATCCTACAGAATAGTTGCCTTTAGGAAACAACCTTTGAAATCTATCTTTGGAGAAATACCAAAATTACTATATGGTATTATTATTTTGAGACTCTGTTATATTTAGGAGGATTTTTGCCATTATTCATTAACAATATTGTTAGGTAAACTATTCCTTAAAGATAGTGTATTGATGTCTCAAAGTATGATTTCATTCTTCCCAATTTTTTCTTTTTTTTATAATAGTGGCTATTGGGAATAGCGGTGGCGTTACATGGGGCTTTGTGCATGTTTGGGATAAATTTTCCCATGTTACTTATTCTAGTGGGAAACTTTTACCATAAAGTTATCTCATGACTTTAATGGATCCCAATACTTTCGATGATCCAAGTATTCGTCTCGCTTGCTACTTGAGCACACGCTTAATTATTAAGTCTCTATGATATGTCCTCCATATTATGATCCATCTATTATACGAAGAGAATTAGGTAGTCTATGAGAAAATATTAGATGCAACTATGATGCTACATCATTCATGCACTAACTCACTTAGAGGACAAAAGGTGGCACTGTGGGGCCCGCCACCCGAAAATCTGGAAAGTCTCTCTCCTCTCTCCCAGTTCAATCGAATCTCTTTCTCTCTCTACAGCCCCCACGGAACCACCGATCTCTCAGCTCTACCGCCGCTCCCTCCCCGATCACTACCAAAACCCCCGCTGGGACAACCACGAGCAAAACCACCATTGTCGCCTCAAGAGCTTTGAGTCTTGGCCATGAGATTTGGTGGTCGATGCAAACTCGACGGCTTTTGCTTGACGCATACAACCATCACAGGAGAGGCAATTTGAGTACGAAGAATTGTGGAGGGCATTGCGGTATTTAGTTTCATGGATCGGTGGGACTTTGATGATCAATGTCGAAGATGAAGCATTTATTGAGGAAGTTCTACATCGGTGATGAAGGCCTGCCCAAGCACCATAGGCTGGGTGAAACTCAGCCCGGGCTGAGCCCTAATTTGGCCACGAGCCTTGGGCCAACCCAAATATGGCGCCATGGAGGAAGCAAATGTAGAGAGAGACAGTGGAGTGAGAGGGGACAAGTGGGTCTAGTGAGGACACATGTCACTCAATCAATGAAATAACGCCGAAGTGAGGTGTCATAAGAATTGTACCCAAAATGACTCTGTATAGTGGTCTTTTTTAAATGACCATAGATAAAAGTATTTAGCAACACATTGAGAAAATATTGAGCAGTGTCATGTCATTAACCAAGAGTATCCTATTACCAATCCTACTTCATCATGTGTGTGTGTGTGTGTGTGAGAGAGGGGGGGGGGTGTTCAAATGGCTTTATCTAGTGTATAAAGAATAGAGAGATTTAAAACTCCTAACAAACATGAACAATCATTCACTCTAATGCTATGCTCCCACATCAGACCAACCCACTTTTAAAGTGATCCCCCAAATCTTGCCTCTCCGGTTGTGTCCAACGGCCATCCTGGCCTCTCACAAGCCCTCTGTTCTCGAGCTGTATCCACTTCGGTGGGATGAGAAACTCATCTTTCAAGAAGTCAGTCGCTTTGTTCACCAACGCAATGTCTCTCCTGGTAAGCTCGAACTTCTGGCCCTTCCCTTTATACCTATTTGCATTCACATAAGTGAAAAATAAGCAAGTCTAGATTTTCATCCTACCTTAGTTGTGTCATTGATAAATAGCTTGTCGGTTCAATGTTAATTGATCAACTTATCTGTTAAAAGCTAGGAATGGAATATGGAGTGTTAGATATGAACTTAATGAAGTGAGTTGGACAAGGCCAAGCAGCCCTTACCCATCCAGGAGATGAAGAAGAACTTCCATGTCATGATAACACAACAGATCACCCTTGTCCTTCAAGTAGGGTGAGTTTTCATGATTCAACGCAAGCTTGGCGCCGATGTGCAAGTAGCAACAGATTTTTTGCAGTAAGGAAGGAGCATTTTCATTGAAAATCATACCGGGCATGGTTGGAACCTTGTCGTGAACGTTTAACACTCTCAGTACCTTCACTCCTAGCTCCTCAACCCGCTCCTTGAATCTGGCATTGCCAACTCGTGGTCCTGCAAACGAGAACACGCACTTGGGGACTTTTCTGCCATCCTGCCTAATGTCTGTCCCCGTCTCTGCTATGTCGTAAGCACTTAATATCGCTAGAGCGCTTCCCAGGCTATGACCTGTGACCGTAATGCTCAAATCCTCATCCGCGTGCTTCTGCATCAACTGCTTTATCTCTTGGAGAACATGCTCCCGCGCAGAATGCTTGCAAGACCTGGAGTTTTCGTCCCTCTCGGTGTAGAGATGGAGGAACCCAGATTCGACTTTGGCTTTTCGATCAGGGCAGGGGATTCCCTTTCCCCTGACCGGGCTCATGCCGTACATGGCATCCGCAATCCACTCGGGCTTCCTCATCGTGCCACGCCACACTATGGCTATGTCCCGTCGTCCTAGAGCTTTCGACATTGCGTCGTCCGATACAGCGATGTACCCAAACCAATTAGCCGATTCACTCCACGCTTCTGGCCACAACGGTTTCTTGAAGAAGCGGGGACGGTGATGGATATTGCACGAGGCATACAGGTAACGGGTCACTTCGTATCCAACCTGAGGAAACCCGAGAGAATGGAAGAACTCGCTTGGCTTGTACCGACAGCTGCCACAATATTTTGAGAACGGGTCGGCGTCGAACGCGTCATAGGACGCTTGAGCCATCTCCCCATATCGAATCAGCTCGGCCCGCAAGAGGGGGTCGATTGGATCGAGCAAGCCGATCCAATCACTCTTGCCGTGGATCTCTTCCCATATGCTTGCCAAGTTGTCGCTAGGCTCTTCGACTGCAGTCCAATGACCATTTTTCTTTGTTCTCTCGCTTTGAAGATCCGGAACAATGCACAAGGACTCATTCTTGGATGACACATTTTGTATGAAAAGTCTTCCATTCGATGGGCTCTCTCTTCTCGTTAGGCCTCCGCAAGATAATCTCACAGATGTAATCGAAGGTGAAATTGGATCGTCGAATGTGGAGATCTTGTTGCGATGGGTGTGATCTCGAAAGAACAGCTGACGATAGGGTATGGCCATTGAGGGAGCTTATGGTGTGAAGCTGAAGCTCTTTCCTTGGTGTTTGATGTGGAAGCTTTTGATTCATCGTATTATCGATGGGGCTGCCGTCGTTAAGAAGTCAAACGTAAGACTTTTCTTATAGATCGAAAAAACAAAAAGTGGACTTTGCTTATAATAGATCGTTGACTGGTTTTAAAATTACTTGCGGATTGTCGTCTAATGGAAATATTCCGTCGTCATTAGTAGGTGGTATGGAATTGGTGTAGTTTGCAAGTGTGAAGTCAATTCGATGACGCATATTCTAGAGACTAAATTAAGCAAAACTCGTGCATTGACAACTAATGCAAGTTTCAGTTCACATTAGACCGTATGGTTCGATGCAATTTACTATTCTTTAATGTTAACTTTAATCCATTCCTTGTGGCGAACTCATGGGGACAGACTAATTTGTGTTCTCACTCACCTAACCTATTGAATTGCATGTTGGCACATGACTTCAGCCAAGTATCAAAGATGGATTGATTTTTTTATTTTTATTTTTATATTATTTTGCTGGAAAACATATCATTAACATCCATGAACGAATATCTTTACACTAAAGTTATTAATTTTTTTAAGGGAGTTATACAATGTTTATTAATCTATTACAATATTGTTTTTGTGTTTTGTTACTCTTGACTCTTGAGTTTCATAATTTGCATATGTGGGTTTCAGTCATCTCGTATCCATTGTTCTTCATACTCTCATTCAATATTTATCCTCTTCGTATTATTTCACGAAATATGTATAGATTTTATAAGTGCGACTGTTTGCTGATGACATTTCAAATTGATTAACTGACGGTCACAATATATAATAGACATATATTGCAATACTAGTGCTTTAGTGCATTAGACTAATATACCCCTTATATCGATTTATAATTATCTTCGTTTGAGCTGTATGTGATGCCTTGATGCATTATGAGGAAATTATTAGGATTTGTGAGTAATAAAATTAAAGCAAAGCACTATAAAGATGAGATTATTTACATTAGTAACAGAGTTCTTCATGTGACCAAAAAAAATCAAATCAAATGTGTAAGAATTGCTCTGTGAAATGAAACTGAAAAGAAAACGAATTTTCTAGACGTTTCTGGTGGAGTTGTAATTCTATCAAAATGGAAGACTATGACTATGACTTAGTAGAGTCCACATGTCAAGCTTGGCCCTGTGCCACTAACGTACTCATTTGCTGAAAGTTCACGCTTTGGTCCTTTGGAGCATCTAATTGAATTCTCCTTTTGAAATTTTGGGGGCAATGCACACTTCTAGTAAAATATCAGAGTGATTAGCAAAACTCCCGAATCAATTTATTGAGGGACTATAATGACCCAACTTAATTTGTATCTCATTCAATCATGTACTCTGCACATATCATTATCAAGAAAATTGTTCAAAAAATCATAAATTATTGTATTTTCACGAATTGAGTTACAAATTTTTTCATATTTTGTTAATTGAGTTCATTTGGCCATTTTTGACTGAAAAATCACTAACACGAACATCAATCGTTTTACGTGGCACAACCGACGTTCATGTGACCAATTTTTTTAATAATATTTCAATTTATTAATTTTATTTTCCTTTATTTTATTTTCTTTGTTTTTATTTCACAACTTTGATTGGTGAGGGTCACAGTGCCTCCCTTGGCCTTACCTAGATCTAAGCAAGACCATCACAATTGTGAGCAAGGCAACCTCACCTACGGTTGTAATGGTCTAGGCAAGGGCCGTGAAGCCCTCACTTGCCACGGGCAAGATAAAAAAGAAAGAAGAAAATGAAAAATGAAAGAAGTATAAAAAATTTAAAAAATATTTTGTCAATGTTGATTGGGCTATGTAGGATGGCTAGCATCCACATTGGCAATTTCCGAGGAGCCAGAAAATTGGTTGGATTGACTTAATTGATAAAACGTAAAAATGTTTAAAACTCAATTGACGAAATTCTCGTAAAAAAAGGTAAAATTAAAAATTTTAGAATTGAATTAGCAAAAATATGACCACTTAAAACCTCAAATTAATGTCGGTGTGTCACTAGGTGCTAAAGTTTCAATTATTACAATTAAAAAAATTTCATCCCCAAATATTCGAGATAATTGATTGTGCAAATAACTCAAAATATTCATCCCGCATATTTTCTTCATTAACCAACTTCCCTTCTTCGATTCCATGATGTTGCCATAGAACTTTAGTTAGAGTAATCCGCTTAGTTCACATCTGCTCCTTTCGATCTAATATTCAAGTAGGCTTCTCAATGTATGATACCTGTTGATCGATCTCAATATCCATTGCCTAATAGTCTAGAATGTGAGATGAGACGAATTTGTACTTGCATAGCATCGGAACAGGGATTACATCATCATAAGAGTGAGCATGAGTCTAGGATAAAATCGGAAATTAGATTGAACTAGTAAAACCAGTGATTACCAGTTCCTAGTTCTTGGGTTAGAATTGAACCGGGATTCGGGAGTAGAAGAACTAGATTGGAATCAATGAATTGCGATTGCATGTTTTGTATTATTTGTTTTATTTTACATGTTCAATTTTTTTATGGATTGTTGCTATTGACAAATGAAGATTTTTGTTGTTATGTTCACTTTCATTTTGCTCAACTCAAAATAAAACAAAAACAAAAGGAAGAAAAAATGAAACAAACAAAAAAGACATTGGCCGGTTCCTAGATAAACCCTAGAACTAACTTTGAAAATAATGGACATGATAGGTTTCAGGGTACGCGGGATAGGTTACATGTTTCAAAAATTAGAATCGGTTTTGACTGGGTAGGAATCTGGTTTGACCATGGAATTACTCACCTCTGCATCATCTACATCGGCAGGCTTCAGTGTTGATGCTGATCGATATGCCAAATCTCCTACTCATTCCACTATATGGAATGGGCCAAAAAAATCTTGGGCTCAATCTCCCATTTCAACCGAGCTGAGCTACTCCTTTCATTAGTGAAACCTTCAGGAAAACATGATCTCGAATATAAAACTCCAAAGGTCATGGCTGCCAATCTGCATAACACTTCGGTCAACTTTGTGCAATTTTAAGTCCATCTCTTACTTTGACCCCAAAAAAGAGAGAGAAAAAAACAGAAGTTTCAATCTCTTACAACCCAAATGACATAGGAGGAAAGCTGAATCAATTTGGGCCAGGTCAATCTCCTCCCGGCCCATCAAATAAGAGATCTACACTTGGGCCCTTAACGATCGTAATGGAGCCATACCAATACTTCGCTGATAAATTTTATTACAGGGAGTTCATTTAGATGCAAGAGAGCATCCCTGCTACCCTTTAAAACAACGACATGCCTGAATGGCGGTGAGGCGATGGAGGACTCGAATACGGTACGAGCTTATAACATGTCCCCGGCAATCAAATACAGCACGAGGAAATGGCACGCGCGCCGACATGACAATCGAATGCAACATGAACAATGACATCAAATGAAAAATGATGCGGCGGTCAGATAAATCATAAAGAAATGACATGCAAAGATGTCGTACCAATTGAATGCATCTTGAATGGATGATATGCAAATTGACATGTGTCGAAACCTCTGTCGAGTCCCACGTTGAAACTCGAGCTGTCGAATGAGAATAGTTCGCGTCCCTGGGGCCTCAATCCGTGAACTCGATCAGTAGGCTACTGGTCCTTCACCTCCGGTCCCAGCACCGTGGCCCACCCATATACCCCAGTTTCAATCTTTTTGGCATCGCTCTGGAACGGTTGGCTTGCAAAATAAGGAGTTTATTCTAGTACTTCAGAGATCAGCCACCTCATATCTTCGTCCATACCTCTACATTTTATGATTAAAAAAAACAACAGCATGCGTGCTAGTGACAATCTAGAAAATTGTCAAAAAATCTTAAAATTATTGTGTTTTTACAAATTCGGTCTTAAATCTTTTTATCTTTTATCAGTTCGGTTCATCCATCCGGTTAATTTTGATTGGAAATCACTAATGTAGATGGTCAACGCTAATGTAGGCATTCTTTTGATAATACTTTAATAATTTTTCAAATTTTTATATTTTTTTCTTCTTCTTCCTCTATTTTCCATTTTTGGAGTTAGGGCTGGCCGTTACTAGCTCTAGACGAGGTCCACGACGCCCTCACTAGATTTGGCTAACAAGGACTTGGTAGTCCTCGCTGGCTCTAGGCAAGGGTCGCACAACCTTGCTTAGGGCTAGTGAGGGCATCCAAGCCCTCACGTGGCTAGATCTAGTGAGGGTGTTGTGGCCCTCATTGATTTTGCATGAGGGCTCTTGCGCCCTTGCTTTGGCTGGCAAGGGTCTCGTGGCCCTTGCCTAGAGCTAATAGGGGGCATGACACCCTTGCCAAAAACCAGCAAGCGTTAGTCACCCCTAACCTATGGTTGGAGAGAGTTAGCCGGCCTAACTCCAAAATTGAAATAATAGCAAAGAAAAGGAAGAAGAATGAAAATAACCATAAAAATCAAAAAATTACTAATAATATCTACGTTAACATCGATCATACCATGGAAGATACCTAACATCTATGTTAGCGAACTTTAGCCAAAATTAATCGGATATATTCAATTGACAAAAATGAAAAAATTTATAATTCAATTGATAAAATTTAAATTAAATTAAAAATAATGTAATAAATTTAAGATCTTTTAAAACGTTTAGAATAGTCAAATCGTTAGTGGATGTTGAATTTTCCAGAGAAATGTCCTAATCATGAACAGATCCAAAGCTTTATCTCAGTGGCGCGACAACCTATAGCATGCGTGACTCCGCCATCTCACACTTGGAATCTTGCTCTAAGGAGAACCCCTCCCAGACGCGCATTTTCTAATAAAATAAAGAGAATGATTTTAGGCCCTACCTGGACTTTACGTTATTATTATTATTTTTTTTTATTGTACCCCTTTGGATCTGCTGGACCTTTCCAGATTTTAGGTCCTACCTGGGGAGAAATCTCATCTCACTGTGGGGCGAATACTTTAGGAATGAAATCTCGTGTCGAGAAACAAAGAAAGGTCTTTTTTCTAGGGAAGGAGGGCCCGCGCCGTTTGGGTCCGTAACTTTGGCACGTGATGTCCGATTGGTGTGATCTTCACGCTATTGGAAAGTTTGTCACGAGACGTGAGCTTCGCGACTAGCCTGACATTACTGGGGTGAATCTCGAAATCACGTATCGAATTGTTTTGGCCCGTATTGGGACCATAAGCTCGAGTTCATGAGGAAAACAATTATTTATCATGACTTAGAGATCTAGAAATTTTCATTCCGATCTCGAAACTTCCAAACATAGTGTTGGGGTTCGGGACCTATTTTGGGTATTAGGAAAGTTTGAGTATTGTTTGATTGACAAGTGCTCCTTCATCCAGTAACCGATTGAGACTACTCTTACTACGTAGGAACACTTGTGGCCTTTAATTTCATGATATGAATTTAAAATGACAAACTTCTTGAGATCGTGAAAAATAGATAACCTGTTTCTGAAGAGTCACAAATTAATTATGTAATTTGGGTGGCAACAAGAGAATTAAGATTCACTTTGACTAGGTGAATATATTTTTTATGTCAAAAATTCAGTCGTTAAATATTTTAAGAATTTTGAAATTTTGAGGTGTCAACACAATTGTTCCTAGTTCATTTTATCGTATAAATATTTATAATATAAAAGGATTTTTTGTAATTAGATCGAGGCTTTAAACATATATCTCAAACATTTTACTTTCGTTTACCAAGAATTTAAAACTTTTTCTTGTTGAAGGAAAGCCTCCTCTCATTACATTAAATGCATTAAATGTCCAAAATGTCTATTTTGGCATATATTTATATTAGAGACCCTCCAAGGCTCTGACTTAATTTTACCTAAAGCCAAGTGTGTAAAGCAAGAAGTAAACACTATTAAGTATTACTCTGACATTGCTCCGATACATGGTTACAATGTGCCTTATATACAACATATCTGATAATTATATTAAGTCCTGAAATTTTGATACCATAACTACACAGGACTTAATTAATTTTTTCGAAACCAAAAATTGCTTAAGTGATATTTAATGAATGTTGAATCTCTGAAAATTGTCCATGGTAAAGAGCTTAAGTTCCTAATAGGAATAATGGCATAAATGGCCCACGGATTTTGATTCAATGTGCAATGTATCCTCCGAACTTTTAATTTATTCAATATGATCCTTAGTTTTTTAGTACATGTGTAATGTAGTTCATAAATTGTATAACAACGTTCGATGTGGTCATTTCATTAATTTAAGATTAGGGACAACATCGAATATTATAATTTGTACATTAAGTTAAAGTCTATAGATCACATTAAAATTTTAAAAAACATCGATCATTGGACTATGAACTTTGATTTAATCTGCAATGTAGTTTTTGGATTTTTGATTTATTCAATGCGATTCATATCATTATGGTACGTTTATAATGTAATCTCTAAACTATAGAACAATATTCGATGTTGTCATTCCATTAAGTCAAGATCAATGACAATATCTTTAATTTTTATATTAAGTTAAAGTTTGTTTTTCATAATAAAAAAAATAAAAAATTCAGAAAACATTACTCATTGTGTAATAATTTCAGGTAGTCGGATCGTTGTCGTTTTTCCCGCTTGATATTCGAGACCTATATTTTCAGAAACTTACTTTTCAGTCTCGTTAAACAAAGCCCGTGTACCGTCGGACACGGAACCGTAGCACGCGTCAAACATCGAAGTCCTCATCAGGACCAGCTCCCACCTCCTGCTGTTCTCAACCCTCTTTTTTTAAGATTTGTTTTTAAGACATGATGATGGCGGTGGTGGAGTTGGTTGGCAGATGCTAATCGCCATCTTAAACAGTTGATGAACATTGGCTTGTCCGGTTTGTCCGGTTGCTACTCCATCCTGCACCAGATGCTATCAACTTCGATTTATATTTAAAAGGGGAGGAACAAGAAAAGGAACATTTGACCCGCTAATGGATCCTATTATGTACTGATTTTGCAATAAATAAACCCTCTTAAATTTGCTGTTATTGATGATGTTGTCTTTTTCTGGGGGAAGTGTACTTGGTCCATGAGAGCGTGTTCTTCAGGGGGAGTCTTTACCTCACAGTTTCAATGGTTGACTTGAGAAATTAAAGATATTTACTACAAGGATGTGCACATCATTTGACTTTGAGTTTTTTTTTTTTTTTTTTAATTATTTTTCTCTAAATTCTTTTTTGTTCAGGTCATTTTTACAACGTGTGATTTGGTTTGCTTACACTATCTAAACATTAATATTGATGTCCACTTCAATTTTTTATTTTCATTTTGTGGATTAAAGCGTTGTTATTTGTCAAACAAAAACTTACTTTTGATAAGGACTGTGTAAAAAAGGAATAAAGAGGATGTGTGATCTATGAAAAAAAATCACTTAAATCGAATCATTTTGAATTGAACTTAGATAATTTATTTTTCACCTGATATGAAAATACTTTCAAAACTACAATAATAAAAATAAAAAGCTATATTTTTCTTGGTATCGAGATTTGTTGCGTTGAATAAAAGAAAAATGATTACTCTCCTCTTCATTGTGTAATTTGAAATAAATGACGAAGTGAATCAAATATTCAATTTTAATTTTCGATCTGAGGGTATGTAAATAGAATGCTCAATAAAAAAAATTGAAATTTAAAGGAAGTTAATGAATGAATTCATGAATTCATTATTGGTAATTCTATAGGTGTACCGATAATTAAGACTAGGATATGGTAGTTTATATGAAAAGGGAGCTTGATATTCTCTCTCTCTCTTTGCTTATATTTATAGCAATCTACACCCAACATTATTTCAAAACATTAATTCCATTACTATTTCAAAAAAAAAAAATTCAGCAAACGCGAATAATTACAAAAAATAAATCGCTTAATATTTCGATTTTAATCTCATTTTTTCCTAATCTAATCACAATTTATAATTACCAAATGGGGAAAATATAAAATATTATAATATATATAACGAACCATTATAATATATTCCCCTCTTTCGCAGAGTCTTCCGTATTCCTTTCACCGATGTAATTCCGTCGAAGCTCTCCCCTCCCCCACCAAAAGCATCTTCCTCCTCCTCCTCCTCCTCCTCCAATGGTCGCCTTCCCGTCCCCGGTCGTCCGTTCTTCGAGAGAGATACGATAAACCCATTCTCCGGACCGCTTGTCGGATTCACGGGACTCTTCCTTTTTGTCCCTTTCTTCCCGTTTTCGGGAGCATTTTCGGTTCGCTTGAGGGGGGGCGTGTGTCGTTCTGGGGATGGTTAGAGATGGCCCGAGATGGGAGCGTGGTGCCGGCGGACCCACAGGAGCAGCAGGCGGTGAAGAAGAAGGGCCAGCCGTCGCGGAGCTGGATCCTCCTCGACACGGCGGGCCGGGGCACGGTGCTCGACGTCGACAAGTACGCGATCATGCACCGCGTGCAGATCCACGCGCGCGACCTTCGCATCCTCGACCCCCTCCTGTCCTACCCCTCCACCATCCTTGGCCGTGAGAGGGCCATCGTTCTCAATTTGGAGGTCTCTCTTTTCTTTTCTGAGGACTGTTTTATAAATGGGTCTCTCTCCTTTCTTCTTGAAGTCCTTGAATTGGTGCTGACTTTTGTTTTTTTGTTTTTTTTACTGTTTATTTGTGGGTGTTTGAATTTTTTGCAGCATATCAAGGCAATTATCACTGCAGAAGAGGTTAGTGCATCGCGGCTCGTGTTTTTCTTAGCGGTTAATGTCTGCTTATTGAGCAGAGTGGTACCTTCTATGATGTCTGGAAGCCTCGTGTATCGTCTCTTCTGTTTTGGTAGAACTTACTTCGGTTTAGCTTGGGGTGTTCTTATATTTCTTTGACTAATTCAATTGAGTTTTTTTCCTTCTTGCATTTAATGAAGTTTTTATTTTTATTTTTATTGCAATGAGTACTAGTACCATTTCTGAGGTTGCTAAATGGTTAGTGGCCGGGCCTTAATTACAGAGGACTGATTTTCTCCCTGGTTGAGCATAACTTGTCTTTCAGTTGCAAGCTTGAATCCCTACTGTTCAACACAGTGAATGCCTTCTTTTGTGAAATTATCATATGCCTTTTCCTTTTATTTCCAGCCAATTATGACTGAACACAGCTTTCTCGTTATCCACAAGTCTTTAGATAATTCCTTTTGGCCGTTGAGCGGCGTAGTCCTTTTGCATGAGCAGACGTCTGTTTTTTTTTTGGTTTGTGAAACTATTTTATTAGCTAGGTACTTATGTTCATGCTTTGCTTAGAGAAAAAATAACACTCTTCTTATGATTTACTTAAATGGTTGTGCAAGAATGGAATTTGATGTCTTCTCTTGGGTTCCTCCCTTATGCAGAGAAATAAGTCAGTTCTGGGTCAGTTTATTTTCATGTTTTATATTATAAGTAGCTATGGCACTTGCATTATTGGCTTGTAGGTGTTGCTTCGAGACCCATCAGATATAAATGTTATACCAGTCGTCGAGGAGCTCCAACGGCGGTTAGCTGTAAATGCCATATGCCAGGGTCAAGACGATGCTGAAGAGTACTCTCATGGACAGAATGATGTTGAAGCTGGGGAAGATGATGGTATGGGGTGTGCTTGAGTTGGTTCTTTCAAATTGGATTTGTTTCAGGCTGGCCATCTTTTGATAGCTGTAATATGATGGTGATGCAATGCAGAGTCTCCATTTGAATTTCGTGCCTTGGAGGTAGCTTTGGAAGCAATTTGTAGCTTTCTTGCAGCACGTACAACTGAATTGGAGACTGCTGCTTATCCTGCTTTAGATGAGCTCACCTCAAAAGTAAGTAGATTCACCGTCCCATCTCACTGAAAAATAAATAAACCAAAAAAAATAAAAAAAAAAAAGAGGCTCTGTTAAGGTTCTTTAATTGTTTCTCTTGCTTCTCCTTGTAAAGGAGTGATGTGTGGCTGAACGCTGTCATTTGTGCAGTTCTTAGTGTAACTAATAATATTGTTTGTGTGGAAGTAGATATTGATTTACTGATTGAAATGTTGTACTAGTGTAGCTTTCATTTGTCAAATTCCAGGCATTTCTGCTTCCCTCTATGGATTTTATGCCTGAGTGATTGGTGAACTCTTGAGGACTGGTCCTTGGTTTTGCATACTTGATGTGATGTTATGCATGAACAGCTGAATTTTGTTAGTTACAATTCTCCTAGAGATTCGTTATTGTGCTTTTGAAATTGTTGATTGATCATAATGATGCAATTCTCCTTATGAGGCTTTTGCCTCTTCTGCTTAATACAGATTTTTGTACTAATCGAGCCATTACTCTTTATGCTTGGAATTCTACAGCAATGTCTTAATGCTGGCTGGTTGATCATGCTTCTATGCTCAATCTCAGTTTGAATTGTTATCTTAAATTTGCATGTCTGCTGTCTGTGATCTATGTAGATTAGCAGCCGTAACTTGGATAGGGTTCGTAAATTGAAGAGTGCAATGACAAGGCTAACAGCAAGGGTGCAAAAGGTATTGTGAGTTACGTTTTGCCCTGCAAAATTATATAACTTTGGGTCAATGCTGAAATCAAAATGGTTTTCCTTGCCATTATCTATCAATTCTTTGACTGAGTATAAAATTTAAGTTGTCAGCGTCTTTCTTGATTCTATGTACTCATGCAACTTTAAGTACTTGGCCTAGACTGACTGACATTCCTATGTATGATAAATTGTTGGTATCTTCAAATTGAGTATTTAGATGAGCTTGTATGAAAATTTAGTACTTGATAATATGCAAATAATTGAGATAGATCTTATTGTCTTCATGAAATGGTATCCTACTGAACACTGCACTCTCTCTCTCTCTCTCTCTCTCAGAGAATATTGTTGAACAGAACCTATTTCTGATATTCTAAATCATCATAGACTTTTCTGTCACTATACGCGGATGTCTTCTTCAGGGTACCTTTGACGTGTAGGAGGGTAACATCTTGAAAGGTATTTGTGGTACATTGCAGGTAAGGGATGAGCTTGAGCAACTACTTGATGATGATGATGATATGGCTGACTTGTATTTGTCAAGAAAACAAGCTGGTACATCTTCCCCTATAAGTGGTTCAGGAGCCCAAAATTGGTTTCCTGCGTCCCCTACGATTGGCTCAAAGATTTCTCGAGCCAGTAGGGTGAGTGTGGCAACAGTTCGTGGTGACGAAGATGATGTTGAGGAGTTGGAAATGTTACTTGAGGTTTTATGCTATTTCCTGTTGATATTATTGTGGATGGTATTTTTATCTTCTGTTGTTTCTTGAATGTGTATCAATGTCTTTTCTTTTTCAGGCTTACTTTATGCAAATTGATGGCACATTGAACAAGCTGACAACAGTAAGGACTTGTCTCAGATAGGGAATTATCTGCATGATCCTTTAGTTGCTGTAGTATTCACCTGCATTTATCTGTTGTAAAATCTTGGGTAGAGTGCTTTAGTTGATGCTTTAGATAGGTAATAATTTCAGCTATGCTTGTGCTGGAGACAGTTGTCATTTTTATCCGCATCATTGCGATACATGATTATGTTAGGAATGATCATTGGGGAACTTTCTTGTCAGTATTGTTTACACTCATTTGAGTTAGGATGGCTAAATGAAACCTGTCTGATTACTATATTTGAGCTTATGAATCCATTAAGAGAGACTAGATTTTCTAACCAGTACAGGGTCAATAATAACAGTTGTCATGGTGTTGGAAGAATGAAACTTGAAATGTTTTGTTGTAATTGAAGTCGAAAATGTCCTGTACTAAATAAAAATCAATCTCTAGGGTACTAGATGATTTAAAGACATTTTGATTTTTTGTGTTCATTTCATGCTATTAAGGAAGTTGGAAATTTTGAACCGATTGATTTGCTATGTGCTCTGGTCAAATAGTTATTTAAATTCTCATTTTGCTTGCTTGGGATCGCTTGTGATGCATGACTAAAATGATTGCACTTTTGAGATTTTGATTTTCTATCTAATGCCCATTTTTCAAAATATTTGATTTGCCTAATTTGCAAATGTGCAGCTTCGGGAATATATTGATGACACAGAGGACTACATTAACATCCAGGTAACTGGATTGATTAAGTTAGTAGTGAAGCATGTTTCTATAAAGAGAATCAAATAGATTAAAAGGGGGAAAGCACAAGTTTTGCGTAGACTCAAGTCAATGTTTTCTTTTTCCTGAAATTCTAAGTACTTTCTATTTCCTCAGCTTGATAATCACCGGAATCAGCTAATTCAGGTGCTTCTCTCTCGCTCTCTCTCCCCGTTCATGTTCTCAATTGTTTCTTTTTTAAATGCGTACCCAAGTAGTCCACTTCTTCATTCAGTTGCTAATGTTCGAAGCCGTTGAATTGATTTATTTGATGTTCTTTGTCTCCTCTGTCTATGGTTGCAGCTAGAGCTCTTCCTGAGTTCAGGAACTGTTTGTTTGTCCATCTATTCTTTGGTTGCTGCCATTTTCGGCGTGAACATACCTTATGATTGGAACAATAACCATGGCTACATGTTCAAATGGGTAGGCCTGAACGCTTTAATTGATAACTTCATCTTCTCATGTCCTCCTCGACTTCTTTTCTTGATTTCACTTGTCCTAAAAGAAAAAAAAATGTGTCCTAATACTGGCAGGTTGTGATCGTGACTGGAACTGCTTGCGCATTCTTATTCTTCCTTATAATTGCATATGCTCGTCATAAGGGATTGGTCGGATCTTGACTTAGTATCTCTGAAGCTGGCCTTTGGTACAACTGATGGCAGGGCCATGAGGATGGAGTATGTTTTGATTCAGATAGCTGAAAATCGTTCTGCTGGTGTTGCTGAGATTGTTGGTGCACGCTTATTTCCCATGTAAGTCGATAAACCATACGAGGGAAAATACTTCAGGACAGTATTCATTAGCAACAATTGTGGATAAAGGTTATAGGGAATCATTTTTCTACCCTTATTTACGTAAATTTTCTTGAGTTCACACAGGATGACTGGTTGTACCACAAATCTTGTTACATGCTATACTTGTAACTAACCTTTGAATGATTGGTACATACACAGTAGTAATTCTTGGTAGATTCCTATGATGTTCTCTTTAGCGCGTTGGACCATCTTGCTCAATCTGTTCAAAGCCCTCAACACATAAATTTCTTACATATTTTAGGTATATTTATCACATATTTAAGGTATTTTATTATTTTAGGTATATTAGTATAGTTTATTTAATAAAATTTTATTAGAGAAAGATGGAAGGAAAGAAAGAAATTAATTAAAAATAAAGTAGGCAAAAGTGGTGTAGAGAGATTTTTGCCATTTTTGTTTGTAAATTTTTTGGTTCATTTATACTAATAAGTCATTTATATCAAATAATATATATGATATGATATAAATATATCCGATTTTACTACTGCAATTAGAGGGATGCAAAAGAATTGGGAATCGCTTGGAATTAGATCGGATCAAACAGAAACACGTAGTTCTTGGTCTTATTCCCAATTTCAGTTTAGTGGAACTGGTAAGTACCTATTCGGTTCTTAATTCTATCCACCTGTTCTGACTGGACCGGTATATATATTTTAAAAAAAAAATTTCATATTAATTACTTAATTATTTTGTAATTTTTCAACCAAATATATATGTTTATATATGTATATTTGTAGTTATTGTATATTATTGACTAATTTTGTCTCTTGGATATATAATAGGATCAACTAATTTTTTTCTCTTGGGTGTGTAATAGGATTAACTCCCTTGTTCTATTTTTTTCATTCTAATAATCCATTAACTTCCGTGGAGGTTACAACTTTTAAGGTGGAGTCTAATTCTCCACACGTCTCTAGTGTTGAGAAACCCTAAGAGCACCACACCATAACTTTTGGAGAAATTTTAAGTTTTTAATTAATGAGTACTATTATTCATTCTGCCCTATAATTTTCAATCCTTAACCAATGATTGGCCGAACAAGTTTTGTTACTCTAAATAGAAACTAGATTCATTGTAATATTAATTAATGAATGCAATTTTGTAGGGATTGTAGACCGGTTTCATGAACTCAGTTGGGAACTAAACTAAATTGATGGTTTGGTTTCCAAGTACATTCAAGAAACCAATAAGCAGGTCTCATTTTCAATTTTTCGAAACCGATTTTAGTGGATAGTTCTCTGTTCCAAGGTGGGAATCGCTCACTTGGACCGTATTCATTTCTAATTACAATTATTAAATAGTAGATAAAATCATAAATTTTATATTTTATCTTATCTAGTCAGATCCTAATTGAAAATTCGAATGACTAAACGTAACTTTTCTTTCTTTCACGTTGGTCTGACTGCGATCCCGTCTTCTTAGCAACCCTACTACACGACTGGCAGGCAGTTTAGCTTGAGGCCGCAGCCATAGTTGGCATAGTTGGCGAACGTGCAGTGGTTTGCTTACCGGGAAGTTGGGGGTGACTACGGGTCTGCGAGTGCGCAGTGGCGATGGGGGACGAGAATGACCTTGTGTGCTATGCATGCGTGGTGTGTAGAGTTGGCGACGGATGGGAGGGGCCAGATTTGGAAAGGAGGAAAAGGGTAAAAGGTGAAAGAAAAGAAAAGAAGAACGAAAGAATTGATCCAGATTTCTCAAAATGCATTGTGCGAACATATCAGTGTCTCAAAAAGATTTATAAATTTAGATGGTATCCAATCAAAAGTAAATGCAAGAATATGATGCCTTGATAACTAATAAAATCAGATAAAACACTTGACAAACAAAAAAGAAAAAGAAAAAGAAAAAGAAAGCTCAATATACAAAATCAAAAGCAAGGACGAATAATGTTCCAAAGTTTTGAAGCCCTAATTTTATATGAATGTTGGACATTATTCAATACTGTAAAATTGAAAAGGGTGGGAAACGTGCATCACGAAATGATGAGATTTCAATATACAAAATCAAAAGTGAGGAAGGATAAAGTTCAAAAGTATTGAAGTCCTAATATTATATGAATGTTGGACATTATTCAATACTGAAAAATTAAAAAGGGTGGGAAACGTGCATATCACGAAACGATGTAAGAGGTGCATTTTCTTTCTCATGGCGATTACTTTCTAGATGCCATGTTCTTCTCTTGGCAAGTAAGACCAAGTATCATTACATTATGGAGAAGTAGGTACCCTAGAGGGTAACATGTCGATTAGCTTTTGACTTTTGACTTTTATATATAATATTTTGATTTCGACTTTGAAGAGTAGAATTCGTTATATCTTTAAAAAGCAGCACATATTGGCATTTACGATCATCGGCCTCGGATATTCAAACACTCGAAATATCAAGATGCCCTAAATATTCAAATATCTCTTTGGTTGCGTTTGATAGTTAGAATAAAATTTGGGATATGGGGACATAGATTGGATAAAATTATCTCATAAGGAAATGGGATAAAGATTGATAGGAATTTTAACATCCATGATAAAAAAAGTTATTTTTCTCGAATAACAAATTTTTTAAATTAACAAATTAAAATTTATATTTAAATATAAATAATATTTGAATTATAATATAAGAAATTCAATAAAATAAAAAAATAAAAATTACTTATTTTAATTTAATCTTATTTTTATTTATATACATTTGAATTTAATTCTATTTTATAATATAAATTCAATATATAAATATAAAATTTGTAGTTATATTTCTTACATATTTTAGGCATATTTATCACATATCTAAGGTATTTTATTATTTTAGGTATATTAGTATAGTTTACTATGTAATAAAATTTTATTAGAGAATGATGGAAGGGAAAGAAAGAAATAAAAAAAGAAATTAATTAAAAGTAAAGTAGGCAAGAGTATTGCAAGAGATTTTTACCATTTTTGTTTGTAAAAATTTTGGTTCATTTATACTAATAAGCCATTTATATCAAATAATGTATATGATATAATATGAATATATTCGATTTTACTACTACAATTAGAGGTGTGCTAAAGAATCGTGAATTGCTTGGACCACCTGGAATCAGATTGAACCAAATAAAAACCAACAGTTCCCATGAGCACAAATTTGGTTCTCGATTTCAATTTAGTGGAACTGGTGAGTACTTGTATGGCTCTTTGTTCTAGCCACCCATTTGGATTGGACTGGTGTATATATATTTAAAAAAAGAAATTTCATATTAATTACTTACTTTTTTTTGTAATTTTTTGACCAAATATATATGATTATATATTTATATTTGTAGTTATTGGATATTGTTGACTGATTTTGCCTCTTGGATATATAATAGGATTAACTAATTTTACCTCTTGGGTGTGTAATAGGATTAACTCTCTTACCTTCTTCTTTTTTTCATTCTAATAATCCATTAACTTCCTTGGAGGTTACGACTTTTAAGGTTAAGTCTAATTCTCCACATGTTTCTAGTATCGGGAAACCCTAAGGGCACCACACCATAACTTTTAGAGAAATTAATTTTTTAATTAATGAGTATTATCTATTCGTTTTGTCTTATAATTTTCAATCCTTACCAATGGCTGGCCAAACAACTTTTGTTACTCTAAATAGAAACAAAGTTCACCATGATATTAATTAATGAATGCAATTTTCTAGGGATTGTAGACCGGCTCCATGAACTCACTTGGGAACCAAACTAGACTGATGGTTCGATTCCCAAGTGCATTCATGAAACCAACAAGCAAGTCCCATTTTCAATTTTTTGAAACCAATTTTAGTGGATAGTTCTCAATTTCAATGTGGGAATCGCTCACTCGGACCATACTCGTTTCTAACTAGTAGATGAGATATAACAAAATTTATGAATTTCATATTCTATCATATCTAGTCCAATAATAATTAAAAATCCAGATGACTAAATGTAGCTTTTCCCTCTTTCTTTCGCATTGGCTTTGACTGCAGTCCCTACTGCACAACTGGCAGCAGTCTAGCTTGAGGCCACAACCATAGTTGGCAAAGCTAGCGAACGTGTAGAGGTTCACTTACTGGGAAGTTGGGGATGACTACGGGTCGGCGAGGGTGCAGTGGCGATGGGGGACGATGGGGGACGAGAATGACCTCGTGTGCTATGCATATGTGGCGTGCAAAGTTGGTAATGGATGGGAGGGGCCAAATTTGGAAAGGAGGAAAAGGGTAAAAGGTGAAAGAAAAGAAAAGAAGAACAAAAGAATTGATCTAAATTTCTCAAAATGCATTGTGCTAACATATCAGTGTCTCAAAAAGATCTATAAATTTAGATGGTATCCAATCAAAAAGCACGAATATGATGCCTTGATAACTAATAGAATCAAATAAAATACTTGACAAACAAAAAAGAAAAAGAAAAAGAAAGCTCAATATACAAAATCAAAAGCAAGAATGGATAATGTTCCAAAGTTTTGAAGCCCTAATTTTATATGAATGTTGGACATTATTCAATACTGTAAAATTGAAAAGGGTGAGAAATGTGCATCACGAAATGATGTGATTTCAATATATAAAATCAAAAGTGAGGAAGGATAAAGTTTAAAAGTATCAAACCCCAATCTTATATGAATGTTGGACATTATTCAATACTGGAAAACTAAAAAGGGTGGGAAACGTGCATATCACGAAACGATGTAATAGGTGCATTTTCTTTCTCATGGCAATTACTTTCTAGATGCCATGTTCTTCCCTTGGCAAGTAAGACCAAGTATCATTATGTTCCGGAGAAGTAGGTACCCTAGAGGGTAACATGTCGATTAACTTTTGACTTTTGACTTTTATATATAATATTTTGATTTCAACTTTGAAGAGTAGAATTCGTTATGTCTTTAAAAAGCAGCACATATTGGCATTTACAATCATCGCCTTGGATATTCAAACACTTGAAATATCAAGATGCCCTAAATATTCAAATATCTCTATGGTTGTGTTTGATAGTTAGGATAAAATTTGGGATATGATGAAATTTATCTTATCATGCATTTAGTGTCTGCATAAAGTGAGATATAAGAGATATAGATCGGATAAAATTATCTCATAAGGAGGTGGGATAAAGATTGATAGGAATTTTAACATCCATGATAGGAAAGTTATTTTTCGAATAACAAAATTTTTAAATTAACAAATTAAAATTATATTTAAATATAAATAATATTTGAATTCTAATATAAGAAATTCAAAAAAATAAAAAAAATAAAACTTAGTTATTTTAATTTAATCTTATTTTTATTTATATACATTCGAATTTAATTCTATTTTATAATATAAATTCAATATATAAATATAAAATTTGTAGTTATATTTCTTACATATTTTAGGTATATTTATCACATATTTAAGGTATTTTATTATTTTAGGTATATTAGTATAGTTTACTATGTAATAAAATTTTATTAGAAAATGATGGAAGGGAAAGAAAGAAATTAATTAAAAGTAAAGTAGGCAAGAGTGTCGCGAGATATTTTTACCATTTTTGTCTGTAAAATTTTTGGTGCATTTATACAAATAAGCCATTTATATCAAATAATTTATATGATATAATGTGAATATATTTGATTTTACTACTACAAATAGAGGTGTGCTAAAGAATCATGAACTGCTTGGATCACTTGGAACCGGATCGGACCAAACATAAATCAATAGTTCCCATGAGTGCCGGTATGGTTATCGATTTCAATTTAGTGGAATTGGTGAGTACATGTTTGGCTCTTTGCTCTACCCACCCATTCGGATTGGACAGGTATATATATATTTTAAAAAATAAATTTCATATTAATTACTTAATTATTTTGTAATTTTTTGACCAAATATATATGTTTATATATTTATATTTGTAGTTATTGGATATTATTGACTAATTTTGTATCTTGGATATATAATAGGATTAACTAATTTTATCTCTTGGGTGTGTAATAGGATTAACTCTCTTGCCTTTTTTTTTTTTTTTTTATTCTAATGATCCATTAACTTTTGTGGAGGTAACGACTTTTAAGGTGGAGTCTAATTCTCCACATGTTTCTAGTATTAGGAAACCCTAAGGGCACCACACCATAACTTTTAGAGAAATTAAGTTTTTAATTAACGAGTGTCTTATAATTTTCAATCCTTAATCAATGGCTGGCCACACAACTTTTGTTGCTCTAAATAGAAACTAAGTTCACTATGATATTAATTAATGAACACAATTATATAGGGATTGTAGATTGGTTATATGAACCCACTTGGGAACTGAACTGGGCTGATGGTTCGGTTCCCAAGTGCATTCATGAAACCAATAAGCAAGTCCCACTTTCAATTTTTCGAAACCGATTTTAGTGGATAGTTCTTAGTTCTAATGTGGGAATCGCTTATTCGGACCATACTCGTTACTAACTACAATTACTAAATAGTAGATGAGATATAACAAATTTTATGAATTCCATATTCTATCATATCTAGTTCGATAATAATTAAAAATCCGGATGACTAAACGAAGCTTTTCCCTCTTTCTTTCACATTGGCCTTTAACTGCGGTCCCCTCTTCTTAGCAACCCCTCTGCACACTGGTAGGCAGTCTAGCTTGAGGCCGCAACCATAGTTGGCATAGCTGGCCAACGTGCAGTGGTTCGCTTACTGGGAAGTTGGGGGGATGACTACGGGTCGGCGAGGGCGCAGTGGCGATGGGGGACGATGGGGGACAAGAATGACCTTGTGTGCTATGCATGCATGGCGTGCAAAGTTGGCAATGGATGGGAGGGGCCAGATTTGGAAAGGAGGAAAAGGGTAAAAGGTGAAAGAAAAGAAACGAAGAACAAAATAATTGATCTAGATTGTTAAAAATGCATTGTGCTAGCATATCGGTGTCTCAAAAAGATCCATCAATTTAGATGGTATTCAATCAAAAATAGAAGCATGAATATGATGCCTTGATAACTAATAAAATCAGATAAAATACTTGGCAAACAAAAAAGAAAAAAGAAAAAGAAAGCTCAATAAATAAAATCAAAAGCGAGGATGGATAATGTTCTAAAGTATTGAAGCCCCAATCTTATATGTTGGACATTATTCAATATTGTAAAATTAAAAAGGGTGGGAAACATGCATCACAAAACAATGTGATTTCAATATGCAAAATCAAAAGGGAGGATGGATAATGTTCAAAAGTATCGAAACCTTGATCTTATATGAATGCTGGACATTATTCAATAATGTAAAAATTAAAAAGGCTGGGAAACGTGCATATCACGGAACAATGTAATAGGTGCCTTTTCTTTCTCACGAGGATTACTTTCTAGATGTTATGTTCTTCCCTTGGCTAGTGAGACCAAGTATCATTATGTTCTAGAGAAGTAGGTACCCTGGAGGGTAACATGTCAATTAGCTTTTGACTTTTGACTTTTGACATTTATATCTGATATTTCAATTTCAACTTTGAAGTGTAGAATTCATTATATCTTTAAAAAACAGCACATTGGCATTAACGATCATCTATTAAGTTGGGATCCAACTGTTGGATGTTGTTAGTTCCTCTTTACCTCAAAAGTTAACACAAAGAGTGGCACTTTTCACTTACACTTGTAAATCGACCATCAATCTTTTTCACAATCGATGTGAAATAACCCCAACATTTTTCTTCTCATTATCAGTCTTTTTACAACTGATGTGGGACATCTCATAAAAGTCTATTCTACAACCAATGTGAAATAACCCAATAATCTCCACCTTACATATCACGCCTTGGTTGGAGTTGCAATAACCGAGATTTTCCGTATGACTATTAAGTTTAGAATTATTGGTAACCTAGCTCTACTATAGGGAAAATTATCTAAAAAATCCTAAACTTATTGTTTTTTTGCCAATTCAATCTTAAACTTTTCAATTTTACCAATTGAATCATAAACATTTTTATAATTTATTCAATTGAGTCTATCTAGTCAATTTTGGTCGAATTTACTAACATGAACACTAATTGTCCTACACGGCATGACCAACGTGGATGTTGATAATTTTTTATAATATTTTATTATTTTTTTTCAATATTTTTATTAATCTTTACCCTTTTTTCTCAACTCCTTCTCCTTCTCCTTCTCCTTTTTCCCTTCTTTCTTTTATTTTCTTTTATCGTTTATCTTTTTCCCATTTTTTTCTCCGCCGGCCACCGCTAGGCCTCGTCGATGGGTGGCAGAGATCACCAGGCTTTGGCAATGACACCCCCGCCTCCTCCTCCTACAGTTTGCTGTGGACAGCGGCGGACGGTTGACATCAATGCATCGCAGGAGCGGCCGTACCTCTGCCTCCGATATCCGATCTACAAGCGAAACGTTGGTCAAAAACTTCAAAAGAAGAAAATTTTCCTTTTCTCCTCCTGTGAGATCTGTTTAGATATAAAGAAGACTTCCCACCTAATGAAGTGAAGGTCTCGCGGTCACGGTGAGGGCCTGTGGAGGTTGAAAGCGATTGCAGAGAGACTGAGCTGGGAAGGCTGACTGCTGTGAGGGAAGCTCAAGCTCAGAGACAAGCCCAGATATTCCTTTTCCACCGTCATGTTTCCTTGATTTTCTCACATCTCTTCTCCAGGCACAGCGGAGAACACCCAAGAACCGACCCTTCGAGGGGATTCACATTTCCTTTTGAGGCTGAAAGAATAAATATTTTGTCCATGGCTGGCAGAGGTCACTGGGCCGGGGTAGGGGAGGGCAGCCCTTCACCCAGAACTGGTGAGGGTGAGGGTTGCCCTCACTTTGGATGGTGGAGGTGGAGGGAAAAGGGGAAAAAGGAAAAAGGAAAAAAAAAGGAAAAGGAGGGATAGAGAAGAAATGAAAAAAAAAAAAGGAAGAAAAAAATTGAAAAATTGAAAAATATATTAAAATGTTATTAAAAAATTGTTCAAGTTAGTGCTTGCCATGTCATATAGGATGACCGGTATCTATATTAGTGAATTTCAATTAAAATTGGTTGATGGACTCAATTGGCAACATATAAAAAGATTTATGATTCAATTAGCATGAAATATTTAGGATTAAGTTCAATAGGTTTAAAACCTTTTGGATAATTTTCCCTCCGATACCAGTGTTGGTGGTCTTGAACCTTTCTTACCTCAAAAGCAAGCTCAAAAGCAAAAATTTTCCTCACGTTTATAAATCGACTGCTAGATCCTTCCATAACCCCAACACCAACATTGTTTCTTTACCAATTAATCAGAGTGTGTTATTCTTCCACTTTGCATGCATGCTGTGCGGTTGGCTATATAAAGAGATGGACGCAAGAGCAAATAAACAAGCAAATCACTGAACTTCTTCTTCGTCCTTCGTGTAAACCTTACTCGATCTCTTGTTTTCTTCCTTCCGTTGTGGAAGATACATAGAGAAGTGGGCATTGTATGACCCCTCTCACAGCAGCGACATGGTGAGTATCACAGCCAATTCGGCCATAATCGACATCATTGACAAGCATCAATTCATAGACTCGATCATAAGATAACATATTTATGATTCCTCTATTGAAGAAAAGTGCAACGTGAATAATCTCTATTGTGAGAGTATCTTGCGAATCACAAATTTTTTTAAATGGCCCATAACAATTTTTAATTATTTATTATTAATTTTTTTGTGATTTAGAGAACAGACTATTAATCCCACACTGAATTAAGAATGATCATATAAGTATTTCTTAAAAATGAGGCACAATAAATGGGCCCACAATTGAGTCAATGTGGGAAGGTGGAATAAGCATAGGGATAAAATGGTCATACCATATGGAAGGGAGTGTGTGATTTAGATGAGGAAGCAAGACATAAAGTGGTCGAAACACATGGAAGGGAGTGTGTGAGTTAAAACAAGAATGGAGAAGTGACGACCCATTTTCATTCTAACTTTTCTAAAAATTAAAACTACACTTTTACTTCATTTATTACTATAAAAATAAGAGCTAATTATGCATAATGAGATTGTAATTTCACCACAAGACTGAATGTATAAGAAAAATGCATATGTGAAGGACTACTTTAAAAACTATTTTAGAACACAAAAAGTTAATAATAAATTACTATAAATTTTTATTGGGTCAATTATTTCGAGAATTTGTGGTTTATAACATGTCGTTACTCCTATAATGGCCCAAAAACTATTATATTGGTAAAGCTCAAATATTTTTGTGTAGAGATGTCACTGTTGAGTGTGTTCTTTTCACAAGCAAAATGATACTTGGTTTCATCTGCTAAGGAAATTATATCTTATCTAAAAAGTAATTACCGTTGGAAAGAAAAGCACATAATATTATTAATATTATGTCACGTGGCCCATTTCGCACCCTTTTCAATTTTATGATATCGAAATACGTTAAAAAGTTTGATAAGATTAGTGCTTTGGTCCTATGACCTTGGAGATTTGGTGCCGTCTTGTGTGATGAAAATATTTATCTCGGGCGAAACATACCGGTGATCTTCTTTCTTTAAAAACCTACTAAACTTTGATAAAAGGGGCTTGGTCCTTCTCAAATTGAAATTTATCGGAGTTTTGCATAGATAAGGAATAGAATCTGCATCTTCAAATGAGGCTTTAAGTTTCAGTGCTGAACAGAAAAGGATATTTCAGTTTCCGTGGCTATAATTTTTGCTGATTTGTTATACATTTGTGTATCGAAGTGAAAGTATAATTTCATCATGCACGATCTACTCTTATTGCTATCGCAATAAATTAGCTTAAACAGAAGTTCTAGTTTGTACCAAAAGTTCAATGGAAATTAAACTTCTTCCTACGTTGTCTTTCTTGGACCATTTCCTAACGGTTTAAGCTTTTGGGAAAAAAAAAAAATTGATCTAACAATTTGTTCGTCCTTTCTTTTTTCTCTTTTCGTTTGCTAGGTTTTGCTATAGACTTTTCTTTTGCTAGAAATTCTCATGAAACCATCACCCCTGGAAAAATCAAGATGCCTTGAAAATTTAGTCTCTCTCTCTCTCTCTTGTCAGTCACAACGATAGATGCAGTGTTGCATGCTGCAGTCCCCTCTTCCAAACAACCTTACTGCATGACCGGCAGTCCAGCCTCCGGCCACAACCAGAGTCGGTGCTGTTGGCGAACATGCAACGGCTCGCTTACTGGGAAGTTGGGGGATGGCTAAGAATCAGCGAGAGCTCAGCAGCAATGGGGGACGGCGGCGGACGACAATAAGCTCGCATGCTATGCAAGAGTGGCGTGCAGATTTGGCAATGGATGGCAACGGATGGGAAGGCGGACGACAATAAGCTCGCGTGCTATGCAGATTTGGCAACGGAAAAGATTTGGAAATAAAAAGGGTAAAAGGTGAAGAAAAGAAAAGAAGAACGAAAGAATCGATCTAGACCGTCCAAAATGCATCGTGCTAACATGTTGATGTATCAAAAGATAAATGGAACGAATCTCATGCCTTGATAACTAAGGACATGGATGATAATTAAGTTTACTACTCTATTTTTTTTATTTTTTGTTCTTGAGAACAAATTTAGAATAAAAATCTATTTTGATAATGTGAATTTCATTTACAAACTTTTAGTTCAGAAATAGATTAAGAATAAAAATGATAAGTATAAATTTTCTATTTTTCTAATTTCTGGAATAGAATTGAGAAAACAAATTATTTTCATTGCTCACCCCTTGCCGCTAGAAGAAAGAAATCTAAGAATGTTTATCAAACGAATTTCTGTTCTAAAATAGAAATTTTATATTATTATCAAATGCGCATTTTTGCTCAAAAGCTCATGTAGTGAATAAAAGTAGAAAAATATATTTCTGATAAGAAATTATTCCCAACAATGGAATGATAATCATTCACACATGATAAACTCAGACAAATTATTGGCAGAAAAGAGAAAAAGAAAGCTCAATATACAAAATCAAAAGTGAGGGTGGATAATCTTATATGAATATTGGACATTACTCAATATTGTAAAATTGAGAAGATGGGAAACGTGGAGCACGATACAGCCTGATAAGTGCCTTTTCTTTCTCATAACAATTACTTTTGAGATGCTGTGTTCTTTCCTTGGCAAGTAAAACCAAGTATCACCCTGCTTTGGAGTAACAGCACCCCGGAGGGAACATCAATTAGCTTTTCACTTTTGGCTTTTCATTTCAAATTAGACTTTAAAGTATTGAATTTATAATATCTTTAGAAACTCCTTCACACTTATAAACCGACCATCAACCCTTTTGTAATCGACATGAGATAACCCTTGTCGGAAATCATAATAATATGTGGGATATTTGTTACTAAAACAATCTCCCAATCACACATTTAAATCGTAATAACCTGTATCTCATACATGCCTCTTCTACAATCGATGTGGAATATCTCATCCTAGAACAATTACACAAGGCTATGACCAAAGTCGTAACAACACATATCTTATTCTAGCTCCTTTTACAACTGATATAGGATAACCTTACTAATCTTCTTTTCACATATCAGGCCCTAGATCAAAGTTGCAACAACTCTATATCTCCATGAGTATTGGGTCCAAACTTTTGGTAAGTGAGCTCTATATCAATGTTGAATAATCTTGAGCCTTCTCTTACCCCAAAAGCTAACTTAAAGATAAAACTTTCCTCACATTTATATACCAACCACCAACTTTTTCTACAACTGATGTGGTGTTTCTTTTCCAACTAATCAAAGTATTATTCTACCACTTTGAATGCATTGCATGCTGCCCAATTGGCTATATAAAGAGACGGATGGAAGAGAGAATCAACATGCACGTCACTCATCTTCTTCTTCTTCCTTATTAAACTACTTGATCTCTTGTTTTCGTCCTTCCATCGTGAAAGACACATAGAGAAACCCTCTTACGGTAGCAACATGGCGATTAACATGACCATGATCGACTTCCTCGACGAGCATCAGTTCATAGACTTGACGATAGGAAAGCAAGCTTATGATTCCTCTATTGAAGAAAAGTGCAATGTGAATGATCTCCTCGGCATCGTCAACAGCATCCTTTCGGGCGCCATCCCGCTTGTCAGTAAGGAGAGTGGCGACAAAAAGGTATTGAATAGGGACCGGTATCATTTCTTAATGTTGAATTTGTGTAGAAGTTGCACCTAATTGTTTGAGTTTTTATTATTGCAGGTTTCTACGGATGTCCCGCAAACCATTATTTCGAGCAAAATTTCACATTTGATATACGAGATCAGTTGTCAGGTTTGTTATTATTATTAATTCTTGTAACATGGTTGGGGTATTCCGATCTTTACGACCCAATTGATTTTCTAGGATACACATAAACTGCCTCATCTACATGCATCAAGGGAGGTTCCATTTGCATGATTTAATATAAGTGGGTGATATGATTGCAAAAACATTTTTCATTCTTCTAGGTAGGGCAATCACGAAGACGTGTTAAGCTTTTACTTTTACTAAAACAAGAAATAGCAACAACTAGAGGAAGGTGAAAGCTGGAATTCATGTAATGTTGCTTCAACACACAAGCATTTGTTTCTCATTCATAGTAGAACATAAGAAGTAATTATTACATTAGAGTTGTTACATGATTATTCTCTTAAGCTCCGTTTGTTTCGCAAAAAATCAATGATTTAAAAAGAATTTTCTTATTTGTACAACTTGAAATAATTTGTCGGTCATAAATGATGAAAACATTTTTTTCTTTTACTTTTATAAGTAATTCAAGTAATTTTTTTCTAATTATTTTTTTCCATATAATTTGTATTCCACAGAACAAACACACTGTTATAAATAAAAATTGAGTGGCTTTCCAAAAAATACTCATTTTTCACTATTTATTATATGAATCTTGAGATTTTGTTTTTATTAAAGAAAGATGCCACCAAGATAATAGTGTATTAATAAATTTTAATATACTAGTTTTATGTAACATTTGAGTCATATCACGATATAAAGCTAAACGTTTTATTTTTGAATTCCTTGTCAAAATCAAGAAAATTTATATACAACAATTTTAAGAAAAACTGGGGATACTTTTATTTGTTTTCAAAAGAAAAAAAAAAGAGATAAAATGACGTCCTCCTCCTTCTTCAGATGACATGCATGGCTGAGCGCCGCAAAAATGTAAAAGATAGGCTGGAAGAGATCTTCTCCAAACTATCAAGCTATCGACCGACCACCCAAGTCCTGTTGGTCCTCGCGGCCTTCGCTCTGCAATACGGCGACTTCTGGTACATCTCCCAAGCTCCCTCCGATGGCGGAAATGCCCTGTCCAATTACCTCCTGAAGGGCCTGAGCTCACTTAAGAAAAAGCTCATATCTGATGATAAGGCCGCGGCGATAATTCCTCTCAACGAGGTGGTCCGCGACCTATTGAAGTGGACCGCTTCCCTGGTTAGTCTCGAGAAGCTGGTGACACAGCACCGTTGGAAGCACGTGCCTCAATTGGCAGAAGCATTTCGGACAATGCCCAAGTGGAGCTGCGAGGCTATCATCGCCATTCTGGCCACCGGGGACTATTTCGCCTGGCTTATGGATGATAAGTACGACGCCTGCTTCTTGGTTTACTTCTCGGATACTGCATGAGTGCGCCGTGTGTTTCTCGAAATGCCCTGAGAGGAAATGCACCTTTTCGTTTGCCTGTTCATCTGTCGTTAAGACCCTTTAGATTTTGAAAAACGAGGTCACGGGAACACTCGCATCCGAACCATGCGACTGTTCATATGCACTTTTCCCTGCTGTATGCCTTGTCTATAACCCTGCGGTTTTCCTGGTACTGCATGGTGACGCAAAGAATATGGGGCTCTGCTTTTTGGGTCTAGTGATTGATAGTTACGGCAATGATCTCAGGTGGCCAGAACCACTGGATCTGCACACTCTAGTGTCGAGCGTGTTGGCCAAGAAGAGCCCTGTCCTTGCCGCTGTCAAGGATTGCAAGAGGGGAATAGGTAGACCAGTCATGGATAGTTGATATAGAGCGTTGATTTTCTTCTAGTTTTAGACGGCTCAGTGTCCATTTCATTGATGATAGAACGGAGGGAGGAGTATGAGAAGTACGTGAAGAGGCTCGAAGCTGCTGTGGACATCGTGGACTTTCTGAATTCAATGCTTACTGCGAAGGATTCCTCGCAGGATCCAATTGTTACTGGTCCCAACGACACACCGGTTTGCCCTCTGCAGAATCTCCTTTTTTTCTTTTTTTTGCCCTTCTTCAATCTATTTTTCAGGAAATGTATACTGCGGAAGCGACAATCGTGCAACGGAGAACACATTATATTCCTCTATAGTTTATTCGCATTTTTTTCAGGAAGGCAGGAAGCCGAGAAATTCTTCATTTATCAATTGCATGATCACCCCGGTTTAACACTATTTTCTGTATGCAATAGTTGACTAGTAAAGCGTACCTGATATCCTACAAGAGTGCCAGATAGAGACCAAAAGAGAAAAATTCAACTGATGCGTACATATATCTTTATGTGATATTTTGGGAAGTATTAAAATTCAATATTCTGGCTTTTTTATGGCTTCTGCTTCTATTTCTAACCGGCTTATACGCTTCCTTCTTTTCTTGACTGGACATGTGCCAGGTCAAGTTCGAGTCGTTCAGGAAGAAGAGCGTGTTGCTGATTATTTCGGACCTAAAGATCTCTATGGATGACATTGAGACTCTTAGAATCATTCGTGATGATTCTAATCGCTTTCGAACAATCTGTAAAGAGGATGACAAAAAATCTGTATCCATCCCGATTCAGGCCGAGAAGGAGACGCTCTATGAGCTTGTTTGGATGCCTATTGTGGATGGGAGGACCAAGGACTGGGAAGCACAGACAAGTTTTAAGTCTCTGATGCCATCGGATTATAGGGTAGACCCACAGAAAATGAACATGTGGGCACCAGTGTATATCAAGGAAGAATGGCGTTTCAAGGGAGAAACCATGGTCGTGGTGCTGGATTCGTTTGGTCGGGTGGAGAACACAGATGCCATGCCCATGCTCCGGATATGGGGGACGAACGCTTTCCCTTACACAGGGAATGAAAGCACCCATCCCTGGATGAACTCATGGAATTGGCTTCAGCTTGTATTGAGAGAGCTGGTGGACCAGCATGGGACATTGGATGCGGTAAACACGCTCCTCTTTCTAAATTTGCCTTTCATGCTTGGAAGTGGATTTAGTAATTATACACCTAACACTCGTCATGTTCATACAGGATAAGGATGAGTACAGATTGTTTTGGGGAGGACCTTCTGCTGCGGAGGTAGCAGCAGCACCTGTTGCCAGTGGCGTAATTCCCATTGTGAACATGAGGCGCTTCCGCACTCTCTTAAGGAGTTGCTTGATCTGTAGATTGCAAGCTGTGCAAATCCTGAAAATTGAGAGGAACCCGTTGCGCGATCGCATAGTATACGAGATGAGTGAAGCCTACAAGGCCTGTCAAAGCGGCGGGGTTGCAATACTCACCAAGGGGCCTGGTCTGCAGGTGCAGCATGTAGGCCCTTTGAGTGATATAGAAAGGGCGACGGAACATGGAGGCGACCATTGGTGGACGGCTCTTCCAGAAAATTTTGAGAAGAAGTATAAAGACGCTCAAGGACAGTCCACGTGCCTGCATGCCAGCGTCCCGGATTATGCCGATCTCAAGGATTTGTACTGTCCCGTGTGTGCCCGAATCATAAGGTATGATCTTTGCCTCACGTGTTGCCATTCCGATTCCGACTGAAGGGGGCTCGCAATGCGCAAATCCCTTAGCCGATGCCGACACTAAATAAAAAAGCTTCAGTTCGGAGCAGGTTTGGTTGTGGAGTGTATGAGATGTGACAAATGTGTTTTGCTAGTGTGGTGTGTTAATATTAGCCTTTTGGTTCCCAAGAGAGCTAACTGGTATTTACTTTCATATTGCTTGTGTTGCGCTTGTACTTCGGGTCATAAGAGCCTCTCAGGCCTTGTTGCCATTTCATCGAATAAATAAAAAGATTAACTATGTTATATGTACCATCTTGTACCAGATTCCTGTTTTTTAGTCGTTCTGTTTCCCTTCATCCCGTACTGTGTACAGATTATCATATATATCAGCGAAGGAACTAATCTATGAATCTAATTTCTTAAATTGCGATTTCACTGATGTGATATAGGAGACAGAATTGTGAAAGAGAGAAAATTGTATTCCAAATTGTATTGTACAATGTACACTTGCATAATATTTATAGTACAAAATGTAAACAATAAAATATATAGCAAATCGAGATCCAATTTGGAATGATCTTGTAACAAACAAATATCCACGCATATCTTCCAACACTCCACCTCAAGTTGGTGGCTTGTATAAGACACCGAGCTTGCTCAGGAGATATGTATATTGCTTTTGACACAAAGGTTTAGTAAATATATCCGCTGGTTGCTCAGTGGTTCTAATCCCTTTCGCTTCAATTATACCTTCTTGAATCTTCTCTATGGTGAAATGACAATCAACTTCTATGTGCTTCGTTCTTTCATGCAATACAGGATTCGCCGCAAGCTTGAGTGTAGAATCGTTGTCACAAAATAGCAAAGTTGGTCCCTTGACTCGCATTCCAAGGTCCAAGAGCAATCCTCGTAACCAAACTACTTCACAAACAGTTTTGGCCATGGATCGATATTCAGCTTTAGCGATTGATAAAGATACAATGAACTATTTCTTCGTTTTCCATGAAAGTAACAAATTTCCAAGTTTAATATAGTAACCAGAGATAGATCTTCGACTCATAGGACAAGTCGCATAATCTGAGTCGCAATAAGCTGTCATCTCCATATTGCACTTGCGATGGGCATTTCTTCAAGTTTTTTACAACTTTCAAAGCAGCATTCATATGAGACTGTTTGGGATTATGCATGAATTGACTCAAGATTTGGACCGCATAACAAATGTCTAGTCTGGTCATAGTGAGGTAAATGAGTTTCCCAACTAATAGCTAATAAATTGATGGGTCCTTGAGCAATGGGTCATCACTTTCAAGTTGAAGTCCCACATCATATTCAGTTGTAGTTAACTTCACATTTTGTTCGATGGGAATAACTATTGGTTTACATCTCGATAGACTTGCTTCTGATATAATTTCCAATACATATTTTCGTTGGCTAAGAGAAATCCCCTAATCTGAACGAGCTATCTTAATTCCAAGAAAATATTTTGGTGACCCTAAGTCTTTGATATGGAAAGCAGAATACAAATATTCCTTGAGTTTTCTTACAGCAGATTCATCATTTCCCATAATAAGTATATCATCAACATATATCATCAAGTAAATGGATGACATACCTTTTGTCCATGTGAAGAGGGCATAATCATGTTTGGACTGTTTGAATCCTGTAGCAGTGAGTGCATTGGTGAACTTGGCGTACCATTGGTGTGACGCCTATTTGAGGCCATATAGGGATTTATGGAGGCAACATACCTTAGACTCCTCATGTCTTCGTAAACCCGACGGAAGCTTTATATAGATTTCTTCATCTAAGTCACCATGGAGGAATGCATTATCAACATCCATTTGGTGTAGAGTCCAATCACGACATGTTGCAATTGACAAAAAAGTGCGGACCGTAAAATCCTTCGCTACTAGAGAAAATGTTTCATGATAATCAAAACCTTATCGTTGAGTGAAGCCTTTGGCTACTAACCGAGTTTTATATCTTTCGATGGAACCATCTGCCTTGTACTTAATCTTGTACACCCACTTGCAACCAATCGATTTACGTTGAGGAGGTAATGAGACAATGTCCCATGTATGATTTTCATTCAAGGCATGGAGTTCATTTGCCATAACCTTTTGCCATCGTGGATCTTTCACTGCTTCATGATAATGGGATGGTTCCTGCTCCTCAGATACTCGACTAATGCAGCACATGTGTTCTGATGACAACCGATGAAAATAGACATATGAAGAAATAGAATAACGAGTACCTAATAAATTTGAGGAAGCACAAACATAGTCTTTCGTCCATGTGGGTGGATGGGTAATACGCCCAAATTGTTGAGGTGCATCCTGTTGAGGAACTTGAATTGATTCCTCATTCCTGGATACTTCCTCAATGGTCGAAGGAACTGATTTTGGAGAAAAATTGGGTTCTTCTTCATTTATTGCATGGTCTTGCATATTTGATGAATCCACAGCTGTCGTGGATGTAGAAGTCTTATCAGATAATGGTATTGCAGCTTCTGGTCGATGTTCTGCAGGTGCTATAATATATGATTGTCCAGAAGATAAGTCCTCTTCAAAGAGGAAACGATGAGAATTGGTACTCTAATTCAATTCTTGAGAAGAGGATGATTCATCGCAAAAAGGAAATGTATCTTCATGGAAAGTAACATCCCTGCTTATAAAGAAATCCAGTAGATGGTTCATAGATTTGATATCCTTTCTTTAGATTAGGATATCCCATGAATATGCATCGACGAGCTCGGGGACTCATCTTATCTCGAGGCCCCACTGTAGTTACGTAGCATAAGTAACCAAAAACTCTCAAATGTTGAAGTTCCGGCTTCTTTCCATAGAGCATTTCAAAAGGAGTCTTCCCATCAAGGACACGACTTGGCATGCGATTGATTAGGTAAGTGGCTAGGACCACAGTCTCCCCAAAAAAATTCAGGAATAGAAGCTTGGAATTTAAGGGCACGCGCTACTTCTAATAAATGACGATGTTTACGCTCGACAATTTCATTCTGTTATGGAGTATAGACACAGGAGCTCTCATGTAGAATCACATTGGAAGAAGAAAAAAAAGGACATGCATTCATTATTGAAAAATTCTTTACCGTTATCAATATGAATGCGTCGAATGGATTTTCCGAACTAATTTTTGGATAAAGTAAAGAATGTTCTCAAGTGGGATATAACTTGACTTTTGGATTGCATGAGAAATACCCAAGTAACATGTGAGAAGTCGTCTACTATTGTGAGAAAAAAAGGTGAGCCATCACGATGAAGTATGTGATATGGCCCCCAAACATCGACATTAATCAAAGAGATATGATTTTTACTATGAGAATTGCTATTTGGAAAGGGCGCACAAGCCTGCTTTGCTAAGGGGCAAATAGGACATTGAGGATAAGGGAAAGAGGCACAATGACCCAATCTTTGATGACTAAGGAAAATTTTATCATTGGTAACAATGTTACACAATGATTTTTTATTCAATTCAACATGAGATAATCTAAAATCACTAGGAAAATTGATTTAGAAATACAATCCTTGCAAGATATTACCCAAACCCATCAGTTTCCCAGTCGAAAGGGCCTGAAAGAAACAATTATCATAATTGAATAGGATTCGACAAGAGTTTTCCTCACAAACTTGAGAAACCGATATGAGATTGAAATGGAAATTTGGAACATAAAGCACATTTCAAAGTGTAATGAGTGGGCTAAGATCAACTGTGCCAGTCATCATGACATGAGTGATGCTTCCATTTGGGAGTTGCATTGAAATAGGTAAGTGCAATTTTTTGATTTTTGAAAAGAAATTTTTATTGCAAACAATATGGTCACTAGCTCCCGAATCAATTATCCATGCATCTTTAGAAATTGAATTCAACAAGCAATATGAAATACCTGTAAAACTCCCGCTCTTATCAGAAGTATCCAACCTCTTTAAGGCTTTCATAAGTTCTTGATACTAGTCATCATTAATTGTTGGACATAACTTGTCCAAATGTTGACCTATGACCTGAAAAACTGTTGAAAAATCCATTTTTCCATTTTCTCCGGGTTTGCCATGCAATTTCCGGCAATTATCGTTCGTATGGTGTGGACGTCTACAATAATCACAATATAAATTTCTTTTTTCTTTAAAACTACCCCTTGATAACGTGGCAGAAGATGGGCATTGGATATTTTAAAAGTTGGCGCCATTGTGGCTCCATGAGAGCCGTTCGATTCTGCGAAGAGATAAGTCCCATGAGTGCCGTCCGATCTAGGGCTCAAGATTTCATATGAGCCGTCCGATCCTAGTGAAGAGGATGAATATGGGCCGTCCGATCCTATTAGTGGATGGGATGCCCGTAGACCGTCGGATTTCTTCATTGAATTTAGGCGTCCACTCTTCTTCTTCTTTCTTCAGCAAAGGCAAACCTTAGGGTTTCGTTTCTTCTCTCCCCCGGCCCCTTTGTTGCAACCCTTCTGTGTCTGCCCGTATAGGCGGAGAGAGCCATCCCTTCTTCGGCGTTCTGGTGGTCAAAGGTGACGAGGCGCTAGTTTTCTTCTTGAACGGCGAGCTGGTAGATTCATCCGAGTGTCGGCATCGGTTCCATCGTTAGGATATGTGAACAAAAAGTTTGGTAAGATCTGTTCAATATTAGAAAGAATCTGGTGTTTTTCTCTCGATCTCTTATGTTTTGATATTGCTATAAGGTTGGGTCTGGCCCTTCTAGCTTCTCTTTGATTGCTTTCAATTCATTCCATAAAGCTGAAAGTTTATTGAATATTGTGGTTACGCTCATATTCCCCTGTTTCATATCTGAAAGTTGCTGGGTTAGTGAATTTTTTTTGACTCGATCTAATTTCTTGTACATTTCTTTGATATTCTTCCACATTTTCTTTGAATCCTCTGTCGGGGGTAGTCTGGCTGAGACTTCGGGGGCAATGCAGTTTCCGATCCACGTTCAAACGAGTTGATTGCACTTCCTCCATAGTCGCGCCGCTCGCTCGTCGAATGGAATCGGAACTGTTTCGTCGATAAAACCCTCTTTGTCTTTGGTGACTAGTGCTTGTCGGAACTCTCGTGACTAGTTTGAGTAGTTGTCGGCTCCGATCAGTTGTTGCGTGATGATTTGCAACTCTGGTCCATTGGCCATCGACCGTGTAAAGTGGGTCACCGGGCTCTAGACAGCCGCTAGTCGCGGCAAACGAATATGGAAAAATTCCAGGTTGAGAAACTAGGTAGGGATTCAAACCCGGACCCAAATGAGAGAAACCCGATTCACCCATATGGCCCACATGTGAAATTTCTGGCCTGGTGGATGGGCTTGCCCCGGTGGGCTCCTATTGGGTTGGATGTTGTAACCTTGAACTCTTAGCAATGATGTATTTGGGCTTAGCCCAAAATAAAATGGATAGGGCTACATTGGCAGCCACTGGTAAGGTTGGCCCGTTGTGGGCTAGCCCGCAGTCGACTGGCCCATAGTGGGTTGCCCCAAATTAGACTGAGCCTGGAAAGGTTGCCACTGCACATATTGGGCTTATTGGGTTGTTCTTGGGCCCGAATCTCTAATGTTGGGCTCTAGTTCTCTAGAACACGCACGTTCTGTTCATCAAATGCAGGAAGGGGACTCTATTGATTCTGCTCCATGGTGAGAAGTTCCTTTCTTCGCTTGAATTCCTCTTGACAGAATTGGTTCGTGCACTAATAGTAACCTTACTTTGCAGGTTAAAATCCCTTGTTGAAATGAGAAGATAATGCAAGGCAATCACAAGGCGGAAGCTGTATAAGGAGCTTAACAAAGCTCTGATACCATGAAAGAAGACGTGATGTAGGAGACAGAATTGTGAAAGAGGGAAAATTGTATTCCAAATTGTGTTGTACAATGTACACTTGCAGCATATTTATAGTACAAAATGTAAACAATAAAATATATAGCAAATCAAGATCCAATTTGGAATGATCTTGTGAATCGAGATCCAATATTGGAATAATCTTGTAACAAATAAATATCCATGCGTCTCTTCCAACATTCAGGATTCCCATATCATACTATAAATCGACAAATCATTCAAGTTTTTTTGAACTAAAATACTTCAGAATGGAAGTCACAAAACTCCCAACTTTTGGCTAGGCCGGATTCTGGATAAAAAAAAAAAAAAAAAACTCCCAACTTTTGAAACTAAGTAATTGCATGCAATACCACAAACTTGATAGAGTTCCTCAAAACCTCATTTGAATGTTAAGTTCCCTTTCACAATTGCATTTATCAATTAGAGTACATTTCATAAAGAATTTCGCAATCAATACAAACAACTTTTGGCAATTTCCTTCACAAAACATTTAACCAAAGCTTTCACAAATGGCCATTTCAAACTACTTCGTAAAACTTTCCAATGCCTTTTCAATCAACTAAAAATGTAATAAAGGTTCAATCCAATTTATGTAGGAAACATGCTATCAATAACTCATACAATATTAAAACACTACCATTTTCAAGATATGAGTTTGTGACTTGTAGAAAAAATAATATCACTCACTTGTGAAAGCCAAAAACCAACTCATGATGGTCACTCAAACCAACAAACTCGAATTCCTATTAATTAATTGAAAAATGATATTAAAAAATAAATAAACTAATATTCTAATGAACAACTCGACCAAACTATGCCCATTTGTCAATAAAATGACACCTATACATCAACAAAAAGCTCATCGATAACAAACACCCATTGTTGTCCATTATGTGTAGCTCGACACTAAACTTGTTCACACCATAACTCCACTAAACCATGATTTATATGAGTTTATTGTCAATAGAAAACCCTTTCGAAGTACTAGAAGGCCTTAAGCTTCACCGACTTGAAAGAGGGCAAAAGATGGGTGAAAACCATCACCGAAATCAAAAATTTGTAACCGATCCAATAGTGCGCACAAACCTCAAAAATTCACCCCAATCATATCATAACTTCAAATCTTATAGTTCCATAACATCCTAAAATTTGATTTCTTCATAGTTTTATGACTCAATAGCTCCTGAATCAAATGTAGCAACACATAATTAACATATCTCTGAATTTTATGCCTTAACCTTGACAATTTCTCTAATTAGACAAATTAACCTTGACAATTTCTCTAATTAGACAAATTATAGGATCGAATACTTAACCGGCATTGATATTTGGACTTGAATCGGCTTGTCGAGGTGTCCAGATCATGAACGCACAAAGACGTTCTCATATCCCCTTTTTCTTTCTTCACCGGCAAGCTCCCTTCTTCATTATTATCGATGGTGGTCTTCTTGCATCATTTACTCTCTCTTTTCGGGGTCAAATTCTTGCATCATTTACTGGAGAAGAATGAAATAAATGGGTTGATGTGTTGAACTGTGCTTTAAGAGAAATAAGCTGGCTAAGCCATATATTACAAGAAAAGAAATGGAAAAAAAAAAAAAGAAAAATGAGAGAAGTAATAAGAACCGTCCAAATGTATTGTGCGAACATGTCAATATTGCTAAATGATCATTAAATTTAAAGGATATCTAATAAGGAAGATAATGATGCATTAATATCACACTATAATAACTAATTAACCTGGGTAAATAACTGGTCGAGAAAAAACTTAATATACAAAATCAAAAGAGCGATGATGAGCCATGTTATGATAATATTTAAGCCCCAACATCTCATCTGACTTTTTAATATAATTTAAAGGAGTTAAAATATTCAACCAAAAAAAAATTAAAACCACCCAAAAAAAAATCCTAAATCATGTATTCTTTGACACTAATACCCCAAACTTTTTTGTGTCACAAAACCACTAAATCATGTCCACTTCAACACTAATATCCAAAAAAAAAAAATTGTATTGTCAAAACCCCCTTAGATTACACTCGATAGTCAGGATAAAATTTAGAATATCATATCCTGTATATGGTGCTTACTCAAAACAAAATAAAGTTGAATATAAAATGGGATATAGCCTAGATAAAATTATTTCATGGGGAGATAAGATAAAGGTGAATATGATTTTTAATATCCATAATATAAAAGTTATTTTTCTTGAATAAAATTAAAATATATTTCAATTAAAAAAATTATTAAATTAATAATATTAAAATATATATTTGAATATAAATACTATTTGAATTCTAATATAAATAAATTCAAAAAAAAATAATAACAACAATTGTTTTTTACTTATTCCTCTTTTTATATATTTGAATTTCTTCCAATCTTATAATGTAAATTTAATATATACAAATATATATTTATTACATATTTTAGGCATATTAGTATAGTTTACAATTTAATAAAATTTTATTAGTGAATGATGGAGGGGAAAAAAAGAAATGAATTACAGAAAGAGAGTGAAAAATAATAAAAAACAAGCAAATAAAACCGAAGTAGGCAAGATTATTGTGAAAGATTCTTACCATTTCCATTTCAGCAATTTAGGTTCATTTACTTTGATATTCGTTTATACCATACAATGTACATGATAGGACGTGAACATATATGATTTTATTATTGTGATTCACTAAATAGTACATAGAATACAGTTTCTTTTGAGAAATAGTTCTTTTCTATTTCTACTCCCTAGAACAATTTCTAAGTAAAATGGGGTGTTTGATAACTACAAAAATTTCTTGTTCTCGGAATAGAAAAAGAATAGAAATGCGTTTGGTATTGACAAATTTTTTTTTATTTCTTTCTTCCTCGATGGCGGTGACGACCGGTGACCGGGGGCAATGACCGTCAATCGTTGATCACCGGCTGCCGCCTTCGTCGCCGGTCATCTCCCCCCCCCGCCGATCACCGCCCCCGATTGCTGGCCGCCACCGCCGGTCGCCAACCCCCATCGCTCGCCAGTCACAGTTGTAGGGCGAAGGATAGCGACGAGAGGCCGGCAACTGGTGGTCAGCTGGTGGTGAGCGGGTGGGGGCGGCTGATGACAAGTGGTGGAGATCGGTGGCCGATAGCCAGCGGTCGGTTGGTGGCGAGCGAGTGGGGGCGGTCGGCGACAAGTGGTGGAGATCGGCGTCCGGTGACCGGCGGTGGCGAGGATAGGTGGTGGGCGGCGATGGGTGGGTGGCCACGTGTTATAAGCAAGAAGAAGTCCCCAAAAAATAGTTTCTAGAAATTGTTCCTAGGAATAAGAAGCTATTTTTTTTACTTCTCATTTCTACTTCAAATCTATTCTCAGGAATAACTTTCTATTCCCGGAATAGAAAAATCAGTTGACGTTACTAAACGTATTTCTGTTCTTTTTCTATTCCGGGGAACAAAAAAACAGAAAAATAGAAAAATTGGATAGATTCCAAACAGACCCTAAAATCCCCAAATTTCATATTATATCCTATCTTGGTTAGAAATCCAAACAACCAAACGTAACATAAACTTAAATTGATGTGACAAAAAAAATACCCTCCATCACTGTTGCATCCAAAGACCACCTTCAAAATCTAACATGGCGGCTTGCGTGGACAACAACAGGTAAACAAAATCAACATGAATCTAATGTGGCTATAGGAGTATTAAGAGAGAGAGAGAGATCACGTTACTGATACAAGTTTGGGGGTACTAGTAACATAGAAAAAGAATCAAGGGTATTGGCAGAACTTATGATCTTTGGTAGTTGATGCAGAGTATTATTGTCAACTAGTTAAAGTTTAGGGGCATCGGTAACATGAGAAAAAAATTGGGATATTAATATTGTCATAGGCAAAGTCTAGGGTTTTTTTTTTTTTTTTTTTACAGTAGACAGGTGGTATTTTTGTTACAATGATAGTGATATAGTACAATTTTAAAATTTTGGCAACACAAAAAATAACACGGAGTACTAGTGTCAAAATGGGCATAATTTATATTTTTTGGTAATGTTTTCTCGAGCTTTATTAATATAATAGTATTTTTGTTACTATAAGAATAAAAGTTTATTGAAAGCCACAAATTCTTAAAAGAATCAACCTAATAATAATTTTTATTTTTTTATTTTTTGTGATAAAAAAATTATTATTTTTATAATAGGTTAAAAATCGCTACCGATCATTTTCTCCATTTTCTCTTATTCAAAATAGGTGGCAAACGCGCGACACGACACAATCGCACTAGGTGCTTTTCGTTCTGACTAAAAAGTGCAATGCACCCGCTTAGTGAATACTGTAGCGCGTCGTCCCCTAGAAGGCAGGGCAAAACCCAGGATATACTTTCCTTGGCGAATGCAACCGAGTATCATTTAGTCCCGTGAAACACAAAACCCTCGACTGTAACATCGACATTAATGACCATCACGTCAAAGAGTTAATGACAAGCTTGTTTTACTCATAAAATGCATTCCACGGCGGAGAGCATTTAGGTGATCTTGGGTCTGGGGTTACTTTAGCTTTACATTCTGTCCTTTTAATTAGGTTTCCTTTGGTACGGATATATGTTTTATTAAGAGAAAGTGTATTTGAGCTGGGATCCACAATGTTCCTTTTCGAAAACCGTAGGGACTAATTCCACGTTTACTCTCCCACTATGCATGCATGCACACCGCGTGGTTATCTATATAAAGAGACGGACGCAAGTGAAAAATACCCATCCACGTCCATCTCCATCATCTTCTTCATCTTCTTCTTCATCCTTCTGATTAACCGTAGTTGATCTTCTACTGTTTCTTCCTCTCGCCATCTAAGAGACATGGAGACATTGGCGTCGTCCTACTCCTCTTGCGGCAATGGTGGCAGCAACATGGCGAACGCCATGGCCAATTCCGAAATAATCGACTTCATCAACAACCATCAGTTTCGAGACTTGGTCGTAGGAAAGTCATCTTATGACTCCATCGCTGAAGAGAAATGCAATGTGAATGATCTCCTCCAGATCACCAACAACATATTTGCTGAGGCCATCCCACTCGTCAAGAAGGACGGCGACACCAGAAAGGTATCAAATAGGGACCGAGATGCTCAAGAAGGTCGTTCGTAATGGACGGCTGTGTAGAAGTTGCTCCTCATTGCTTGAGATTTTATTGCTGTTGCAGGTTCGTATGGATGTCTCGGAATCCACTGTGCCAAGCAACATTTCACATCTGATCAAATGGATCGGCTGTCAGGTTTGCTGTTAATCATATTGTTTTCGAATCCTATGTCAATACTAAAATATTATTTAGTACATCCGAATTACAAAATAAATATTTATGCTGGATTGTTAATATGCTTTTGTGCATTTGAGATTTTTTTATTTGATTTCCAATGGAAAAAGTCAAAATGTTCTTGTTGTCTTCTTCTTCTTCTTTAGATGACATGCGAGGCTACACACGGCAAAGACGTGGAGGAGAAGTTGCTGGCGATCTTCTTGAAGCTATCAAGCTATCGTCGGACCACCCAAGTCGTGTTGGTTCTCACAGCGTTGGCTCTGCAATACGGCGAATTCTGGTACATCTCCGAAGCTCCTTCCACCCTGTCCACAGGCATCTTGAAGGGCCTGAGCTCACTGAAGAAGAAGCTCATATCCGATGAGAAGAAGAAGGCGGCGATAACTCCACTCAACAAGGTGGTCAACGACCTCTTGGAGTTGACCACTTCCTTGGTTAGTCTCTACGAGCTGGTGACTGAGCGCCGGAAGCCCGTGCCTGAATTGATGAAAACACTTCGAACAATACCCAGGTGGAGCTGCGAGACCATCATCGCCATCCTGGCCGCCGGAAACTTTTTTGCCAAGCTTACCGATGTTGATTATAAGTACGATCGCCGCTGCTTAGTTGATATATCTGATACTGCATGAGCACGCCATGTTTGTCGAAATGCCAACTAGAAAATACACCTTTTGTTCTCCGGTTCTTTTCGTTGTTTTTAAGAACCTTTAGATTTTGAAACATGAGATAACGGGAGACTCACAGGCTGACTGTTCATATGCACTTGCTCTGCTATATTCCTATGTTTTCCTGGTACAATAAGGCGACGCACAAGAAGATGGAGCTCTGCTTTTTGGTCTAGTGATTCATACTTATTTGCAATGATCTCAGGTTTGCAGAGAGAGACGTGGTGCGTCTTACGTCGAGCCTGTTGGTCAGGAAGAGGGCTGTTCTCACGGCGGTCGTGGCTTGTGAGAGGCAAATAGGTAGCTCAATCATGGATAGTTGATTTAGTTCGTTGATATTCTTCTCACGTTCGACGGCTCAATGTCCTCATTTCATTGATTTTAGCCCGGATAGAGTATGAGAAGTACGAGGAAAAGGTCAGCGTTCCTGTGGACATCGTGGGCTTTCTGACAACACTGTTCGCTGGGGAGAATTCCGCTCAGGATCTACTTGTTACTGGTCCCAATGACACGCCGGTTTGCCCTCTGCTGAATCTCCTAGTTTGCCCCTTCTGGAATCTTTTTTCTAGGAAATCCATACTGCTGGAAGCGACAATTTGATTGTGCATGAAAAAAATAAGAAATGGGTGGATTTCCCTTCCTTCAGAGTGATGAGTCATTCTTTGAATCTGAGTTTAAGGCAATAAACCTGACGAAATCATGTGGAGCAATGATTAGTTAGTTTTCAACAGGATCAGTAAGTCAATTTTGTTCCACAATTTTAGAATAGAATGTTTTCGTGCATGTGGGATGGCATAATTGAATAGGACTATCAGGTCAACATGTCAGCATATTCCGCGGTAGTTCCAAGAGGTACATTGCAAAGTTTTAAGTGAATGTACCGCAGGATTCATTCCAACTATACATACTTGTCACTTTTTCGGGACGACAAGTGGAAATGAAGTTTCTCCACGTGGAGTCGCGACTGTTTGAGAAAGGGACTGATGACCCTATTGGGCTGGACATAGAGTGACCTATGCTACTTTCCCTTGGTTATGCTGAAAGCTGGTTTAGAATTCGAAATGCTTCTAAAGCTGCTTTACGATGATGTTACGTTTGTCCAGGAAAACCTAAGTCTATAGAATTATTCTGACATTAAAGGATCGCATTATCCCAAGGAAAACTGTAAATTACCTTCCTCGGTCCACCTTCATCTTGTGTTCATGCATTGGAGAGAGACAGACAGAGACAGAGAGAGAATAGGAGCCAGGAGGCAGCATCAATTATCATGTATGAGAAACCAAGGTCATGAATTGAAGTCTTTGCCACTTTGATGGTCTTGGAATCATATTTACTGACATCATTCATGAATTTTTAGGTGCGTTTACTGTCTTTCTGGCAAAAAAAAAAAAAAAAAATCGTTTCCTGTCCACATTATATTCCTTTAGTCTTAAGTTTTGTAGTTTATACATTTTTCAGGAGACAAGCCAAGAGATTCTCCATTTATCAATTGCTTCGATATTTTCTGTGAGTTCTTTATGTCATAGAGTGAGGAGAGAATTTGACTATCCTTTATTACGTGTCCCGACTGGTCACCTGGTTAACGCCAGTTTTCGTGTGTGATAGGTGATTGGTAAACTATACACAATATCCCACCAGAGTACCAGATAGAGACCAGAAGAGAAAACTTCAACTAATGCTAGAATATATTCGTTTAGTTTTAGGAAGTATCAAACTCAGTCATTATTCTGGCTCCCTGATTACTTCTGCTTATTTTACTAGACGACTTATACACGTCCTTGTTTTCTTCATTGGACATATGCAGGTCAAGTTTGAGTCGTTCAGGAACAAGAGTGTATTGCTGATTATTTCAGACCTAAAAATCAATGAGGATGACATTACAACTCTTGGAAGTATTCATGCTGATACTAAGCGCTTTTCAGGGCTCATTGAAGAGTACGGCTCGAAACATGGTTTTGTCCAGGATCAAACCAAGAAGGAGACACTCTATGAGCTCGTTTGGGTTCCTGTTGTGGATGCGAAGGACGATAACGAGGAAGAACTGCAAAAATTCAAGTCTCTAATGCCCTGGGCTTTTAGGGTAGACCCATTTAAGATGAATAAGTGGGCCACTACCTATATCAAGGAAGAGTGGCGTTTCAAGCGAGAAACTAAAGTTGTGGTGTTGGACTCGCATGCTTGGGTGGAGAACACGGATGCCATGCCCATGCTACGCATATGGGGGACGGACGCTTACCCTTACACAGAAACTGAAAGTACCCATCCTTGGACAGAACCATGCAATTGGGTTGAGCTTGTAATCAAAGAACCATTAGTCTCACGCGAGACATTGGATGCGGTAAACAGACTCATCTTTCTAAATTGTCGATAGTTTTTGTTTCTATTGCACTAGTATTAATAAACGAGCATGACCTCATGCATGAGAATAATTTGCGTTGCGCGTGGATTGGATTGAGTAATCTTACACCTAACATTATCATGTTATCACAGATTAGGAGGACTGAGTACATGTTGTTTTATGGAGGAACTCCTGCTACAAGTACAGATGAGGTCACCAGCGCAATTCCCAACCTCAGAGTGGTTCAAATTGAGAACACGGAGTGTTTCTTCATCCGCTTAAGGAGTTGCTTGATTTGTAGGTTGCAAGCTCTGCAAATTTTGAAAACTGAAATTGAGCCATCAGAGCCATTGAATGATCCCATTCTGTACGAGTTGTGTGAAGCCTACAAAGCCTGTCAAGGAGGCGGGTTCGCTATACTCACCAAAGGACTTGATCTGTCGATGCAGCATGTTGGCCCCTTCGGCACGACTTGGGAACAGGTCGTGGATCTGGCTATCCACGGTGGGAGGATAAATCTTGCAGAGGCTTTCAAAAAGAAAAATAACAAAGTTCAAGAACGGTCTGCCTGCGTGCACGTCTACATCCCAGATTATCCTGGTCTGGGGGATTTGCGCTGCCCTTTTTGTCGCCAATTCATGGGGTATGATCTTAGCTTCAAGTGTTGCCATTCCGGTTCCAAGTGAACGGGGCTCGCAACGAGGAAGGTCCTTGACCAATGCCAACGCTAAATAAAAAGCTGCAATCCTGAGCATGTTGACTGTTGAGTGTGTAAGGTGTGACTGTGCGTTTACTACAAGTTTCGTGTGCTCTCGGTTTGTAATACTAGCCTCCTTGTTCACAAGAGTGGCTGATACGTATTTCTGGGTTGTATATCTTTCATATGCTTGTGTGTGATGCGAGTGTACGTAGGGCCATAAGAGCCTCTCAGGGCCTTATTGCCATTTTATTGTATAAAAAAAGATTGCCGATGTCATATGTAACATCTTGTAGCAAGATTCTTGTTCCTTGGTCCTTCTGTTTCCCTGTTCCTCAAGGGGGTAAACCAAAATACCCCCCGTCGCACGAACGTGCTCTGTCTCTCTATATATAAGCGAAGGAACTAATCAATACTATTTTTAATTTCCAGAAAGTAGGAAGTTGGATTCTCATATTTAAAGAAACTACTTGTATTCAAATTGATAGATCAATCAAACTTTTATAAATTAAGATACGTAAACGAACTTGTGAAAGCAAGTAATCCCACACAATACCACAAGCTTTAGGATTCCTTCAAATCTCATTTAAGATCCGTAAAGACATTTCGAACGTTAAGCTCACTTGATGGTACGAATCGAGTACAATGATTTTTGTGTTGAATATAAATATATTGTCACAGACCAAGTAGATTATGAAACAAAATGAAAATCATAAATTGAATAAAAGACCAGCAGATATCTCTTTTGGTGGGAAGCTAGACAAGTTGGGCCGTTCAGCAAAGAGGCAAAGTTGGGGCCTGGGTTAAAAGACAGTCATCAAGGGGAGAGAGTCCATATAGCTCATCATAGTACTACTCATCAACATCAATTGCATACCACATACCGATTGTGCTAACAAGTTCGAGTTGCATATCGAGCAAACCTTTGGTCAATATGCGTTTTACACACTCTCTACCTTATGTAAAAAGACTAGTAAGCTCTGCAAAAATCTATGATGATAGACTCGCAAACTTTTGATACCTAAGTTTCAAGTGAACGAAATACTTATAACTCAAACTGAATATTTTATAACAAATGTGAGGCTCTTTGGGTAATATCCTAAAGCCTCGTTTGGTTTCCATGAACAAGGAATCATCGGGTGAATTTCCATTCCAAGCAATATCATCCATTAAAACAAATTTCCTATTATTAGGATGTCCAAGAAATATTTGTGTAGTGGCTTACTCGGGTTGATATTTCAGTCATCATGCTGACTTTTCCAGGAGAAAATAATAAAGCTTGTGAATCCTTGAAAGTTGCTGAGTGTATAACTATGTTAGTGGACATGGATTTGTCAAATAAGCAAAGTAAAGATGGTATTGAAATTAGGGCGATGCATAGCTAAGAACAAAAAGGGGAAGGCAAATGCATGTGGCGGAATTATTGATCGTCCCATTATTCTCGCGAGAAATCGATGTTGTCAACTGCCCCACCATCATTTATTTGCTTCGTTGTGTGAATGGCCCTTTGTTGAATCATAGCATTATGAGAAAGAATGCCTTCTTGTCTAAGCTAATGAAGTAGTGTGCGTGACTCTCGTGGACACGAAGATAAAAAAAAGGAAATTAAAAAAAATCTTTTATGCGTAAAATTTACTGCATGTAAGCCTCAGCTAGTGTTTCTACTTCCCACAACATAAATTTCATTTAAATTTGTGTTGATACGAAGAAATTACTCAATTAGTGATAAATCCATTTTATAGATGTTAATATAATTCTTAAATTTTTAATTTTACCAATTTAATCCTAAACCCTCATACGAAATTTCAATATAATCCTTTTAATTAATTCTAGTCATCTCTAGTTGTCATAGGTGGCACATTGCTCAATTTCCGATAAAAATTGCTCCGAAAAACTACGTAAGAATTTTTCATAAAAATTTAGGACTAAATTAATATATGTAAAAAAAGGAAGGGAGTAGGTAATGTACAGTGAGTGATATGATGTACATTAAAAAGTAATACTTACCAACCGATTGCATTTATTCCTCATAGAAACACGACATTGCACCAATAAAGTATCAGGTCTACTACCTATGGATATTTCAATAGCTTTAGATTGATTTCTATTGATCTATCGCCGGCATTAGACATAGCTCACTCCCTCACCTTTAGAAGGTCATCGATTGGAACTCTAGATTTCATACATGTAAATGTACTTATACGTTTTAATTACACTATTGTCATCACTCTAAATTGGCCAAACATGTGACCCATACTCTCACGAGAGCAGGAACATTGCATAAAACAAAAAGCCATCTATAGTCCAAGGACCACCTCAATTGCTCATGCGAATTATTGCCTCTCTGTTTTTCTTTTCCATTTCATTTCTTTTCTTCTTCTTTTTCTGGAGAAAAATCTTTCTTCTTATCCAATCTTGGACGAGCACCACACGTTCAAAACGCACGATTCACCACGTTCTCTGTACAAAAATCTTCAATTTGATCCCATGAAAACTTTAGATACACGAAAAAGGGTCGACCATTCTTCCAATGTTCATGCATTGTCGGACAGATAATGAAGAAGAGGACAACGCCGAAAAAGAATTATCGTTTGGAGATTTTTTTGTACCCTCGATGGAATTGACAGAGCAATCCAGAATATGGCCATATCACTATGTGATTTTTACCCCTTCATTTACCGTGATATATACAAAATGTGAAATATTACATCTTTTTTGTTGACCGATAGTTTATCCTTAATCAGGAAACTCGCAAGAAAAGAAAGTGCAAAATCAAAGATACAATATTTCTTAGGAAATAATATTCTTAAAATATTTAAATATTACCTATTATATTTATTTAACAGTTTAAGTCTTTGAATAATTGATAGTATTATTAAAAAAAATTTACATGATATTTTATTTTCATGCTTAATCCCAACTGGCCACGATCAGGATTATTAAAATGCTTATATGTTAAATCATATTTTCATTTATGAGTTTAATTTATTTTAGAAAGGGTACTAATGGCTTCACAAAAGTCTACGAATATCAAAGTCAATTCACAGATATTTTGAGATTACCCGACAAAATCAATCAATTTCGTATTAGCTCGATTATACTGGATTTAATTTTTTTCCGAAGGGAAGCGATTGATTCGATTTCCACTGAAGTGAACATAAGAACGCGGCGGGCGTGGTTGGTATTTATTGGTCAAGCATTCCCATGCAAATGTCTGCCATCTCCGACAAGTCACCATCGCCGTGGCTTTCGTCCTTCTAGGGTTTGGTCGGTTACCATTAATCACGCCACGTCGTGTCTTCTCTTTTGAGACCACTTGGTCGAATGGTCATGTGCGTAAAACCTTAGCCGCGCATTCCTTATCTTCAGTACATAGCCCTCAGTCTTTGTCAAAGTCCCCGTGAGGTACGTGTTGCTTTTCATTTCATTTCTTTTTCTCCTTTTCTTTTGCCACTTTTTTTTTTTGATATTTCAATAAGTTTGCTTCTATTTCTTTTCTTCTTCTTTTTTTAGGAATACACATTCGAAACCCCCATCGATTTTCTGTTTCTGTCGGGGTGAGCATTTAGAAATAATTTAGATGCAAGAAAATGAAACAAAAGGGAAGAAAGAACACACCATTTCCAACATATGCAGTAAAAACTAAGGTCCTACGATAGAAAGGGAAGTTTTTGGATCTTGCATTACTGTGACCGATAATCGAGAGAAACAGTATCACAAGTAATGTACATATTTTTAGAAATATCATGTGAAATGTACGATTTTGTGTTATGGTAACTAGCAAGTAACAATGGTGAAAATTAGGGTTTGCCCACTTTGAATTGAAGTTAGAAATTCCCATCCCTCCCCTCGAATAGCTCAATTATTACATGGAATATTTCTGCACAATGCTTGGAATAACATCGCATGCAATGCGGTTTGCACTGTTGAAAACTGAAAAGGCTGGCTTTGCATAATGAATAATGGGCGGTTCCGAGGCCAATGATGGGAATCTAGACAAGAAAAAGTGGATGAAAAAGAGATTCGTGAGAACGCTTTGCCATCATAAAAGCCGATCGTTATGGTCCGGCGATGTTCTGTGCAAGTATAAATGTTTACTGTTCGCCTAGACCTTTCTTTACCTTTTTGGATCGGTAAAAATTGGTAAAAAGAGAGCAATCGATGTATTCAATTTCTATCGACATTATCATAAAGGTTCTCTATTACAGATTCATATCTACTCGTCCCATTTTAAGTTGTACAAGTCAGGCATTGCAAATTTCATGAACACGGCAAGAATAAAAAAATATCTCTTCATGTGAGGTGGTAGATGTCTAAAGGACAGAATAATTAGGAATTAACTCAAGACATCACTCGAATTTGAGATTTCATTTAAGATGAGGTGACATTGTAGTCGTTAAATGTAACATCCTGAAATTTGAGTCCTTTTAGGGAGGAACGAACGTTAATTTCGTCAATGCATTGTTGGTTGATCTCACTCGGAATTGATCACTCCCGAGATACTTGACCTTGAGGGGAAAGGCTAATGAGGACGAACTCGTGCGACTAAAGAACCCGACAGGAAAACGACTCGACCGTGAGACTTGCGTAAGGACAATCTTGTAGTCATGCAGGCCGATTTCAAGGACGAATAGAAGTCAATTCGCAGACAGAAATAATGGGATGATGGGTGATTCCATCTACTGTTATCGAATCCGCGAACGGCCCTATGTCGATCATTGATAATCGTGTACTTTGAAATAAGAATCGATTCTTCGCAATTTCATGTAGTCAAGGACGTCCATGTGTGGAGAAATCTTGAACGTGAATTGACACGAGTCGGTTACGCGTGAATCCTCAAAGCCGCCTGTCAGTCTGAGTAGTACCAAAATGGCATTCGGGCGAAATTAACATGGCATGAGAATCCAATATTGGACTTCGAATTTTTGAGAATGTTCGAGAAGGACTTTTGGACGATGCTTCTTAGACAATCGACACTACCTAGGTTGAGCCGAGTATTTGGAAAAGGGATTTTCGGACCAAGAAAACGAGCCTACGAGGACGTGGGCCGGGCAAGAACAAGTGTGGGCCTCACGCCTAAGGTGGGACAGCCCACCATGGAAGGCCCGAGGCAAGCAAGTGAGCCCGTTGGGCCAAACCGACCCTTTACCCTTCCGAGCCCATTGTCTAAAACCGAGCCGATTCAAGCCCAATAAATTCCCGAGCCCGTTCCTATTCATTTTCAAGCCCATTTCCTAGGCCCGTCCTCCATTTTCAGCCCAAGGACAGATTGGGAAATGTGCAAGGTGGAAATGACCAAAATGCCCTTGGATATTTTGAAGAAAAGTCAAAAGGAAGAGAGAGAAGATGAGGTCATTGTTTGGCAAGTGGGGCAAGCATTGATGGCTTTGATAAGCCTTATCCTTCAGCCTTCACTTCACTCTCTCTCTCTCTCTTCATCTTCCCCAAACCGCACACCCTTTTCTTCCTAGTTTTTCTTCCTTCCTTCGCCTTTTCCCGACCTTTCACCGAAATCCGAGTTGTTCATTGCCTTCCCATTGGAATCTCGTCTCGTGCCATCCGCCATTGTGTTCGGAAGAGAAATTCCGTTCAAATAGCGTCGGCCGATCGCCGGAAGGAGCTTCCTGGTCCAACCCGTATTCCGGGACCGTTTTCTAACCGCCCGCGCCGTTCTTTTTTTGTTTCGGCCATTTTCCTCCCTTTCTGGCCAAACCACCACCCATCCCAGCCTCAAGTGGTTCCCCCTCGACCCCCAGTGCCATTGGTCGGCCGGCCCGCCGCTCGCCGGAGCTCCGGGCAGCCCGTTCAACTCCGATCGGCCACTTTCCTCCTATGCGGTGCGGTTTCCCGAGTTGCGGAGGGGATTACAGGGCTTCTTCTTTGCCGTGTTGAGCCGGGATCGCCTTGGATCGTCGTGGTAGATGTCCCCTGTGTCGGGTTCGTCGCCGCCGCCGCGTCCATGTCGCCGGCCCGCTTAACGGGTGAGTTTAGCTCCTAATCCCTATTTAGTGCCTAAACTTGCTTAGGGTTGGTTAGTTAGTGTTAATCTTGGTTTAAGGGGTTTAATTAAGTTGTATTAGCCCTAAGATAAGTGGTTAGATAGATGGTTAAGATTATATTAGCTTAATTTTGCTTATTAGGCTTAATTGTGCTTAATTTGGGATTAATTGTGTTTATGTGTTTAATTAAGCATGATTTGCTTAAATTTGTTGATTAATTGTTTTAATTAATGTTTTTTTAATTTCTGGATTAAATGTTTTAATTAATTGAATTTCGGGAAAATCACTTGTTCATAATTACTGCTTCACGACATCGTTCACGACACTTGTTCATCCTAGGAACTAATTTTTGTTTGAATTTGATGTGCTATTGATTGTTATGATTAATTGAAGTGCCGATTGTTAATTATACTCATGATTGATGATGAAATGCGTGATCGAGTGTTGGTTGGATTTGGATTTTGGAATTGTCGAGTGAGATCGCATGACATATTACGTGGGTTATTTGAAATGGCATGTCGCATGAGCATGAGCGGTGTTGCATTCACGACAGAGTAAAGATATAAATGGATTGTTTGATGATGTGTTGCATGATCACATTAAGAGGAGAGCCGCGCCGCTAGACGGTGTACTATACCAATCCTTATGGGGTTGTGCCGTGGCCTTTTGGTCGTCTTGACTTCGGTCGATTGCCTGACAGTGGTCAGTTGCAGGGCTGCGGCAGTGAGCGGGCCCCATGCTCCATAGGGAATGCCGTCGATAGGAGAGAGCCTGTGACGTCGCCGTGCCTCATGGGGGAGGACGATGCCTGGTCTTTGACTGGTAGACCGGCAACCATAAGGTTGTGCCGTGACCCTAGTGGTTGTAATAATCGGAGCATGTGTGAGTGTGAGACATGAGAAAGTTGTGTGAAATGCTCTGATTATTCGCATGCTCTTAATGTCGTGATGATCGCATTAATTATGGTACGCACGCATGAGTTGATAGTCGTGTAGGGTGTGGCAATGGCCAGGTGAGATCGCTTGTAACGCGATTCGTATGTGATTGATGAACTGTTTCATCTAACGGCCATGTGCCTTGATTGCGTGTATTGTGCTGAGATTCGACGTGCAGGGTATGGCATACCGGTAAGGTTGTATGCGAACCGACCGTATGATTGTTGGTTGCCCCGTTTGTTGTTGGCTTTGTTTGGTTTTGGTTGTTTGTTGTGGGTTGAGTGAGGGGTGGTTACGGAGAGATACCCCGAGTTGAGTTGGTGTACTAACCGGGCTTAGGGGGAAGAACTCGCCGAGATTTTATCTCAACCCGTCGTGGTAAACATTTTCGGTCTTTAGAATGGCGTACCCGCAATGGAGAATCCTGCGCCCGCTTCTCCGGTGATCGACTCGACGGAGCTTGAGTCCGATGGGTCCGAGTGACCATGGTGTTGAACCCGAGGGTTCTTTGTGTACTTGTTGGATTAGCCTAGTTCTTTTGGTTTTGCTTAGAGGATGGATCGGCCCTTTTTGTCGAGCTTGTAATTCGGAAAACGATCCTCTATTGGTTAATCCAATAAATTGAATTATTGAGTAGTTGCTGTTGTTCTCGTTGTTTATCCCTCTATCCCTGTTTGATTGTATGTTTGTCTGGGGATGGTTCGTCTTTCGCTTGCGCATAATCAAAGATAAAATGAATGGTCGTGGACGGGTCCTGGGACGTTGCTTTCAATCGACTAAGGTAATGGGGTTGCCGCGAGCTCGAGAGTCGGGACGTGACATTAAATATCACGCTCAATACTTGTTTGCTTTAATTTCAAATCACATGAATTGGCATCCTTTTTTTTTTTCCCGGTTGAGATGGGATGATGATGATGATGATGATGATGATGATGATGGATTCATGCTCTTGAAAGAAAGGTGATTTTGCTCATGATCAGTGTGATTTTTTTTTTTTTTGGGTCGAGAAGTGTGATGTTACTTCCTTTAGTGATTGGATGAGTCATGCTATTTTTAACGAACACTCGCGGTGAAAGTGTGCAATTTACAGTGGGGGAAATGGGAAAGAAAAACGGGTCTGCTTATGTAGCCTTGCTAGTAATAATTGGAGACCTACAAAATTGGAATTTAGAGGGATTATTTTAGCACTATAATAAAATTCATCAAAATGTGTCTTGGCACCACTGAGTAAGTAAAGAAAGTGAACGTGACTTTTATGTTGCATATGAATACAATCGTACATTTACGCATGATATATTATTTGCGAATGAACGATCTCGTGATAATCCTTAGTTTTGTAGTTAAAGCACATTCATTAGTAATTCTTCACCCCTTTTAGGAATGAAAATATAAAGTGTAGCATATGCAAACTAGCTCAGATATTATCACCGTTTGAATAAGCTGAAAAAAAAAACTTTCAATGTTACAATGGATTGTTGAAAGATGACTACCGTCAAACATGTTTAAATTGCACTAATCTCACGCTAATAAGAAGATATCTAGTTCAAATGGAGCATAAGAAAACTTAGGAGAACACTTGAGTCATAAATATATTATACTAGTGTCAATTTAGTCTAAATTTTTTAATTTTATCAATGCATGCATAAATTTTTATGCGATGTTCCAATATAATCCATTCAATATTTGTTGCCAGATATCACCAACATGGCAATCTATAAGTTGTCAACGTTAGCATACCACGTAAGATAGCCAATGATGATTACACCGTCATGTTAGCGGATTCCTACTCTAATTCAAAGTTACATGAATTGCCACTATCGGCAAACCAACCCCTCTCCCACCCCCAAAAAAAAAAAAAAGAAAAAGAAAGAAGCTGGCATTCTAATTTGCACACTAATTGAACCTCCAACAAATCAATTCCAATTAAAGGGGATTCGCGCTCCAAAAAGAAAGGTAATTTTGGTCCTGATGAGTGTAACATTACTTGTCTCTTTAATGATCATATGGGTTATGCCGTTTTTAACGAATTCTTGTGGAAAACGCATGCAAATTTACATACAGCAAAGGATGAAGGGAAAGAAAATGTTAGAATACATGTATGAGTTATATTAGAAAAGTCTTACATCGAAAAATTCATATGGTATTGAATAGTTAATATATAATTGATTCACAACTCATTGACTTAAGCTTTTAAATTAAGATGAATCTGACTAAATATGTTGACATGTTTGAATTTGGCCTTTTTCTCAATGGTCTCTCTAGGTGAAAGTATCGGATTTCTACTGCACGCTCTCAACAAAAAAAAAAAAAAAATAGCAACTTACTTTTTTCTATAGTAGTAACTTCCCCAGGAAGAAATTTTGGGATTTAGTGGCATTAATTTAGCACTATACTAAAAGAGAGTAAATTAAATATATTACGATATTTTTGGATATTCCCTTATCCTATGTACACAATTAGTATCATCACGAGACTCATTAATAGAATTTCTACATTCAGGAATAAACAATGTTGTGAAAATCCCTAGCTTTGAAGTTAAATCACATTTATTAGAATTATTTCACCCTTTAGGAATGAAGATACAAAACTCTTTCAATATGCAAACTATCTAAGATATTTTCATTTTTTGAATAAGCTATAAAAAAAAATCACTGAATATACTGCATGATGGATTTCGGAAGATGACTACCAATAAACATGTTTAAAATCACATTAATCTTAAACTAAGAAGAAGATATCTAGGCCATTTGGAGCGCAAAAATTGAATTAAAATTAAAAGAAAATGAAAATGATAAATTTCAATGATTTATTCGAAAAATGAGGAATATACACATCTAAAAGAGCTTTTGGAGGAATTTTTGGATTATTTCATGTCACTCAAATTAAACACTTGGAGTTATCACGACTTTATTGGATCAAAATAACAGAATAAGCAAGAGCAATCATCATCCATTTTGCAACAAAGAAATCATGAGGTGTGACAACCAAAATGTAATTAGAGTCAACTTAAAGTGACGCGTGATAGAAAGTAAGGTAAAAAGGGAGCAATTGGTGCATTCAATTTCTGTCGACATTATCATAAAGGTTCCTTACCTATCACAAATTAGTCATTACAAACTTCACTAACGTGACATAAATAAATAAAAAAATCTCTTCATGTGAAATAGTGAATGAATACCTAAAAGACGAAGCAGCTAGAAATTACATGACTTGAATTTGAGATTTCATAAAGACAGAGTGGCATTATCTTCATTGGATTTCACGCTTAATGTTTGTTCACTCTAATTTCAAGTCATGTGAATTGGCATCTTTATCGGCAAAAAATATAAAAAATAATAATAATAAAGGTGATGCATTCATGCTCTAGAAAGAAAAGAGATTTTGCTCATGATCAGCGTGATGTTACTTCTTCTTCTTGTTTTTTTTTTTGGTCGGGAAGCGTGATGTTACTTGATCCTTTGGTGATTGGATGCGTCATGCTGCTTTTAACGAACACGTGATAAACGTGTGCAATTTACAGCTGGGGAAAAGTGGAAATTAATAGGGTCTGCTTTTATAGCCTCGCTTTTATATAGAGTAATAATTGGAGACCTACAAAATTGGAACATAGTGGGGCTATTTGAGCACTATAAAAGAATTCATCAAAATGTGTCTTTGCATTATTAAGTAAAGAAAGTGAACGTGACTTTTATGTTGCATATGAATACATTCGTGCATATACGTATAATATATTGTTTGTGAATGAACAATCTTATTGTGATCCTTAGTTTTGTAGTTAAACCATAGTTATTAGTAATTTTTCACCTATTAAAATTATTTAAAAATTCATAAATCTATTGCAATTATTTCGATTCAATCATCAACTTATTTTTTTGATCAATTATGTTTATATTTTTTTTTACAATTATGTTAATTTAGTCCATTTGACCAAATTAGGCCGATTGGCATTGACATGGCCGCCGGCCAACTCTAGTAACGATATTTTAATAATATTTTATATTAAATTTTTATTCTTTTCTTTTCTTTTTTTCTTTTTCATTTTTCCCTCCTCCCTCCTTCCTCCTTTGGCTCTGGTGATGGGCTAAAGGGGGAGGCTAGTTGTTGAATTGAGGTGGTCGACCAATGCAAGCTCGCCTTGCTGTCCCTACCATCGCTAGGCAAGGGCAAGCTCACCCACCCACTAGTGAGGTGAGCCCTCACCAAATCTGGCAAGGGCGAGCCTAGACAATGACTGGGTGAGGCTAACCTCATCAATCCCCTAAGGAGGCTTGTCCTTGCCAATGGCTGGGTGAGCTCGCCCTTGCCGACCCATTGATGGGGTTGCTTTAGTCCGGCAACCAAACCTTCCCTTTGGCCAGTCGTTGAAGCCAAAGGAAGAAGGAGGAGTAGGAAAAAAAGAAAAGAAAAAATTAATAAAAAATCCAAAAAAAATATTTTTAAAAAATTATCACCGATGTAGGCCGACAACCATATCAATGACAGTTGGCCAAATTTGATTAGATGGATTGAATTTACAGAATTGCAAAATTTTTATGATTTAATTGATGAAAAAAATAAGTTTATAACTAAATCGATACAATTGTAATAGATTTATGACTTTTTTGGTAATTTTCTCTATGAATGAAAATATAGATTGTGGCATATCCAAACTAGCTAAGATATCATCATTGTTTGAATAAGCTGAAATAGAAACTTAGAAGATGACTACTATCAATCATGTTTAAATTGCATTAATCTCGTGCTAAGAAGATGTCAAGTCCAAATGGAGCATAATAAAATTTGGGAAAATTTACCAATTTAGTCATAATTATATTATTTTTATATCAATTCCATCGTAATTTTTTCAATACATTCCCAAACCTTTGCACGATATTACAATATAATCCATCCAATAATTTACTGATGGATATCACTAACACGGTTATCTATAATTTGTTAACGTTAGCATATCATATAAGATAGCTAATGATTACTAGATCGTTATGTCAGCGTTTATCTACTCTAGTCACGTGAATTACCATCCTTGTCAGCAAACCACCCCGTCCCCCCTTTCAAAAAAGAAAAAGAAAGAAGCCGGCATTCTCATTTGCACGCTAATTGAACCTCCAACAAATCAATTCCAATTAAAGGGGATATGTGCTCTAGAAAGAAAGGTAATCTTGCTGATGATAAGGGTGATGTTACTTGTCTCTTTAATGATTGGATGGGTCATGCTGCTTTTTAACGAATCCTCGCGAAAAACGTGTGAAGTTTACAGCAAAGGATCAAGGGAAAGAAAAAGGGCCTGCATTGTAACTTTCACAGGTAGAAATTTTGGGATTCAGCGGCACTGATTTAGCACTATACTAAAAGAGAGTAAATTAAATATTTCACGATATTTTCAGATATTCCCTTATTCTATGTACTCCATTAGTATCATCAAGAGACTCATTATTAATAGAATTTCTATGTTCAAGAATAAACAATCTTGTGAAAATCCTTAGCTTTGAAGTTGTATCATCAATGGTTTGTCTCACTAGAAAATTCGACGTAGAGCCGGTCGTCCGATGTTGTTTCGCCGGTGCTAATGTAAACAATTCTTAATTTTTAATTTTTAATTTTTAATTTTATTTTATATCTGTTGCTTTTTCTTTTTAGGGTCAGTAAGGGTTACCGAGGACACCCGCCGATTGTGAAACCCTCACTAGATCTGGCAAGAGCTCGCCTTACCGATGGCTAGGTGAGATCATGTCCAACGATCAGCCCTCTCCTTTAGCAAATCGCGGGAAAAAGGAGAAAGGAGGAAAAAAATAGAGAAAGAAAAAAAGGAAAAAGAAAAGAAAAGGATAAAATATTCAAAAATATTATTAAAAAATTATCCACCAGCATTGGCTGGCTCCACGTCAACGCTCATGGGTCAAAATTAGCCAGATGAAATAAATTTGTACCATTACAAAAGGTTTCATGATTTAATTGGCTAAAAAAATAGATTTAGCATTGAATTAATACAATTGTCATATTTTAGAACTTTTTGGTAATTTTCCCTTTATTTTGCACTTCAAATCTTTTTTCGCTTTACCCACAAAAGATTGGGGATCAAGTAATCAAAATAAAATGGATCATAGAACATCCGATCCAGTTAATATAATTTTTTTTTTTCTTTTGATTATGGGAATCTAATAAGGTTCTACTCTTTTAATATATTACCCACCTCTAATTGGTATTTGGTATCAAAGTTGATTTTTTTTTTTTCATGTCATTTTTTGTTAGTCGCTTATGCTTTTTTTTTTTTTTTTTATGTTCTTGTCCAAAAAGAAATTTCATTTCATGGAATAATTTTTATTTAAATGTTCGGTGTGCATTTTGGTAAAGGCACTGCGATCCGCCTTTTTACTTGCTTTTCTACTGTGTGTATAACCTCTTTTATTGAATTTTATTGGGAAATTGATAAAAAAATTCATAAATTTTGATTCAACATGTAATATCATCTCTGGAATTTTAATTTGTTTCACATTGTCTTTGAATTATTAGTAAATATTTAATTTAGTCCATAAAGTATATAAAGGTGTTCACTGCTGTCCTTTTTGTTCATATAAGTTGACAAAATTTACTAATGTGGCTTCCGATTCGTTAAGTTTGAACGGTGAACCGAAAAAAAAAGTATACGTGGATTACCTAAGTAGGATATTCATATCAAGTCAAAATATCATATCCACATCATCAAATAATGATGGACATGTTAACATTCTATTTTTTTTCCTTATCCAAAGTAGATAAATAAAAAGATGGACATGTTAGCTTATCATTTTTAAAAAGAAAAAAATGACACAAATAGTCACTAAACTTTATTCTAATGTGCGATGTAGTCCATGAACTTTTAATTTGTTCAATATGATACTTAAACTTTAACTCAATGTGCAAATAATTTATTCTAATGTGCGATGTAGTCCTTGCTTGCATTTATATTGAGCGCCACAGTGCGAGCCATGCTTTTACAAAAATTGCTAGGCCGATGTCGATAGATAAATAAATTTGGTAACTTACCAATCTAATAATTTCAATCGATGGAGAATAAAATTTGGAATATTTCTCTAGGCGTTGAACAAAAATCATTAGACATCGTCATCCGTCACCTAGTTATTAAGAGATTTAATAGAATGCAATGTGGCATTCTCGCTGGTAAAAAATTGAGCATATACTAAATCAACTTCAGATTTATGGAAACAAATGATTTTAGATATTTAAAAACGAATTTGATATATAGGTAAAAGTCACCAAAAACTTTAAACTATGTAAATTGTAACACATTTCCCCTTATATTTTTGTGCTTATGTGACAAATTTATCATCAATCAAAACTTTGTCAATGAGAATGTTTAAAATCTATCTATGTGGACACCAAAAAACAAATAGTATTAACATGAAACTCACATAACTTAAACTTAAGTGAAATGAAATAAAAACGACATTGTTTTAATTGGAAAATTAATTAAAGAAACTTTGAGAGAATGTAAATATGTAATGTAAGTACATGCACAAGAAAAAGTATATGGTAAATGTATCGTCATGAACATAGTTTGAGATTATTTTGTAGCTTTTTCACTTATTATATATATGTAAGTGTGTGTCAATTACACTTATGTCGTTTAGTTTGAGATATCAGTCCAAATGATCCATCCTTCTAATTCCTATATTTGAAGCAGTGGAGCCCAAAGATATGACAGCCTTAAAAATTAGAAAAAGTTAAAATATCAGTGATTGTGTTGATTAACCCCCGCCGGGCCCGCAATTGACTCCGATTGCCACGCGAGAGAAAATGGAGAAGACTGTTGAGGAAGAATCCACGGATTGATTTCGCAAATCTCAATGACAACATTTAGAAATAAAAAAGAAATTTCAGAAATTATATTTGAGAACATACAGTTGAAAATCCTAAAACTTTTACTAGTGTGATATATACCCTCCTCCATATATTATCAAAAATCCTAAACTTTTCCAATTATCAGATTAATACAATTGCCCCATATATGACAAGGTAAGGGCATTGTGAGCCCCTCGCTAGCCTCACCAACCCTTGCTCTGTGGTCGGCCGAGGTCATGGGCCCTTAGCTAGTGGCTGATGGCCCCACTAGCCTCGTGTTAAAAGGGGAAAGAAAAGAAAAGAAAAATATTCACATCAGTATCTATCACGTGATATAAAATGAATGATGTTGATTGGGCCGCTACATCAGTGATATCCAATCAAAATAAGTTGGAATGACTATATTAGCAATTTGTTAAGAGACTTGAAATTAATTTGGCAAATCATTTAAATATTTAAGATTAAATTAATAAATTATCAAAATATTTATTACTAAATTATTAAAATTAAATTGACTATCATACAATAATTTATGACTCTCCAGATAATTTTTCCTTAAAAAGTTTGTATATCCTCTCCGTCGAAACACGTGCGATGATACAAGATTCCAGAAGGTGTGGAGATAAGCTTTAGGGCCACAAGATAATACAGCACCAGATTACCCACTCCCGTCCCTACCACAATCGAACAAATATCTCACATGCCTCTTCAGTGTCTTCCCCGCCCCCCGCCCCCCACTGCAACCGCTATAAATCGAGCGCCCAAGCGACGCAGCTTTCCTCACCAGCTCCACCCGAAACCCTAAGCTTCTCTCCCCCCCTGCGTCCCCTTCCTTCATCGTCCTCCCGAAACCCTAAGCTTCTCTCCCCCTGCATTCTTCTCCCTTCCCATTGACATGGCAAGCCGGCTCATCTCGGCGGTCTTCGGTGGCTCTCAGCGATCCAAGCAGCCCGACCAGGGACTCCTCAACAGCCTGATCCCCATCTTCGACGACGACAAGTTCATGAAGGAGATGGTCGACACCCACGCCCCCGACGAGGGCGACGCCGACGTTCAGGCCCTCTTTGCCCTCGTCGAGACCACCCTCAAAGGCTCGACCGCCATTGTCGACAATGTGGTTAACCCGACCAAGGTAAAAAACGAAAGAAATGTGGTTGGTTGGGGCGGGTCGCATGGTATAATAATGCCGAATGAGAAACCTGGCCCCCTCGAAGATTATTTGAAATGGATCACATTTTCCATTATATAATCAGCTCATGGATTATTTCTTTTTATAAGTAATTATTTACCAAGAGAAGAACAAAAATCAAAGCCAGTTTTTATGTTCTTTTTAAATTTCGTGATTCAATTGAGTTAAAAAATTAAATTTTACCTGAATTATTGCTTATCCTGTACCCACATGTTCTGTCTTTATCCTAACGAGACAAGTCAGAACATTCTAAGCTTATTACGCCTGTTTTTTCACTTATAAATCTTTAAAGTGCGTGGATTAAGTTTTATATCTTTGGACAATTTATCAATTTATATAAGTAATTATTAACGTAGATTCCGATTATCCTACACGATACAATTAAACAAGAATATTTTCTATAATTTTCTTTTAAATATTAATTTTTTTTTATTTTTCATTTTTTTCTTCGTTTTGCTTTTTCTTCCACCGGCTCCACAAGGTTGGTAAGGGCCAACCTCAGGCAAAACTCGAGCTCACCAAATCTAGCAAGGGCAAGCCTCGCCCAAGGTTGATGAGCTCAAGTTTCATGAGGTCAGCTCCTCCCTAGCCCTTGTTGGCCATTGCCAAGGCTTGCATAGGCGAGGGCCAATCTCAAGTGAGCTCGAGTTTATCAGATCTGATGAGGGCAAGCCTTGAATTCATTGGGTAGCTTGCCAATCGGTATCACTTGAGGCTAGCAAGCTCAAGCCTCACTGAGGTAGGCTCTTGTCGACCATTGAGGCCCGACGACCGGTGGAAGAAGAAAGAATAGAGAAAAAGAAAATAAACAATTATTAAGAAATTTGAATTTTTTAAAAAATTATAAAAATTATCAATGTCAATATCGACTATATCATGTTATATAGCAGGCAGGAGTTCACGTAGAATTTTTGGCTAAAATTAGTCGCAATGACTAAATTAGCAAAGTTTAAGACCAAATAGACATGATTACACTTATGATATTTTTAGTAAATTTTTCTTTTTTTTCTCTGGCAAGTTTTTGTCTAGTTTTTATTGGAAGAAATTATCTTCGATCAAGCATTTAATTGGCGAGTTATGGAAATGAGTACTAGCGACATGTCAATTTAACAGAAGATAAATATTAAATATATTTATGTTTTTAATCTACCAATTAATTATGGCATGGTTAATAACAAAATGCTCTCAAGCAGATGGAGAAAATATGGCCGGCCTTTTTTTAATCCCGAATCTATGTACTCTATCATCAATTGTTTATTTGTGGTGTGTAAAATGCAATTTTTTTAAGCTTGCCTAAATGTTGTAGGACCTATAATACTAGTGACTTTTACTATTTAAAGAAAATTCATGATTTTCATGGTACGATTTTTATTCCAAAGGGGACATCTCAAATCTTTTAAAGTACATAAATAGGAAGATGTATAGAGTCAAAAAAAGCGAATTAAATATCAAGTACGGGATCCTTTGTTATGGAAAGAAAACGTACAAGAGCCTAGAGGTCGAGGTGGATTGACCGCTTGTGATTTTGATCGGTGAGGATTAAATCCAAAGGCTAACACGGTGCATTTGAACATTTTGTCGTGCGATCTGGGGCTCCATTTAAATGATTTTTTTTCCCGCCTTATCACCTTACAATAATTTAATTTGCAGCTAACAAGGTTGGATGCGTGCAGGCAAACTCGGGCCCAGCTGCGACCCCGGAATTTAAGCCTGCGAAGGAGGGTTTCACTCCCCCTCCATCGACAATTAGCGAAGTTACTTGCCAGGTAATACGTAGTGAAGATGCCAATCACTTCAATAATCACTTCTATTGCTCTCTGAAATTAGAAATCCCCTTCGGTTATTTGCCTTTGCGTCATAAACATCAAACCCTAATTGCATGCTCGAAGAGTAGGGTTTGGTGTCGCCACGATGAACTTGGTCTATATAGTCGATATATTTATCATATCCTACATTTAGTGTATGCATAAAGTGAGATATAGAGGACATAGATCAGATAAAATTATCTCTAAGTTAAGATAAAATTTTGGGATATGATGAAATTTATCATAACCTACATTTAGTGTATGCATAAAGTGAGATATAGAGGACATAGATCAGATAAAATTATCTCATTAGAGAGATGAAATAAAGGTTGATAGGAATTTTAACATCCATGATAGGAAAGTTATTTTTCTTGAATAATAAACTTCTTAAATTAACAAATTAAAATTATATTTCAATATAAATAATATTTGAATTCTAATATAATAAATTCAATAAAATAAAAAAATAAAACTTAGTTATTTTAATTTAATCTTATTTTTATTTATATATTCGAATTTAATAAATTAATTAAAAATAAAGCGCACAAGAGTGTTGCGAGAGATTTTTACCATTTTTGTTTGTAAAATTTTTGGTTCATTTATACTAATAAGCCATTTATATCAAATAATATATATGATGTGATGTAAATATATCCCATTTTATTACCGCAATTAGAAGTATGCAAAAGAATTGGGAATCGCCCGGAACAAGATCAGACCAAATAGAAATTATCAATCCTCATGAGCGCCAATCTGATTCCCAATTTCAATTTAGTGGAATTGGTAAGTATATGTTCGGTTCTTAGTTCTACCCACCCATTTGGACAGGATCGGTATATATATATTAAAAAAAAAAAGAAATTTCATATTAATTACTTAATTATTTTGTAATTTTTCGACCAAATATATATGTTTATATATGCATATTTGTAGTTATTGTACATTATTGACTAATTTTGTCTCTTGGATATATAATAGGATAAACTAATTTTATCTCTTGGGTGTGTAATAGGATTAACTCCCTTACCTCTTTTTTTTTTTTCCATTCTAATAATCCGTTAACTTCTGTGGAGGTTACGACTTTTAAGGTGGAGTCTATTCACCACATGTTTCTGGTGTCAAGAAACCCTAAGGGCACCACACCATAACTTTCGGAGAAATTAAGTTGTTAACTAACGAATATTATCTATTCGCTCTGTCCTATAATTTTCAAATGGCTGGCCAAACAAGTTTTGTTGCTCTAAATTGAAACTAGGTTCACCATGATATTAATTAATGAATGCAATTTTGGGGATTGTAAACTGGTTCCATGAACCCACTTGGGAACCGAACAGGACTGATAGTTCGGTTCCCAGGTGCATTCATGAAACCAACAATCGGGTCCAATTTTCAATTTTTCGGAATCGGTTTTAGTGGATAGTTCTTGGTTCCAAGGTGGGAATTGCTCATTTGGACCATGTTCATTCTCAACTATATAATTACTAAATAGTAGATAAGATATAACAAAATTCATAAATTTCATATTTTATCGTATCTAATATAATCCTGATTAGAAATCCGAACAGCTAAACATAACTTTTCCCTCTTTCTTTCACGTTGGCCCTGACTACGATCCCCTCTTCTTAGCAACCCTACTGCACGACTGGCGGGCAGTCTAGCCTGAGGCCGCAACCATAGTTGGCATAGCTGGCGAACGTGCAGTGGTTCGCTTACTGGAAGTTGGGGATGACTACGGGTCAGCGAGGGCGCTGTGGCGATGGGAGACGAGAATGATCTTGTGTGCTATTCATGGCGGCGAGTAGAGTTGGCAACGGATGGGAGGGGCCAGATTTGGAAAGGAGGAAAAGGGTAAAAGGTGAAAGAAAAGAAAAGAAGAACAAAAGAATTGATCTAGATTGCTCAAAATGCAATGTGCTAACATATCGGTATCTCAAAAAGATCTATAAATTTAGATGGTATCCAATCAAAAATAGATGCACGAATATGATGCCTTGATAACTAATAAAATCAGATAAAACACTTGACAAACAAAAAAGAAAAAGAAAAAGAAAGCTCAATATACAAAATCAAAAGCAAGGATGGATAATGTTCCAAAGTTTTGAAGCCCTAATTTTATATGAATGTTGGACATTATTCAATACTGTAAAATTGAAAAGGGTGAGAAACGTGCATCATGAAATGATTTGATTTCAATATACAAAATCAAAAGTGAGGATGGATAATGTTCAAAAGTATTGAAGCCCTAATCTTATATGAATGTTGGACATTATTCAATATTGAAAAAATTAAAAAGGGTGAGAAACGAGCATATCACGAAACGATGTAATAGGTGCCTTTTCTTTCTCACGGTAATTACTTTCGAGAAGCCATGTTCTTCCCTTGGCAAGTAAAACCAAGTATCATTCTGTTATGGAGAAGTAGGTACCCTAGAGGGTAACATGTCGATTAGCTTTTGACTTTTATATCTAATATTTCGATTTCGACTTTGAAGTGTAGAATTTGTTATTTCTTTAAAAAGCAGCACATGTTGGCATTTACGATCATCACACTAGATATTCAAACACTTGAAATATCAAGATGCCCTGAATATTCAAACACCTCTTTGGCTGCATTTAGTTAGGATAAAATTCAGGATATGATGAAATTTATCCTATCCTACATTTAGTATCTACATAAAGTTTGATATAGGGGACATGGATCGGATAAAATTATCTCATATGAAGGTGGGATAAAAATTGATAGGAATTTTAACATCCATGACAGGAAAGTTATTTTTCTCGAATAACAAACTTTTTAAATTACAAATTAAAATTATATTTAAATATCAATAATATTTGAATTCTAATATAAGAAATTCAATAAAATAAAAAATTAGCTATTTTAATTTAATCTTATTTTATTTATATACATTCGAATTTAATTCTATTTTATAATATAAATTCAATATATAAATATATATATTTTAGTTATATTTCTTACATATTTTAGGTATATTTATCACATATTTAAGGTATTTTATTATTTTAGGTATATTACTATAGTTTACTATTTAATAAAATTTTATTAGAGAATGATGGAAGGGAAAGAAAGAAATAAAAATAAAAAATAAAATAATTAAAAGTAAAGTAGGCAAGAGTGTTGCGAGAGATTTTATCATTTTTGTTCTGAAAATTTTTGGTTCATTTATACTAATAAACCATTTATATCAAATAATGTATACGATACGAGGTGAATATATTCAATTTTACTATTGCAATTAGAGGTGTGCTAAAGAATCGGGAATTGCCTAGACCGCTTGGAAACAAATCGGACTAAACAAAAACTAGCAGTTCCCATGAGCACCGATCCGATTCCTAATTTTAATTTAATGGAACCGATGAGTACTGTTCAGTTCTTTGTTCTACCCACCCATTCGGACTGGACTAGTACATATATTTAAAAAAATAAATTTCATATTAATTACTTACTTATTTTGTAATTTTTCGACCAAATATATATGTAGTTATTGTACGCTATTGACTGATTTTGTCTCTTGAATATATGATAGGATTAACTAATTTTATCTTTAGGGTGTGTAATAAGATTAACTCCCTTACCTTCTTCTTCTTCTTTTTTTCATTCTAATAATCCATTAACTTCCATGGAGGTTACGACTTTTAAGGTGGAGTCTAATTCTCCACATGTTTCTAGTCGCAGAACCCTAAGGGCACCACACCATAACTTTCGAAGAAATTAAGTTTTTAATTAACGAGTATTATCTATTCATTCTGTCCTATAATTTTCAATCCTTAACCAATGGCTGGCTAAACAAGTTTTGTTGCTCTAAATAGAAATTAAGTTCACCATGATATTAATTAATGAATGCAATTTTGTAGGGATTGTAGACTGCTTCCATGAACCCACTTAGGAACTGAATTGGACTGATGGTTTGGTTCCAAGGTGCATTCATGAAACCAATAAGTGGGTTCCAATTTCAATTTTTCAAAACCAGTTTTAGTGGATAGTTTTCGATTCTAAGGTGGAAATTGTTCATTCGAATCATGCTCATTCCTAACTGCAATTACTAAATAATAGATGAGATATAGGAAAATTTATGAATTTCATATACTACCCTATCTAGTTTGATTCTGATTAAAATCCGGACGACTAAACATAACTTTTCTCTCATTCTTTGTGCTAACATATTGGTGTCTAGATTGTTCAAAATGCATTGTGCTAACATATCAATGTCTCAAAAAGATCCATAAATTTAGATAGTATCCAATTAAAAATAGATGCACGAATATGATGCCTTGATAATGTTGACACTTAAATTTTGGCGATTTATTTTAGCATTTATTAACTACATTGGAAAATTAGAGATTAGTTTCTAATCTCTTAACAAAAAATTCTTTCATTAAAATTACATTGCATATAAACATTAGGAGCATTTGCATCACTAGTTTTAAAATTAATTAAAAAAGAAAAAGTGGGTCCGGGCCAAGGTTGGGCCTACCCGGCCCCTTTTCCCTTCTTCTTTTTTTTTTCCCGCATGGGCTTGGCCCATTTTTCTTCTTTCCTTTTTCTTCCTTTCCCGACCCAGCCGTCCGCTTTCTTCCTACTTCTTTCTTCTCCACGCGCTGCACCTGCAAGGAAAGAAAAGAGAGCAGCAAGTCAGTCAAAGCAGCAGGTGGCAGCAGTGGAGGTTGACAAGTCAGAGCAGAGAGGCAGCAGCAGCAAAAGCAACAGCAGGAGGGCAGCAACTCAGAGCAGAAGAGCAGAGCAGAAGTCAGTAGCCCCAGGGAGCAAAACAGCTTCTGCAGAGGAGAACTCGAGCGGGGGATAGAGGGGACCGAGAGAGAGAGAACGGAGGGGGAGAGGCTGTTTTGGAGAGAGGAAAAATCAAAACGGAGAGAACGGACCGAGAACCCGAGAGGGAGAGAGAGCAAGAGAGAGCCGAGTGCTGTTCCAAAAAAAAAAAACCAGATCTGAGAGAGGAGGGAGACAGAGACAGAGAGAACTCGAACAGGAAAAGAAAGAGGAAAGCCGAGTCTTGCCAAAAAAAAAAAAAAAAAAAACCGAGAAGCTCGGGCACGAGAAAGAGAGCCAAAGAGAAGGGAAACTCGAAGAGGAGTCAAACGTCGCCGGAGTTCGCTCGCTTGTCGCCGTTTACCGCAGTATTCTCTCCTGGTAGGCCTTCTCGAACCTTTCTATTCGTTTTGACGAAGTGACGGGCCGGAGCTCGCGCTGACTAGTTCGCGTGAGCCCCGGCCCCTGTCGTCCCTCCATAAATGTTTCTCAGAGTGCTGGCACGTCTAGTTAGAAGCTTAGGTCCGGTCTGAGTTCGGCTCGAACCGGAAACCCTTTGTTTTACGCACGCACGCCAAGTGTTTGACGAAATGCCCCACTGAAAGCCGAAAGCACTATCCACTTCGAGCTCGAAAACCGACCAGCATTCGCTGCCATTCTTGTTGAATCATATTTGTTCGTCTTGTTCACACTTTTTTTGCATGATATTTGCGCAAAACAATAGTTTAGCGTCAAATTGGCGATGGTTTCTCTTCGCGTCGGAGAATAGCTTAGCGTCCGTCACCTGAGTGGGTGGCCGGCAGCTGTCGGTGCTGGCGGAGACAAGTGGCCGATGAATGACGGTGGTTCGGCGAGGTGGGGGTTTAAGCCGTCTCGGTCAATGGGGGTGTCCTGATGAAGTTGCAGTAAGGGTTTGTGAAAAAAAAGAATAAAATAAAATAAAAAAAAAGAAGAGGAAGAAGTTGCAGGCGAGAAAGCGTCGGGGCTGCATGAAGGGAAGCATGCAGGAGTCCACGTGAAGAAGCGTGGAGGCCAGGAGGAAGAAGACCAGAAAAAGAAAAAAAGAAAAATAATAATAAAAAGAAAGCAGAAAAAGACAAAAAAAGAAGTGAAAAAATTGGAAAATAGAAAAATAGAAAAATAGGAATGGTGGGCTTCGTCTTGGGCTTGTGTACACCGGGCTGGTTTCGTCGCAGGCCGGGATGGTTGGGCCGAGAGACAGAAATTAGAAGTGGGCTCTGTCTCTATTAATTTTTTTTTGTGGGCTTTTAATTTTGTTTTTGGCCCAAGCATGTGGGCCTCCTTTTTTTTTTTTTTCTAGTGGGTTGGGTCGGCACGGTCTTCTGTGGCCCAATTCGGACCAACAGGGCCCGGGTCAGTCTAGTAGGGCCGGGTCCTTTGACCCGGTCCGAATTATTTATTAAAAAAACAAAATCTATTAAAATTAAAAAAATTCAGAAAATCATAAAAAACATAAAAAAATATTAAAAAACCATAAAAAATTTCAGAAAATTCAGAAAATTCATGGAAAATTCAGAACCCTGAAAATTTATAAAAAATTTTCAAAAAAAAATAAATAAATATTTTTTTAATTTAAAAAAATCAAAAAAATATTAAAATATTGAAAATTCCAAAAAATTTCAAAAATCCCAAAAACTCCAAGTCTGTTTTAGAGTTTCCCAAAAGGCTCTAAAATAATTCTTGGACCATTTTCTCTTAAAAAAAAAATGTCGGGGAATCATCTATTAAAAATTGTGCTTCAAAACCGAGCAAGCCTTACTTCTGAGCTTTACGCTTACCTGCGGGTTTTAAGTATCCTCAGATACAATTGCCCTTGATTGCATGCTTATGATGGGATGATTATGGTTTTCCCTTAGTTTAATTAGGATTGCTATTTATTTATCTCTTGATGCTAGGTGTTTATTTTCTCTTGCAATTTATTGAATGTTTTCTTTAATTGCTTATTGTTGTTTTATTAACTGTGCACCTGCATGATCACCTCACATGTTAGTGGTTAAGTCTAAAATCAATCCAAACTGCCTGACAAAAATCTTTTTGAAATGAACAATATTAGGTACTGAAAGGGCATTAATTGGCTAATTAGTGTAATCAAGTTCCCGACCCTAGATTCTCTGGTTGCGTAGAAAGTGAGGCACTCTCCCATGCCTCACTTGGTTTCTAGCCGACCCCAATAGGCTAGTAGCGACTCCTTATTTGAAAATTTTCATGAACTCCCAATGTCACGCGGGGTATGGGCTTGGGAGAGCCTATGTCCAATGAGGGTCCTGGACCCGCCCTATGGACAATACCCCTAAACCAATTTATTCAGATATTCCTCTCCCCCATTTGGAACGTAAAAAAGAGGTCACGACATATAACTAATAAAATCAGATAAAATACTTGACAAACAAAAAAGAAAAAGAAAAAGAAAGCTCAATATACAAGGTGGGCTTACGCTATTCTCTTCTTGGAGTGGGCTAGTCCCTAATGCCACTAAGAGTGAAGTCTTTATCTCGGGAGGTTCTGAGACTACTAAACACCAGATACAACAACAGCTTGGCTTTAATCTCGGGTCCCTTCCTGTGCGTTACTTGGGTGTGCCCATTATAACATCGCGACTAAGCAAAGCAGACTGCAACGCCCTAGTAAGCCGGCTCACGGCTAGAGTTCAATCTTGGACTCATCGATTCCTCTCCTTTGCAGGCCGACTACAACTTATCAAGTCGGTGCTACATGCCATCTAAGCTTATTGGGCCTCCATATTTTGGCTCCCTTCCTCTGTGGTGAGTAAGATTGAACAAATTTACAGACAATTCCTCTAGAAAGGCCTTGCCATGGGCTTGGGAGGTGCTAAGGTGGCTTGGGACGATGTCTGCCTTCCATACTCAGAAGGAGGACTTGGGATTAGAAGGATTAGGGACAGCAACATGGCAGCTATTGCTAAACACATTTGGTTGCTTTTCACTGATAAAGAATCGCTATGGTATAAATGGATACATGCTACATACCTCAAAAGGAAGAATTTTTGGATTTCTTCCACCCTTACCCACTGTTCTTGGGCTTGGCGAAAGATCCTTGCCCTAAGGAGGTCTTTAAACCCCATTTCAGATGGAAACTAGGAGATGGGGAATTAATATCGCTCTGGTTTGACCCATGGCTTGGTATTGGTTCTCTAGATTCTATTTTTTCAAACAATTACATATACCAATCGGACCTCCTCAGAAATTCAAAGGCCAAGGATCTTTACTCCGATGATGGTTCACAGGTACGCCAAGAGCTATTATTGTGGCAGATACCGATTTCCCATCTTTCAATTGGTCAAGATACATTTACATGGGTTCAGGATTTCGTCGAGAAATTTTCAAATGCTTCGGCCTGGGCCACAATCCGGCGGGTACATAGCCCGGTTCACTGGTCCTCTTTTGTTTGGGACAAGGCATTGGCCCCTAGACATCAATTTCTTCTCTGGCTTATAACTAAGAATCGTCTCTCCACACAGGTGTACCTCATGACGTTTGGCAGGATTCCTAATGCTGTGTGTGTTTTTTGCAAGTCTACACCTGACTCAATCAACCATCTGTTTTTTGAGTGCCATCTCACTAATGATATGGCAAAATTCTGGGTTGCTAAATGTAACCTTCCATGGAGCAACTCCTCGTGGTCGAACAATCTACTTTGGGCCATTAACTCTGTATCTGGTAAGGGATTCTACCAGGAGATAGCTCGCGTCTCCTTTGGAGCACTATGTTATATCATTTGGAAGACCATAAATGATATTCTCTTCCGAGGATGCAATTTTTATGCTCCTTCCATGAAGTTGTACCTATTTAAGGTGGTGAAGGATAAATGCATCACTTACAAGTCGGTTGAAGACAACCACAGGAATAGAAGGATGCAGCGTAGTTGGGGAATAGACCCTTGTATTTTTGGAGTTGAGCCGCACTTGGCTTAGATTAGGATGGTTGGGGTTCTCGTTAACCCAAACTCTTTGTTGTTATTTCCATACCGTGGTGACCGCGGTACCTTTCTACTCCAGCGACATATCGTCCGATGGAGTATGGGTAGGTACCAGGCTCTACCCCCTACTGTACAGTTCTCTGGTTGTTTCTAATACAATCTTACCTTACCAAAAAAAATATATATATATACAAAATCAAAAGCGAGGATGGATAATGTTCCAAAGTTTTGAAGCCCTAATTTTATATGAATGTTGGACATTATTCAATACTGTAAAATTGAAAAGGGTGGGAAACATGCATCACGAAACGATGTGATTTCAATATACAAAATCAAAAGTGAGGATGGATGTAATAGGTGCCTTTTTTTTTTATCGCAGGGATTACTTTCTAGATGCCATGTTCTTCCCTTGGCAAGTAAGACCAAGTATCATTCTGTTCAGGAGAAGTAGGTACCCTAGAGGGTAACATGTCGATTAGCTTTTGACTTTTGACTTTTATATCTAATATGTCGATTTCGGCTTTGAAGTTTAGAATTCGTTATATCTTTAAAAAGCAGCACATATTGGCATTTATGATCATCTATCAAGCTGGGATTCAACTGTTGGATGTTATTAGTTTTTTTTTTTTCTCAAAAGTTAATATAAAGAGTGACACTTTCTACTTTCACTCGTAAATCGACCATCAGTCTCTTTTACAATCGATGTGAAATAACCCTAACATTCTTTCTCTCATTATCGGTATCTTTTACAACTAATGTGGGATGTCTTATAAAAGTCTATTCTATAACTAATATGGAATAACCTGATAATCTCTACCTCACATATCATGCCTTGGTTGGAGTCGCAATAACCTGGTTCTTTCGTATGACTCGTTAAGTTTAGAATTATTGGTAACCTAGCTCTACTTCGGGAAAATTATCTAAAAAATCATAAATCTATTACTTTTTTGCCAATTCAATTTTAAACTTTTTAATTTTATCAATTAAATCATAAATTTTTTTATATTTTACCAATTGAGTCCGTTTAGTCAATTTTAGTCAAAATTTACTAACATGGACATTGATTGTCCTACACAAGCATGACCAACGCCGACGTTGATTTTTTATAAATTTTTAATATTGTTTTCAATTTTTTTATTAACTTTATCATTTTTCTCTATTCCTTCTCCTTTTCCCTTTTCCCTTCTTTATTTTATTTTATTTTATTTTATCTTTTATCTTTTCCCTTTTTCTTTCCGCCGGCCACCGCTAGGCCTCGTCGATGGGTGGCAAAGATCACCAGGCTTTGGCGATGACACCCCCGCCTGCTCCTCCTGAAGTTTGCCATTGACAGTGGCGGACGGTTCACATCGATGCATCGGCAGGAACGGCCGTACCTCTGCCTCCGATATCCGATCTACATGCGAAACGTTCGGTCAAAAACTTCAAAACGAAGAAAGTTTTCCTTCTCTCCTCCTGTGAGATCTGTTTAGATATAAAGAAGACTTCCCACCTAATGAAGTGAAGGTCTCGCGGTCACGGTGAGAGGGCCTGTGGAGGTTGAAAGCGATTGCAGAGAGGCTGAGCAGGGAAGGCTGACTGCTGTGAGGGAAGCTCAAGCTCAGAGACAAGCCCAGATATTCCTTTGCCACCGTCTGTTTCCTCGATTTTCTCTACGTCTCTTCTCCAGGCACAGCGGAGAACACCCAAGAACCACCTTTCCTTTTGAGGCTGAAAGAATAAATATTTTGTCCATGGCCAGCGGAGGTCGCCGGGCCGGGATAGGCAAGGGCAGCCCTTCACCCAGATCGGGTGAGGGTGAGGGTTGCCCTCACCTTGGACGGTGGAGGGAAAAAGGAAAAAATAAAAAAGAAAAAAGAAAAAGAAAAAGAAAAAGAAAAAGAAGTAAGTATAGAGAAGAAAAGGAAAAAGAAGAAGAAGTAAAAGATGAAAAATTGAAATATATATTAAAACGTTATTAAAAAATTGTTTAGGTCAGTGTCTATCATGTCACATAAAACGATCGGCATCCACATTAGCGAATTCCAGTCAAAATTGATTGAATTGACAACATGTAAAAAGATTTATGACTCAATTAGCAGAATTAAAATGTCTAGGACTGAGTTTGATAGATTTAAAACCTCTTGGACAATTTTTCCCACCAATACCGGTGTTAGTGGTCTTGAACCTTTCTCACTTTAAAAGCTAGCTTAAAAGCGAAAAAATTTCTCACATTCATAAATCGACCGCCATATCCTTCCATAACCCCAACACCAACATTGTTTCTTTTCCAATTAATCAGTGTGTGTTATTCTTCCACTTTGCACGCATGCTGTGCGGTTGGCTCTATAAAGAGATGGACGCAAGAGCAAATAAACAAGCAAGTCACTCAACTTCTTTTTATCATCTTCTTCGTCCTTCGTATTAACCTTACTTGATCTCTTGTTTTCTTCCTTCCATTGAGGAAGATACATAGAGAAGTGGGCATTGTATGACCCCTCTCACAGCGGCGACATGGCGAGTATTACAGCCAATTTGGCCATAATGGACATCATTGACAAGCATCAATTCATAGACTCGATCATAAGAGAACATTTTTATGATTCCTCTATTGAAGAAAAGTGCAATGTGAATGATCGCAATTGTGAAAGTATCTTATGAACCACAAATTCTTAAAAAGTGAGCTCCATAATAATTTTTAATTATTTATTATTAACTTTTTTGTGATTCAAAGAACAGACTGTTAATCTCACACGAAGAATGGTCATATAAGTATTTCTTAAAAAAACTAATAAATGGACATTTGAGTCAATGTGGGAAGGTGGAAAAAGCATAGGGATAAAATGGTCATACCATATAGAAGGGAGTGTGTGAGTTAGACGCGGAAGCAAGAGACAAAGTGGTCGAGAGACATAGAAGGGAGTGTGTGAGTTAAAACAAGAAAGGAAAAATGGCGACCCATTTTCATTCTAATTTTTAAAAAAATTAAAACTACACTTTTACTTCATTTATTTCCATAAAAATAAAGAGCTAATTATTCATGATGAGATTGTAATTTCACCACAAGACTGAATGCATAAGAAAAATGCTTATGTGAAGGACTACTTTAAAACCTATTTTAGAACGCAAAAAAATAATAATAAATAATTATAGAATATTGTTAGGTCCATTTCTTTAAGAATTTGTGGTTCGTAATATGTCGTTGCTCTCATAATAGCCCAAAAATTATTATATTGGAAAAGCTCAAATCTTTTTGCGTAGAGATGACACTGTCGAGTGTGTTCTTTTCACAAGCAAAATGATATTTGGTTTCGTTTGCTAAGGAAATTATATCGTATATAAAAAGTAATTATCTTTCTATTATTATTATTATTATTATTATTATTATTATTATTATTATTATTATTATTATTATTATTATTATTATTATTATTATTATTATTATTATTATTATTATTATTATTATTATTATTATTATTATTATTATTATTATTATTATTATTATTATTATTATTATTATTATTATTATTATTATTATTATTATTATTATTATTATTATTATTATTATTATTATTATTATTATTATTATTATTATTATTATTATTATTATTATTATTATTATTATTATTATTATTATTATTATTATTATTATTATTATTATTATTATTATTATTATTATTATTATCATCATTATGTTTATGTTTATGTTTATGTTTATGTTTATGTTTATGTCACGTGCCCATTTCCTACCCTTTTCAATTTTATGATATCGATATACGTTAAAAAGTCTAATAATATTAGTGCTTCGGTCCTATGACCTTTCTGTGTAGAGATGTCACTGTCGAGGGTGCTCTTTTTGCGAGCAAAATGATACTTGGCTTCTTCTACTAAGGAAAGAACATCACATCTAAAAGGTAGTTACTGTTGGAAAGAAAAGCACATCTTACATTGTGTGGCACGATTCCCACCCTTTCAATTTTACGATATTGAACTTTGTTCAAAAGTCCGATAAGATTAGCACTTCAATACTATGATCTTCACCGTCGCTGCTAGAGGGGTAGGACAATGCCAAGATGAAGAAGATGATGATGATGGAGGAGACATTTCGGGTGAAACCTACTTCTTATGATTTATAGGTGGATCGATCTCTCCAGATGGTTATAGATCAGTAAACTTTGTAGAAATGCATCCTCTTTCAAGATAAACCCTCGTCTAGTAATACCGTTGCCTATTTGATGATTCCTCTATTGAAGAAAAGTGCAATGTGAATGATCACTACTGTGAAAGTATCTTATGAACCACAAATTCTTAAAAAGTGAGTTCCATAATAATTTTTAATTATTTATTATTAATTTTTTTGTGATTCAAAGAACATACTATTAATCTCACATTAAGAATGGTCATATAAGTATTTTTTAAAAATAATAATAAATGGGCCCACATTTGAGTCAATGTGGGAAGGTGGAAAAAGCATAGGGATAAAATGGTCATACCATATAGAAGGGAGTGTGTGAGTTAGATGCAGAAGCAAGAGACAAAGTGGTCGAAAGACATAGAAGGGAGTGTGTGAGTTAAAACAAGAAAGGAAAAATGGCGACCCATTTTCATTCTAATTTTTTTAAAAATTAAAACTACACTTTTACTTCATTTATTTCCATAAAAATAAAGAGCTAATTATTCATGATGAGATTGTAATTTCACCACAAGACTGAATGTATAAGAAAAATGCTTATGTGAAGGACTACTTTAAAACCTATTTTAGAACGCAAAAAATTAATAATAAATAATTATAGATTATTGTTAAGTCCATTTCTTCAAGAATTTGTGGTTTGTAATATGTCGTTGCTCTCATAATAGCCCAAAAATTATTATATTGGTAAAGCTCAAATCTTTTTGTGTAGAGATGTCATTGTCGAATGTGTTCTTTTCACAAGGAAAATCATACTTGGTTTCGTCTGCTAAGGAAATTATATCGTATCTAAAAAGTAATTACCATAGGAAAGAAAAGCACATATTATTATTATTATGTCAGGTGGCCCATCTACCCTTTTCAATTTTATGATATCGATGAACGTTAAACAGCCTGACAATATTAGTGCTTCGGACCTATGACCTTTCTATGTAGAGATGTCACCGTCGAGGGTGCTCTTTTCGCGAGCAAAATGAGACTTGGCTTCTTCTACTAAGGAAAGAACATCACATCTAAAAAGTAGTTACTGTTGGAGAGAAATACTGTTGGAAAGAAAAGCACATCTTACATTGTGTGGCACGATTCCCACCCTTTCAATTTTATGATATTGAACTTTGTTCAAAAGTCCGATAAGATTAGCACTTCGATACTATGATCTTCACCGTTGCTACTAGAGGGGTAGGACAACGCCAAGATGAAGAAGATGATGATGATGGATGAGACATTTTGGGCGAAACCTGCTTCTTATGATTTATAGGTGGATCGATCTCTCGAGTGATTATAGATCAGTAAACTTTGTAGAAATGCATCCTCTTTCAAGATAAACCCTCGTCTAGTAATACCGTTGCCTATTTGATAATTCCTCTATTGAAGAAAAGTGCAATGTGAATGATCGCTATTGTGAAAGTATCTTATGAACCACAAATTCTTAAAAAGTGAGTTCCATAATAATTTTTAATTATTTATTATTAATTTTTTTGTGATTCAAAGAACATACTGTTAATCTCACATTAAGAATGGTCATATAAGTATTTCTTAAAAAAAATAATAAATGGGCCCACATTTGAGTCAATGTGGGAAGGTGGAAAAAGCATAGGGATAAAATGGTCATACCATATAGAAGGGAGTGTGTGAGTTAGACGCGGAAGCAAGAGACAAAGTGGTCGAAACACATAGAAGGGAGTGTGTGAGTTAAAACGAGAAAGGAAAAATGGCGACCCATTTTCATTCTAATTTTTTAAAAAATTAAAACTACACTTTTACTTCATTTATTACCATAAAAATAAAGAGCTAATTATTCATGATGAGATTGTAATTTCACCACAAGACTGAATGCATAAGAAAAATGCTTATGTGAAGGACTACTTTAAAACCTATTTTAGAAAGCAAAAAATTAATAATAAATAATTATAGATTATTGTTAGGTCCATTTTTTCAAGAATTTGTGGTTCATAACATGTCATTGCTCTCATAATAGCCCAAAATTTTTTATATTGGTAAAGCTCAAATCTTTTTGCGTAAAGATGACATTGTCGAGTGTGTTCTTTTCACAAGCAAAATGATATCTGGTTTCATCTGCTAAGGAAATTATATCGTATATAAAAAGTAATTACCATTGGAAAGAAAAGCACATATTATTATTATTATTATTATTATTATTATTATTATTATTATTATTATTATTATTATGTCACGTGACCCATTTCCTACCCTTTTCAATTTTATGATATCGATATACGTTAAAAAGTCTGATAATATTAGTGCTTCGGTCCTATGACCTTTCTGTGTAGAGATGTCACCGTCGAGGGTGCTCTTTTCGCGAGCAAAATGATACTTGGCTTCTTCTACTAAATAAAGAACATCACATCTAAAAGGTAGTTACTGTTGGAAAGAAAAGCACATCTTACATTGTGTGGCACGATTCCCACCCTTTTCAATTTTATGATATTGAACTTTGTTCAAAAGTCCGATAAGATTAGCACTTCGATACTATGATCTTCACCGTTGCTGCTAGAGGGGTAGGACAACGCCAAGATGAAGAAGATGATGATGATGGATGAGACATTTCAAGCGAAACCTGCTTCTTATGATTTATAGGTGGATTGATCTCTCGAGATGATTATAGATCAGTAAACTTTGTAGAAATGCATCCTCTTTCAAGATAAACCCTCGTCTAGTAATACCGTTGCCTATTTGATGGAACGAGTACATTGCTATCAAATAAATACATACAAAAAAGAAGCATTCTGGACATTTCATCGCAATAAAACCCAAACTAAAAATTTCACTGGTGTTTGATCTATTATAGACCCATCAAATGGGTGGGTTGGGTTAAGTTGCATTTGGGTTGGGTCAAAAATGTTGTAACACAAATAGACATATTAGTTCCGTTTTGACCGATTTTCATGCAATGCAAATTCTAGTGATTCATACCCAATCGACTCATAATATTAAGACATTTTCATATTTAATCCAACTTAAGAAAACCCATACCCAAACTAAGGTAAGAATGCATGGTGAATAAGTGTATCATAGAAGTGGATTGCGTCTAAATAAATTGTCACCTATATTATGTTTAGATCCATTTACTTTAATATAACTAACATAAAAATGGTCTAACAAGTTTTCAATCTATTGTAATTTTGTCAATTCAATACTAAATTTTTCAATTTTGTCAATTGAGTCTTAAAATTTTTTATCTTTTCCTAATTGAGTCCCTTCAATCAATTTTAGCAAGAATTCGCTAATATGAATGCTAAACGTCTTACATTGCACGGTTGGCGCTAATGTGGATAATTTTTTATTTATTTTTTTGAATTTTTTACTAATTTTCCCTTTTTTCCTTGTTTTTCTTCTCTATTTTTTTTTTTATATGGTCGGCAACGGTCGCTGAGCTCTCACCTAGAAGGCCATCTTGGCCATGGACATGGGCCTCACAACCCTCGTCAGTGGCCAGTGAGGTTTTTCTCCATTTCTTTTCTTTCACCTTTTATCCAATTTGCCTCCTCCTGATTCCTAGCCAACTCTACATGCCAAGCATGGATAGGTTTAGGACTTTGGGGCAATCTTAATCTTTTTGGGACCACATGCAATTACTCCCTACCTCTGGATGATCTAAATCTTTCTTACTGTGTAAGATTGTTGAATGGGAGGATCGGATCGGATCGGGTTGGGTTGAAAATGTTTCTATCCAAATTAATCCATTTAACTTATTTTGATCAATTTTTTTGCAATACAAATCTAGTAATCATATCCAATTTGACATGTATCCAATCCATACCTAATCTGGCCTATAACTAAAACACATTCATATTTAACATGACCTAACAAAACCTATACTCACCTATTTAACCTATTTTAAACTCTTCATATGTAAATGTTATTGGAACAATTTCTTATGGAATTGAAAAATAAATCAGCACAATAAAAAAATGTAAGTAAATAAGTAAAAACGTAAAAGAAACCTAAAGATTGTGAAACTTATTTAAATTATAAAAGTATAAATGTTTTGCGATGACACATACTGCAAATGGGTACTTATTTCGAGTCAATTTAATCCTTTTTTTGGTTGCTAAATCCAATTTATGACCGAGTGTGTTAGTTCAGTTTCCCACAATTGAGACAAAATTATAGGGTTTTTCCTTTTTTATAATGACAAAACTCTAGGTTTTTTTGGTAGTAAACAAAATTATAGGTCGAAAAGTTAAACATTGTGTGTAAAGGCAGTTTTTTTGAAGCCGAAAATGTTGGTGGTGTTTTAGTTATTATTTAAACATGAGAAATGCTGGTACCGCTGAGCTCTCAAGGAAAATATGAAATAGATAAATAAATGAGGACGAAAATGAAGCAAATGCAAAATAATAAAAAAGAAAAAGAAAAAGATGACTTCGCATTCATTTGTGTTGGGTGGCAGATAAAGCAAAAGAGCGACAGTGTACTCTACCTGTCAATTCCACCCTCCACCTTCAAAATGAGATGCTAATCAGTCCAATTGCCAACCCACGATAGAGCCAACCCACGCCCCATCACCGTTGCATCCAAGACCACCTTCAAAATCTAACGTGGCGGCTTGCGTGGACAATAGCAGGTAAACAAAACCAACATGAATCTAATGTGGCTGTAGGAATATTAAGAGAGAGAGAGAGAGATCATGTTACTGATACAAGTTTGGAGGTACTAGTAACATAGAAAAAGAGTCAAGGGTATTGGCAGAACTTATGATCTTTGGTAGTTGAAGCCGAGTATTATTGTCAACTAGTACAAGTTTAGGGGCATCGGTAACATAAGAAAAAAATTGGGGGATTAATATCACCATAGGCAAAGTCTAGGGTTTTTTTACACTGATAGTGATCTAGTACAATTTTAAAATTTTGGCAACACAAAAAATAATATGAAGTACCAGTGTCATAATGGGCATAATTTATATTTTTGGTAGTGTTTTCTCGGGCTTTATTAACATAATAGTATTTCGGTAATTATAAGAATAAAAGTTTATTGAAAGCCATAAATTCTTAAAAGAATGAACCTCATAATAATTTATATTTTTTATCTTTTGTGATAAAAAAATTATTATTTTCATAATAGGTTAAAAATCGCTACCATTCATTTTCTCCATTTTCTCTTATTCAAAATAGGTGGAAAACGCGCGACACATCACAATCCCACTAGGTGCTTTTCTTTCTGACTAAAAAGTGCAATCGATACTGCACTCGCTTAGTGGATACTGTAGCGCGTGGTCCCCTAGAAGACAGGGCAAAACCCAGGATATACTTTACTTGGCGAATGCAACCGAGTATCATTTAGTCCCGTGAAACCCAGCGCCCTCGACGGTAACATCGCCATAAATGACCATCACGTCAAAGAGTTAATGACGGGCTTGTTTTACTCATAAAATGCATTCCACGGCGGACAGCATTTAGGTGATCTTGGGTCTGGGCTTACTTTAGCTTTACATTTTGTCCTTTTAAATAGGATACCTTCGGTACGGATATATATTTTATTAAGAGAAAGTGTATTTGAGCTGGGATCCACAATGTTCCTTTTCGAAAACCGTAGGGACTAATTCCACGTTTACTCTCCCACTTTGCATGCATGCACACTGCGTGGTTATCTATATAAAGAGACGGACGCAAGTGAAAAATACCCATCCACGTCTATCATCTTCTTCTTCTTCATCCTTCTGATTAACCGTACTTGATCTTCTACTTTTTCTTCCTCTCGCCATCTAAGAGACATGGAGACATTGGCGTCGTCCTACTCCTCTTGCGGCAATGGTGGCAGCAACATGACGAATGCCATGGCCAATTCCGAAATAATCGACTTCATCAACAACCATCGGTTTCGAGACTTGGTCATAGGAAAGTCATCTTATGACTCCGTCACTGAAGAGAAATGCAATGTGAATGATCTCCTCCAGATCACCAACAACATATTTGCTGAGGCCATCTCACTCGTCAAGAAGGACGGTGACACCATAAAGGTATCAAATAGGGACCGAGATGCTCAAGAAGGTCGTTCGTAATGGACGGCTGTGTGGAAGTTGCTCCTAATTGCTTGAGACTTTATTGCTGTTGCAGGTTCGTATGGATGTCTCAGAATCCACTGTGCCAAGCAACATTTCACATCTGATCAAATGGATCGGCTGTCAGGTTTGCTGTTTATCATGTCGTTTTCGAATCCTATGTCAATACTAAAATATTATTTAGTACATCCGAATTACAAAATAAATATTTATGCTGGATTGTTAATATGCTTTTGTGCATTTGAGATGTTTTTATTTGATTTCGAATGGAAAAAGTCAAAATGTTCTTGTTGTCTTCTTCTTCTTCTTCTTCTTCTTCTTCAGATGACATGCGAGGCTACGCACGGCAAAGACGTGGAGGAGAAGTTGCTGGCGATCTTCCTGAAGCTATCAAGCTATCGTCGGACCACCCAAGTCGTGTTGGTCCTCGCAGCGTTGGCTCTGCAATACGGCGAATTCTGGTACATCTCGGAAGCTCCTTCCACCCTGTCCACGGGCATCTTGAAGGGCCTGAGCTCACTGAAGAAGAAGCTCATATCCGATGAGAAGAAGAAGGCGGCGATAACTCCACTCAACCAGGTGGTCAACGACCTCTTGGAGTTGACCACTTCCTTGGTTAGTCTCTACGAGCGGGTGACTGAGCGCCGGAAGCCCGTGCCTGAATTGGTGAAAACACTTCGAACAATACCCAGGTGGAGCTGCGAGACCATCATCGCCATCCTGGCCGCCGGAAACTTTTTTGCCAAGCTTACCGATGTCGATTATAAGTACGACCGCCGCTTCTTGGTTGATATATCTGATACTGCATGAGCACGCCATGTGTTTGTCGAAATGCCAACTAGAAAATACACCTTTTGTTCTCCGGTTCTTTTCGTTGTTTTTAAGACCCTTTAGATTTTGAAACATGAGATAACGGGAGACTCACAGGCTGACTGTTCATATGCACTTGCTCTGCTATATTCCTATGTTTTTCTGGTACAATAAGGTGACGCACAAGAAGATGGAGCTCTGCTTTTTGGTCTAGTGATTCACACTTATTTGCAATGATCTCAGGTTTGAAGAGAGAGACGTGGTGCGTCTTACGTCGAGCCTGTCGGTCAGGAAGAGGGCTGTTCTCACGGCGGTCGTGGCTTGTGAGAGGCAAATAGGTAGCCCAATCATGGATAGTTGATTTAGTTCGTTGATATTCTTCTCACGTTCGACGGCTCAATGTCCTCATTTCATTGATTTTAGCCCGGATAGAGTATGAGAAGTACGAGGAAAAGGTCAGCGTTCCTGTGGACATCGTGGACTTTCTGACAACACTGTTTGCTGGGGAGAATTCCGCTCAGGATCTACTTGTTACTGGTCCCAATGACACGCCGGTTTGCCCTCTGCAGAATCTCCTAGTTTGCCCCTTCTGGAATCTTTTTTCTAGGAAATCCATACTGCTGGAAGCGACAATTTGATTGTGCATGAAAAAAATAAGAAATGGGTGGATTTCCCTTTAGTCTTAAACGAGTAGATTCCTTCTGAGTGATGTGTCATTCTTTGAATCTGAGTTTAAGGCAATAAACCTGACAAAATCATGTGGAGCAATGATTAGTTAGTTTTCAACAGGATCAGTAAGTCAATTTTGTTCCACAATTTTAGAATAGAATGTTTTCGTGCATGTGGGATGGCATAATTGAATAGGGACTATCAGGTCAAAATGTCAGCATATTCCGTGGTAGTTCCAAGAGGTACATTGCAAAGTTTTAAGTGAATGTACCGCAGGATTCATTCCAACTATACATACTTGTCACTTTTTCAGGACGACACGTGGAAATGAAGTTTCTCCACGTAGAGTCGCGACTGTTTGAGAAAGGGACTGAGACCCTAATGGGCTGGACATAGAGTTACCTATGCTACTTTCCCTTGGTTATGCTGAAAGCTGGTTTAGAATTCGAAATGCTTCTAAAGCTGCTTTACGATGATGTTGCGTTTGTCCAGGAAAACCTAAGTCTATAGAATTATTCTGACATTAAAGGATCGCATTATCGTAAGGAAAACTGTAAATTACCTTCCTCGGTCCACCTTCATCTTGTGTTCATGCATTGGAGAGAGACAGACAGAGACAGAGAGAGAATAGGAGCCAGGAGGCAGCATTAATTATCATGTATGAGAAACCAAGGTCATGAATTGAAGTCTTTGCCACTTTTATGGTCTTGGAATCATATTTACTGACATCATTCATGAATTTTTAGGTGTGTTTACTGTCTTTCTGGCAAAAAAAAAAAATCGATTCCTGTCCACATTATATTCCTTTAGTCTTTAACTTTTGTAGTTTATACATTTTTCAGGAGACAAGCCAAGAGATTCTCCATTTATCAATTGCTTCTTTAGATATTTTCTGTGAGCTCTTTATGTCATAGAGTGAGGAGAGAATTTGATTATCCTTTATTACGTGTCCCGACTGGTCACCTGGTTAACGCCAGTTTTCGTGTGTGATAGGTGATTGGTAAACTATACACAATATCCCACCAGAGTACCAGATAGAGACCAGAAGAGAAAACTTCAAAAAATGCTAGAATATATTCGTTTAGTTTTAGGAAGTATCAAACTCAGTCATTATTCTGGCTCCCTAATTACTTCTGCTTATTTTACTAGACGACTTATACACGTCCTTGTTTTCTTCATTGGACATATGCAGGTCAAGTTTGAGTCGTTCAGGAACAAGCGTGTATTGCTGATTATTTCAGACCTAAAAATCAATGAGGATGACATTACAACTCTTGGAAGTATTCATGCTGATACTAAGCGCTTTTCAGGGCTTATTGAAGAGTACGGCTCGAAAGATGGTTTTGTCCAGGATCAAACCAAGAAGGAGACACTCTATGAGCTTGTTTGGGTTCCTGTTGTGGATGCGAAGCACGATAACATCGAAGAACTGCAAAGATTCAAGTCTCTAATGCCCTGGGCTTTTAGGGTAGACCCACTGAAGATGAATAAGTGGGCCGCTACATATATCAAGGAAGAGTGGCGTTTCAAGCGAGAAACTATAGTTGTGGTGTTGGACTCGCATGCTTGGGTGGAGAACACGGATGCTATGCCCATGCTACGCATATGGGGGACGGACGCTTACCCTTACACAGGGACTGAAAGTACCCATCCTTGGACAGAACCATGCAATTGGGTTGAGCTTGTAATCAAAGAACCATTAGTCTCACGCGAGACATTGGATGCGGTAAACAGACTCATCTTTCTAAATTGTCAATAGTTTTTGTTCCTATAGCACTTGTATTAATAAACGAGCATGACCTCATGCATGAGAATAATTTGCATTGCGCGTGGATTGGATTGAGTAATCTTACACCTAACATTATCATGTTCTCACAGATTAGGAGGACTGAGTACATGTTGTTTTATGGAGGAACTCCCGCTACAAGTACAGCTGAGGTCGCCAGCGCAATTCCCAACCTCAGAGTGGTTCACATTGAAAACACGGAGTGTTTCTTCATCCGCTTAAGGAGTTGCCTGATTTGTAGGTTGCAAGCTCTGCAAATTTTGAAAACTGAAATTGAGCCATCAGAGCCATTGAATGATCCCATTCTGTACGAGTTGTGTGAAGCCTACAAAGCCTGTCAAGGAGGCGGGTTCGCTATACTCACCAAAGGACTTGATCTGTCGATGCAGCATGTTGGCTCCTTCGACACAACTTGGAAACAGGTCATGGATCTGGCTATCGACGGTGGGAGGATAAATCTTGCAGAGGCTTTCAAAAAGAAAAATAACAAAGTTCAAGAACGGTCTGCCTGCGTGCACGTCTACATCCCAGATTATCCTGGTCTGGGGGATTTGCGCTGCCCTTTTTGTCGCCAATTCATGGGGTATGATCTTAGCTTCAAGTGTTGCCATTCCGGTTCCAAGTAAACGGGGCTCGCAACGAGGAAGGTCCTTGACCAATGCCAACGCTAAATAAAAAGCTGCAGTCCTGAGCATGTTGATTGCTGAGTGTGTAAGGTGTGAATGTGTGTTTACTACGAGTTTCGTGTGCTCTCGGTTTGTAATACTAGCCTCCTTGTTCACAAGAGTGGCTGATACGTATTTCTGGTTTGTATATCTTTCATATGCTTGTGTGTGATGCGAGTGTACGAAGGGCCATAAGAGCCTCTCAGGGCCTTATTGCCATTTTATTGTATAAAAAAAGATTGCCGATGTCATATGTAACATCTTGTAGCAAGATTCTTGTTCCTTAGTCCTGTTTCCATGTTCCTCAAGGGGGTAAACCAAAACACACCGCATCGCACGAACGTGCTCTGTCTCTCTATATATAAGCGAAGGAGCTCATCAATACTATTTTTAATTTCTAGAAAGTGGGAAGTTGGATTCTCATATTTAAAGAAACCAGTTTTGTTTTACTCGTATTCAAATCGATAGATCAATCAAACTTTTATAAATTAAGATACGTAAACGAACTTGTGAAAGCAAGTAATCCCACGCAATATCACAAGCTTAGGATTCCTCCAAATCTCATTTAAGATCCGTAAAGACATTTCAAATGTTAAGCTCACTTGATGTTACCTATCGAGTACAATGATTTTTGTGTTGGATATAAATATATTGTCAGAGACCAAGTAGATTATGAAACAAAATGAATATCATAAATTGAATAAAAGACCAGCAGATATCTCTTTTGGTGAGAAGCTAGACAAGTTGGGCCGTTTAGCAAAGAGGCAAAGTTGGGGCCCGGGTTAAAAGGCAGTCATCAAGGGGAGAGAGTCCATATAGCTCATCATAGTACTACTCATCAACATCAATTGCATATCACATAACGATTGTGCTAACAAGCTCGAATTGCATATTGAGTCAATATGCGTTTTACACACTCTCTACCTTATGTAAAAAGATAGTAAGCTCTGCAAAAATCTATGATGATAGACTCACCAACTTTTGACACATAAGTTTCAAGTGAACAAAATACTTATAACTCAAACTGAATATTCAATAACAGATATGAGGCTCTTTGGGTAATATCCTAAAGCCTCGTTTGGTTTCCATGAACAAGGAATCATCGGGTGAATTTCCATTCCAAGCAATATCGTCCATTAAAACAAATTCCCTATTATTAGGATGTTCAAGAAATATTTGTGTAGTGGCTTACTTGGGTTGATATTTCAGTCATCATGCTGACTTTCCAGGAAAAAATAATAAAGCTTGTGAATCCTTGAAAGTTGCTGAGTGTATAACTATGTTAGTGGACATGGATTTGTCAAAAAAGCAAAGTAAAGATGATATTGAAATTAGGGCGATGCACAGCTAATAAAAAAAGGGGAAGGCAAATGCATGTGGCGGAATTATTGATCGTCCCATTATTCTCGCGAGAAATCGATGTTCTCAACTGCCCCACCATTATTTATTTGCTTCGTTGTGTGAATGGCCCTTCGTTGAATCATAGCATTATGAGAAAGAATGCCTTCTTGTCTAAGCTAATGATGTAGTGTGCGTGACTCTCGTGGACGCGAAGATAAAAAAAGAAAATTAAAAAATCTTTTGTGCGTAAAGTTTACTGCATGTTAAGCCTCAGCTAGTGTTTCTACTACCCACAACATAAATTTCATTTAAATTTGTGTTGATACAAAGAAATTACTCAATTAGTCATAAATCCATTTTATAGATGTTAATATAATTCTTAAATTTTTAATTTTGTTAATTTAATCATAAACCCTTATACGAAATTTCAATATAATCCTTTCAATTAATTCTAGTCATCTCCAGTCGTCATAGGTGGCACATCACTCAATTTCCAATAAAAATTGGTTAGAAAAACTACGTAAGAAATTTTCACAAAAATTTAGGACTAAATTAATATATGTACAATAAATTTTATAACTGATTAGATAATTTTTCTAATGGTTATGATGCTAAGGTGGTGCACAAATTTTCCCGTCTACTTTCTTCCTAAGGGAGAGATATATCAAGTAAAATGTTGATACCCTTTACCTAACTATTTAATGTGACAACACCTTGTTTGACGAGCATGTGTTCGTCAGCAATAGATAGTAAGTCCTTTTTCTTTAGAAGAACGCATATGCCTAACCACCACCAAGACCATTAGCGATCTGCACTCTAAAGGAGAAGGAAAAAAAAGAGAGGAAGGGAGCAGGTAATGTACAGTGAGTGATATGATGTACATTAAAAAGTAATACGTACCTACCGATTGCATTTATTACTTGTAGAAAACGACATTGCACTGATCGAGTTTTAGATCTGTCACCAATAGATATTTCAATAGCTTTAGATTGATTTCTATCGATCTATCATCGGCATTAGACATAGCTCACTCCCTCACCTTTAGAAGGTCATTGATCGGAACTCTAGATTTCATACATGTCAATGTACCTATACGTTTTAATTACACTATTGTTGTCACTCTAAATTGGCCAAACATGTGACCCATACTCTCACGAGAGCAGGAACATTGCATAAAACAGAAAGCCATCTATAGTCCAAGGACCACCTCAATTGCTCATGCGAATTATCGCCTCTCTGTTTTTCTTTTCTATTTCATTTCTTTTCTTCTTCTTTTTCTGGAGAAAAATCTTTCTTCTTATCCAATCTTGGACGAGCACCACACGTTCAAAACGCACGATTCACCACGTTCTGTGTACAAAAATCTTCAATCTGATCCCATGAAAATTTTGGATACACAAAAAAGGGTCAACAATTCTTCCAATGTTCCTGCCTTGTCGGACAGATAATGAAGAAGAGGACAACGCCGAAAAAGAATTATCGTTTGGAGATTTTTTTTACCCTCGAAGGAATTGACAGAGCAATCCCGAATATGGCCATATCACTATGTGATTTTTAACCCTTCATTTACCATGATATGTACAAAATGTGAAATATTACATCTTTTTTGTTAACCGATATTTTATCCTTAATCATAAAACTCGCAAGAAAAGAAAGTGCAAAATCAAAGATACAATATTTCTTAGGAAATAACATTCTTAAAATATTTAAATATTAAGTATTATATTTATCTAATAATTTAAGTCTTTTGAATGATTGATGATATTATTACAAAATTTGACATGATATTTTATTAAAATGCTTATATGTTAAATCATATTTTCATTTATGAGTTTAATTTATTTTAGAAAGGGTACTAATGGCTTCACAAAATTCTACGAATATCAAAGTCAATTCACAGATATTTTGAGATTACCCGACAAAATCAATCAATTTCGTATAAGCTCGATTATACTGGATTTAATTTTTTTTCCGGAGGGAAGCGATTGATTGATTGAAGATATTCCACTGAAGTGAACCTAAGAACGCGGCGGGCGTGGTTGGTATTTATTGGTCAAGCATTCCCATGCAAATGTCTGCCATCTCCGACAAGTCACCATCGCCGTGGCTTTCGTCCTTCTAGGGTTTGGTCGGTTACCATTAATCACGCCATGTCGTGTCTTCTCTTTTGAGACCACGTGGTCGAATGGTCATGTGCGTAAAACCTCAGCCGCGCATTCCTTATCTTCAGTACCTAGCCCTCAGTCTTTGTCAAAGCCCCCGTGAGGTACGTGTTGCTTTTCATTTCTTTTCTTTTTCTCCTTTTCTTTTGCCACTTTTCTTTTTTGATATTTCAATAAGTTTGCTTCTATTTCTTTTCTTCTTCTTTTTTAGGAATACACATTCGAAACCCCCATCGATTTTCTGTTTCTGTCGGAGTGAGCATTTATAAATAATTTAGATGCAAGAAAATGAAACAAAAAGGAAGAAAGAACACACCATTTCCAACATATGCAGTAAAAACTAAGGTCCTACGATAGAGAGGTAAGTTTTTGGAACCTACATTACTGTAACTGATAATCGAGAGAAACAACATCCCAAGTAATGAACATATTTTTAGATATATCATGTGAAATGTACATTGTGTAATGGTAACTAGCAAGTAACAATGGTGAAAATTAGGGTTTGCCCACTTTGAATTGAAGTTAGAAATTCCCATCCCTCCTCTCGAATAGCTCAATTATTACATGGAATAACATCGCATGCAATGCGGTTTGCACTGTTGAAAACTGAAAAGGCTGGCTTTGCATAATGAATAACGGGTGGTTCCGAGGCGAATGATGGGAATCCAGACAAGAAAAAGTGGATGAAAAAGAGATTCGTGAGAACGCTTTGCCATCATAAAAGCCGATCATTATGGTCCGGCGATGTTCTGTGCAAGTGTAAATGTTTACTGTTCGCCTAGACCTTTCTTTACCTTTTTGGATCGGTAAAAATTGGTAAAAAGAGAGCAATCGATGCATTCAATTTCTATCGACATTATCATAAAGGTTCTCTACCTATTATAGATTCATATCTACTCGTCCCATTTTAAGTTGTACAAGTCAAGCATTGCAAATTTCATGAACACGGCAAGAATAAAAAAATATCTCTTCATGTGAGGTGGTAGATGCCTAAAGGACGGAATAGTTAGGAATTAACTCAAGACATCACTCAATTTGAGATTTCATTTAAGACGGGGTGACATTGTAGTCGTTAAATATCACGCTCAATATTTGTTCGCTCTAATTTCAAATCATGTGAATTGGCATCTTTTGTTTTTTTTTCGGTTGAGATGATGATGATGATGATGATGGATTCATGCTCTTGAAAGAAAGGTGATTTTGCTCATGATCAGTGTGATGTTTTTTTTTTTTTTTTTTTTGGTCGAGAAGTGTGATGTTACTTCCTTTAGTGATTGGATGAGTCATGCTATTTTTAACGAACACTCGCGGTGAAAGTGTGCAATTTACAGTGGGGGAAATGGGAAAGAAAAACGGGTCTGCTTATGTAGCCTTGCTAGTAATAATTGGAGACCTACAAAATTGGAATTTAGAGGGACTATTTTAGCACTATAATAAAATTCATCAAAATGTGTCTTGGCACTACTGAGTAAGTAAAGAAAGTGAACGTGCCTTTATGTTGCATATGAATACAATCGTACATATACGCATGAAATATTATTTGCGAATGAACGATCTCGTGATAATCCTTAGTTTTGTAGTTAAAGCACATTCATTAGTAATTCTTCACCCCTTTTAGGAATGAAAATATAAAGTGTAGCATATGCAAACTAGCTCAGATATTATCACCATTTGAATAAGCTGAAAAAAAAAAAAAATTCAATGTTACAATGGATTGTTGAAAGATGACTACCGTCAAACATGTTTAAATTGCACTATTCTCGCACTAATAAGAAGATATCTAGTTCAAATGGAGCATAAGAAAACTTAGGAGAACACTTGAGTCATAAATATATTATACTAGTGTCAATTTAGTCTTAATTTTTTAATTTTATCAATGCTTGCATAAATTTTTATGCGATGTTCCAATATAATCCATTCAATATTTGTTGCCGGATATCACCAACGTGGCAATCTATAAGTTGTCAACGTTAGCATACCACTTAAGATAGCTAATGATGATTACACCGTCATGTTAGCGGATTCCTACTATAATTCAAAGTTACATGAATTGCCACTATCGGCAAACCAACCCCTCTCCCGCCCCAAAAAAAAAAAAGAAAAAGAAAAAGAAAGAAGTTTTTAAATTAAGGTGAGTTTGACTAAATATGTTGACATGTTTGAATTTGGCCTTTTTCTCAATGGTCTCTCTAGGTGAAACTATCGAAAAATTCATATGGTATTGAATAGTTAATATATAATTGATTTCATTGACTTAAGTTTTTAAATTAAGGTGACTGCATGCTCTCAAAAAAAAAAAAAAAAAAAAAAAAAAAAAAAAAAAAAAATTAACTTACTTTTTTTTATAGTAGTAACTTCCCCAGGAAGAAATTTTGGGATTTAGTGGCATTAATTTAGCACTTTACTAAAAGAGAGTACATTAAATATTTTACGATATTTTTGGATATTCCCTTATCCTATGTACACAATTAGTATCATCACGAGACTCATTAATAGAATTTCTATGTTCAAGAATAAACGATGTTGTGAAAATCCCTAGCTTTGAAGTTAAATCACATTTATTAGAATTATTTCACCCTTTAGGAATGAAGATATAAAACTCTTTCAATATGCAAACTATCTAAGATATTTTCATTTTTTGAATAAGCTATAAAAAAAAAAAATTACTGAGTATACTGCATGATGGATTGCGGAAGATGACTACCAATAAATATGTTTAAAATCACATTAATCTTAAACTAAGAAGAAGATATCTAGGCCATTTGGAGCGCAAAAATTGAATTAAAATTAAAAGAAAATGAAAATAATAAATTTCAATGATTTATTCGAAAAATGAGGAATATACACATCTAAAAGAGCATTTGGAGGAATTTTTGGATTATTTCATGTCGCTCAAATTAACCACTTAGAGTTATCACGACTTTATTGGATCAAAATAACAGAATAAGCAAGAGCAATCACCATCCATTATCATCCATTTTGCAACAAAGAAATCATGACGTGTGACAACCAAAATGTAATTAGAGTCAACTTGAAGTGACGCGTGATAGAAGGTAAGGTAAAAAGGGAGCAATTGGTGCATTCAATTTCTGTCAACGTTACCATAAAGATTTCATACCTATTACAAGTTAGTCATTACAAACTTCAAGAACGTGGCATAAATAATAAAAAATCTCTTCATGTGAAACAGTGAATGAATACTTAAAAGATGAAGCAACTAGAAATTACATGACTTGAATTTGAGATTTCATTAAAGACAAAATAGCATTGTCTTCACTGGATGTCATGCTTAATATTTGTACACTCTAATTTCAAGTCATGTGAATTGGCATCTTTATCGGCAAAATAAATAAATAAACAATAATAATAATAATGAAAAAAAATAATAATGAAGGCGATGCATTCATGCTCTAGAAAGAAAAGTGATGTTGCTCGTGATGAGCGTGATGTTACTTCTTCTTGTTTTTTTTTATTGGTCGGGAAGCGTGATGTTACTTGATCCTTTAGTGATTGGACGCGTCATACTGCTTTTAACGAACACGTGATAAACGTGTGCAATTTACAGCCCGGGGGGAAGTGGAAATTAATAGGGTTTGCTTTTGTAGCCTCGCTTTTATATAGAGTAATAATTGGAGACCTACAAAATTGGAACATAGTGGGACTATTTTAGCACTATAAAAGAATTCATCAAAATGTGTCTTTGCATTATTGAGTAAGTAAAGAAAGTGAACGTGACTTTTATGTTGCATATGAATACATTCGTGCATATACGTATAATATATTGTTTGTGAATGAACAATCTTGTGGTGATCCTTGGTTTTGTAGTTAAACCATAGTTATTAGTATTTTTCACCCATTTTAGGAATGAAGGTAAAATTATTTAAAAAGTCATAAATATATTGCAATTATTCCAATTCAATCATCAACTTATTTTTTAATCAATTAAGATTACATTTTTTAAAATTATGTTAATTCAGTCCATCTGACCAAATTAGCCGATTGACATTGACATGGCCACTGACCAACTCCAATAACAATATTTTAATAATATTTTTTTTATTAAATTTTTTATTCTTTTCTTTTCTTTTATTATTTTTCATTTTCTTTTTCCCTCCTCCCTCCTTACTCCTTTGGCTCTGGTGATGGGCTAAAGGGGGAGGCTAGTTGTTGAATTGAGGTTGTCGACCAATACAAGCTCACCTTGTCGTCCCTACCATCGCTAGGCGAGGGCAAGCTCGCCCAACCACTAGTGAGGTGAGCCCTCACCAAATCTAGCAAGGGCGAGCCTAGACAATGACTTGGGTGATGCAAACCTTGTCAATCCCCTAAGGAGGCTCGTCCTCGCCAATGGCTGGGCAAGCTTGCCCTTGCCAACCCATTGATGGGGTTGCTTTAGTCCGGTAACCAAACCTTCCCTTTGGCCAGTCACTTGAAGCCAAAGGAAGAAGGAGGAGTAGGAAAAAGAGAAAAGAAAAAATTAATAAAAAATTCGAAAAAAATATTATCAAAAAATTATCACCGATGTAGACCGGCATCCATATCAATGACAGTTGGCCAAATTTGATTAAATGGGTTGAATTTACAGAATTGCAAAATGTTTATAATTCAATTGACGAAAAAAATAAGTTTATGATTAAATCGGTGCAATTATAATAGGTTTATGACTTTTTTGGTAATTTTCCCTAAGAATGAAAATATAAATTGTGGCATATCCAAACTAGCTAAGATATCATCATTGTTTGAATAAGCTAAAATAGAAAACTTAGAAGATGAATACTATCAATCATGTTTAAATTGCATTAATCTTGTGCTAAGAAGATGTCAAGTCCAAATGGAGCATAATAAAATTTGGGAAAATTTACCAATTTAGTCATAATTATATTATATTTATATCAATTCCATCATAATTTTTTCAATGCATTCCAAAACCTTTGCGCGATATTACAATATAATCCATCCAATAATTTACTGATGGATATCACTAACATGGCAATTTATAATTTGTTAATGTTAGTGTATCATATAAGATAGTTGATGATAACTAGACCGTCATGTCACCATTTATCTACTCTAGTAACGTGAATTACCATCCTTATCAGCAAACCACCCCCTCCACCCTTTCAAAAAAGAAAAAGAATGAAGCCGGCATTCTCATTTGCACGCTAATTGAACCTCCAACAAATCAATTCCAATTAAAGGGGATTTGTGCTCTAGAAAGAAAGGTAATCTTGCTGATGATAAGGGTGATGTTACTTGTCTCTTTAATGATTGGATGGGTCATGCTGCTTTTTAACGAATCCTCGCGAAAAACGTGTGAAGTTTACAGCAAAGGATCAAGAGAAAGAAAAAGGGCCTGCATTGTAGCCTTGCATTTGTGTATAGTAGTAACTTTCACAGGTAGAAAGTTTGGGATTCAGCGGCACTGATTTAGCACTATATTAAAAGAGAGTAAATTAAATATTTCACGATATTTTCAGATATTCCCTTATTCTACGTACTCAATTAGCATCATCAAGAGACTCATTATTAATAGAATTTCTATGTTCAAGAATAAACAATCTTGTAAAATCCTTAGCTTTGAAGTTGAATCACATTACTGACCCAAAAAAGAGAGTTAAATCACGTTTATTAGAATTATTTCACCCTTTAGGAGTGAAGATATAAAACTCTTTCAATATGCAAACTAGCTAAGATATTTTCATTTTTTGAATAAGCTAAAAAAACAAAATCACTGAATATACTGTATGATGGACTGTTGGGAGATGACTACCACTAAACATGTCTAAAATCGCATTAATCTTAAACTAAGAAGAAGATATCCCTCCCAAAGAAGGAAAGGTTGATGGATTACTAAAGAAACAAATAACGAAAGTGCTTTAGCACGGTTACTCTCCCAAGTCCTACCAATTTGAACTCTTCATTATTATGCAACTTATATACGGTACTGTGTGGAAAGAGATATAACAAAAGATTCAACTATGATATTTATCTTACCTATTGGAGCCGCCACTAATCGATTTCGGGTCGATTAGACACCCAAGTAAAATGTGGGAGTACATTTTACTTCCAAAAAATCATGAGTTCGGGACTTGTACCTTTTCTCCTTAAAAAAAAAAAATGTTTTGCATACAACCTTTGCTGGATTTTGTAATACTACACCATTAACGTGTAAAATATGACCAAGCAATTGAGCAAACAATAAAATAACATCCAACGATCATGATCATGAAAAAAATGAACCTGAACATATTTAAAAAAAATATATTATCATTATCACAATGGTTTCTTAGTTTGAGTAAACTAAGAGATTGGCACAAACCAGAAGCACGATATTATAAGAAACAACTAAAGGGATGTAGCAGCAATGACCAGCAGCAATGTAGCAACAACGACGCACCAAGCAGCAATGAACGTCGACAAATCAGCAGCAAACCAGCAGCAAAACCAGCAACAGCAAACCAGCAGCGAACAGCAAAAAACCAGCAACCAGCAGCAATGATCAACGATGGAGATCTTCAATGAGGATAGACTTTTGTAGCCGCTATTGGAGACTCATTTGAAGACTAAGGACTCAAGAAAAGGACTGCGTTGTGATGTATGCAAGGCACCACAACATTGTGAAAACACGAGAGAGCTTCATATGGTGATGAGAAAATTGATCCTCTCGTGCTCTTCTCCCCTCCTTTTATAATGGCCCCAAGCGTCTCTTTCTACGGGCAATTTTCTGAATTTCCTTTTCTCATTGCCTTAATTCATGGTTTGCAAATTGGTACGCGATTTTGTGGCCAGCTCAATCTTTCCTATTTCACGTCTTGATTCCTTCCTTTGTCGAATTTCCTGCCTTCCCAAAAGACCCGATATTTTGGCTCTTGATTCTGAATCAGAAATTTAGATCCTCATTTACCAAAATTCGAATATCCATTACAACAAGAATGGCTGATCAGGATTCCCACCTTCCTTGCATAGCCAATCAGATTGATCCCATCTTATTTTCCAGCTCATTAGCTTCCTTTTGTAAGTCTCCACAGCCCACACTTGCCACAAATGTCTTCATTTTCTTCCCTCCATTTCGTCCATCTTATCCCATGAATTCCTCCGAAGATTCTTTGTGAAAATTGCAACCCCTAGTATCCCACTGATTTCCTTCCGAATTTTCTATCCTCACGTGTGCAATTCATTTGTCCCCTTCCTCATATTATGGGCGAGGTTCATGGTCCCTTATTAGGCTGAACATAATTTCCGATTTTGCTTAAGGGTTGAGTCAGCCTGCAAATATAGCCACACGTTAGGTCAAAATTTAGGTGTCAACAGCTGCCCCTCTTTGAAGGGGAGTCTCGCAGAGGTTTCCTTCAAAGATTCATGACACCTAAATTTCAATTATGCAAATGCTCTTTTTTTTTTTTTTTTTTTTTTTTTTTTTTTGGGGGAAGGGAAATGCATTAGGAATGATGCTAGTACAAAGATAAAGTGTGTACCTATCAAGGTTGATCTAGAGTCCTAGAAAAGTGTATTCGGGTATGAAATTATTTGTTGAGAGTCTAGACAAATACCTCATATTGCCTTGAAGAGTACTTAGAACTCATCTCAAGTATTACGTACATCTAGAGCTCACCTTTGATTGCCTCGAAGGGTACCTGAACTCACCTCGGTATAATAGATAGACTATTGGAACTCGCCTCATATAGTCTAGAAGGGTACCGGAACTCACCTTAGGTATTAAATAGACATGACTCACTGGAACTCACCTCGAGATAGTCCGGAAGGGTACCGGAACTCACCTCGGGTATAAATAGACATCCGGAACTCACCTCGGATCACCTTGAAGGGTACCTAGAACTCACCTCGGGTATAAATAGACAACTATTGGAACTCACCTCATATAGTCCGGAAGGGTACCTGAACTCACCTCAGGTATTAAATAGACATCTGGAACTTACCTCAAACGCCTTGAAAGGTACCTAGAACTCACCTTAGGTATAATAGGCAGACTATTGGAACTCGCCTCATATAGTCTGGAAGGGTACCTGGAACTCACCTCAGGTATTAAATAGACATCTGGAACTTACCTCAGACACCTGGAACTCACTTCAGGTATTAAATAGACATCTGGAACTCACCTCAGATTGCCTTGAAAGGTACCTGGAACTCACCTCAGGTATTAAATAGACATCTGGAACTCACCTCAGATTGCCTTGGAAGGTACCTGGAACTCACCTCAGGTATTAAATAGACATCTGGAACTCACCTCAGATTGCCTTGAAAGGTACCTGGAACTCACCTCAGGTATAATAAATAGACTATTGGAACTCGCCTCATATAGTCTGGAAGGGGTACCTTCACCTCGGTATCTTGAATTGTCTTGATGATATACATGGAATCTTCATCGGGTAATGATTCAAAGGTAAGCAAAGTACTCGCCACATGGCTCTTGTCTCTATTAGATTAAATACCCATGTATATCTTTGAAAAAACCAATTAGATTACTTAATTGAGATTTAAGCATATCAATTTCACCATGTCTGCATCACCAAATTTCACAAGAGAAAATCATTATCAAGACAACCTTTATTCATGACATGGATTTACTCAAAATGCCAAATAAGAGACTTCCAAATTTGAAAGGACTTTTCACTCTTTGAGATGTTGTTTCATTATTGTGGGAAATGAAATGATCACTCTATCTCACCATCATCATCATGTTAACAAGGGTCCGAGCTTTTCTTGCAAGCGGTACAATCTTACCGATCTGAGGGGTCTTTTAAAAGGACCGTAATGTAGGCTTGGTCAAAGGATATTCAATTCATGGCTTTGATTGTTCTTCATGCATCATCTCCACTTGGTTTACAAATCAAGAACCTTGCAAATGAAATAGAAACAATCTTGCCTGCACTTCTTTGAGCGAAGCTTTTGACATCTAAAACCCCTATGTTAATTTAAGTGCCATAATCTGAAGAGACTTTAAAGGGATGTAACATAGGCTAGGTTTATGTGTTGAGAAATGAAAGGATTTGTTAGGCTCAAAGATTTTTGACTGAAGGGTTTTTAAGTAGGTGATCATCTTGGCATCATTACCAATCTTCTCCTTGGCATCGGGATTGTCTTCTTGTGTCAATACTTTATCAACCATGAGAGTCCAACATTGATCTTTACAAAATCATTGCCTTTCCATTAGAGGATGATTTTCAGAAACTTGGCCTTCGACCTCAAAAATTGGGCTTCAATAGTTTTTCTCTCACCCCTTTTTTTCTCATTTTTTTTTTTTTTTTCCCCTTTTTGATACATTTCTTGCAATGCCCCAATGGAATAGAAAAACTTTGGCTTTTATGGCGCCATCAACTCTTGGACAATTCAGTTCGTTTGAACTCTTGGGTCTAGATCTTCAATCTACACTCCGAACCACATTGTCTCAATATGGTAACTCATTTACCTTGCCCCAGTGTGGGGATGATCACCAACTAGGTTTTTTTTAGAAATTAATTTACAAGCTCAATTGGGTTATGCAAGGGATAAAATGTGTGTATGATAGAGAAATGGATGCTCTTCATCATTTTAAGGCACTTAAATTCACATTTGAGTTCATTTGCATTAAAGACACTCGAAGATTGATACAAGTGAAGGCAAGAAAGTTCTATCCATTTTTCACCTTGTAATAGTACCCTTACCTCCAATTTGCCCCAATATGGGGTGGTTCTTGATAGGGCTATTTTTGAAAGAATTTCTTCGACATTCAAGCTCAAAGGGGTAAACAATGGTTACCTCGTATTGTATAAGGAAGAGAAATGAGATGCCCTCATCATTTCAGTCTATGTACCTTTTGCAAGAAAACTCTTTACCTCAAGAACATGGAATTTTTATACTTGTCTCAATGTATAAGGGACCGTGTGTATGATAGGGATTGCCTTTCATCATCCCGACACTTCTCATTTGGCATTCTTAGCATACACATAATTCATTGAATCGACACTAAAGAAGCTTCAAATGAAATTGGTGATTTGAATAGGCAAAATTGTCATGCAAAATTCTCACTTCAAGAATACAAGCAATGTAAGGATTCATCAACTTTTAGCATGATAAACATCGCAATATTAGCACAAGCAAGTATAAGAGGACTTGGACCTATTCTTGCAAAAGACAGAATGTCGAAATCTTATGACCAGAGCCATTAGGTGTTGTTTCTTGCCTTCTTTGAGGATGAGCTCATAGAGGTTTTCTACATTGAATCTTCAATTATTCACCAATTCAACACAGTTCTCTCGCCCTCGTAGAATTTGGGAAACCTCGACCATCCATGCCCCCAAGCTTGCCACCCGTAAATGAAAATAGTGTCATTAATCAAGCTATGTTCGACATGATATACACCATTTTCCAAAATTCGGAGAATTTTTTATCTTAGTTCCTTTACATCTCCTCATGGTAGCTTGTCTCTATTTAAAGGGAAATGGCACTCAAGAGATATTATACAAGAGCAAATGCAAGCTAAGATTGAGGAAAATTTGGTCTTCCATTTCAGTTGAAACCAGGGCATTTTCTTGATTAGTCAGTTCACTGTTGCTATCAAAATATGATGTGTCCCTCCAGTTTGTCATTATAAAAAATTGAGTTAGGTTTAGGAACAAGATGCACTCTTCTTTTTTCCTTTCAAGGTTGGATGCTTCTCTTGCATTTTCGTTCCCTTGTATCTCCTTATCCGCAAAAATCTTGATTTCCTTTTGTGACCTGTTTGAAAGGAGAGAACAATGTCAAATATGAAATCGAGAAGTGTTAAAATTAGGAACAAACACTCCCTTTTGCTTTTTGAGGCGGGCATGGTCACTTTTCCATGATTGTCACCTACAAGAATGAATGATCTTAGTTAATTCATGAGTAGGTTGATTTAACTTGGAATGGATGCTCCCTTTTTCTTTGAAGAAGGCTTCATTTTCATCTATGTTGCTTTTCCTTTTATCCATTTGGGATTTGCCTCCACCTTAATTTCCTTTGCTTTTGTAGGTTCAGCAAAAGAGAAAAACAGAAAAGAAACGGCTTACTCTCATAACAAGGCAAGCTTAAATTGGAACAAGTACCACCTTTTCTTTGAGGACATATTTGCATTGATTTGGTCCTCCTTCATGTAATGTTGGTTTGTTAACCTGTCTCAAACATGTGTTTGAGGAACCACAAATGCTACCTTTTTTTTTTCTTTTTGAAGGTGTGTTCTCATTCCTACACCATTATTCCACATCTTGCAGGATCGAATAATCAAGATGGTTTTGCCCCACATTGACCTTTGCAAATACTGATAAAAAAGTGATGAGTTCTTTTGGGGCAAACTGAGTTTAAATTGGAATTGATATCGCCATTTCCTCAAAGACAAGTTTAAAAGGTGATTTAACAAACTAAGTTTTTTAGTGTCATTTTAAGTCGATGACAAAATGAGTGCAAAGATAAAGAAAAAGGGACTTGGGGTCTTCAATGAGACTGTCTCTAGGAGTGAAAACGAAGCAACCCACTTATCTTCGAAGTAAACGAGGATATAATTTTTTTGCTAGGATTTCATTAGAAAAGAAAGTATCTTTGAAGAGTTATTCCTTATTGATCAAAACAAATGCCCCATTATTTTGAAAATAATTATACTTGATCATGAAAGCATATAATTGATCAAAACAGAATGATTGGACAACATGACGTAATAAGGACAAAGATGATAGAATAATGATAGCGGAGTTTAGGAATACACAAAAACATGCACATGTACATGTGAGGTTTGACGCCTAAAGGTGGGATGTACTAAAAAGCTTGATACTATAGTTCAAGAGGGTGTACCAATTAGCCGAACGTGTCTGCTGGCTAAACTAGGCCCTCTTGATATCGGCTTAGTCAGAAGGTTGTATTTAGTATCGCGTGTCTGCGAATAAAGATGAACACTTCCGACACCTAAAAGAAGCGGGGTTAAAGAGGGTGGCCCCCCCTGCGTGTCTGCAGGCGTTGCCAAATCCTCTTAACACCATCCTAATTATTTTCCTAGCATGTGACCCAGGTCCGGTCACGGGACGTATGTGTAAAGGTGTAGTGCTGAAACATTTAAAACAGGCACAACAATTTATATGATACATACACTGCTTCAACAATAAATTAAATCATTTATCTACAACACCTCCCTGCAAAATAAGGGTTAACATATACTCCACCCTATATAACTTTCACCTGCAAAACCATTTAACACCTAAAATTAGTGGCGTATGTGGTCATCGCGCATGAAAAGCAAAAACATTTTTTACAAGAGAAATTTAGGCCTTAAGTCCTCTAAGAATTTTAATTCAAATCCCCAACGGAGTCGCCAAGCTGTCGCGACCCTCCTGAAGGAGGTTGATGGATTACTAAGCACAATGCTTAGCACGGACTCTCCTAAGTCTTACCAATCGCAACTTAGTACTCGATTCAACCATGATATTTATCTTACCTATTGGAACCGCCACTAATCAATTTCGGGTTGATTAGACACCCAAGTAAAATGTGGGAGTACATTTTACTTCCAGAAATCATGAGTTCGGGGACTTGTACCTTTTCTCCTTAAAAAAAAAAAAAATGTTTTGCATACAACCTTTGCTGGATTTTGTAATACTACACCATTAACGTGTAAAATATGACCAAGCAATTGAGCAAACAATAAAATAACATCCAACGATCATGATCATGAAAAAAATGAACCTGAACATATTTAAAAAATGATATTATCATTATCACAATGTTTCTTAGTTTGAGTAAACTAAGAGAGATTGGCACAAACCAGAAGTACGATATTATAAGAAACAACTAAAGGGATGTAGCAGCAATGACCAGCAGCAATGTAGCAACAACGGCGCACCAGAGCAGCAATGAACGTCGACAAATCAGCAGCAAACCAGCAGAAAATCAGCAAAACCAGCAACAGCAAAGAAACCAGCAGAACAGCAAACCAGCAAATTGAACAGCAGCAATGATCAACGATGGAGATCTTCAGTGAGGATAGAGTTTTTGTAGCCGCTATTGGAGACTCATTTGAAGACTAAGGACTCAAGAAAAGGACTGCGTTGTGATGTATGCAAGGCACCACAACATTGTGAAAACACGAGAGAGCTTCATATGGTGATGAGAAAATGATCCTCTCGTGCTCTTCTCCCCTCCTTTTATAATGGCCCCAAGCGTCTCTTTCTACGGGCAATTTTCTGAATTTCCTTTTCTCATTGCCTTAATTCATGGTTTGCAAATTGGTACGCGATTTTGTGGCCAGCTCAATCTTTCCTATTTCACGTCTTGATTCCTTCCTTTGTCGAATTTCCTGCCTTCCTATTCACCCGATATTTTGGCTCTTGATTCTGAATCAGAAATTTAGATCCTCATTTACCAAAATTCGAATATCCATTACAACAAGAATGGCTGATCAGGATTCCCACCTTCCTTGCATAGCCAATCAAATTGATCCCATCTTATTTCCAGCTCATTAGCTTCCTTTTGTAAGTCTCCACAGCCCACACTTGCCACAAATGTCTTCATTTTCTTCCCTCCATTTCGTCCATCTTATCCCATGAATTCCTCCGAAGATTCTTTGTGAAAATTGCAACCCCTAGTATCCCACTGATTTCCTTCCGAATTTTCTATCCTCACGTGTGCAATTCATTTGTCCCCTTCCTCATATTATGGGCGAGGTTCATGGTCCCTTATTAGGCTGAACATAATTTCCAATTTTGCTTAAGGGTTGAGTCAGCCTGCAAATATAGCCACACGTTAGGTCAAAATTTTTAGGTGTCATTTTTAAAAATTCAACATAAAATAATCCATGTAATCATATAACTTCTAATTTGTTGTTTGAATAAATGAAAAGATTTATCGAACATTAACCAAATAGTATAGTGATCATGATAAACAAATTAAAAGTCTAGAAACGACATTACATGTTGAGTCAAAATTCATAAACCATTTGTGTTACTTTTCCAATTTTATTCTTCAATGTCTAAAATTATTAGGTCACAAGTTTAGCTTCCCAAAGTTTTTTATTACGTATAACATACATGCTTTAATAATGATTAGTAAATTAATTTTTATAGAGTTGGCTTGTATAGCAATTAATCCTAGTATATCATTATATGTTGCACGTCATTTTGTTTATATTTTAATCAATATTAAAAAAAATTATATACACAGTCAACATCATCATCGAAGATGTGAAAATGACATGTCATTTGGGACAATGGACCTTGCAATTTTCAGAACTTCCCCCAGCAATTATATGGCCTTGCCAACTCTAATTATAGGGAAGCATGTATTCACGAAAATCATTGCTTGGCGTTGACAATTCAAATCCTTGCTTGCATTTATATTGAGCGCCACAGTGCGAGCCATGCTTTTACAAAAATTGCCAGGCTGATGTCGATAGATAAATCGATTTGGTAACTTACCAATCTAATAATTTCGATCGATGGAGAATAAAATTTGGAATATTTCTCTAGGCATTGAACAAAAATCATTAGACATCGTCATCCGTCACCTAGTTATTAAGAGATTTAATAGAATGCAATGTGGCATTTTCGCTGGTAAAAAATTGAGCATATACTTAATCAACTTCAGAGTTATGGAAACAAATGATTTTAGATATTTAAAAACAAATTTGATATATAGGTACAAGTCACCAAAAAATTTAAACTATATAAATTGTAACACATTTCCCCTTATATTTTTATGCTTATGTGACAAATTTATCATCAATCAAAACTTTGTCAATGAGAATGTTTAAAATCTATCTATGTGGACACCAAAAAGCAAATAGTATTAACATGAAACTCACATAACTTAAGTGAAATGAAATAAAAACGACATTGTTTTAATTGGAAGATTAATTAAAGAAACCTTGAGAGAATGTAAATATGTAATGTAAGTACATGCACAAGAAAAAGTATATGGTAAATGTATCGTCATGAACATAGTTTGAGATTATTTTGTAGCTTTTTCACTTATTATATATATGTAAGTGTGTGTCAATTACACTTTTGTTGTTTAGTTTGAGATATCAGTCCAAAGGATCCATCATTCTAATTCCTATATATGTAAGTGTGTGTCAATTACACTTATGTCGTTTAGTTTGAGATATCAGTCCAAATGATCCATCCTTCTAATTCCTATATTTAAAGCAGTGGAGCCCAAAGATATGACAGCCTTAAAATTAGAAAAAGTTAAAAAAAGAATAAAGAAGCGAAAAATATCAGTGATTGTGTTGATTAACCCCCGCCGGGCCCCGCAATTGACTCCGATTGCACGCGAGAGAAAATGGACAGACTGTTGAGGAAGAATCCACGGATCGATTTCGCAAATCTCGATGACAACATTTAGAAATAAAAAAGAAATTTCAGAAATTATATTTGAGAACATACCGTTGAAAATCCTAAAACTTTTACTAGTGTGATATATACCCTCCTCCATATATTATCAAAAATCCTAAAATTTTCCAATTATAAGATTAATACAATTGCCCCATATATGACAAGGTAAGGGCATTGTGAGCTCCTCGCTAGCCTCACCAACCCTTGCTCAGTGGTCAGCAGAGGTCATGGGCCCTTAGCTAGTGGCTGATGGCCCTACTAGCCTTGTGTTAGAAGGGGAAAGAAAAGAAAAAATATTAATATCAATATCGATTACGTGATATAAGATGAATGGTGTTGATTGGGTCGCCACATCAGTGAAATCCAATCAAAATTAGTTGGAATGATTATATTAGCAATTTGTTAAAAAACTTGAGATTAATTTGGCAAATCATTTAAATATTTAAAATTAAATTAATAAATTATCAAAATATTTATTACTAAATTGTTAAAATTAAATTGACTGCTCTACAATAATTTATGACTCCAAATAATTTTGTCTCAAAGAGTTTGTATATTATCTCCCTCCGTCGAAACACGTTCAATAATACAAGATTCTAGAAGATGTGGAGATAAGCTTTGGGACCACAAGATAATACAGCACCAGATTACCCACTACCGTCCCTACCACAATCGAACAAATATCTCACATGCCTCTTCAGTCTCTTTCCCCCCCACTGCAACCGCTATAAATCGAGCGCCCAAGCGACGCAGCTTCCCTCACCAGCTCCACCCAAAACCCTAAGCTTCTCTCCCCCCTGCATCCCCTTCCTTCATCGTCCTCCCGAAACCCTAAGCTTCTCTCCCCCCTGCATTCTTCTCCCTTCCATTGACATGGCAGGCCGGCTCATCTCGGCGGTCTTCGGTGGCTCTCAGCGATCCAAGCAGCCCGACCAGGGACTCCTCAACAGCCTGATCCCCATCTTCGACGACGGCAAGTTCATGAAGGAGATGGTCGACACCCACGCCCCCGACGAGGGTGACGCCGACGTTCAGGCCCTCTTCGCCCTCGTCGAGAACACCCTCAAAGGCTCGACCGCCATTGTCGACAATGTGGTTAACCCGAACAAGGTAAAAAACGAAAGAAATGTGGTTGGTCGGGGCGGGCCGCATGGTATAATAATGCCGAATGAGAAACCTGGCCCCCTCGAAGATTATTTGAAATGGATCACATTTTCCATTATATAATCAGCTCATGGATTATTTCTTTTTATACGTAATTATTTACCAAGAGAAGAACAAAAATCAAAGCCAGTTTTTATGTTCTTTTTAAATTTCGTGATTTAATTGAGTTAAAAAAATTAAATTTTACCTGAATTATTGCTTATCCTGTACCCACATGTTCTGTCTTTATCCTAACGAGACAAGACAGAACATTCTAAGCTTATTACGCCTGTTTTTTCACTTATAAATCTTTAAAGTGCGTGGATTAAGTTTTATATCTTTGGACAATTTATCAATTTATATAAGTAATTATTAACGTGGATTCCAATTATCCTACACGATACAATTAAATAAAAATATTATCTATAATTTTCTTTTTAAATATTAAATTTTTTTTATTTTTATTTTTTTCTTCTTTTTGCTTTTTCTTCCATTGGCTCCACAAGGTTGGTAAGGGCCAACCTCGGGCAAAACTCGAGCTCACCAAATCTAGCAAGGGCAAGCCTCGGCCAAGGTTGATGAGCTCAAGTTTCATGAGGTCAGCTCCTCCCTAGCCCTCGTTGGCCATTGCCAAGGCTTGCATAGGCGAGGGCCAATCTCGAGTGAGCTCGAGTTTATCAGATCTGACAAGGGCAAGTCTTGAATTCATTGGGTAGCTTGCCAATCGGTATCGCTTGAGGCTAGCAAGCTCAAGCCTCACCGAGATAGGCTCTTGTCGACCATTGAGGCCTGACGACTGGTGGAAGAAGAAAGAATAGAGAAAAAGAAAATAAACAATTATTAAGAAATTTGAATTTTTTAAAAAATTATAAAATTATCAATGTCAATATCGATTATATCATGTTATATAACAGGCAGGAGTTCATGTATAATTTTTGGCTAAAATTAGTCGCAATGACTAAATTAACAAAGTTTAAGATCAAATAGACATGATTACACTTTTATGATATTTTTAGTAAATTTTTCTTTTTTTTCTCTGGCAAGTTTTTGTCTAGTTTTTATTGGAAGAAATTATCTTTGATCAAGCATTTAATTGGCGAGTTATGGAAATGAGTACTAGCGACATGTAAATTTAACAGAAGATAAATATTAAAGATATTTATGTTTTTAATCTACCAATTAATTATGGCATGGTTAATGACAAAATGCTCTCAAGCAGATGGAGAAGATATGGCCGCCCTATTTTTAATCCCGAATCTATGTACTCTATCATCAATTGTTTATTTGTGGTGTGTAAAATGTAATTTTTTTAAGCTTGCCTAAATGTTGTAGGACCTATAATACTAGTGACTTTTACTTTTTATAGAAAACTCATGATTCATGGTACGATTTTTATTCCAAAGGGGACATCTCAAATCTTTTAAAGTTCATAAATAGGAAGATGTATAGAGAAAAAAAGCGAATTAAATATCAAGTACGGGATCCCTTGTTATGGAAAGAAAACGTACAAGAGCCTAGAGGTCGAGGTGAATTGACCGCTTGTGATTTTGATCGGTGACGATAAAATCCAAAGGCTAACACAGTGCATCTAAACATTTTGTCGTGCGATCTGGGGCTCCATTTAATTTTTTTTTTTTCCCACCTTATCACCTTACAATAATTGAATTCGCAGCTAACGAGGTTGGATGCGTGCAGGCAAACTCGGGCCCAGCTGCGACCCCGGAATTTAAGCCTGCGAAGGAGGGTTTCACTCCCCCTCTATCGACAATTAGCGAAGTTACTTGCCAGGTAATACATAGTAAAAATGCCAATCACTTCAATAATCACTTCTATTGCTCTCTGAAATTGGAAATCCACCTCGGTTACTTGCCTTTGCGTCATAAACATCAAACCCTAATTGCATGCTCGAAGAGTAGGGTTTGGTGTCGCCACGATGAACTTGGTCTATATAGTTGATATATTGATTTAGAAAGAGCTAACAGTTGGCTTAGGACCCCAAAAAAAAGGAAATGTACTCACATTATCCGCTTAAATGATTTTAAATAGCAAGTACCCCATAATTTTTTTTTTACAAAATTTCAGATTAGACGTGGGTTTGGTATGGGGAAGTTTTAATGGGCCCGACAGGAATCCTGTCCTTTTCCTATTTGTATGCATATGTGTGCCCACAACTATTTCATATTTGAAAAGCAATGGTTTTTTATTTTTAAATTTCCATATCGAACGAAATGAGAAGTCTAAAGTTAGGAAAACATTAGTTTGAATGTTAAAAACACTTTGAATTAGGAAAACATTTTTCCAATTTCTCTTTTTTCGTGAAACAAGATGGGGTCAATCTTTGAGGACGAGAGAACCGATAATTATCAATTAATGGTCGATAGATTAAGTAGATTAAGGTTAAACTCTCATGCGTTGTGTTAGGCATAACCAGTTTATATGCAGTATTGAATTATAATTAGGTGAAATATCTAGCAAGTTCTTGTGAGCTTTTTTTATAATCCAGCGTGATTAATTAGATGTAAATTTATCCACTAGATAGTGAATATCATAATATATAGCACAAATCAAAGCACCATGACGATCAACTTTAAAAGTTTCTAATTTTATCGAACATATTCAAAATCGTGTTGGCAGATTACATGCAAAGCCTTGGATACCAAGAATGTGCGCGAAACGATGTCCTCGATCTTCCACGAGCTATCGAGCTACTCATTGGTCACTAAGGCCGTTGTCACCCTGTCGTCCTTGGCGCTGTACTATGGCGACTTCTGGCGGCTCGCTCAGATCGAGCCCTCGGACAAGCTTGCGGAGTCCATGGCCGTATTGAAGGGGTTACCTGCAATCACGAAGCCACTTGAGCCGCAGAAGATCCAAGTGTTCGGAGTGCTCAACGACTTGATCAAGACCACGCTTGAAATGACTCAGAGCATCGTGGAGTTTGACCACGACAGCAAGGATGTTCCGAGTTGGCCAAGGTCATCGACATTACTTCCAGCGTTTATCAGATCATCATCGCCATCCTTGGCTGCTCGATCCAGTTCACTGCCCTTATTACAACTACCGTGGCCGATGAGTATGCATCCTATGCTTTCACTGCTAGCTCTTTGACAAATTTAGCCAAAAACTCATTTTCCTAATAAAGGGTCATTTAATTTCTCGATGTTAGGTCGAAGGGACGGGATCTGCCCGCATTCGCTCGCAAAGTGAACATGATTCATCACAGCATCAAGAGGCAGCTGGAGGATTTTAAGCAAAAAAAGGGTGAGCCACAAGATTTGCAATCGATCAAATAGGATCAGAGAATTTCGATTTTGAATACTCATGAAAACAGACTGACGGATCTGATAGAAGAATGTTTATTAATCCAGAGGAGATTAGAGAGTACCAGAGGCTGCAGCGGCTTTTTACCGCGCCTACGGACAATGTGGAGCTCATTAAGGCGCTGTTTTACACCAAGGATGATCCTCAGCCGCTTTACATCGGCTCCAAGAAGACCACGGTTAGCCTTTAATAACATATAATCAAACACAGTTTCAATTTCATCAGGAATGCTCTTGTTTCCAGTTTGAGTGAGATTGATCACATACGGTTTACGTGTGGTTCAACAGGATAAGATCGAATACCTCAGGAGGAAGAATGTGTTGCTGCTCATCTCTGACCTGAAGCTGTCCTCCCATGACCTCTCGATCCTCGTGAAGATCTACAACGAGCCCAAGTTCCACGAGAAACACGAGATCCTGTGGATCCCGGTCGTGGACCAAGGCAGCGAGGACCTGCCCAACGTTTTTGAGAACCTGCAGTCCCAGATGCCGTGGTGCTCGACACACTACCCGACGCTGATAAACAAGGTGGCCATCAAGATCATCAAGGAGAAGTGGCACTTCAGGAACGAGCCCATCGTGGTGGTGTTGGATCCGCAAGGGAAGGTTGAGTCCCAGAACGCAATGAGCATGATAAGGATGTGGGGATTTAATGCATTTCCTTTCACGGATGGCGTCGTGGCGACCCTTTGGAGGAGGCGTGACATCAGCTGGTTCGAGCTCCTTGTGAACGATTCCATAGCCCCTAACGTGCAAGAAGCGGTAAGTGAACTGGGACTAGCTTGATGAATTTCAGTGTCTGTGTCACAAGAACGTCATTCAAATAACCCAGAAGAACGACCTAAACTGACTCAAAATTGAAACGAATTACATGATGATTTTGTTATTTCGATCAATCAGATCAAATCGGAGAAGCTCATTTTCTTGTACGGAGGCGAAGACACTAAGGAAGTGCACGATGTGGAAGTGCACTTGAAGAAGATCATCGAGGATGGGCACTCCATTGTGGCCTACAACGTCGGGAAGATTCAGCTCTTCTGGACTCGCCTCGAGAGCTGCATGTTCTCCATGTTGCAGGGGAAAGCGGACATCCTCGACCCGCTGCTGCAAGACATCCTCAAGCTCTACACCAACTTCAAGAAGGACGGCGGGTTCACCCTCCTCACGAAGGGGACCCGGGTCGTGATCAACACGCCCTTGGCCTCCTCAACAAAGGTGCTGGCCCAGTACGATACTTGGAAGAAGCAAGTGAACGTGGATGGCAAGACCTTTGACGTCGCGCTCAAGGAGCACCACGACAAGGTGGTAGCCCCCCAGACGTGTCACCACTTCTACATCCCGAACATGGTCGGGTACGTGCCCGAGAATGTGAAGTGCCCGGTTTGCCCCCGGGTGATGAAGAACATTGTGAAGTTTGAGTGCTGCCATGGTGCACATGCACATTAGTGTGCAGCACTGGCTTGGTGGTTTTTGAGGCCTTTCCCGTCAATAATATGGTTCAGTAGGTCAACAGGCGCTGTGGATTGGAGAGAGTAGGAGCTTTTGATAATATGTATTGGAGAAGATGTTTGCCACAAAGTATGTTGTAATGCGATGCAATCTGGTGCTCGTGATCTCTTTTGATGTACCATGAGAATGGGTGATTTGCGTGTGTTTAATTATGAGTAAGTTATGTATGAATGGATCACATACTTCCTTATTAAAGTATCTCACATCTCTTATCTACTAAAATTTATTACTTTTTATGTACATGCAATCTCCCTTCATCTATTAGTTTTAAATTTTTGGGTTGTATATTATAACATGGTATTAGAACTAGTTCGCTTTAGTTTGTTTTGCCTTTCCGGCTTCCATTCGTCAAATTACATATGATTTTTCTAATCCAGCTGACACATTAGAGGGGTTTTAAAGTATCTCACATTACTTTTTACCGGAATTATATGCATTTTATATACACGTGGCCTCATTTTATTGGTTAACTAGTTAGATATTATAACACATTTTCTCTCTTTAATTTGCAACCCCTATACTGGGTGCGACATCAGACAGCCTTGGATTCCAGGTTGGTTCAGGTCCTTGACCCTTGATCATGAGACAAAGAAAGGACAGTGCGCATGGAGTGTTTGCTGGCATCAAATGAACAATGAATCAAGATTGGTCATGGTCCCGTGGCACGATGTAGCAACGATGGGCAGTGCTGGCAATTGGTCTCAATGCAACGATGGGTGGGGTGAAGATGATTCTCTCTCTCTCTCTCTCTCTAAAAGCAACCCTAGCAGGTAGACAGGGTGCAAGGGGTGGCTAGACCTAAAGTTGGCTGAACTTGCACTTCAACAAATCTCATTATGACATGAGTCTCCTGTGTTAGGCTGGCTCCGGTTAATGCAAGTTTCATTCTATGGCAATATTATCTCAGCTTAAATCTTCACCTTGACCCAGCCAAGTTCAGGCAAATATTGGTGAGGAACATCTACCCTTTAGACTCTACCTTAATTGTCTTGGCCCAACCAAGCTTTTGTTGAGAATTCAAGAGAAATTATCCTTCATCATGATAAAGGAGTCAAATTCGAGATTATTTTTTGAAATATTTATCAAATGCATCTCAAAAAGGGTAGATTACCAATCATTCATTAGCTTTTATGCTACTTATTAGGTCGATGCATCATAAGCTTAATACCTTCAACAGAAAAGATCGCCAAGAAAAAGGTCAAGTCCAAATCCATTAACAAAACTGATTAGACTCAATTCCACTTACAAGCTTGAGCCACCGAGACATGGTTGAATTGAGATATATAAGTGACTAAACTTCACCCACATGTGAATGTGGTTTGTCTTTTTGCCTAACATTCTTGCACATGCATCTTAACAATATAACCAATGTGAACCTTCTCTTAGTAAAAATGTGGACTAGATTCCAATGTGCTTCTTCTGAGTCTGAAAGGTGAGATTTTGTAGGGTCTGGAGTTAAAGCCATCAGAAAGGAGAAAAGAAGCACGTGACAGAATCATTGATTTTCTTCAAGAAAATGAAATCCACATTCTCCTATTTCTTAAGTGATACATTAAGAGCACTTCCCTTTGTCCTTCAGACCTGTGAGTTATAGTCTTATTGATTCTCTAGGATTTTTTCTAAAATAATCACTTATCAAATTGAAATTCTCATTCAAAATTTAAAAATTTAGCAAAATTGATTTTTAGTTGTAAAAAGTGCAAAAGATTGAGGGAGAGCCTAGCAATCATTGGAGTTACTTCTAAATGCGGAATTATTCATGCTTTAGTTTGTAGAATAAAAAGTTGCCTTAACAGCTTGAATGGAATTTCATCAAAAAAATTTTAAAAAAATAAATCTGAGATTGCGATCCTTATTCAAACTTACTATATAAACAGTGGAGATATCAAATTCCGCATGGGAGAGGTTAGCATGGTTTCCAATTTGGACGGACGAATTTTACCCCATATCACTACCCCTTGCACTGGGTCGAATTCCAACCTTCCAATCCTTATCTTCCAGAGAGTGATCTTCAATCTAGTCGAAGGAAACTCTTGGACACACATAATTTTCATGTCGGGATTTCCTATTCACATACACAACCATTGTTTGAACGCGTGAATCATGTAAAGCCGTAAGATCGTCACAGTATTTGGTGGAGCATTCATGACCTGAATACTTTACAAGCCGATGATCATTGGTCCCATTTCCTAATCTATCCTCGGTATCAGAAAACTATGGTTACTCTATGAGAAATAGGTGCGCCACGCTGGTCTGACGCCTTACTCGCACTGTGGTAGTGCGAGGGAGGATAGACGAGCTCACCCGGTCGGCAATGGTAAATTGGGCGAAATCTGCAGCCTCAAGCTGACCATCCTCTTGCGGTAATCTATAATCTGAGAAACAAAAGGCCAAAAAAAGAGGGTTATGGCGACTAAACTTGTCGAAGGAGATTAGAAGGTTAGAGCTAGTGCATGTGCTTTTGATTTTCAGACGAAAGATTTCATGAAGCAGTTGACATGTGTCTATGCACAATTGGATCGTTGCATTATCCTCCATCAAGCTCTTTGATAGTGAGATGAAAAATGACTTTTATGTGCATTAACGTTGTCAATATCACAATGTTTATATATCTCCAAAATGCCTTTGCTAACAAAATATAGGTCGATCTTTGTATTAAGTTGGATAAAATTTTCATGCAATTGATCAGTAATATGGAATAAGGTTGATGCAACAATTGGGGAGATCTCGTACTTATGTGATTAATCTAGTGGTTGAATGGATGTTTTGGATATGACAAAGTGATCTTGTATTTATAACACGACGTCTCTCACTTAAACTAATCTTTTAGGTAGCCATAGAACCACATAAGAGTAGGAAGTAGGCAGGGGTTCCTGCCTCCTTTGAGCTCTCCTCGCTCATAAAAAGTAAACCAATAAGACTAATTATGTAAATGCGCTGGTGCTAGGAATTATCTTCAGGTCAATTTCTGAAATTTCCTGTTAAGGTATGACCAATCCTTATTAACGTTTTCAAGTTTCCAACTACTTTCATTATTATGTCAAATTGAAATCCTTATTTCATTTTTGTAATTAATGATAAATAGGAAGCATTTGTTTCTTAATATAATCATTTCTAATTTACACAAGCAAGGACTCATAATCTCTAATAACATTCAGGTTTTAATTAATCGAAATATTAATATTATAAGTTTTTGTGTCTTAAACAAAGATAAAACTCTTGCAGTAATCTATAATTAGAAAAACAAAAAGCCAAAAAAAGAGGGTTACGATGACTAGACTTGTCGGAGGTAGGTTAGAATTTTAGTGTTAGTGCATGTGCTTTTGATTTTCGGATGAAAGATTTCCTGAAGTAGTTGACATGTGTCTATGCACAAGTGGACTGTCGTATTATCCTCCATCAAGCTCTTCAATAGGGGGATGAAAACGACTTTTATGTGCATTAGCCCATGTCAATATCACAATGTTCATATATCAAAATTTTTGCCAACAAATTATAGGTCAGTCAATCTTTATATTAAGTTGGATAGAATTTTTGTTCAATTAATTGGTAATATGGAGTAATGTCAATGCAGCAATTGGGGAGATCTCATACTTACGAGGTTAATCTGGTGGTTGAATGGATATTTTAGCTGTGACAAAGTGATTTTGTATATGTAGCACGATGTCTCCCCCTTAAAATAATTTTTAAGGCAGCCATATGACCAAAGAAGAGTAGGCAGGGCTCCTGCCTCCCTTGAGCTCTCACGGCTCATGAAAAGTAAACCCAAAAGACTACTTATGTAAATTTCTTTGGTGCTAGGAATTATCTTTAGGCCAATTTCTGAAATTTCCTGTTAAGTTATGACCAATCCTTTTTAACATTTTCAAGTTTCTAACTACTTTCATTATTTATTCTCATGTCAAATTGAAATCCTTATTTTATTTTTGTAATTAATGATAAATAGGAAGCATTTGTTCCTTAACATAATCATTTCTAATTTACACGAGTAAGGACTCACAATCTCTAATAATATTCAGGTTTTAACTAATCGAAATACTAAAGTTATAAGTTTCGTGTATCGAACAAAGATAAAAATTTTGCAGTAATCTATAAAATGAAAAGACAAAAAGCCAAAAAAAGAGGGCAACGCCAACTAAACTTGTTGGAGGTAGGTTAAAATGTTAGAGTTAGTGCATGTACTTTTGATTTTCGGATGAAAGATTTCATTAAGTAGTTCACCTGTGTCTATACACAAGTGGATTGTCGCATAATCCTTCATCAAGCTCTTCAATAGTGAGACAAAAACAACTTTATTGTGCATTGGCACATGTCAACATCACTATGTTCATATATCTCTAAAATGCTTTTGCCAACAAGATATGGGTCGATTTTTATATTAAGTAGGATAGAATTTTCATTCGATTGATTAGTGATATGGATTAATGTCGATGCAATAATTGGGGAGATCTTGTACTTACGAGGTTAATCTGGTGGTCAAATGGATATTTTAGATGTGACAGAGTGATCTTATATTTATAGCATGACGTCTCTCACTTAAAATAATTTTTTAGGTAGCCATACAACCACAAAAGAGTAGGCCTAAGTTCATAAAAAGTAAACCCAAAATACTAATTATGTAAATTTCTTGGGTATTAGGAATTATCTTTAGCGTGATTTCTGAAATTTTTTATTAAGGTATGACCAATCCTTTTTAACATTGTCGATTTCTAACTACTTTCGTTATTTATTCTCGTTTCAAATTGAAATTCTTATTTCATTTTTGTAATTAATGATAAAGATGAGGCATTTGTTCCTTAACATAATCATTTCTAATTTACACAAGCAAGAACTCACAATCTCTGATAACATTCAAGTTTAACTAATTGAAATACTAATGTTATAAGTTTTTCTAATTCCTCGTGGGATTGGAAATAAGGTTTCTGTGATAATTCTATTAGACGAACGATCCTGATTCGAGAGTCCTTGAGGAAGGTTTTGAGATAGGGCAGTGAGCTCAGATTCAAGCTGTTGTTGTTGCCGTTGTTGTTGCTCCTATCTCACCTTGTAAGTTCTCAAGTGGTTGGAAAGAGGATTGACGATCGGTCGATGTTTAAGTTGGTTGAACTTGTTCTTGGATTTTGAGTAATCTTGATGTCGCAACCGTGGATCAAGGAATTGGGTAAGTGTTCGTATTGTTGGAATGTTCGGAGAATGATTGAGAATTTAGTGGGCCGAGTCGGAAGGTCAAGATGGTTTGAAATTGGAAATAAAGGAGGACCCTTGATCCTTTCGATTTTATCATTGGAAGTAATTCGTTTATTGAACGAAGGTTGCTAAGGTTGTTAGACGATTGTGGTTAAATTGTTAATTGAGGAATCAAGTATGGATTGTTGCACCTATGCATTGATTATCGGTAGTGTAACCAAGGGACGGTCATAATGAGTATCAATTACCAAGGACGGATGACTTGTTTGACCAACTTCAAGGAGCTTCGATATGTTCCAAGATAGACCCAAGGACGGGCTATCGTTGATGATTAAAAAGGGAATATATCAAGATGACACACTTGGGTGTGATATGGTCACTAAGGGATTACCGTCCCGTTGTTTGGATTAACTAATACGCCAGTTGTTTTTATGGATTTGATGGATTGAGTGATTAAGGCGTATTTGGATTGATTCGAATTATGTTCGTAAATGATATATTGGAAATATTCGAGGAATTTAGAGGAACACAAACAACACTTGAGGGTAGTGCTATAGACCATTCGAGAGCATAACCAGTATGCCAAGTTTAATATGTGCGAGTTTGGATTTACTCGCGTTGCTTTTGTGGGTCGAGTGATTTTGGACGAAAGAAATTCTATGGATCCACTAAGATCAAGCCGATCATGAAGCCGCGAGACTTATGACAATAACGAGGTTCGAAGTTTTCTAAGTCGATAAACCCAAAATCCAATAATTATTTATTATTTTCTAATTATGTAAATTTCTCTATTCATTGGTATTAGGAATTATCTTTAGCGTGATTTCTGAAATTTTTTACTATTATTTGGGTTGGATAATTAATTATGGTATGACCAATCCTTTTTAACATTGTCGATTTCTAACTACTTTATTTGGAAAAGTGTGCAAGTTATTTATTCTCGTTTCAAATTGAAATTCTTATTTCATTTTTTGTAATTAATGATAAAGAGGAGGCATTTGTTCCTTAACATAATCATTTCTAATTTACACAAGCAAGAACTCACAATCTCCCGATAACATTCAAGTTTAACTAATCAAAATACTAATGTTATAAGTTTTCGTGTCTTAAACAAACATAAAACTCTTGCATTGATCTAGATCTAAAAAAACAAAAAGCCAAAAAAGAGGGTTACAGCAACTAAACTTGTCTAAGGAAAGACACATGTCATACACAAGTGGATTGTCGCATTATCCTTGCCAAGCTCTTCGATAGTGAGACGAAAAATGACTTTATTGTGTGTTGGCATGTGTCAATATCACAATGTTCATATATCTCCAAAATGCTTTTGCCAATAAAATATAGGTCAATTTTTATATTAAGTAGGATATAATTTTCATTTGATTGATTAGTATTATGGATTGATGTTGATGCAACAATTGGGGAGATCTAATACTTACAAGGTTAATCTAGTGGTTGAATGGATATTTTGGATGTGACAAAGTGATCTTGTATTCACTTAAAATAATATTTTAGGTAGCCATAGAATCACAGAAGAGTAGGCAGGGGCTCTTGCTCCCTTGTTCCTTAACATAATCATTTCTAATTTACACAAACGATGACTTAAAAACATTTCGGTTTTAACTAATCGAAATATTAATGCTGTAAGTTTTCGTGTCTTTAACAAAGATAAAACTTTACCGAATGAAGTTAAAATACTCTACTTATAATATTTTTGACAGTACTCTTCATTATTTTAATCTCCATAAAAAAATAAAAGAAATATTTTGTAATGTCATATTTATATCAATCTATGCGATAACAAAAACAAACATTAATCAAACAAGTAAGGAGAGTATATGAAGATTTTCGCTCCCCCCTTAATAGTATTCTGGCTCCGTCACCATATAGAGGTCATGTTATCATTCATGAAAGAAACTTCAATCGATGCACATGAGCAGGATGGCTTACATACATTTATGCAAATTAACCAAATCGAAAAATTTGAATGTATCATCATAAAGAAAAATTTGGAGATCATGAAAAAATCCAAATAAATGATAAGCAGAATTTAAGCTCCCTCAGGGGTAATCATTACAAGTAAGGAAATGTCAGGTTTAAATGCATTATTGATTAATATTCTTATAAGCAAAATTTATGCCATAATTGGTTTGAGAATTGCCCATGACAATGATGGACAGGAAAATTCATCATTTGAGATTAATGTCACAATGAATATGCATTTTCTCAATTTATCTAAAAATCCATCTTGATAATTAAGAATAATGATAGATGATTCTTAAATTATAAACACCAAACTTATTAGACTAAATAATTCTAATTAGTGCCAAACTACGGCAGAATGCATACATTTTCGATAAAGCACAATGGGACCATGTGTCTCTCTACTTCCAACTTTAATAGGTAACTCTTTTCATGGCACTCAAAAAAATTTGAGTTTACATTGAAGCATTTTAAACATATGAATTTTCGAAACGTTCAATAAAATAGGAGTTTATTTTACGATTTTCAGTGTGTTTGTGGACAATATGTTGGGCCATCAAATCACATTAAATTCGAATTTCCCGGTTATTGCCCTACGAAGTGACAAGTGGTCCATTGAGAATAATCTACAATTGATGAGGGGAGGCCGATGACCCCTCTCTTTCCAGCACGTGTTAAGACAATGACCTAGAGACACGCTTTCATTATCTGCTTCATCTGGTGACTGAAGCTGTGGTTTCGGGCCCTCCAAGGCAAATGCAGGTCGCGTCGTCTTAGGTTCGCACGACGAATTTGTCCGAACGCTTCTCCTTTCGTGCCTTTCTCTGTATGTATTTGTATGTATTTGCCAGCATTAACCACACCCTGTGGACTTGGAGGGCACGTTGTAGCCAAACACTGGAGTTCAGTCGCTGTCGTGGCACATCGCAAATATATATAAATATATAAAATCTCCGCGTGTGTGAAAAGAGCTCGTAGCATCAGGGCAACACAAAGTTGGACTCGACAAAACACATAAATTGAAATATTTTGTGGCACGGTATGGAGTTCCTATGGTAATCCTTAAGAGAGGTAATTATGCTAACTGCACACTCTCATCCTTGTTAAGGATACAAATTAATGGGGTTTTTAATATATTGCAAGAGAACTCTAATCTCATGTACAAGAAGAAGGACATGATAATCAAGAGAGGGAAAAAGTAGAGTATTTTGGAGAAAATGAGAAATTTCATGGCTCGTTTAGGAAGAACAGTTAATACCTCCTATTTGTATTGAAAAGTATCGATGAAACACTTATTGAAAAATGGATCAATGAGTAAAAGGTCATGTATTGATTCTTGGACGAGACATGTAAATGATGTGAAAATTGAAAGCACTAAGATAAGTAACAATTATTGTCAACACTGTAAATGTATGGGAATATAAAGGAAATATGAAGAACTAAGTGTTATTTGATTGATTAACGGTTCTTTATAAAAATTTCAACTTGAATATCTATAATTCACAATTGTTGACTCTACTACCCCGCGGTTATATCAATGGTTCTATTGACTCCACAACTCATCAACAATTTTTGTCAACTACTATGGCATTTTTTTATGCTTGTTTCAACAAAAAATGACAAGCAATAGTCTTATGATATATTTACCATAAACTAATTTTCTTCTCACAAGAAATATCAAACCAATGACCCTATGACATATCTAATCTAAATCAGACTCCAACCGATACTTGACCCTAATCTATCATATCAAAATGCACATGTAACATATGACTACAAAACGGATTTGATAAATCCATGTGTATATATATATATCGAATGGTAGATATGAGTTGGGTTCTAGTTTAAGATTTTAAATAATACTAACAAGTGTTTTGTGAGTAGATATAGATATATGTTGACTAAAGCATATACTTCTCCATATGAGTTCTTATTTCTCTTCTTTGTCATAAAGTTCACCTCTTACTAATGATCATTAATCATCTATTTATTAATTTATTTATGTTAACGATAAGATCTATTATATTTTTCGCATGTTTACGGAAATTTATAGTAGGTAAGGGTAGAGTTTTTCACGTGGATAAACAATGAAGTTTCATGATGAAATTCCTTAAAATAAAAGCGATACCGAGTCTTCTAATGAAGTAGAAGGATATTGTCCCGAATCTAAGAGATTTTTATTGGTGCTTATCGGTTTGCATTTGAACAAGTCCGATCGGGGCCAGTTTTATCCGCCTATCGAGGCAACAAAATAAGATAAAGGAAGCCTTAGATTTTTCTCCGCGGTCCCCTCCAACGTCTCTTTATTTATCCAGATTAGACGTGTCTCCGTTCCTGATCGCTCGTTCTCAATCGATTGCAATCATCGAAGCTGGTTCCCCCAATCAAAGGCAAAGAGAAACAAACATTATCGTTCTATTTCGATTTGAAACACGACGAACACAAAATTTTCTCCGAGCATTCACTGCATATTCGTCCGTTCTGGGCCGACCATGATGGCTCGAGTGAGGTTGCGACACCGATTAACGGGTCTTAGTTGCGATGGATATTTCACTAGAATGATACTTCATTCGCTAGGAATAATCCGATCGACTAGAAAGATTAGAATGTGCCGTCTCATTCAAAGTAACATAAAGGCCTCTCATTTTCAACCAAAAAAATACAAAGGCAGAAAGGGTTTGTTACTAATTATCTCCGGGAAATTTTTTTTTTTAATCTCCGGGAAATTAGGGGACCAATGATAGCACTACATGTTGGGGTGTGATTTTTGCTCCCTATTAATAAGATGACATGGGTGGTGAGCGGGCGGGAGCCAATCCGGTGAAATCTCAAGACAACACATAGTTTGAACTTACTGAATATATATATTCTCTTTCTCATGATTAAGAGATGTAATAGAGAAGTGCATGATGCTAATTATAGTAAAATTCTCAGTTGGACATAGCTATAATTTAAAGATGAATCAAGATAAAATATTGTATCTCGAATTCTCCTCCTCATTATTACTTTCCGTTTTCTTGTGATTATGTGCCACATCCACATCTTAATGTTACGAACATTATTGTGTACGTGGTCCTCGTTCATTATTAATCATGATAGATTCCTTCTCTTTTAGCACGTGTTAGGATTATCGACGAAGAGACATGCATTCATTATCTCATTCAGCTCGCGACTCAAGGCCGTGTTTTTTGGGTCCACAAAGGCAAATGGAGGTCTCGTCTAGGGTTCACACGACAAATTCGTCCGACCACTCTTTTTGGGTCTTCTATTGTATGTAATTTCTGTGTACTCGCGAAGATTGAACTTTACTCCAAAAAGCTAGCCAAAACGATGATGCGTAGAGCACGTTTGAAGCTAAACACCAAAATCCAGTCACTGCCATGGTACATTATGATGTAAAAACAGATCCATCTGAAAGCACTTCGTCGTCGAACGCGTCCCTCTTTCCCATAGTACAATGCAAAATCGGACTCGGACCGATTTACCCAACGGAATATTCCGTGGCACAATTCGAATTCCTATTTGTAACTAGAAGAGATATAGCTACACTAATTGCACTCTAGTCCTTTACAAAGAGCACATTGCATGTTTTATAGCTCGCAATGACTGTTACAAGCAGTCATCAAGACTTGATTACTTGATGGATACATGAATGGCTACATGACTTTATTACTCAATGATTACATCGATTTCACTACTTGACTATTAAATTGAATCCATTTCCTTGATAGTGATATCGACTCTCTTACAATTATATCGACTTAATTACCTTAATAGTACCTGTCCACCAAATTGTCAAATACAACATTTGGACAATTTTTGGTGTGAACATATGTCCCCTCATAAAAAAAAAGTGAATGATTTATCGATTATTCATTTCTTTAAGTTAGATAATCAAGACTCATCATATACTCCTTTATCATTGGTAAATTTGATTTTTGCTACCCAATTGCCTCTTAAATTATTTTTAGGGACAATTAATTGATGTATGGCTCAATGAATGGTTTTCTTGAAATTACTTGGCCTCCGGTTAATTTAGTTAGGCCATCTTTCCAAAAGTAACTCAAAGATTTTGTATGATTAATTAATGTTGCATGAGCAAAGTTGAGTGTCTTCACTCTTTAGCCATTGTTTTTTCCTTTATATTAGAAGGCTTTAAGGCTAGAAAAACATAAAACTTGTCGAGCCTACATTCGCCACAGCTATTTTAATAATTTAATGTTGGTTAGATTAACTCATATATTCCCGTGGAAGCCACGTTTTGTGAAATGTCTTCATATTACTATTTATCTCTTTCTTGAATTAGTTGCTCATACTTAAACACTTCCATCGCCATTTGGAATGAATCGGCAAAATCTTGACCGTTTATTCTTTCTCTCATGTTGAATTTCAACCATTAAAGACCAAATTTTTGAAATTTTTCTCTGAGAGTGAAATAAGGCATCTATTTCTAATGTTTTTAAATCGAACAATAAACTAATTGATTGACTCATCGTTAACTGATGAAGCCTAGCCAAGTCACTGATCGATACCTCAAGTATCTTCTATAAAATTGAGAATAAAATTGTCTCCTTTATATCTCTGCCCAATTATACATAACGACACAGAAAACAACCTAAGCCTTAAGAACTGATTTGTTCGTACTGCCTCATATTGGGCTAAAAATCAGCTAATATGCTCAATCGTCAATTGTTCTTCTTTGCCAGTAGAAATGGCGAAGTCAGCGATTTCAAAGCCTTTAGAAAAAGGCTATTTTTCGATCCATTTAAGATAAAAGTTTCGTACATGTGGGTCTGACAACACTCCTATCTAGACGGAAGTGGTGTCGAACTATTTTAGTAAACCATGCTAGGGTTAATTGAGGATTCGGCTGGCCATCTTGCCCCCTAGGTAGTAATGTTAGTCTTGCTGGATTATCTATATTAATATTAATCGGCAATTAGGCATACAAGAATTATTCACATTGGGTGATACCAAGAGTCACCGGGCTTATATTTCTAATATTTGACATTTGAACAATGTGTTGATCAATTTGGTTTGTCAAATTATTATTATCGATTTGGTTATTTTGACCGGCATTAATTTGATTATTTCTATCATTTTGCCCTGATTGGAGGATTCAACAATTTGCATAATTCTTATGGGAGGTTGACTATTCTAATAGAAGGAGGAAGGAGGGGAAAAAAGAGAAAGAAAAAATAAAAAATTCGAAAAAATAAAATAATATTAAAAAATTATCCACCAATGCCAGCTGGCATCCACGTCAGCATCGGTCACAATTTGCCCGAATAGATTGAATTGGTAATTACAAAATATATAGGACTTAATTAACCAAAAAAAAGTTTAGAATTAAATTGACATAATTGCAATAAATTTTAATTTTTTTTTGATAATTTTCCCGATTTTTTTTATATATAAAACAAATTTGATTTCTTACATCAAATTGTAAAATTAAGATATATGGCATATGCATATATATGTCAAATGATAGATATGAACTGGATACTAATTTGAATTTTTAATGATATTATTCACGTAAAAAGAGAGTAATGAGTTTCCCATTAGGATAAACAACAAAGTTCATGACAAATTTCAATAGAAGAAAATCGATTTGCATTTTTCCAATTAAGTAGAGAGATATCGTCTCGAATCTAAGAGATTTTTATAGGTGCCTCTCGGTTTGTAATTGAACACGTCCACTGAGGGCAATTTTATCAACCTGTCAATGTAATGAAATGAAAAGCTTTAGGTGTCTTCTTTATCCGTCCAAAAGTCTCTTTATTAACATCACTGGTCTCCCCATCAGTGTCGAAAGAGAAACAACATAATTTTTCTTGCAACGTGAAACACGACGACATACCAACCAAAAAAAAAAAAACACCATGACATAAAATAATCCTGAGAATATACTGCATTTTTTGTCCCTTTTGTGCTAACGTAATGGCTTGCGTGATTTGGTGACGTCCCTTTTTCCACTAATTGAAGGTCTGGTCTTATCAGAGCCAAAGAAAAAGAAGTCTATTTCTCGATTTGGATTGATGGATTTTTTGCTCAAGTTGTAACTTCTTAACTAAGAATAATTTTTGAGACTGCATATCTTTTTCGGTGAATGAAATCACAGGAACGGATCGATTTGTGTTTTTACAAAGATTAATCAAAATCCAAAGATTTAGATATATTGTATTATTAAAAAAAAGAGTAACATAAAGATCCATGTATTGGCTCTAGTCATGATTGTAGGTATGCCCATTGCTTTTGCAATTTTGATCATTTCGTCTATCTCATGACACTAGTGTAAGATTGATGCGCTATTTCTTTCATCAGTTAATAGTGAACTTACAAAAGCATTTGCATTCGTGACTAAGAGACCATGTGACGATGGAGCCCTTGTACCGCCAAAATTGAATTGATGTAAAGTTGGAGACAAGATTAGGTTTGATTCTTGAAAGTTATCGATGAAAGGTGGGTCAAGCCGATTAAGCAACCTCTTTCTCGATCTTTCCTTGTTTAAAAATTGATTACAAATCACTTGCATGTTCCTTTGGAGGGTCATTTCGCGTGTCGATTCCTTGCTCTATTATTTATTTGACATGCATGAGACATCGAGTGAAATTCATTTAATAAGATGACCAAAGACTTCCAAACACCCCACCAAAAAAAGTGAGGTTGAAACCCATCCGTTTCCAAAGATAAGGGCACAAGAGAAAGCGAACACATGATACTAGTGATCCACGGTGAAATCGCTGATTGAATGCTTGATTAGTGAAACTTACCACTTAATCGTAAGTTATACATCCTATAAGTTAATGTATTTGGTAAATGGCAAACCATTTGACTGGTTAGGGGTTAAATAAATACCGAAAGCATTCGAATTTATGGGAAAAAAATAAGTAAAGAATTTAAAATAAGTCGGCAGACACCCATAAATTTGAATTCTTAACTTGGAGGAGTACAAAACTACAAAATTAAATTGAATTTACTAGTGTGTGGTTTGATTTATAAGTTATCAACTCAAAACTTGACCTTACTAATAGAAGTGTAATTTTTTAATATTTTTATATAATATTTTTGATAATATTATTAACTACATTTGAATTTATCAATGAAATTTTAGTAGGACATCTTTTAGCCATTGACTTGACTTAAGATTGTAATTTCTTACACACGGGACATCACGAGATTAGGATAAAGAAACCTCTATGATTAAAAAATTTGAAAAAACTAAGATGTAATAATTAAAAGCAAGAAACAAGTCTTAAGATCATTTTTAGAAAAAGTGTTCTAATTAGCTTAGTCTTTAGAGATTAAAAATTACCTAAGTACTTAACCCTATGTAGTTAATGTTGCAAATTAAATTCATTTAAGGCCTAATCGAAGTGCTAACAAATTCCTAGGGAGAGAGAGACGAACCTAAGCAAGTTCCTAAAAGATTCTATCTCAATCTCCGTCCAAATTTTGAGATCACTAGAACATAAAATAACTAGAAGGTATTTTCTTTTTCCTGAGAAAGAAAACATACAAAAACAATTAAAGATACGAAATGTGCTATTATTGACACATTAAAATGAAAAATATATTCAGGAGCTCACCGTCCTTCCAATTCGCAAACGGATAGACTGCGAAGGTCTTCGTGACGGGGAAAGCTCCTTTTTCTCGGTGAGGTACCCTTTGATGAAATTGAGGTTGCAAGAAATCCAATGCTTTTTTGGGGAGGGAGACAGGAAAGTTAAAGCCCCTTGGCCCACCACCGAAAAGACACGATGCAAAATCAAAGCACCTTATCCTATCAAACACGTGAATCGCGACCTCCATTTTCTCAACCAATTTCTTCTTCTTCTTTTCTCCCTCTCGTTTTATAGCACAAAAAAGCTGGTAAGGCTTCCCTCACTTTTTTCCTTTTTCTGTTTTCTTGTCTTTTCTTTTCTTTTTCTACTCTCTTTCCCTTCGCTTTGGCCAACGGAAGGAAGCTGGCCAAAACCACCCTCGCCGGTGTCAAAGTCGAGCGAGAGCGAGGGCAGTCCTCTCTGGGCGACCCTCGCTTGGGTTAATAAGGCTAACCTCCCTCGACTCAAGCAAAGAGCCACCCTTGCCCTCACCCATGCTTGAGCTCGTGAGGGTGGCTCTCGTTAACATTAGGCAATGGTTGTCCTCATAAAGGAAAGAGAGAAGAAAGAAAAGAAAGGAAAAAAGGAAAAGACAAAAATGTCATTCAACTAAAGAATTTAGGATTTTTTGTGTCACAAAAGAAAATTTAGAATAAATATATCACAATAGACATAATTTGAGATTTTTAGTATAACAGAAAAAGTTTAGGGTAAATTAGTTACAAGTGGTATATTTTTGGATTTTTATGTCGCAAAACAAATTTAGAGTAAATTTATCATAAATTGTATAGTTTGAGATTTTTGGTAACATTTTTTCTAAATAATATAAAATATCATGTCCACAAAGGGGCTAATAAATCTAAAAATAAGCATACACTTAAACTCATTTATCACATAATAGTGAAATTATTTTGCTAATGAATGAGGATTTCATAAATTGGGTGATTTAAAACTTTAAAAGCGTGTAAAATGAGAAATCAACCCTCAGTAATTAGATGAGCTTTCGACCAAAAAGAAAAAGATGAGAACTTATCAGAAAATATATTATAGTTTCAAATCAAAATTGAAAACATAACTCAACAATATATATCTTGTGCAGATTTTTTTTTTTTAATTTTGTACTTAATAATTCGGTAACCATTATGGTTGAAGTTATAATAACAGTTCATTCTACAATTAAATGAAAATTTGCTATAGATAGAATGTTTTGCAATATAACTCCTTACTTCTTTCCCTTGAGATTTAAAAATTCTCCGGAGGGAGCGACTTTGGTCTAAAATTGCTTTTTCTTCATCCGTTGCTCCAAAGTGCACGTTGAATTTTTTAGTGGATTAATGTTATACACAAGCAACTAAAAATCCAAGAAGTACCTTAGAACACATGATAATGTTAAGCATACTTCTACGAAGATAGTATTTTGAAAAAAAAAGAACAAATTGTAAATTAATTTCCTTCTCTTGAAATTAGATAATAAGTAGGATTATTAATTCCAATGTCAGCATTTATTAATTCTAATAAAAATATTGGTACATCAAATTATTATGGCATACAAATAATGAATACATGAAATTTCACTAGAGCATCTTAATGCAACAGTTCCTTAATACCAAAAAAAATCCAAATGAGTATACGTGATAAATCTATCACAAACTAATTGCATGAGCATAAATTTGTTAAAGATGAGAGTAAATTCATCATCAATGAAAAGTAAATTTGTCATGAGTGTACTAATATAACTTTTAATGTTTAAAAAATTAATTTAAGATAAATGTGTTACAAATATGCCAGTTTAGAATTTTTCATGGTGTTAACCCAGAAAAGAATACTTCACAAATGGAAACTTGTGATTTTGTCTTTCTATACACATTCTTGTACCTTAGTAGGGTCGCAATGACGAGCCCATCCATCGGGATTTTATTGTTCAAATAATATTCGATAACGAGCATGCCACTCTTATAATAATAATAATCTTGGAGATTTGTGGATGCTATTGGTCACTCTCTTCTGGATAATTTCTCGTTCGTCTAAAAACATTTATTTCAAACGAGATATTTTCCATCTCTAGTCTCTTTCCTTGCGTCCACGGCTATAAATAGAGCAAGCCTGCCATCATCACACCACGCCACACCGAGTACACTCTCTTCCTCCTCTAGCTGTGCTCTCCCAAAACACTCGAAAGCCTAAGACTCTTCGAGACTCGAGAAAATGGCGAGCAGGACCCTCGGCCAGATTCTCCGGAGGGAGAAGAGCAAGGTTGACCAGAGCATGTTGAACAGCCTGCTCGCCATCTTTGACGACGAGAAGTTCATGAAGGAGATGGTGGACGGTCACGCTCCCGACGAAGGAGACGTCGACGTCCAGTCTCTCTTCCTTCTCGTCGACAACGCCCTCCGTGGAACCACCACGATTGCTGACTACGTCGTCAAACCTAAGGTAAAAATCGAAATAATGCCACGTGTTTTGTGCATGTGCGGGCGCGTATATGAGAAAGATACATTCCAAAATAGTTTTACTGGGTCGAAAAAGACGCGTCTACGGTGTGAATGGTAGTGAATCTGAGGTTGACCAAGCCCTGGATCTGAGATCTAAGGCTTGGGTCGAGCGTCGTCCGGTCAAAGATCCCGCCATCGTGCTCAATCTCAGGCTCAAGGTTGTGTGTGTGGGGCTACTGCTCCTTCACCTCAACCTCGGCGGTGATAGGGAAGGGAGAGATCGGAAAAGAGAGAGGCGCTCCCAGCTATTTATGGTCGTTGTGACCGCGGTGGCTGTGGTCCGTAGGTCGCCGGCGTGGTGGATAACGTCAATAGTAGACATCTACCACGTACTTTATTAGATATTATAAATTTTATTATGTGTATCCATTTTTTTTGTTTATTCTATCCAATAAAGGCCAAACGTGTAGCTCAAATTCCTCAACAATAATGGACCGTCCTTGTAACTTTAGTAGGTCGGGGACCCCTATTACACTTACCGCCGCGTACAGCTACGATGGAGGCCATACGATTCATCGAACACAGAAGGGACTGACATGACATCTCTCTTGACCGTACTTACTTTTCTAGTTGCTTCTATTTGGACATGGGCCAAGATGAAAAGAAAGAGATGAAGCAATCGATCTGATAACGGCATTACGGCTATTCCATGCATTATTGAGCGCTCGGACAAAGCCACATTGGTTGTACACCCCGCTTTAACTTTTTCTACTTGCTTTTTCTTTTCTTTTGCTTTTTTAGACGGCCAAGGACAAAGGAGAAAGATAAAGCTATTAATCTGAAAAATGGATCTTTTTATGGGTAAAGAATTATATAAATTTTTCATATTTCGTGCGCGCCCCTCCGTTTCTTTGTACTATGTTCCAAAGGACGAGTTGGTAGAGAATCTTCAACAGGTAAAAATTAAATAATATTCGCTAGAAAGTTTACTTTTCCTAAACACGAAGCAATCCACAAGGTAATTTTTGTGAGGCTTGTACTAATCTATCTAATCACGATATTATTTTTTCATGCAAAAGTCAACGACACAATATTTGATGTGACATAGGGGATTAAATCGAACTCATGATGAGTTATTACTCATTTAATAGGGACATTCGTTTATTCTCTAGTTTTGCAGGGTCTGGACAATCATTCTTTTAAATTTATCTCTAGAACACTTTTGTTTAGTGTGATTTATTAATGCTGCCCATATTAATCATTTTATTTCTATTTCAAAAATATTTTGATATTTCAGATTTATTTTTTGAATATAAACCCGTTTGATAAAATAATTTCATTTTTAATTTCTAGAACAGACTTTTATTTAGAAATAGGTTTGGAATTGTAATTAGAAAAAAAATTTACTTTTTTTATTTTTGAAATAGAAATAAGAAATTATTTTTCTTTTTAATTTATCACTCAAAGGATTTTCTTACCATTCGCTGGTCATCACCACACTCATTAGTCACTCGCTACTAGTGGCTGGTCACTTGCCGCCATTGCCAGTTGCTGTTACCGTTCAAGAAAGTAAAAATTTTTTTCATTATCAAACAAATTTTCATTTCGAAAATAAAAATTTTGCATTGTTATCAAACACATTTTTTTACTTAGAAACTCATCTAAAAATAGAAATAGAAAATTATATTTCGTTTTCAGAAATTAATTTCTGACAAAAAAATGTTATCATTTACGCCCTAAGCATTTTTTGAAAATTGAGGAACTTATTACACTCATTAAAATAAATTAGCAAAAGTATTTTCATTATTGACAAAAATAATTAATCATAAATCATTCTTAAAATATTTAAAGAGATCTTTGATTTTTCATGAGATAACTGCACCTTAATATATACTTTCATCACTAGTGAATTATTGAATAAATACTAACAATCTTTTAGATATAAATTCTGATCATATATCTATACGGAAGACTATTTCTATGGGATAACCGTGGATTTCCTTAGTTTTGATTTGAATAACCACGAACTTTTTTCTCATCATTTCGTTTAATTAGTGCCTCTCTCTCTCTCTCTCTCTCTCTCTCTATATATATATATATATATAGCAGTAAGTCTCACATATGCATACACTGTAGGGCACTCAAGGATCTGGAAGCCCTGCATTCAAGCCACCAAAGGAAGGCTTCAATCCACCCCTAGCAGCAATCAACGAAGTGGCTTGTGAGGTATGTCATCATGTCCCTTCTAAATAATTTATTTTCCTTAAGTGAAGGATGGCTATTGTTTTGGGCTATTTTTACTGCACGGAACTTGGTAATAGCTAATCCCATGTATTAACATTATCAACATCTTGTGATCAGCTCACATGCAAAGCATTGGACACCAAAAATGTGCGTGAAACGATTATCTCGATCTTTCATGAGCTGTCGAGCTACTCCTGGGTCAATAAGGCTGTGATTACCCTTTCGTCGCTTGCTCTATTCTATGGCGACTTTTGGCGACTCACTCGGATCGAACCTTCTGACAAGCTCGCGGAATCGCTGGCCATACTGAAGGGGTTACCTGCAATCACCAAGCCCACGGACGTGCAAAAGATCCAAGTGTATGGAGTTCTGAATGAAATGATCAAGACCACCTTGAGCATGACCGAGTGCATCGTCGAGTTCGAGCTTGACAGTAAAGACGTTCCTGAGCTGTCCACAGCAATCGACATCCCCAGCAGCGTTTATCAGATCATCATCAGTGTCCTCGCCTGCTCGATCCAGTTCACCAGCCTCATCAGCCACGCCGATTAGTACGGTTCACTGATGATCCCTTTCTTTGAGTCTCTTTTGGGGAAAAAAACATGGTTTACTGCTTTTATTTTATTTCTTTATGAAAACATGCAATGACTCATCTAAAATCATTACAACAGACTGGAAATTTTAAGGAGAGCGTTGTTTTTTCCCTTTTTCTTAAAGAGGGTTTCCTGTTATTTTCAGCTACAAGGGGAAAGATCTCCCAACCTTTGCTCGGAAAGTGAACATGATCCACCACACCATCAAGAGACATTTTGAAGATTACAAGCAAAAAAAGGGTAAAATTTCATTTCATCGGTTTGTGATTATTATTATGCTCTGAATATTGGACTAACGTTCTCATCAGCTTCAATTTGAACGCAGAGGAAATTAGAGAGTATCAGAGGCTGCAGCGACTATTCAATGCCCCTACTGATAATGTGGAGCTCATCAAGGCCCTGGTTTACATCAAGGACGATCCTCAGCCACTCTACATTGGCTCAAAGAAGGCCACGGTTCAATCTTCTAACTCTCTAATTCCACAACACTTCATGTCTTTTTATTTTTGGCCAAAGAGTTATTTTTGAACTGATTTGCCGAAATCAAAACATAACGAGTCACCTAAGTGGCACTTATTTACCTAGTTTTGGCCCTTGTGTAAATTTGTCTTGTCGGCAGCCAAAGGAGTGAAATGTTGATCCTTGTTCATCGTTCTGCGACACACAGGACAAGGTTGAATCCCTACGGAGGAAGAATGTGCTGCTGCTGATTTCCAACCTAAAGTTGACCTCTCACGACCTTTCCATCCTCATCAATATCTACAGCGAGCGCAAGTTTCATGAAGAGCGCTTTGAGATCATGTGGGTCCCGATCATCGAGCAAGAAGGTGAGGACGTGACCAACCAGTTCAAGAATCTACAGTCACAAATGCCGTGGTACTCGGTGCACTACCCGACACTTATCAACAAGGTGGCCATCAAGATCATCAAGGAGAAATGGCACTTTAGGCAAGAGACCATCGCGACCGTGTTGGATCCCCAAGGAAGGGTCTCGAACAAAAATGCCATGGGCATGATTAGGCTTTGGGGATGGGATGCTTTCCCTTTCACTGAATCAGTAGGAGCAAGCCTGTGGAGCAAGCCTGGCATCAGCTGGTTTGAGCTCTTGCTGACTGAGATGGTCATTCCTAAGATAAATGAAGCTGTAAGTAGTTCTATGTTTTTTTTTTTTTCCTTTCTTTTTCACTTTCCTTTTTACCCTTCGACAGGAATATGAGCTCTGAGTTAATTTAGAAAACGATCTTAATTAATTTTTGGAGGATTAGAAAGATCTTAATTTAAATCTAGAATCAATTGAAAGATTTATTAGACAAAAATTGAGAACTAAGCAGACCATTTCCCATTATAATAGTGTCTTGTTTCTACTAACATATGCTACTCATCTTATATTAGAAATAGGCTTTACTGAAATTTTCGTGGAAAACTTGAAACTAGGGGATGATTGTTTGCTTTGTATTGTAGAAATATGCGGACTGACCCGTAAGAACTTTTTCATTGATCACTCATCCGATTGATTATGATTGGTCAGATCAAGTCTAAGAAGTACATCCTCCTTTATGGAGCTGAAGACACCAAGGCAATCCATGAAGTTGAGGAGCCAGTGAAGAAGATCATCGAAGACGGTGTCCCCATCGTCGCCTACAATGTCACCAAGAACCAGCTCTTCTGGAGCCGCCTCGAGAGCCTCATGCTGTCGAAACTGCAGACCAAAGCGGACGTGCACGAACCCCTCATGCAGGACATCCTCAGCCTCTACACCAACTTCAAGAAGGATGGCGGGTTCGCAGTCCTCACGAGGGGGTCGCAGGTCGTGATCAACGACTCGATAGTCGACGTCACCAAAATCCTGGTCCAGTACGAGACTACTTGGAAGAAGCAGGTCAAAGGGAACGAGAAGACGTTCGACGCGGCCTTCAAGGAGTACCGCGAGCGGGTCTTCGTCCTTCCGAGGTGCCACCACTTCTACATTCCGAACATGGTGGGCTACATCCCGGAGGACGTGAAGTGTCCGGTCTGTCCCCGCATGATGAAGAACATTGTCAAGTTCGAGTGCTGCCATGGAGCACATTAGGGAACTTATGCATCTCTCCGCTGGTCCATGTCCCCAATAAAGGTTGCTGTGAGAGTCCTCCGGCCGTTTGCTGAGGCCTTTTGAGTTTGTGAGTTGCCTTCGTTTAGGGCAACCAGTATCTAAGTTGGCATGTCCAAATACTTCGTCTAAGCACGTAGTTTTCTCGTTCTGAAAGTGCTTTGGTCTTCTTTCTTATTCTCCCTGCATCCACGGAATGACGAGATACCGTCCGAAGCAACTTAAAAAATGGGTGAGCAACTTAACATTTGAATAATTAGTCACATTTTTATTTAACGACTTAAGCTTTTAGGGTACTCACAAATTTTCATAGAGTATTGGACCTTAGCAATTGGCTTCACCTGAAATAGAAAATAGGAATAAAAGAGAGAATATCTAGGTGAGGATTTTCCACAAGCAATATCTAATTGATACTAGTAGGCTTGTAGCAGCCTATACATGGAGTGAGAGAACGACCCAAAGGAAGTAATATGCGAACTATGTTGATGATATAAACAGCAAGATTACTGTTTGATTGGTCTGCGATAAAGAAATAGTGAGGGATCGAACGACAATATAAAAGAAGCACATGTACTTGATTGAGCAAGAGGAGCGCGGAAACTTAGTGACAGCTCCATATATAAGGGAACATGGAGATCGCCAAGAACAAATTGAATTGTGCTAATTGTACGGTTGGACTAAAATTCTTCTCCAAGAACTCATTTCCATCATGTTGGTAACATGTTACTGTTGTGGCCCTCCCCAATAGGTATCGGAAAAATATAGATTTAGAAGTGTTGACACCTATAATTTTGATGACCCATTTAGGCATTTTATTATGTTGAAAATTAGGGATCGATCATTGAACCCCAAACAAAAACATTAGATAAATTACATATAAATATTAGGAGTATTTATATAATTATAAGCCCATATAATTATATTCTAATTGGATTAAGGCCAGGAGGTCTTGTGCAAAAGCGAAATAGAATAAGCCCGCATAAATTGAGATTTCGGCCAAGCTTCGGTCAATTAGAAGCAGTAGGAACATATCGTATTACAAGCTTCGGTCAATTAGAGGACAAAAAAGGAAAGGAATAGAGGGAACATAATAATAAGACATATTCATGACCTGAGCATATGTGGTGAAAAGAAGTATATATATATATGAATAGGAAAGAGATGAAGGCAGATGACATTTGGACTATACTTACAACGGGAAACTAGAAAATTGTGGCATTGTTTTTTGAAAGGTCATATTTTTTCCACTCATCCTTTGATTTAAACACTCCACTTTTAGCAAAACTTTATAAAAGTAATATTTTTTAGAAAAAGCTATTGAATGCTTTTTATTTTGCTTCTTCTTTTTCTTTCTTATGGGTCCCACTTTACTTTTTTTCTGTCTTTGATATTTCAATCTCCGCATTTGCAAATGTCTCAGTCTCTCTTTCTATGCCTTCCGCTCCTTCTACAAACCCATCATCCTCCACACTTGTGTTGGCACAGCGATAGGCTCACCAGTGATATCCCTAATAAACCCTTTTTCTCATCGGCATGTAGGCTCTTTTTGTACCATCGAAGGTAATATTGAGATGCATTCTTCTCTCTCTTCCTTTTTTTTTTTTTCCTTTTTTAAATATTTATTTCCTCTTCCTTCACATGCGAGTGTCTAGAGAAAGAAAAGATGTCTCCATCATGTGTAGGCATAAAAGTCAAGGGCAATAGACGAGTATGAAGCGGGATTCGAATTAATAGTTTAATTTGATTGTATTTTTCAATGCTATGTTTGAGTGTTGAAGTAAGCAGTTCTTTTGAAGATTGCAGATGCATGAGAAAATTGTGAAGAAAAAGGAGTGAGAGGCGTAGAAAAAAGAGAATGACCTGCAAGAGAAAAATAAAGAGAAGATTTGAAAGGATGGAGAACTAAGACATCATAGCGTGGAAAGAAAGAAGGAGAAGGAAAGTGGGATATATGCGGAAAAGAGAAGAAACAAAACAAAAAGCATTGACCAAATAATATAAATAATCCCTTTGTATAAAAAAATGGTGGATCCCGGGATAGTATAGTCAAAACACCAAAAAAAAATTGAGTGTTTAAGTCAAATAAAAATTGGAAAAAACACCGCCCCTTTTGGAAATCCAATTTCCTCACATATAAAAAAGAACATGGTAAGAACACTTCGCAGGGGAGGACGGCTAACAAGGCTGGTTTTCCTTGTTTTCTCTCTGCAATGTCTATCGCACAAGGAGACATCTTTCCACATGAAGAAAATGCCGAGGAGGTCCTTCAGAGACAAAAAGTACAGCAAAAGAAGAGAACGGGGGAAAAAGTTCAAAAAAGAGGATTCTTCTCTCTTCATTATCCATAATTCTCAAGATGGATCTTCAAATGACTTGAGAAAATGCATTTTGATGGTGACATTCATCACATATAATGATTTTTCCTGTCCATCGTTATGGCATAAATTTCGCTTATAAGAGCATGGATTAGTAATGCATTTTAACGCGACATTTCCTCACTTATAATGATTACATATGAGGAAGCTCAAATTTTGCTTATCATTTCATGCATATTCTTTCAAAAATGTAATCATCCATATGGATTTTGGATGATCTTTATGATTTTTTTTCTTTATTATGATATATTCAAAATTTACAATTCGATTAATTTGTATAAATGTACGTAAACCGTCCCATTCATGTGTTTCAATTGAAGTTTCGTCCATGAAACAATGGCAAGGCCTTTAAACAGTGATGGCGCCATAATCCCGCTGAAGTGGGGCAAAAAGCTAAAATCTATATGTGCTCTCCTTAAATGTTTGATTAATGTACGTTTCTGTTACATGTAGAAAATAAAATCACATAATAGATTGATATAAATATAACATTATAAAAAAATTATTTTATTTTTAAAATTTGAGACAAAAATAATGAAAAGTACCTTTGAAAATATTAAGGTTAATACTCTGAAAAATTTTCAAATTAATCCATCTGTAACAAATTTACTCAAAACTAATTTTTTGATCACTAAAAACTCCAAACTAGTAAACTTATAATAAATGTATCTTCTGTTAGCTTTCGTTAAATTTTATGGTCAAATTTATTGACATGGATGACATATGGTAACATGATATAGTGACTGGCAAATTCACGTGGAAATCTATAGAGTTAATATCTCGAAACCTTAAATTAGTATATTTGTAACAAATTTATCCCAAGTTAATTTTTGGGTCACCTAAAACTCCAAATTAGTATACATATAACGCATTTACTTATGCCAACACTCTCAAACAAGGCCGAGTTGTTTGCAGATTTGTCTAACGTCACCTCCATCTCATAAATTCCAGAATTTTTTTTTCTCTAATGTGTTTGAGAACCGGATCAACACCCTGCGGACCATGAGGGAGCTCGAGCTCCTAAGGCACATCGATCATGATTATGTGATTGCCCTGAAGTATGTGATGTTGCCGGTCCACAATGCTAGGTGATGATATAGAGGCGATGTTAGAGAATTCTGGAAAGCAAGCTCGATTGCACATCACAACTCGGCCTTGTCGGGGCGATGTTAGAGCATCATTAGGCAACGGTGTTTCCTGACCGAGGGAATGTTCTGGGCTGCAGTCACTAGTCCAGCTAGCGCAAGGAAGATCTAGGAAACGTCGCTTGGGAAGATGTGCAATGGCGATGAGGCTTCAGAGTCGAATAACTTGCTTCGAGTCTCCACGACCGAAAACAGGGCAGGGCAGAGCAGAGCAGAGCACTCCCTGTGCTGTCCCCGGAGTTTCCGAGATGATAATCAAGCTTCGACGACTGATCAAGTTTGACCCTTAAAAAAAAAACACATCGAAGATGAACACACTCTCTCTCTCTCTCTCTCGCGGACTGAGACTGTTATGGCCGAAATATTCATATGCTAATTAAGTGTGGGCTCTTTTCTTTCAAGCTGTATGGGTCAAAACAAACTTATTTAGGCTTGGGCCACACGATTTAACTGGGGCCGAGAGCGAATCGGGCTGAGATCATATTTAATACCCTTATTTTCGTTAGTTGTACATGTGTGTACATATATCATCTTTCTAAAAATGCGCGCGTAACTGATCGATAAAAGGGGCTCAGAAAGATCCCTTTTGAAAGATAAAAGAAACCTGAATTTTTCCGACAAATAAAGTGATGACATTCTAGCTAGCCATGCCTGAACGCATTAATATAAAGTCTTGATGTTACTTGTCTTTGGTATTACCCCCTTATCAATCGATTTTTTTCAATTTAATTTTTTTTTAAAACTTTTTAACTTTTCGATTTTTAATTAATTTTTTCATTTTTTGAACTTTTCTTCTTCTTCTTTTTCTCTTCTTTTTATATTTATATTTATTGGGAAAAGAAAATGCCCTGTGTTATGGAAGCTCATCGTGCAAAGAAAATTCCAAGGTCACTCTTGCAAACTTGATGAAAGAAGGACATTACTGGCTATAAAAGCTCACCGTGTGAAAATGCTACGGGCTACAAGTTGTGATCACTTTTGGAGGTTGAGACTCCAAGGCTACAATTTGCGATGAGTTGGGGAAATCATGACATAAACTCACCATCTTAAAAGAGATTGCAAAGTAACAAACCGCAATCACTTGCAGAGGGTGAGGCTCTGAGCGATCACTCCTGGAAACCATAATATAAACTCACCATCTTAAAAGAGATTCCAAGGTTGCACTAGGTAGGTTGCAATAGTAAACCTCACGGAAATGGGTCACTTTGGGCTATTAAAGCTCGACGAGTGATGGAGGACACTCTAGGTTACGGAAGCTTGCCAGGTGATGAAGACTTCGAGGTTGCATTTGCAAACTTAAGAAGCCACTCCAGGCTACTAAAGCTCTCCCTGCGACAGAGAAGGCCCTGGGTTGGGGAAGCTCGCCAAGTGATAAAATGCTCGAGGTTGCATATACTCATTGTGCAAAGAAGATTCCGTGATTGAATTAACAAACCTAACGGAAATGGGTCACTCCGGCCTACTAAAGCTTGTCGCGTGAATATGCTGCGGGCCGTGAAAGCTTGCCTTGCGGGAATGCTGCGGGCATGTTAAAAGAGTACTCCAAGGCTACAGGTTGAGATCATTTGCAAAGGGTGAGGCTTTGAACTTGCAATCACTTGCAGAGACTATGATATTCATTAGCTCACCATTTCAAAAGAGATTCCAAGGCTACAAATTGCAATCACTTGTAGAGATGGGGCTCTGAGGTTACAGCCTGCGATCACTAGTGGAATCTATCGAAACAAGTGCCCCAGTAGCGTAAGCATACCAAGCAGGATCATAGAGACAACATCAATAGAGTATCATCATGAAGAAATTGTTGATTGCATGAGCAAATCAAGCTAAATTCATTTGTTTTGGAAAATATTTAAGATCATTCAATATCATGAAATTACCAACTGACTTAAAAAAATATTATCAATCATCAAATTGTCATAAAAGAGAAGTCATTGTTAAGATGATCCTAACTCGTAAAAAGGATTTATTAAGTATGGCTTCTCATGTACTCTCAATAGAAGGCTTTTGATTATATCCATTAATGTTGGGAATGAATTTGGACGCCCATCATGCCTCACACTTTCAATGTTGAAGGTTTTGACAATCAATGTCCTTTCAAAGGACAATAATGTTGACTCGGTCACAGTTACAAAATTGAAAATTTAAATTTAATTTTAAAAAAATAAGAAAGATGATGAAATATCTTGTGGTTATCTCAATTATTTTGAAATTATCATTTTGTTCCACAATAAATTTTCTTAACAAATTCATGGTATTTCGGAAAGGAAGTTTCATGGAGCAACTTCACCTTCTCTCCTTTGCATGCCTCCATTCCAATTATATAACGAGTATAGCCTGAATATTACGCCAATTGTGTTTGGTTATCTAAATTTCTAATTATGATGGGATTGTATAGAATAAATAAAAGATCCAATGATTTTGTAATATCTAAAAGAGAAACGATTGTCAAACGGCACCATCTCTCTTATAAAGGAGACGGTGCCTAGAGGTCTTTCAATTTCCCAAAGAAATCGGTTAAATTCTTTAGCCATTTTTTTGGGAAATTTGGAAGGAAGATGTCTCTTATTGGGATGACGGTGAAGTTTCTTTTATGATAAAAATAAAATAAGGAAAATGATTAATGTGAAGAAAATCAACAAAATACCCACAATAATACAAAACTTATGATTCCATAACTATTTAGACAATCACTAATTGAGCGACTATGATCAAGAGCTCAAATCAAGCAATCTTGACCTCGAGATTCGTGACTTCAAGCCTAGGTGGCCATGGCCACCACTAGCTTAAAGCTCAAGCGTCATGGCAACCTCGTGCTCATGACACTTGAGCTTCATGACTTGAAAAGATTTTGTTGGCATGGTCACTGTGGGCATTGTGACTTGAAAAACTCTGCCCATGGCCATTGCAAGTTCAAATTAAGTGGCCATGGCTACTAGCTCAAGTTGCCATGGCATCCATGGACTTGAGCATGAACATCAATTGTCGCCAAAGTCAGAAATTGAGCTTGCACTATGGCAGCTGCAACGGACCCGTCTCTCTCTAGAGTTTTGCTATTACATGTCAACAAAAATTGACCGTTAAGAGCAAAAGTTTAATGGGACAATTTCTAAAAATTTGAAAGAGGCTTTTTAACATAAATAAATATAGATGTAGAGGGTAATTTTTATTTTTGGACAAAGATAGAGGAAGAAAATGTGACATTATTCCTTAAATAAAATAAAAACACCTAAACATTCCCTTCCACAATTCTCAAATTTGGTTGCCTACTTCCCAAATATTAGAAAGGGAAAATTTCAAAAAATGCTCCCCCTCATTTTCTCAAATAATGGTATGAAGTGGACCTTACTTCAAACAAATGCCTGAAGTGATTTTGGTTATTTCAAATAAAAACATGACCTTGTCAGTTGCCGGCCGGTTAAATTTCCCAATTAATCAAGGGCGTTTTCGTCCAAATTTTATTTTCTTTTTTCTAGTTTTTCTTCTTTCTCTTCACCGGTGGCCGACTAGCCACTAGTGATGCCCACAAAGGGTTGGGTGAGGGTTGTCCTCACCTAATCCGATGAGTGACAACCTCATCACAAGGGAGGCCACCCCCCACGGCCATCCGCAAGGTCGACACTTGCTAGATTCAACAAGGGTGGCCTCACTTGCAACCAACAAGGGCTCGACGACCCTTGCCCAACCTTTGCCAATCACGACCCTCACCCAACCCATTTGTAAGGTCACCAACAAGGGCTCGGCCAACTTGGGCAAAGGCTCTAAGGAATCAAACCTATTGATTTCCTAGCAAGGGCTCGACGACCCTTGCCTAGCCCTCATCGATCATGACCTTCACCCAATCCATCTACAAGGTCGGCCCTTGTTAGCCTCAAGTTGCAAAGGGTGGCCTCCTCAAAGGCAAGGGTGGCCCTCGTCAAATCAAGTGAGGGCAACCCTAGCCCAACCCCTCTGTTGGCATCACTAGTGGTTGGCCAACCACCAACAAAGTGGAACAAGAAGAAGAACAAGAAAAAAAAAAAGGAAAGATAAAAAGGAAAATTAGTAATTGACAAAAATGCTCTTGATTGTCAAAAAGTTAAGCTCTTATTTAAAACAAACATGATCATTTCAAGTTCTTATTTAATGTAAATATAGCCATTTTAAAACCTTATTTGAAACAATATTAGACTTTTATTTGAGAAAATTCTTATTTGAAATAAAGTTCACTTCGAATTCTTATTTAAAAAAAGAAGGTATTTTGAGTCTTTTTTTGAAATTTTCCCTAGTAAAAATTGTGGTGATAAAAATTCAACATGATCATAACGTCTTGCTAGTAAGGCTTTTTGTGAATTATAGTAATAAAATTAAATATTTTCATGATTTTTATTCTATGGAAATTGTACATCAATATAAATGTATAAATAAAAATAATGAAAATTTCTCAGGATTCGTTGCTTTATTGAAAGGACACTTTATATTGGTCAATCGACATCACGAATTTAGTCTTCTGACATCACAGCTGGCGTTTTTCCTCTTTTCCAATTGCTTTTAACGGACATCACCAATGTGCTAGTACGAACTCTTGCTTTCCAAATCTTATCTGCTAGGGTGATCTTTCGTTTGTTTTCATATTCCCCGGTCGTGGTTTCTTCTTTTTACTCTTCACACTACCATTGTTTGCATCATGTAAAAACCGACAGAGGGTCCTGTTGGTGATGGTGCTTTTCATTTTACTTTTGGTTTTCACCTTGGAGGTAGAGATGGTCTTCCACCGTTGTTGTACAAATTTCACACCACAACGACTCATGGAAAGTAAAATACACACATGCAATGCGATATAAAATTAGATTTTTATACAAGACATATGAAATCATAATTGGTTGGTTACACCATAGGATCATTATCATATGATGTCCCTACTCTAAGGCCAAAAGAGCCATGCTCCTAAAAATAATTTTATGTGGTTTGCTATGAATTTTTAAAGCTCTCACCTATCTTCTTTTTTGGTCCTTCAAGCCATTTGATGGTAGGACAAACATCCTTTGACAACTTTAATTGATTTATAGTAATGCCATGTTAGGACATGAATCCTCTATCCCATATGTTACTCTATTTGATGTCTTAATGAATCTCGACAACTAATTTATAAAAATAAGTTATTTATTAGTGATTAGGATTTGTCGAGACACCCAAAGAAGCATTTTACTATCTCCACCCACCAAACTAAGGGTAGAAAGCTTGAATTTTCAAATTAAATTGGGAAAATTAATCAATCAATCTTAGACCTATTTTATGAATGTCAATTTTGTCTTGAATTTTCCAATTTTACCAATTTAATCTTAAATTTTTGTGCAAAATTTTAATATAATCATTTTGGTCAATTTTCGCTCGAAGGTACTAATGTGGTGGTCCATTCATAGTCGATCGTGTTAGTTAGCAATTTTTGGTGAAAATTAATCAAATTGACTATATTAGAATTTTGTACAAAGGTTTATGACTAAATTGATAAAATTGAAAGTTTTGAGATTAAATTGGCATTTATATAATAGGTTTAGGACTAATTGGACAATTTCCTCTAATTCAATGACATTGAAAAAATCTATATTTAATATGTTTTTACTTTCAACTTTTGCTTTAAATTGGATTTAAAGCTATCATCAATAACATCATCTTTCAATCATTAAAAAACATTGCTTTGTAGGTTTATCTAGAATTTTTTTTTTTGTCAATACTCTTTTTTTTTTCTTTTAAAAATTCTGTAGATAAAGTGAAAGGTATATATTAACGAGGAAAAATACCACAAAAAAATATATATACTAAGTCCAATGTATCACTAATATCCCAAAAAAAATTCATGTCACAATAACTTCCCAGTTTGTATCAATATAACATATCAACTACGAAGAGTTTCCAAAACTTCGATCACTGTGTTATTAATACTCTCCGTTTTTTTTTATTTTGTGTCACCAATACTCCAAGTATTAACATCGATAGTTATATTGTGAAATTTTTGTGACACCCTAAAATGATCAGGGCTTAATATCACGATATATATAATTAAATATTTTTTATGATATTAACCCAATTAAACATTATGTTCGTGTAAGAGGTTATTCATGTAAAACGTCAAAAATCTCAAGTAGATAATAAAGGGGATTGATTATATCACGAGCAACATCATCGCACTCGTCACCATTGTTTCTTGGGCACCCTGGATTTTCTCTGTTTCATTTTTCTTTCTAATTTTAGCGCGTGCCGTGCTATGGGAAAAGGACTGAATGTGGAATTATCATATTTTGCTTTTCTGTTTTTGGTCGGATCATATTTGCTTTGAAAATGCTAAAAATGGAACCTTGGTCATGGTCCCCATCAACGTGTCTTTCGTTCTTTGAGTAGTCGGAATTTGCAGGTCATTTCGTCAGCTCTCATCCCAGACCACGCGTAGGATTCTCGCCCGTTGAACGATTCCCCTGTGATGTCCTTGAAAGCAGGTAAATCATTAGTGAGTTGTCTGTCTTTTTTTCCCTGTATCTATGATTGTTGCTGTTCATGTCGTGACTCACGTTGGGGGTTCTTTGGTTATCGATAAAAAGTAATAATGAAGAGCGGGAGGAGGACGGTGATTCACGTGTCTGAATAGCTGTAGGGCAGTGATGCCTGAGAAATCAGCATCGTATCTGAAAACAAAAGAAAAGAAATCGCATCGTAATCGTCTCGTTTCCTTTTATAATGTAGAAAAGGACAAGATGCTTCAATTTCTACATTTCTCGTCCGGTCTTCATCAATTGCTCTCTCTCTCTCTCTCTCTCTCTCACACACACACACACACACACACGCACATACGCACATAATTATTAAAATATTTAAATTCAAAACAAACGCTTTAATTAAACAATTTAAACAATTAATCATTTTAATATAAAAAGTATATAAATTGCATAGACAAATGATGTGAGGAATTTTAATACCCATTTATTTCTAAGAGATCCTAAATTTAAATCTTTTTAAAATTCTTATTTACTTTCCTTATTAATCCACGCTACGTATAAAAAATATTAGAAAATTTAAATATTAAACAACGCTTTTATCTGATTTTTGGTCATTTGATAGTTGTTTCACAAAATATTTGACATACTTATCTCATGCACGTGCTGAGTGAATTCACAATCATTTTTAACTTACTTGCCCATTTTTTGTTGTGAAATTTGTTTAGGGCAAGAAAATGAAAATTGTCATATGTAAGTGGATAAAGAATGTGTAGTAGTAATTGAAAAGGAAGTTAGCAAAGGGGAGGTAACTAGTCAAGTAGATTAAACGCTTGTCTACTTATTGTTATGTTCCTTATTTGAGGAGTTGTGAGGTAGTTTTAGGAATAAGATTTGCATTTGTGAAAAGTCAAACCAGAGAGAGTTTTGACCTAAATACATAAATATGCAGATGAGAGGGAAATTTTCAAGGGAACCCCCCCCAAACCCAAAAAAATCAAATTAAAATGCCAATTCTCAAAGTTTTTTTTTCCGAAATACCCCCAAATTGTGCTACTGCGCTTCGATGGACTCCCAATCTCATTGCCGGTGATAAAAAGCACCTTTGAATGTATGTATTTAGAAGAGCAAATGCTGTGTATAGTAAGAAATCTTACACCGGCTAGTGAAATGACGCCAGATACTACATGTATATTATATATATATATTTATATATATATATATATATAAATATAAATATATTTATATATATGTTTTTATAGTGGAAAACCCTCATTCCTCTAATATCTAATATCACAATTATATTTTAAATTCAATATCATATGTTTTGAAAAATAATTAACACGATCCTATATTTCTTTTGGTAATTAACGACTGGCAAGAGATATGAATTATAGCCTAGAGCATTGCCTTCTCAAAGAATAAGAGCTTGAAGTATGTGGTAACATCAGTTTTTGGAGAATATATTCTCCGCACTTTCATCAGACCTAAATTTGCTGCTTTTTCAACTTTTAAGGGCTTCTTTATTCTCTGAACACTTTAGACAACGCCGATGAAGAAATGTTCTTCGATGCTTGGGGTATACATGACAGTCCAATTCATCGTAGCTTTTAGTATGGTAAAGGACCAACATGATTTAACGGTTGAAGAGCATTGAGTTACGTGCACCCGGTATCCCCAAACATCTTGATGATGAAGCAGCAACATCCTCTTTGAACTTTCGACCGAAAAAAATGAAAGAAAAGAAAGTCCTCCGTGAACCATAGATCGCTTTTATCCTTTAACGAACTTACAAAGCCTTTTGGTTTGAACGTGTTGCTTCATCGCGTTCAACATGGATCATATCTAATTCTTGATATAGTAATTCATGTTAAGTTTTGTTTTAAAACAATCAATAGAGTAAAATGATAAAGAGACAAAATAAGTAAAATCAAGTAAATAATCAAGAAATGCCATGACAAAGAACGAAAATAATCGTTGGCTACAAAGTTTTCCATACGAGTTATTAGCTTATGTATCCACTTGTGAATTTGTTCAATGATTTATTAGAATTGGAGATATTAAAAAGAAATTATGGCCATTTAGTTCTATGCAATAGTACGCCGTAGACGTTGATTTAATTGCGTACTCACAACGTATGTTATTTTGAGAGTATTAATTTTCTGCGATCATTGGAAATATTTACATGTCCAACGAATAAATTGAAATTTATGTGCACATTAATGGTCTAAAGTTCGTAGACGTAATGTCGCGACCTTCCCGAAGGTGAATCACCATGGGAAGACTAATGGATTACTAAGTCCGAAAACTTAGTACGGACTCTCCCAAGCCCTACCAAGCGCAACTTGGTACTCAAAATTTGACCTATTTAAACATGTAATTTTATTTAATTAGGAGCCTACTAATCAATTAGGGTTGATTAGAAACCCAAGTAAAGTATGGGAGAATACTTTACTTCTGCGAACCAGAGATTCAATAGGTTCGGGGGACATAATTACGCTAAGTTAAACTAGCGCCCTTTCGGTACCCTTTCTCTTTAAGTTTCAAAAATATTTTTTTTTTTCAAGCAATCTTGGTTGATTTTAACCTAAGCCACTAACATGGAAAGGAGTGGCCATGCAACTCACAATCAATAACATTCAAGTAAATCCAAAAGGGCGAATATAAAAATCATGATCAACCTTAAAACAAAATAAGCTATAACTAAAATGCATGACCTAAACATAAAATCTAAAGGGGATGACATCTACCTTTTTTGGATTTTTTTAAAAGTTAATTATATATATAACTCTAGTCTAGATTTAATATGCATGATTCTTACTCTAACGACATATGACGTGCAATTCAAATGGCCTAACTCTAATGACATATGTTAATTGAAAACTATTGTAACATGTGTGCAATTTATCTAAATATGCATGTGCTACATGATGTGGGATGAATGATGTATTTTGCTATATGCATATGCATGATCTTTTTATTTTTTATTTTTTTTATTTTTATGTCCTTTTTGTTAAAAAAAAAACTATTTAACTAATGAAATTTCCTAAGCTTCTACATCATATGCAATGTAAACTATAAGACTAATCTAAAATGCATTAATCTACCCTATTATGCGACAGATTTTTTATGCATTTTTTTTTAATCTTACTAAAAAAAATCAACACATATAATGCAACTGATCATGTAAAGCACACAATTTAGCCCCGACCCAAGATAGAAAATCAAAACAATCAAAAACCCGATCCGACGTCTCGCGGCTCAATATTTTTGATTATTGAGATTTTTTAACACGACACAACGACCTCACTTAATTGGAATTCAATCAAGCATGCAATACTTTAAACGAGAAAACAAAATATTCAATAATTAATTTATATAGGAACTTTACTTACCTTGTCTCTTCGGAAGAGATCTTCTTTTGTGAGCCGACCTTCAAGACCTGCAAAAGAAAAAAAGAGACGCTTTTTCTCCTCTCTCTCTCTCTCTCTCTCTATTGCGTTGTCGTTCCTTTTCTCTCAATTGTGGCTGTATTTTTGTGTGTCTTTTCAGTGTTTGTGGCCCCCTTTTTATAGGTGAGAGGACTATGTTATTTAAGGAAAGATGATAAATCTGCACGTTGTCTATTTAGCTCTTGTATCCCACGTGCAATATTTTTCCAATATTTCATCCGACGCTTTCCTTGAATATTGAAAGAATAATGAGAATATTCTCAGGAACATTCTCATATTCCCGGGAATATTCTCATATTCCAACTCGTCACCCCTTAACGGGAATATTTCATCTGACACTTTCCTTGAATATTGAAAGAATAATGCGACTATTCTCGGGAACATTCTCATATTCCCGGGAATATTCTCGTATTCCAACTCATCACCCCTTAACGGGCCTGGCAAAATTCTCTTTCACCGCGGGCTTAGTCCAATTTATTAAATTAAAGCTTAGAACCATCAATTGAAGCCCATTTGCCACATGTCCAATGCGAATGCAATAATGCTCCTAAAACTATATGCTATGCAATTTAATCCTAATATTTTTTGTTTAGGGGTTAAAATTAATCCCTAAATTTTTGTGCATTAAATTACAAATGATTAATCAAAATTTAGGTGTCAACAGCTGCCCCTCTTTGAAGGTGAGCTCGCAGAGGTTGCATTCAAAGATAAAATGAAACCTAAATTTTGACCATGTATATGCAATATAATGTTATTTTTTGTGGGAAAATGAATCCCATTTTAAAATGCAATATGATATGATGCATGGAAAAGCTAATGCAAAGTGTGAAAAGAAGAAGAAGAAAAAGAAGAAGAGCGTACCTGTAGTTACTTACCAATTAATACGATAGAGCATCTTGAGGTACATGATGAATTCCATGAGACTTGCAAAACATCTAAAGATCTGGAATTCTCATCAGATTTCAAAAGAGATTAAGCACATGGAAATCACGTCCGGTGTTTATAGGTTTAAATATCTGGAATTCACATCAAATATTTGAGAATATTTACTAATCACCTGGAAATCTCATCGGGTATTTAAAGGTTGAACATCTGGAATTCACATCGAGACATTTGAAAAAAAAAAAAAAAAAATTCACTAGACACCTGGAAATCACATCGGGTATTTAAAGGTTTGAATATCTGAAATTCACATAAGACATTTGAAAAAAAATTCACTAGACACCTGGAAATCACATCGGTATTTAAAGGTTCGAATATCTCGGAATTCACATCGACATTTGAAAAAATTCACTAAACACCTGGAAATCACATCGGTATTTAAAGGTTCGAACATCCGGAATTCATATCGACATTTGGAAAAAAATTCACTAAACACCTGGAAATCACATCGGTATTTAAAAGTTCAAGTATAGGGAATTCTCACCGAATACTTTTAGGACACTGGAATTTTCGCCTGAAATTCTCATTAGAATTTGGATTGACTTGAGAACCAATACACGGAATCCTCATCAGGTACTTTGAATTATCTTGAGAACAGATACCTGGAAACCTCATCAGGTACTTTAAATTATCTTGAGAACAGATACCTGGAATTCTCATTAGGTATTTTGAAGATTTAACAATATTTGGACAAATTCATGGCTCCAAAGAGGAGCTCTTTGGTCTCCGAAGAAACCCACCTATCAAACATGATTAGAGCAAATGTGCATTTAACAGCAAAGTGAAGAATTAAAGCCATTTTTGGACATTAAAACTCAGGGAGACCCATGCATATTTTTTCATGTTTTCATCCCCACATTCCACCGGTTAGAATTATCATCAAGACAATTTTCACTCATAGTGTGGACTTCTTGAAAATGCTAGATGAGAAACTTTTAGTCTGAAAGGGCTTTTCACTCACTCTCATTTAAGAAGGCTATTTGTTGAGAATCACTCGATCTTACCATCAAGTCAACAAGGATTTGAGCTTTCTCGCAAGCGGTACGATTTTACTAATCTGAGAGGTCTTTACCAGGATTATAATGTGATCTTGGTCAACGGCTTAACAAGGGGACTCTTTGAGTCAAAGCTATTGAAAAAACAATTTTGCAATCATCTCCAGGTTTACAAGTCAAGAACCCTGCAAAATGAAATAGAAATAATCTTGCTCACACTTCTTTGAGCAATGCTTAAGACATGTGAACACCTACATTAATTCAAGTGCCCTAATCTGAAGAGACTTTATGAGGGACATAATGTAGGCTAGGTTCACGGGTTGAAAAATGAAAGGATTATCAGGCTCAAAATGTGTGTAAATGGGTGAGAGTTGGTGATCATCTTGGCATTACCACCGGTCTTCATCTTCACCATCAAGGATTGTCTTCAAAATGTACTCTATTGACTGTAAAAGTTTTGCATTTGAGTTCTTTGAGTACCACTCCATTGGGGATACAACTTTTCACCATTGATAATCATCTATCTTGACTTTTTTTTTTTCTCCTATGGGCATTGGCCTTGCTTTTACCAGGCACACTGTTTTTTCATGCCCCTTAGTTCTATTTTTACCAATGACACGTTGTCTACGATGTATCGATTTTCCAATTGGACTTTTGAAGGTCTTTACATTTTGTTGGCACTCTAGACCTTGCTGCTTCTTGAATGGTTATTTTTTGCTTGCCCCAAAGTGTGGGGATGATCACCAACTAGGTTCAAAGAAATGAATTTTTAGGCTCAAAAGGGCTATGCAACGGATATACGTGTGTAGGATAGAGAAAACAAATGCTCTTCGTCATCCTAAGGCACTTGGATTATTGTTTGAGTTCATCTGCAATAAGATACTCAAAGATTGATGCAAGTGAGAGCAAGAAAATTTCTATCTATTTGTCTCACCACATGATGCCAACTTACCTCCGGTTGCCCCAATATGGGGTGGTTCTTGACAGGGGTAATTTGAAAGAAATATCCACAAGTGTATGAGGCTCAAAGGGGTTAAACAAAGGTTTACTTGTAGTGTTTGGGATAGAGAAATAAACTGCCTCTTGTCATTTTAGTTGTCGTCCCTTTCGCGAGAAAACCCTTTAACTTGCCGACATGGATTTTTCACACTCATCTCACAATGTATATACAAGGGATTGTGTATAGGATAAGGCTTGCCTTTCATCATTCTAGAAAATTCAAGCATTTCCACACCATTCATTGAATTGTCTATTTTGACAAATCTCGGGTGAAATTGGCGAATTAAACAAGCAAACTATCATGTGAAAATACTTTATGATGATAAAGCAACTAGGCTCTATTCCTGCAAGCAACAAACATTGAATTCCAAAGTCAGAGTTAAAAGGTGTTTGTATCTTGCCCCTCTTTGTAAGGGAGCCTGATGACACCATTCATCTTTTGCCCCTGCAAAAGTAAAACATGCATGATTATAAACTCGAGGCTTCGCCTTCATTAAAGCGATGGTGCGGGATCATGCCCGAGACATAAAGTAAACAATCGAGAGACAAATGGGGTGAACAAGATGCATGCTGAAATAAAAATCTTTTTTGGAAAATTTTGAGAGAACATGAGGAAGCCCAGCCTTCGAAATTAGCTCCATGCCGTTTTCTTTTTGGTAGGATTTCATCACGGGGCCGCTTTGGTGTACTTCAACATGCCCTCAAAATATGAAAATCTTCATGTATTTTATTGGATGAAAAGCAAATTACATTATTGGAATGAAAGAAATCCTAACATGCAAACTAGGAAAGCAATAAAGACTCCTGCGCAGAGGAGTATGCAAACAATTAAAATTCCCCTACTCTTGAGCTTCATCAATAGCGAACACTAAATTCTCCTCGAATAATTCGATCATTCCTTTGACCTCGTCATCTTCTGCAGTGGATTGTAATAATCTTCCCTTGCGCCACAAAATTTACTTTCTGATGAAGGCTTGAAGGAACCGCACTCTTTGCATGTATCCATGGACGACCCAACAAAAAGTTGAATGCAAAGTGGGTATATCCAAAACTTGGAAAACCACATTGAATAGCACTGGCCCTATTTGCACATCTAAATCAACTTCCCCAACTTCTTCTTTCCTAGTCCCATCAAATGCTCGAACAGAGATCCTAGCTGTACGAATTTTCTCCAAATCATACCCTAAGCGTTTCAGAGTTGCTAGAGGGCATATGTTTAAAGCCGATCCATTATCAATGAGTACGCGGGCCACTAAAGTATCCCGACACCTGACTGAGATATAAAGGGCCTTATTATGTCCTCTTTCTTCATCTGGGAGCTCCTCATCCGAGAAGGCAATTTGGTCTTTTAACAAAATGGACCCGACAAATTCCTCCAACTTCTCCCCGGTCAATGGATTCTCGGGACGTGTATCTCACTAAGAACTTTCATCAAGGACTTTTGATGCTTATCTGATGTTTGGAGCAACTCTAACAAAGAGATCTGTGCAGGCATTTTGCGAAGCTGCTCTAGAACGAGTACGAATAGGTGATCTCGGGTGAGCCGTGTTGTATCAATGTCACTTGATGTAAAAAAACAACACAATAAGCATCATGACAGATGAAATTGGTCCATGACAACTCGATCGTGCATTTTATTAAGTGAAATTGGATTCCAAAGACATTAACCTAAGAAATGAAAATGACTCCCTAGGGAATTAAATTCCTAAAACATCAATTTGAAAAATTGAAATAACACTCTGAAATTGAAATTGAACTCCTAGACATGAAAATAAAGACAATCTTTTCTATATACAATTGACCTTTTGTCATGGACCCAAAAAAATGATAGAATAAATAGATTGCATAGTGTAAGGTAAGAATACTTACTTCCCGAAAGGAAAAATGGCAACCACATAGACATACACATGAGATGTGAGGTTCGACACCTAAACTATAGGGCTTAGCAAATTAGAGCTAAGAGGAATGATCCGACTAGTCGCAGTCTCGCGTACAAAGGTCGGGTCCTCTTAGCTCCGGCTTGGTCAAAGAAAATCCTATAGTCATGCGATTTCGCAGACAAGGATAAACATTTTGACACCAAGAAAAAAATTTCGGAGTTGAGAAAGGCAACCTCTACATCGCAGTCTCACGTTCAAGGTTGGATCATTTCTCAACACCATCCTAACATCCTTAAATGTGGTCCAGGTCCAACGGCAGGTAGTGTGTGCAAAGTGTTGTGCTAAAACCATTTAAAAATCATGCACAGCAATTAATAATGCAAACATCACTTCAATATGAGCAAAAAAATTCAACATCAACACCTTCCTGCAAAACAAAAGGTTAGCAAACACTACATCCCTTATAACTCCTTTCTGCAAAAACATTTAACACTTCATGTTAGGGGCGTACTGGTATCCATGCTGCCAAACAAAAAAAGTATTTTTGAAAAGAGAAAAATTAGGCCTATGTCCACTATGAGTTTTAACTCATGTCCCCAGTGGAGTCGCCAAGCTGTCGCGACCTTCCCGAAGGTGAATCACCATGGGAAGACTAATGGATTACTAAGTCCGAAAACTTAGTACGGACTCTCCCAAGCCCTACCAAGCGCAACTTGGTACTCAAAATTTGACCTATTTAAACATGTAATTTTATTTAATTAGGAGCCGCCACTAATCAATTAGGGTTGATTAGAAACCCAAGTAAAGTATGGGAGAATACTTTACTTCTGCGAACCAGAGATTCAATAGGTTCGGGGACATAATTACGCTAAGTTAAACTAGCGCCCTTTCGGTACCCTTTCTCTTTAAGTTTCAAAAATATTTTTTTTTTTCAAGCAATCTTGGTTGATTTTAACCTAAGCCACTAACATGGAAAGGAGTGGCCATGCAACTCACAATCAATAACATTCAGTAAATCCAAAAGGGCGAATATAAAAATCATGATCAACCTTAAAACAAAATAAGCTATAACTAAAATGCATGACCTAAACATAAAATCTAAAGGGGATGACATCTACCTTTTTTGGATTTTTTTAAAAGTTAATTATATATATAACTCTAGTCTAGATTTAATATGCATGATTCTTACTCTAACGACATATGACGTGCAATTCAAATGGCCTAACTCTAATGACATATGTTAATTGAAAACTATTGTAACATGTGTGCAATTTATCTAAATATGCATGTGCTACATGATGTGGGATGAATGATGTATTTTGCTATATGCATATGCATGATCTTTTTATTTTTTATTTTTTTTATTTTTATGTCCTTTTTGTTAAAAAAAAAAAACTATTTAACTAATGAAATTTCCTAAGCTTCTACATCATATGCAATGTAAACTATAAGACTAATCTAAAATGCATTAATCTACCCTATTATGCGACAGATTTTTTATGCATTTTTTTTTAATCTTACTAAAAAAATCAACACATATAATGCAACCGATCATGTAAAGCACACAATTTAGCCCCGACCCAAGATAGAAAATCAAAACAATCAAAAACCCGATCCGACGTCTCGCGGCTCAATATTTTTGATTATTGAGATTTTTAACACGACACAACGACCTCACTTAATTGGAATTCAATCAAGCATGCAATACTTTAAACGAGAAAACAAAATATTCAATAATTAATTTATATAGGAACTTTACTTACCTTGTCTCTTCGGAAGAGACCTTCTTTTGTGAGCCGACCTTCAAGACCTGCAGCAAAAGAGACGCTTTTTCTCCTCTCTCTCTCTCTCTCTCTCTATTGCGTTGTCGTTCCTTTTCTCTCAATTGTGGCTGTATTTTTTGTGTGTCTTTTCAGTGTTTGTGGCCCCCCTTTTTATAGGTGAGAGGACTATGTTATTTAAGGAAAGATGATAAATCTGCACGTTGTCTATTTAGCTCTTGTATCCCATGTGCAATATTTTTCCAATATTTCATCCGACGCTTTCCTTGAATATTGAAAGAATAATGAGAATATTCTCAGGAACATTCTCATATTCCCGGGAATATTCTCATATTCCAACTCGTCACCCCTTAACGGGAATATTTCATCTGACACTTTCCTTGAATATTGAAAGAATAATGCGACTATTCTCGGAACATTCTCATATTCCCGGGAATATTCTCGTATTCCAACTCATCACCCCTTAACGGGCCTGGCAAAATTCTCTTTCACCGCGGGCTTAGTCCAATTTATTAAATTAAAGCTTAGAACCATCAATTGAAGCCCATTTGCCACATGTCCAATGCGAATGCAATAATGCTCCTAAAACTATATGCTATGCAATTTAATCCTAATATTTTTTGTTTAGGGGTTAAAATTAATCCCTAAATTTTTGTGCATTAAATTACAAATGATTAATCAAAATTTAGGTGTCAACACGTAAGTCTTTGTATTTATCATTTGGGATAGCTTTGGTGGCTGACCAGTGCAGTACAAAAGTTACTTGGAGAAGTAAAGGATCCACATTTAAATATCAAATTTCTTTCCGGTCTCAATTTCTCTGTAAAAAGCACTTCGGTAATAGATCGCGACCGGTTTAAGACCTTTCTAGAGATGACCCACCAAGGATGACGCCCATATCCAAGCATTTCAAGGAGAAGAAGAAGGGATCCCGCGGTCCATGGGAAGCTCTCAAGTTACTTGAAGGGCTGAGTTCATTTCTTTTCATTAAAAGTCATGAAGGTATGAACATTTTATCAGAAAAGCCACATAATGTTTTTTTGTTAGAATTTGTCACCGAAATCACTTAGTGATCATTTTTCCTCTCATGTAATACTGAAGTGATCTAGCAAAAAAATTTTGCATTAAAGTGAATATTGTAAAAAGGTCATAGCACTTTTAATATCTTTTTCTCAAAACATTGCTTTGTAAGATTATCTAGAAATGTGTATCGTTTATCAATAGTCTTTTCTTTTATAAATCCTATAGAGAAAGTCAAAGGTATATTTATGAGAAATGATACCATAAAAAATTAAAATACATCAATATGTCAAAATCTTTTTCATGTCATCAGAATTCTTAATTTTGGATTGGTACGGTAAAAATATCATTTGCCTATCACAAAACGTTCCTAAAGTTTCACTTTTTTTTGTTTGCTCCTAAATTTAGTTTACTATGTTATTAATATCCTAAAATACTTTTTGGTGTCGCTAATATTCCGAACTTATATTTGTGTAACAAGAAAAAATTGGAGTATTAGAGGAAATAGGTATAGTTGAAAATATTTTGTGACATGATAAAATATTTAGGGCTTAGTGTCACACTTGGCGTAAGGGGTTTTTTTTCGTGGCACTATAAAAAATTCATATGCAATTGACACGGCTCAAGAGAGTGAGCCCGGGACACGGACAGAATTCAGCCATCCACAGGCCCAGCTAAGGGACTCTCTTGAGCCCGTGACTGTTCGGTTCCAAACGATCGTCCTGTCCTGTTCGGCTTTTCTGCTTGTCCCTTGTGGCTAGAGGATCAGAGGATTTCGTGGGGTTCCAAGGCCTGGCCATGCAGACTGGCCATGGCAGGCTATCTTTGAACTATCCCATGCATTAGACCATGCTGTAGCCTTGTAATCATTATGTGTATTTGAATATGGCCGTCGGATCGATGAGGGGATTGACGGACCAGATTAGTTCGACTCTTGTATAAATAGGATAACCTCACCCCATTTGTAAATTGCTTGATCAGAAGTGAATACACGTCCCTTTACTCTCAAATACGGTTCTGGTCAAGTGAGTGATCGAAAGGCTGACTTAGGATCGTTCCTAAGGCCGCACGGGTGTGATTTGTTTGTTGTAAATCGATCGGCCTGTGACAAGTGGTATTAGAGCCTCGTTCGTATCTCTGTTCGTGATCCAGCAAGCACAATGGCTGATCCATGTTCCAGTGTCGCGAATGTCCAGGGTGAGGATCGCGAGGATCGTGGAAGGGCGATCGAGCGGGTCGGCATCCAAACCAGGTGTAGCCGTGCTGCATCCTGTTCGAGAGAATCGACGAGGGATTGGGAACGTCGTATGACAGCTCTAGAGGAGAACGTCTTGGACGTTCACAGACTGGTGAACGACTTGACCCAGATCGTCGATGGGGTGGAAGTCGACCGAGAGGGGTTCCTGGTTGAGATGCAGGAACTAAAAGACGGCATGGGAGAATTCCGCGACGAGCTGCTGGGGTCGTTGGTCCGAGAGCTGCAGCATCGAGATGAGGCTTGGGAAGCTGTTGTAGCGGCCATGCGAGCTGAGATCGGTGAGCTCAAGAGAAAGCTGACCGAAGTGGAAACTGCACGCGCGAATGGGGCGATCGCCATGCAACCACGCATGGACACCTCGAAGCCAAAAGAATTCAAGGGCTCACGGGTGGCCAGGGACGTGGATAACTTCCTGTGGTACATGGAGCGGTACTTCCAGTCCACAGGTATGACCGATGATATGATCCGGGTGAATACGGCGGCCATGTATCTGAGCGAGAATGCCCTGCTCTGGTGGCGCCGTAGGTCTGATGATAGGAGTGGCGACCCTATCACGACGTGGGCCAAATTCGTCGAGGAATTTCGACGGAACTATTATCTCGCTTATGCGGAGGAAGAAGCTTGTGACGAGCTCAAGCGTCTCGAACAGAGGGGGACTATTCGAGAATTTGTCAAACGGTTCTCGGAGCTGCTGCTTCAGATCCCATCCATGACAGACGTTGAGGCGTACCATCAATTCATGAGCGGCCTCAAGTCATAGGCCAAATAGGAACTGAAGCGGCACAACGTGAGGGACCTCACAACGGCTACAACTGTGGCCGAATCCCTTGAGGAACCTAGAGCGGCGGTGTCCACAGCCAAGCCCGACTACAAGCCAAGGGAAAAGGCCAATGGTGGGGGAGATCGAAATCGATTTAGGCGTCCCAACGGAGGAAGGCCACCAGTGGCCCCGCCTAAGGCTCAACCAGAGTCGAATGACTGGGGACAACGCTAGAATCGCACTTATAAATACTTCTTCTGTGACGGGCCACACATGGCTCGAGACTGCCCCAAGAGGGGGAAGTTAGCAGCCCTATGCTGGGATGATGAACCGCGAGAAGAGGAGCGGTTCAGATCGCTGAGGATCCTGAGTACCATCAAGGCCAAGGTGGCCAAAGAATCGAAGGGGATGATGTTCGTTGACGTGAAGATCGGAGGTACCACGATTAGCGCACTCGTGGACACCGGAGCATCCGATCTGTTTATCTCCCAAGAGGTCGCGAAGAAGCTGAATCTTTGGGTCGAAGGAGGAGCCGGCTGGCTCAAAATGGTGAACTCGAAAGAAGTTCCAACTAGTGGCGTGGCTAGAAACGTGGAAATGTGCCTCGGGACCTGGACGAGTAGGGAGAATATTGAGGTAATCCCCCTTGACGACTATGATTTTGTGTTGGGTTTGGGATTTCTTGATTGCATCAATGCGGGCATTATGCCCTTTGCGGATTGTATATGCATTCTGGACAAACGGTGCCAATCCATCGTGAGTTGGGACGCAATCGGAAGATGCTCTCTGCAATGTAGCTATCAAAAGGTGCACGAAAGGGCGAGGTGACCTTCTTAGCGACACTGAAGGTCGAGGACATGAAGGACAGCGAGGAAGATGTTCCAACTGAGGTGGTCCGGGTCCTCGACGCGTTCCAAGACGTGATGCCGCCCGAGTTGCCCAAGAAGCTGCCACCTCGTAGAGAGGTCGACCACAGAATCAAATTTGTGCCTGAGGCGCGACCCCCGGCCATGACACCTTACCGCATGGCCCCGCTTGAGTTGGAGGAGCTAAGGAAGCAACTCAAAGATTTACTGGATACGGGGTATGTTCGGCCATCCAAGGCCCCATTCGGTGCTCCTGTACTATTTCAAAAGAAACATGACGGGTCCCTTCGGATGTGCATCAACTATAGAGCTTTGAATAAGCTCACAATCAAGAACAAGTACCTAATCCCCCTCATCGCAGACTTGTTCGACTAGCTTGGAGAGGCCCGATGGTTCACCAAGCTGGATCTTCGGTCGGGATATTACCAAGTTCGGATTGCCGAAGGAGACAAACAAAAGACAGCGTGCGTAACCAGCTATGGATCATATGAGTTCTTGGTCATGCCATTCGGCCTAACCAATGCCCCGGCAACGTTCTGTACGTTGATGAATAAGGTACTGCACCCGTTCCTTGATCGGTTTGTGGTTGTATATCTTGATGATATCGTGGTGTATAGCCGGACGCTCGAAGAACATATCGAGCATTTAAGACAGGTGTTCCAAATTCTGCGAGAGAACGACCTGTATGTGAAGCCGGAAAAGTGCACCTTTGCACGAAAGGAAGTACCTTTCCTTGGGCACATCGTCGGGGGCGGACGTGTGCGGATGGACTCGGCCAAAGTCCGAGCCATCACTGAATGGGAGCCACCAGCCAAGGTAGCGGAACTAAGATCATTCCATGGACTGACGAATTACTACCGGCGGTTCGTACGTGGCTACTCGAGTATCACAATACCTCTTACGGACATGTTGAAGAAAGAAAGGCCGTGGGAGTGGACAGACCAGTGTCAAGAGGCCTTCAAACGACTGAAGTTGACTATGGTCGAAGGACCGGTTCTGGTGCTGCCCGACTACTCCAAACCATATGAGGTAGAGACTAATGCCTCTGATTTTGTGATAGGTGGTGTTCTGATGCAGGAGGGGCACCCGATAGCCTACGAATCTCGGAAGTTGAACGACACTGAACGGCGGTATATGGTCCAAGAAAAGGAGATGACTGCCGTAGTGCACTATCTTCGGACGTGGAGGCACTACTTGTTGGGATCGAAGTTCGCCGTGCGAACGGATAACGTAGCTACGAGCTAATGTCAGACCCAAAAGAAGCTTAGCCCAAAGCAAGCTCGATGGCAAGACTTCCTTGCAGAGTTCGACTACGTATTGGAATACAAACCGGGGAAAGCCAACTCAGTCGCCGATGCCTTGAGCAGAAAAATGGAGTTGGCCAACACGGTAAGCCGTCCTAACTGTCCCTTACTTGATCGAATCAGGGAAGGGCTCCCGCACGATTGAACGGCCTAACAATTGCTCGAGTACGCTCGAGATGGTAAAACGAGAAGGTTCTGGTCAAAAGACGGCCTTCTCTACACCAAGGGACGGAGACTTTATGTGCCGTTCCACGGGAGATTGCGGAAGGAAGTGTTCTAAGAATGCCACGACTCCAAATGGGTGGGACATCCGGGGATCCACCGTACCATGGCACTGGTTGAAGAACAGTACTACTGGCCACACTTGAGGGACGACGTTGAAGCATATATCAAGACGTGCCTCGTGTGCCAGCAGGACAAGATTGAGCAACAGCATCCGTCAGGGCTTCTTGAGCCACTACCGGTACCAGAACGACCATGGGAAAGCGTCTCCATGGACTTCATCGACAATCTCCCGAAGTCCGAAGGTTATCGAACCCTCATGGTTGTGGTGGATCGCTTCTCCACGTATGCGACGTTCGTGCCCGCTAGCAAGGATTGCCCAGCCGAGGAGGTGGCAAGGCTGTTCGTGAAGCACATCGTCAAATACTGGGGTGTCCCACGAACGATTGTAAGTGATCGTGACCCTCAGTTCACTTGGCGGTTCTGGACCGAGCTTTTCAAGTTGCTGGGGACGAGTCTCAACTTCTCCACGAGCTTGCACTCTCAAACATATGGCCAAATGGAGCGGGTGAACTTGCTCATCAAGATCTATCTTCGGCACTATGTGAGCGCAACCCAGGCCAATTGGGCAAAACTGATTGATGTGGCTCAGTTCTCGTTCAACTTGCAACGGAATGAGTCCACCAACCGAAGCCCGTTCGAAATCGTGACCGGGCAACAACCGTTCACTCCTAGTGCGGTTGCCACGGGCTACAAGGGGAGTAGTCCTTCCGTGTACAAGCTAGCCAAAGAGTGGTAGGAACAGGCTGACTTGGCGCGGACGTGTCTTCATAAGGCTTCCAAGCGGGCCAAGAAGTGGGCAGACAAGAAGTGGCGGCATGTGGAATTCCAAGTTGGGGATCTCGTGTTGGCCAAATTACATGCGGTCCTTCGGTACCGCGATGTACACAAGGGCCTAATCCGATGATATGAAGGGCTCTTCCGCGTGGTCCAACGGGTCGGCAAAGTAGCATACAGGCTAGACCTATCATCCAAGCTGAAGCTGCACCCGGTGTTTCACGTAAGTATGTTGAAGCCCTATCTTGTGGACGAAGATGATCCAAATAGGGGCGAATCGCAACGAGCGCCCCTTGGCGCGAAAACTTCCTATGACCATGATGTTGAATGCATCATGGCTGATCGGATCATACGGAAGAAGTATCGAGCACCTAGATGGGAGTACCTTGTTCGATGGAAAGGCCTTCCGGAGAGTGAAGCAAGTTGGGAGCCCTACGAGGCTCTCTAGCAGTTCAAGCGACACATTGATGCATTCCATATTGAGGACGCGACAAGGGCGTCGCCAGATTAGGTGGGGGAGAATGACACGGCCCAAGAGAGTGAGCCTGGGACACAGATAGAATTCTGCCATCCATAGGCCCAGCTAAGGGACTCTCTTGAGCCCGTGACTGTTCGGTTCCAAACGATCGTCCTGTCCCGTTCGTCTTTTCTGCTCGTCCCTTGTGGCCAGAGGATCAAAGGATTTTGTGAGGTTCCAAGGCCTAGCCATGCAGACTGGCCATGGCAGGCTATCTTTGAACTGTCCCATGCATTAGACCCTACTGTAGCCTTGTAATCATTATGTGTATTTGAATATGGCCGTCGGATCAATGAGGGGATCGACGGATCAGATTAGTTCGACTCTTGTATAAATAGGAGAACCTCACCTCATTTGTAAATTGCTTGATCAGAAGTGAATACACGTCCCTTTACTCTCAAATACGGTTCTGATCAAGTGAGTGATCGAAAGGCTGACTTAGGATTGTTCCTAAGGCCGCACGGGTGCGATTTGTTTGTTGTAAATCGATCGGCCCGTGACACAATGCTCATGCCAAAGGTTTTGGAAACTACAAAATCTCAAGGAGACAAGAAAGGGAAGAGATGATATCATGAGGACTATCAACGTACTCGCCACCATTCCTTCTCAGGCACGCTACGATCTCCTCTTTCTCAGCTTCGTGCAAGGAAAGATGGATCTGTTTGTGCATTCGCAAACAACAATTTTCTCCTGACAGTCTTTTCTCCTTTTTTAATCATTTGATTTAAGTCAGTCTGCAATCCTAAGATCCTTAAACCCTAAATTGTATAACTCAATTTTTGATCCTCAATCCTCAGAATTTAGAATCCAACCCTATATATGTTTTTGTGTATTTTAAAACCCATCGCCTCCTCTTCTATTAATATAAAAAAAAAAAAAATCATTTTCATCACCTCAACCTCACTTGCCTGCCTTGACCTCGCTCACCTCTCTTCACTTTCCTTGCTCACCTTTGTTTCCTCACCTTGTATGTTGATTTTTATGATTTGGTACTTTTAGTAAGTACGAAATTTTTGTTGTTACGTTATTTTATATTTTGTTTAACATGTATTGATGTTCATAGTTCAATTATTTAATATTGTATTGTTGATGGATGTATAATTTGAAATAATATGCTTCTCCCTTTATGAAATATAAAAAATAAAATGAAAAATAATTGATTGGTTTCAAATTAAATTGAACTCAATCTGATTCTCACTTGATTCTTGATCTCAAAAATTAGCAATTAGCATTGTGCAAATTGATCTCTGGATTAAGTGCTCAACTGACTCAATTCACACTATACTCAAGTTATAGTCAACTCTAACTTGTCATGATCCCTCAAGGTCTAGTTCGTACTTCAAACGTGAGGGACTTGGGTAGGTCATCTTGGGTGCATTTGGTTCAGCATTTGCAAGTGACTTTGAGTCTAATGCAAATGTTGAAAGCCCAAAACTACTTGGAGAAATGCAATTGTGTTTGGTAAAATTTCTTTGCAAATGGACTTTGAGTTAAATGTGCATTTGTAAAAAGGACTTTTGTAATGGGCTTTGAGAGGTATTATAGATATATATATATATATATATATATATATATATATAGATGTATGTATTTTTTTTTTTTGGCAAATTGAACTAAATCCTTCACCAGACCGGTGAAGAGCTACGAGCGCCGGTGGTCATTGGCTGAGGTCGCACGGCCCCAATCGAGGGCCGCCGGAGGTCGGGCAACCTCTGTAGACGGCCGGCAGCCCTTCTTCGGACTAGGCAAAGGGCTACCCCTTTCTCAATTTAAAAAAAAAAAAAAAACCAAGGGCAAAATCGAAAATATGAAGAACTAGTGATGGTAGTTTTGAAAGGGAAAAAATAGTTTTAGTATTCCATCCAATGTTGAAAGCTCAAAATTAGTCTCTACTACTTTTGGGCTTTCAACATTTTGAAGGCCACTTGAAAGCTGAAATTCAACTTTAAAATTAAACCAAACGGCTTAGATTGGTCAAAAGAAGGTAAATCATTGAGTTGTTGAATTTTCTCGGGCCTAAAATCCCATTAGAAATATTGAATCAAATGCACCCCTTGTCGGCCTCATCTCACACGTGTAGCATTGTCGCTCATTCTCCTATAAAGAAAGTAAATCCTTTTGTTTTTGGTCAAAAGAAGGTAAATCACTGAGTTGCCGAATTTTCTCAGTACTGTTTATTGTCGTTATTCATCTCGTACCTCACACTTGGACTCCCAAGGGATAAAATTCGCTGGGGCTAGACTCGGATAAGAACAGAGATATTCGAATTTTGATGTAAGTGTAAAAGGGATCGCCTTTTCAAGTCAGGCGAGAGAGAGAGCAATTAATGAGACCAGACGAGCAAAATAGCTAAAGTTTAAAGCACCTTGTCCTTTTCTATATCATCGATGAAAGAGCCGATGCGCTTTTTCCTTTTCTAATTCAGTCCATACTAGGGGTGATCGGTTCCCGGTTCGGTCCGGTTCCAAGGTGGAACCGGGAACCGGACCGGGAGGACCGGTTCCCATTTTTTGGGACCGTGGACCGGACCGGATGGTCCTAGGACCGGGGACCGGACCGGACCATTGGTCCGGTCCGGTCCGGTCCGGTCCAATAGGACCGACCACTTAGCCAAAACAAATAAAAAAAAATACTATAAATATTATTATTTTAGGGTTTATTGCATTTTTTAAGAATTTTAAGAAATTTATTTTAAATAGAAAATTGTTGGTCTAGTCCGGTTCCATTTTTATGGAATGAACGGGACCGATGCTCCCGAGAACTGCACCAAACCCGCCGGTCCCAGCCCGATTTGGGCGATTCTCGGTTCGGGCGGTCCAATGTGCTCACCCCTAACTTGTAGGAATAGGAAGTTGGGAATTTGAGATGAGAATTGAAGGGGCGGTCGGTCCGGTCGGTCCGGTCGGTTCGGTCCGGTCCGGTTCCCACCTTGGAACCGGAACCGGACCAACCGATCACCGGTTCCGAGAATGGGAACCGGGAACCGGACCGCCAGCTATGGGAACCACCCAAACCGACCGGTCCGGTCCGGGTTGGGCGGTTCTCGGGTTGGGCGGTTCCCGTTGCACACCCCTAGTCCATACGGTGTTGATGCATCGGGCGTCACTGGCCTACACCTATTCCAACACGTGAATCACCGTCCTTCTAGTCTTTATTTCTTTTATTTTCTTTCTATCAATAACAATTTTTCATTTATTCTTTTTCATTTTTATTTTATTTCATAGGGTTTACAAAACTTAATCCCCTCGTCTCTCCCCAACCAGTAGGACGTGGACACCTGTGATCGGTAATAGTTCCCATATTATCGTAACTCCTCACGTCGCCACGAGGCCTGCGGAGTTAAATAGGGGAGTGATTATTGGCGAAAATAAAAAAAAATAAAATATCCAAAGGAAAAGACAATAGTCAATTAAGATTTAAAGCTTTCATAAAAAATAATAATTTAAAAAATATTTTTTCGAAAACATGATTGCTTGTGAAAAATAAATGATTGAAATATATTTTCATTTTTCTTAAATATGTTAGATATAAATTGTTGTTGATAATAAAAATACTTATATACAAACAATTATTTTTAGAAAAAAATATTTTTTAAATTATTGACTTTCCATGAAAAAAATGGAATCTAAGCAAGCTTTGGAGGGAGTGATCAAGGCCATTTCAATCTAACCTGAGAAAAGCCTTATAATTTGGTTGTTAATAACGTTGAGGTTGCTATAGAGAGATTGAATAATGATCATTGTTTTTCAAACCTAAGTGCTAATTAGGTGCATGTGTGGTTGAATAAACATGCGTGTAATGAAAAAGAAAAAGAAAACGTGTATGATGGAGTATAATCCATAAGTCTACGCATTCCTTTCACTCTCTCCCGGTTGAGCTAGGCTATTCATAAGTTGTTTTGCAAGCTTGTCTAAGAATTTTTACTGTAAACAATAGTGATGAAAGCAGCTTGTGTTTCTTTTTGCTGACCATGTTTTTAACCACATTTCGATTGTTGAAAGATAAATTTAGTTTATCTATGCCCAAACTAAAAGTGCTGAATGTATTGCAATCAAGAATGGCTCTGAAACATAAAAATCTACATTCACTTACAATCTATAGAAATTATAACTACAATAATTTGAGCATTCTACTAGTAAATACGACAGTTTCCTACTTTAAAAGTCCTTTTTTTCGAATTTAAAATTTTTCATCCTTGCCCTAACTTGTTCGCTTCTCTTCTGATCTTTCGCTCTATAATAACATTGCACTGAATGTGATGATCCCTTAATCCACTTTGGGTACGGGTATCATCTATCATTTTTCGAAGAAAAAAAGGGTGAGCATCTCTCGATCCTCATGCGAGCACGACCCCTTTAAAATTAATCATGTATAATCTAAAGCAAGAAACGAGTACATGACGGTCCCGAGCCATCCAAGGGTGCTTTTTATCAACCGCCATGAGGTAAGTGGGTCAATGGGAACATAAGGGTACACTTTGGGAGATACTTTAAGAAAGGTCTCGCTTCGAGGGATCGTTCGAGAAAAGACCTTATATCTATGGGGTCTTCCAGAATTTTCCCTACATAATAGAGAAATATAAAAGCACATTCAAGCGGGCATGAAAAATGAAGCATAGATTTTTCTGTTGATTAGGAAAATGTATTTCTTTGACTTATCTTTCTAAGTGAACCCAATGTCGAAAAATGAAGAAAATATTTTTCCAAAATTTTTCACAAAATAAATGGAGCTTAAGTGGAATTACTTTTCTCAAGAAAAAGAATAACATAAATATTTTGAATATATATTTTCTTAGAAGACCAATACTAAAGAATTATACAGCAGTTGGTGAAATTTATATATGATGCATACAAAATATATATATATATATATATATATATATATATATATATGTTTATATAGTGAATTAACCATAATCTTCTAGAATCTGCCATCTATTATCACAAAATAATTTTAAACTTACGATGTTTGTTTTGAAAAATAATTAACATGACATTTTTTGTCTTTTGGTAACTAAAGACAAGCAAGACATATGATTGGTAGGCTAGAGTATATGTTGCCTCTATTTTTGGAGAATATATTCTCCAAAGTTTTCCCTGACCTGTATTTTCATTTTCTTCTAGGGCCCTTCTTTATTCTTTGAACACTTGGACAATGCTGATGAAGGAAAACTCTGCCACCCGCTGCACCCAAAAACGCATTTTGATTTCCACTTATTGCTTAATCCGCGTATAACATGGATTTTTCATATTCTATTTCTCGATAGTGCAATTCCTGTTATGTTTTATGCTATAACAATTATAAGATTAAAAAGATAAAGAGATGAAACGAGTAATCTCATATAAAAAAAAACACAAATATTAAATTATGCATCCACTTGTTAATTTTTGCTATGATCTATTGGAGTTGAAGATATTAAAAAGATTTTGTGGCCATTTAATTAAAATATGTTGCACACATTTGGATTTTATTGCGTGCCTCACAATCATATGTTATTTTCGATATATCATGGAAAATATTCATATATTCAAAGAGTAAATTCACATTTTTTTATACACATCCATAATCTGAAATTTGGACATAAGTCCTATATATCATTTGCGACTACCAAGGCGGCAGACCAAGTGCGGCACAAGACTTATTATTTGGAGAAGTTGGGGATCCAAATTCGGAGGCTAAATTTCTTTTCATATGAAATAGAGCGACCGCTTTATTATGAGTTCATGTTGGTGGTAAGGTAGGTCATAATCTTCTCATTTCTAGACGGAGCATTTGAGACGTTGATATTCCTTTCTCACCCTTCCCCATTAATCAAAACGTCTCCGTATGATAGGACTTTCTCTCACATCTGCAGCTATAAATAGAGCATGCTCGTGAGGTTCTCTCTGCATCACACCACCTGCATCCTCTACCTTCCCTGCTTTCCTTTCTCTAAACACTCAAATCCTAGACTCTCTCTCTCTCTCTGATTCCAAAATGTCCACAATCCTTGCCCATCTCCTTGGGATGGATCACAAAGGCAAGCCTCATCAGATTGACCAGAGCATGTGGACCAACCTGCTTGCTTCTTTCGACGACGAGAAGTTCATGAAGGAGATGGTGAATACTCATGCTCCTGAGGAAGGAGACGTAGATGTTCAGTCTCTCTTCCATCTCGTCGACAACACCCTTCATGGAACAACTGCTATCGTCGACTCCATTGTCAACCCTAAGGTAATCACCAAAGTAATGCCATAAAATTTGTTAAAATATTATAACATATATTGTCAGTGTTAAAACACTTTTCCCCAGTGACCTTCTCTTTCATTGATCTAATGGTTAGTGAGAGAGGGTGGTTATAGTCCTCCAATTAAGGTTTAATGAGACAGTTCATGGACATGTTTCTTTGACCACTAACAGTGTATGCTCCAATTTTCTGAATTTGGCCTCTGTGAGCACATATGCAAGATCCTTTTTTATGTGATACTCCTTTAGTGTTCATAACCTCCATTTAAAAAAGAAACTATTGATAGTCATTCAAAAGAAATGAAGTGGGGTGGTTTTCACATGAGTGGAAGAAGTGTGTGGTGGATGAAAACTCAAATGAACTTATTGGGATTCCAAACTTATTTGGTTAACATTTTCTTATTATTCCATATGGTGTTAATTTTGATACAATGTGTGATAAAATGGATTTTATATTTAATAATACATATTTAACTATCTTATAAACAAATCTTCTCCTCTTTGTGAGATGGTTGAGACTTATAAAATGTTGACGATATGATCATGGATTGGCCTAATTTTTTTAAATGTAAAAGGAGAATAAAGAAAGGAAGATGTATATATTATTATTCCAATAAGGAATATTCGTACATGGAAGTGACAATATATTGAGTGGACAATGGGGACCACGCTTGCTTTTCTGGGTTGCCTTGCTTTTCACATGGCTAAAGGACGAATATGAAAGGTGAAACAATTAATATCAAAAAGCTTGGATTATCCATGTACCTTAACAAGCACTAATCTAAGTGATTATATATTAAAACTCCTACTTGGAAGCGATGTTGCATTAACGGGCTACACGGACCCCGCTTGCTTTTCTGTTACACTGTCCATGCACTAATCTGAGTAATTATGCCTTTCGATAAAGGGCTTTTTTGTTTTTCTTGTCACAATTGTCTTGGCCGGCTAAAGCTTCTTAGCTCCAGTGTTTTTTTCATTTATTTTTATATGATTTGAAACTTGTCTAATCCATGTATTATATAAACCACTTTTATCCTCTGGACATGGGATTTTAGTTTAGAAAAATTAGCCAGCTATCCTAATCAATGGATATAGAGAGGGGTTATGGACATGACTAGTGCTTTTGCAAATGAAAATGAAAAGTTAGATAACTTTTCTTAGATTTAAACAGGACCCATAAACAGCATTTGTCCATGCTGAACCCAAGTTGTTCTTCAGACTCACTAGGCCCGAGTAAATTTGGACTATCCCTTGGTCAAGAGAGTTTTTTAGTTTTTTGTATAGATTGACAATTGTTTTACACCTAATTTTGCTCCGACTCATGGTCTGACAAAACGAGATCTTTCCCGAGTGTTGGGTCTCACTTAGATTGATAGTGGAAACTAGATGTGTCAATATGAGTCATAAACCCATATTATGACTCATTTTTTGTTAAATGGGTCAAATATGGGTCCAGTGAAAGTTAAATATGGATCAAACATGGGTCAAGTGTAAGTTAAATATGGGTCAAATATGAGTTAAGTGAAAGTTAAATATGGATCAAATATGGGTCAAGTGAAAGTTAAATATGAGTCAAATATAGGTTGAGGGTAGACCCATTATTTCTCTCCTTCCATCATTTCCTCTATGCGTTCTCGACCTCCGTTGCTGATCTCGCCATCACGCCGCCATCACCATCATCGATCCCGAGCTTGCCATCATCGACTGGAGCTCTGCTTAGATTTGGGTAGGCAAGCTGCAACAGAGCTTCGACTGGTGAGCTCTAAGCTCGCTAATCGGAGCTCGACCTAGATCTAGACAGGTGAGCCGTGAGATCATCGGCCTTGGCTGAGCTGCGGCTCGCTCGAATTTAGGTAGGCGAGCCCCGAACTAGCTAGCTGCAACAAAGTTTGCGGCTCGCCCGAATCTAGGTAGGCGAGCCCCGAACTCGCTAGCCGCAACAAAGTTCGTGAGCCGTAACAAAGTTCGCGGCTCACCCGAATCTAGGTAGACGAGCCTCGAACTCGCTGGCCACATCAAAGTTCATGGCTTGCCAGATCTGGGCGAACTCGAGCTTGACCATTGCTAGTAACCTCGGTGGAGTCTAGATCGGCCGAACCTCAAGTTCATCGGCCTTGGTTGAGTTCGGGCTCGCTGGCCTGCGTCTTGGCAAGTCACCGTCGGGCGACACCAGTAGAGGAAAAGGGGGAAGAAGAAGGAAGAAGAAAGAAAAGAGAAAAGAAAAGAAAGGGCAAAGAAAAAGAAAAAGAAAGCAAAAATAAAATAAAATAATAAAAAATTCAATTTTTTTAAAAATAATTAAAAAATCGTTTTTTAAAATTATTTTCCAAAAACTATTTCAATTTAGAGGTATTCGCATTTTTATATGTGAAAAGTTTAAAGTGGATTAAATAAGTGGGAGTAGATTTTCTTAAATTAAGTTAAAATATTAATGTGTTAGTAATATGGGTCGGTTATAGGTTGGATTGGGTATGGGTCATCAAAATTATATTGCATGAAAACGGGTCAAAATGGATTAAATGGGTCGATATAGGTCGGACCATTTTCGACTCGACCCAAACCCGATCCAACCCACCCATTTGACACCCATAGTGGAAACTATCACATCTTTCGTTCCCTTTCTAAGAATAAAGTGATCTTCCTTGTAGGGCATTCAAGCATCTGGAAACCATGAATTCAAGCCTCTAAAAGAGGGCTTCAATCCACCTTTAGCAGCCATCAACGAAGTGGGTTGTCAGGTATTTCATAATCTCCCTCCCAGAAATTAGTTTTTCTGGTTCGTTTTCTAATTTTTTTCCATGTACATGCGCCTAAACTAAAGATAGGAAGCTTTAAAATTCTGTATTTTTTGCATTCTAGCCCGTTGTTTAGAGGTTGCGAATAACTAATGTCTTGCATCAACTTATTGTCCTGTCATCAGCTCACTTGCAAGGCCTTAGACACCAAAAATGTGCGCCAAACCCTGGTCTCCCTCTTTCACGAGCTATCGAGCTACTCGTGGGTTAACAAGGCTCTGATTACCCTTTCATCACTTGCTGTGTTCTATGGTGACTTTTGGCGACTTGCTCGAGTTGAACCATCGGACAAGCTCGCAGAATCTATGGCCGTACTGAAGGGGTTGCCTGCAATCACCAAGTCCCCAGACCCACAAAAGATCCACGTTTTTGGTGTTCTCAACGAAATGATCAAGACCACTCTGAATATGACCCAATGCATTGTGGATTTTGATCATGACTCTAAAGATGTTCCCGAGCTATCTACGATGATTGATGTTGCAAGCAGCGTTTATCATATCATCATCAGCATCCTTGCTTGTTCTATTCAGTTCACCAGCCTCATTAGCATGGTTGATGAGTATGTTTAACAAATTAAGCATAATATCCTTTTTGTTTTTGGCTTTTTATTATGAAAGATAATGATCAATGGTCTAAATTGTTTTAAGATACTCTAATTACCATTGAGAAATCACAGGAGTGAAGATCTTTACTTGGAGGAGAAGAATTGAACTTATCGCTTGATATGGTCCCAAAAAGATCGGAACTTGATGAGAATAAATATGCATGACTTGTAATGACTCATGCCACTAAGAATATTTTCTTTTTCTGGTTTTTTTCAGCAACAAGGGAAAAGACCTGCCTACCTTTGCTCGAAAAGTGAAGATGATCCACCACACTATCAAGAGACATTACGAAGATTTTTTACAGAAAAAGGGTAAAATTTGTCTTCTCCTTTTCTACTTAATTAAGCCTTAAGTACATTGGACCGATTATCTTATGAACTTATTTTTTTCATAATGCAGAGGAAATTAAGGAGTATCAGAGGCTGCAGCGACTCTTTAATGCCCCTACCGATAACGTGGAGCTGATCAAGGCCTTGTTTTACATTAAGGATGATCCTCAGCCTCTCTTCATCGGCTCAAAGAAGACAAAGGTTCGTCTCCAACTTTCTCTAGTTTAACATCACTCTTATGTTACAAGTCCAAGACATCGGGATTTTAAACAACATGCCGTTGTCATAAAATTGTCTCTCGCCAAGAATTTTATCTCATGCATTCGTTGGAATCAAACAGAGAAATAGTTTTCACCAGTTGTGCAATCGATAAAAAGCATGTGATGCACCAATGTTTATAACTCTCCTTGTTTCATAGGATAAGGTCGAATCACTCCGGAGGAAGAATGTGTTGCTGCTGATTTCGGACCTCAAATTGACCTCTCACGACCTCTCAATCCTCATCAAGATCTACAATGAGCGCAAGTTCCACGAGGAGCGTTACGAGATTGTGTGGATCCCTATAATCGAGCAAGAAGGTGAGGATGTGATCAAACACTTCCAGAACCTCCAGTTGCAAATGCCATGGTACTCGGTGCAGTCCCCTGCACTTATCAACAGGGTGGCCATCAGGATCATTAAAGAGAAGTGGCATTTTAGACAAGACACCATGGTGACGGTACTGGATCCACAAGGAAAAGTTTCAAACCAAAATGCCATGAGCATGATTAGAGTTTGGGGTTGGGATGCTTTCCCTTTCACCGGTGCAGTCGCAACAGACATTTGGAAGAGGCCTGGCATTAGCTGGTTTGAGCTTTTGGTGACTGACTTCATTTTTCCGAACATACAGGAAGCTGTAAGTTCGTGCTCTTCTTCTTTCAGTTTTCTTTTACCCTTCCACTTTTTTATACAACTTGGGTGCGCTCATATGGGTGTGAAAAGAAACTATGATCTTTGAGATTGCTTATTACAAGATGAATTTAGTTATTTTTCATTGATAAAAACATTGATTTGGCCATCTCTTATCAGATCAAGGCTGAGAAGTACATCTTCCTGTATGGAGCGGAAGAACCTAAGGTCATCCAAGAGATCGAGGAATCGCTAAAGAAGATGATTGACGATGGCTTTTCCATCGCCGCCTTCAACGTCACCAAATCACAGCTCTTTTGGACCCGCCTCGAGAGCTGCATGCTCTCCAAGCTACAAACCAGAGCGGACTTGCACGAACCCCTTATGCAGGACATCCTCAGGCTCTACACCAACTTCAAGAAGGATGGCGGGTTCGCAGTCCTCACAAAGGGGTCGCGGATCGTGATCAATGACTCCCACCTTCACGTTACAAAGGTCCTAGTGCAGTACGAGACATGGAAGAAGCATGTGAACGTGAATGGGAAGACGTTCGACATGGTCTTCAGGGAGCAGTTTGACCGGGTCTACGTCCTCCCGAGGTGCCACCACTTCTATATCCCGAACATGGTCGGCTACATCCCGGAGGATGTGAAGTGCCCGGTCTGCCCGCGCATGATGAACAACATTGTCAAGTTCGAGTGTTGCCACGGTGCACATTAGTCAAGTGAGGATGAGAGCGTGCTCTGTGAGTGGCTCTATGCGGCCTAGTATAATGAATAAAGAGGGCTTGCTTAGTGTGTGCCCGGCCCTCTCTCTCTGAACTTTGTCTATGCAAGATGATGTATGAAATATCTATGTGGGCTACTAAGTACTTGAAGCGTGTGCTTTTATTCTCCATAAAATGCTTCGCTGAGCACTTTTGCCTCATGACCATTAGATTACCCCGTGGCAAGCTGCAAATGACAAACTTCATGGTTGTCGAACATTTAAGCTTACAGATCCAACTTGACTTTAAATTAACTAACTCGACCTTTTTCAACTTGTCATCGACTGAGTGTGGTGTGGCTAGTATTCGGCCTTTTAACCCAATTCGGAGCAAAAATTGTGATCGTGGTGGGGAATGATCAATGGGACACAAGTCCTTTCCTTCTCTTGCGACTCCAGCAATTTTGTTCCCCAAGTACCTTTTTATCTAGAGGAAGAAAACGGTAACTTGGAATTGACACTAGAGACGGATCAAGCAGAGAGAACATGAGAGGAGAAGCAGGCAATACTATTTGACTTGAAGAATACAGGTGAGGAATATTGAGATGCGTAGAAGATGCCCGCTTCGTCTGCTAGGTGCAGACAGCTCTAAAACCTCAGTTCAAGTCCACTAAGCGAGGAACAAACGCCGAAAATGGCAAGTCATTGTACAAAGAAGAAGGGGCTCAACGAGTAACTTACGAGTCTATTTGACTTTTGATTTATGAACTAACCTCATGAATTATGAGCACTATGCCATCACTGGCCACTAGGTCAATGAAGATTGGGAATTACATCACCAAACATATATGTTTAAGAAACTAATATTCTTGCGTGAATTACAAAATGTGAGCTATCAATTAGTTTGACATCTTCAGTAATATATTGAGCGGCAGGTTAGATAAAGCCAACATGAATACTTCTTTGATCCGCCCTCCAGTCCAATAACTAGATCTTGTATGCGATGGGATTTTTTTTTTTTTTTTTAACAATTTGAGATGCGTGTGCCATTGCTTTTAACTTGTGCGTGAGACAGTCCCCCAAGTTCTACAATTCTATGGTCAACATATGAGTAGGTTCAACACATGATTTGCACCCCACCGACGCAGGGAAGTTGAAAAATTCCATTTGGACATAAGAAAGAGGTAGAATTCATCACACAAGATGGTGAAAAAGATATGCAGGAGATGGGTGTCTTGTCGCTCTACTCCACCACTCATAACGGAAGAGGTGGTCTTTTTGCTGTTCGCACAACAAGATTATAGGGTTGCTGAAATCTCTGGACTTTTTGCAAAGTCTTCAGTGAGGCAACTGATGTCCTGAATATTAGAGATTACCCTTCACTATTTCATTTCTATACATGAAGTCGGTTCAATTAGTAAACGAGGAAGTCATGGAAGTGAAATTCCTCAAATATTATAAGAATCTGTTACTTGTTTTTCTGGCATCCACTATCTTGGATTTAATCTCTTTTTCTCACTCTCACGAATATGTGGATTAGGATAAAGAAGCATTTTAATTACACTTGGCTTTCACCCAGGTATAAATATTCATTTACTCCTCGTCCCGGTTACTGTATGCATGATTTGAAGCACAAAGAAAGTGACCACCTTCTCCTCTTTCTAGCTCCAGGGCATGTTCGAGAGGCCTATGAAAGTGGCCCAGGCTTAGGAAGGAAATATTGGCCGGGCCAACCCGATTTGCCATCAGGCACATTCATTTACTTTGATGGGAGATAGTTACCGATGGTAGCTCGCCATTCTTGAAAGGACCAAATTTTTTATGGAGGTACATAATTACAAGATGAAATTGATGATGTTGCCAGCCAAAAATTACAATGAGACTAAAGTTATTGCTGGTAAATAAAATGAAAAGCATGTAGACAACAAAGCCTACCACAAATTTCCTAATTTGACTGATCAAATTTTATGTATCTCCATAAATCCGCATAGTTATCAAATTGACTTTCTTGTGTTTTGGTCAAGTCAAAAATGAGAGTCCCCGTCAAACTTAAAGCACTAAATCTGGGGCAGGGGTTGGGGGTGTGGGGGTTGGAGGTGGAAATGAAAGTCGACATAGAATATGAGGGAAAAACCGAGTATTAATAACTAGTCTAATGTAATATAACGATTATTCAATCTTACGAACAATCAACCAAATTATACCAAATTCATTGGTCAATCAATTCCTAAAGCAACCTTCTTCTAAGTCTTATTTGCCATGGTTGTAATGTATATGAATTTGTGTTGTATTACTCATGTACTCAAATGATTGAGTGAGGATTAGCAACAATTTATAGGACCACAACATCAATTAAACCTCTTCACTTATCATTCGGAGATTGGTTAGTTGGTGAGAATGAGGATTGCAGGTCATATAAACTACTTATTTTTTCACAAGGGTCAACTCTCACCATTACAGGTGAACTTGAATTTTGAAATAGTTTTATTTGGAAGATGTGTGATAAACTCATTGGCAAAATTTACCTCCACCCGTGGTGGTCGTGTGGTTTCGCTCCTTCGCCCTTTGCCCCCATCGCTAGGGGAGGGGTTCGAATCCCTGCATCCGCATTCCGCACGACTCACCTATGACTGGGTCTGTGGAGGCAGCTCGGCTCACCCCGGGTTTACCATCTTTGGTTGTCGGCCTTGTGAGAGTTCCCAAGTTATCAAAAAAAAAAACTCATTGGCAAAATTCAAATGTCAACATTTATCTATATCTTTTTCCTTTTTTTTTTTTTGCTAGAATTGTATATCTTGTTCAATAAAACTACAAGAGGCGCTCTTGTGTGTACAAGTTAATTTGTTCAAATTCAATTTGATCCCTCAAGGAAGCACAAATACTTCCTTAATCTTCTTGTGGGACATTAAACATTTAATACACAAGTCAATAATGTATGAGCATGTACAGTTAAGTTACTTTAATTGGAGGAAGCTATCATGGTAATTTACCATCCTTAAAAACACAATTTCCTTTAGAGGCGAGTGATTAATTGTATTGCCACCAAAAGTTATACAAGTAGCATAGTCATTTATTGTAAATAGAAGGATAAGCATCTAAAAAACAAAACGTACCATATTTGAGTCCTTTGACTTATCAAAAATATGCATTTCCAAAAAAAAAAAAAAATTATCAATAATGATTGCTCAAAAGTGGATGTGTAAGAAGAATATATCATTGTTATTTCAAGATTATAAGCAACATGAGCTCACTCATGGCATTATCAAACCACCTTATTCAAAGACTTTGAAATTTCCTAGGAATCAGTCCCACAAGGATCGTCAGAATTGTTCCCATGAGAATCACTTGTCCGGTCTTCAATTGCTTGCATTAACATCTGGTTTAATTCTTCATACCTCCTCTTATAAAGTTTTGGCCTCCTCCAAGGAGAGTTGGTCCACCGATGCCTCCCACTAGCCTTTGATTGGAGACTTCTGTATATCTTTCTGGAGTTCAACAGGGTGTTTTCTTGCAGCTCTTTTCTTCGACGATTCTGAATTATGTTCGGATAGCTCACCTAACAACACAAGAAGGGGATGTGACTTCGACCTGGCCGAGACAGGCTTGATCGCGAGGACTGGCAACAGACAAGGCCTTGTTGCCTAGCTTGAAGTGTACAATTATAGAGTCCAATGCACATCCGAATAGATGTCAGCAGCCGTCCTAGGATCTTGCTTGCGAGGACAGCCAAGAGACAAGGCTGCATATCCCAAGCAAAAGGGTGCAATGATCGACTCCAGCATACTTTTTGAATAGACGTTAGCAATCTTATGATCATGAGATGGACTTGTCAGAGTAGCCTTCTTCAGAGTCTTATTGTCCATCGTTGCATATATTTGAGATTGACTCGCACATGATTGAGTAGGGATTAGCTGCGATTTATAGGGCCATGACACCAACTAAACCTACCCCAGTCTCGTTACTGATTGGTGAATTCAGTTGGTTTCCATGTGTAGCATATTATCTACCTATTTGTAGATACAAATTCAATCTTTTATCTTGTTTGGTTATATTTCTTCCCCGATTATGACCATTCATGAAAATTGGTCAGAGAGCCAAATAGATTTTGTTCCTTGAATTTGTCAATTTTCAATTCAGTACTTAAATTGACTTTTTATTTTATTTTTAAACTCAATCCATGAACCTATCTATTCTTTAATAAGTTCCCAAATGTTCCAATCTTCAGCCATAATTTTTTTTATGCACTCAAGAGATTGTTAAAAGAGCATATGTTTCGTAAGTATAGTTAATGTTATTCCCAATTCCAATTGTGATGATAGATGTAGAGATATGAAAGTTCCTTTTTGTCGCTCGATTAGTTTAAGAATTCTAAGTACCACTGTGCCCACATTCGTGCTAATTTTCTAGGAAGCTGCTCACATTGAGAAAGTGTATTTCCTTTTTGTTGCTCTACTTTAGTGTCGACTTGAGCACTAGTTATTTGAGAGAATATCAGGCTAAAAATCCTAGGAAAATTGTCTAAAAAGTTTTAAACCTAGTCTATGGCAACTAATTTAATCATTAACTTTTCAGTTATATTAATTCAGTTCTAAACCTTTTAACGAATTGTGAATTTAATTTATTCGACTAATCTTGGCTTGACATTACTGACATGGACAATTTTTTTTAGTTTTTTCCTAGTTTTTTCCTTTTTCTTTTTTCTTACAAAGGGCTAACAAAGGGTGAGTGACTTGTTGGCTTATGGTCAAGGGCCGGTGAACCTTGCTGGCCCATTAGCGAGGGCTAAGAAGCCCTTGCCAGTGGTAGGCAAGTGTTGTGGCCCTCCCTATGGCTTGTGATGGCCTAGTCAAGGGCTTGCGATGCCCTTGCTAGATTTGGGCAAGGGCGCCATTGCCCACGCATAGGCTCTCGTCGGTCACAACAAGGGCTCGCAATGACCTTGTTAGCCACAATAAGAGCTAGCAAGCCATTACCCAATGGCCGGTGGCCGATGGCCCTACTGGCCGTATGTAAAAAGAGGAAAGAAAAGAAGAAAAAATCAATAAAAAATTCAAAAAATTTTAAAAATTTAAGAATTTTTTACATTAGTGCTCGTTACGCCACATAGAATGGTTAGTGATGACTAAACCATCACGTCAACAATATTCAATCAAAATAGATAAAATAACTAAATTGGCAATCATTAAAACCCTTAGGACTAAATTGGCACAATTAAAAAGTTTAGAACTTAATTGGTAAGTTGTCAAAAGATTTAGTACTAGATCTGCACAATTGAGAAGTTTAGAATTGAATTCATTTAGGACTGTTTGGATACTTTCCCTTAAAAAGCCCCGTTGAAATGCGCCCTTGATTTAAAATAGTGTTAGATTTTACTCATGAATAGTCATGTTTGGGCATGTTTGGATGGGCAATGTAAGTGGTCCAAGCTTAGTAAGGAAATTGATTGACTAAGCCTGCCAATTTGTGTTTAGTTGGCTCAAGTGAGCTCCGACAGATTGCGAGGCTCATGCTCGTGTTTACTTTAATGTATTCTCCACCAGTACTTGGAATCCATTGCCATAAGGAAGTGCATCAAACCACATTAAAATATATTGGACACTAAAGTTGCAGAGAGCAGAAAATCTTCTTGGTTCACGTTACAAACATTTCGAACTAAATGAGGAGGTCCAAAGGAACAGACATTGACGATGAGGATAAACTGGCTTTAAAATATACATGCTACATAAGACAGTTGATTTGATATGACGGGTCTCCATGTACAAAGACAGCACCCATCATTGAGTGTTGCCCCAAAACTGGGATAGTCTCTGTTTCTTAAGAAGAAGAACACCTCATAGCCTTCAATTAGACCTTCGTCCTTATATAACAATGAGTTGAAGACATACATGGGAACATATAATTTTAAAATACATTGATAGAGTTGACAAAAGACAACGCCTATGCTCAGAAATGGTGGAAGAGAAGAGGCACTGTTTTATAATTGTTTCCATCATAGCTCATGACTTATCAACGTCAATGGCATTTACGGTACCATCAATGTACATGTTCAGCACTTGCCAATAAATCCTGGAAGAGTATATAAAAACTTGTGATAAAAATCATACACTGATGAAATATAATGGAAAACACTTTTAAACAATTGAAGAAAAAAAATAATGTTTGAACAATTGATCTACAAAGAAAATGAATCATATCATGACAAAATTGAAAATATATGAATTTGTGTTTAGAAAATGTGGAAGATGGAGAAATTGACTGGTGAATGTCCCCATTATTTTGAAATTGTAAAATTCGTTCCATAGTTACTAATGAATTTCCAAAATTCCCCTTAACAAATCAAATGGGATTCCATAAAGAAAGTCTCATAGAGCAAGTTCACCTTCTCTCTTCCGCGGGCATTCATTTCATTCCATTTCATTTCAATTATCAAAACAAGGACAGCTCGGGGATGGAGAGAGCTTGGGCCATGTGCTTTATTATTAGTTCTTACACCCGTCCCTTGGATTTTTTACGAGTGATATTCGAGATCACACATTTGGTCCGACATCAATTTCTACTTTTGAATCATACAAGTACTATGGTTTGGACGCAAATAATTTCTTGCAGTATATTACCAATCAGCTGGTATGAACTCTTCTTCTAGAGTGATAATCACTAACTTTACCGAGTCGCGGTTTCTTCGTTCCCTTGTTCCCACCACCACCACCATTGCTTGCACAGCGACGTGTCATGCTGGTGATGGTGCTTTGGATTTTTGAATGGTAAGATACCAAGAAGTGTTTTACATCCATGTCTTCACACATTAGAGGCAACGATGGTCCGCCATTTTAGTAACGTTTTCACACCACACGAGTGTAATACAGAATGACCAATCAAAAGTAAATACATTCATGCAGCATTATGTGAAATGAAATTCATATATAACACATAAGCAATAATGATTAACTAGTTATACCACGTCATTGTTACCACGAGGTGTATTTATCAAGCCAATTGCTAGTAGGATAAACATGCTTTAGCAAATTCATAGATATGTACAATGATGTCATATTATAGCTTGAATTGTATACCCCATATGCTATTTTATTTTATGTCTTAACAAATTTTAACCACTAACTTATGAGAATGAATTATTTATCAACAATTGAGATTCGGAGAAATACCCAAATAAGCATTTTACAATTTTGACTGGCCAGATTATGGACAGAAAGCATGCATTTTTAAAGTCAATGATATGGATAAAATCTATTTGAAGTGAGTTTTGCTTTGGAAATTTTACATTTAAATATGATTTGAAGTCATGATGGATTGCATTATCTTTCCAAAAAATAAATATTTGTTTGTAGGTTTATCTAGAATTTTTTTTTCTCTATACCTATTTTTCTTTTTTAAGGTACAAAGGGAAAGCAAATATATATATACATATCCCTTCAAAAAGCCCTAAATTATCTCAAGCTTTTTTTTGTATCAACAATACCCTCAAACTGATAACAATTTAATAAAAATACTCTTTGTCTACGGCAACAAATCCTAAACTTTGCCTTCTTTGGCACAATTTTTTTTTATCAAGCTAGTACAAATATGGGCTTTCGATGACACCTACAAAAAATTTTGGGCATTCGTGTCACCATAGACATAGTTTCAAATTTCTTATGACATAAGAAAAAACAATTTGACCAATTAGTGCTATAGAAAAAATGATTTAGGGTTTTTGTGGTTTATACAAAAGGTCATTTAATGTAAATGACAACAAAGCCTCAAGCAGATAATAAGGGGGATAGGTGATATCATGAGAAAAATCGTCTCACTCATAATTGTTCATTTCCTTCTTCTTTTTCTCTAATTTTAGTGTGTGCCATAATAGTGGAAAATGACTAAACGAAGACATTATCATCTCCTACAAGAAAATATCCTTCCCTTTCTATTCGTGATTCACACTATCTTTTGGTTGACAAAGTAACGGGGATCCATCTTGAGTTTACATAAGAATGTTCTCCCAACATCTTATCTTTTTCCAAATAATTTTCTCTAACTTAAGTGTCAATGATTTTGGACCTTTTTCACTTAAAAAATAAGACTTTCCTTCACACTAATAAACCAACTATCAACCATTTTCATAACTAACGTGGGATAACCCCAATAAAGCCAAACTCCTACTATGGAATAAATTTGTTATGAGTCTTGACTCTTTTGAACATCTCTTTGGAAGACTAAACACTTATTAAATATATTAGATAAAAATAATTAATTTTCCAAAGTAGTTGTAATGTACAATATGTATTATTGAGAGTAAATGTTATTTAGAGTACTCCTTAATAATATTTTTTTATATTATCCTCAAATGAGGAATATTGCTTTGAAGGATTTAAAGTGCAGTTGTCCTCGTGGTCCCCTTAACGTCTCGTTCGTTCTTATGGACGGTGGAAAGAGTAGGGGAGGGTGCTTAGGGTTTTCCCCGTCGTGTTGGAGACCAGACAAGGACGCCATTGTTTTCTCTCTCCTCCCCCCGCTTTCTCTCTCTCTCTCCTTTCCCCAAGGAGGGGTCCATTGGAACCATTTTTTTCAAATCTCTCTCTCTCGCAAAAAAAGAAGAAGAAGCGGAAAAATAGTGTGGGAATAAAATAAAATAAAAAATAAGCGACGTGTCTTTCACTTTGCTTGCCGAAATTATAAATTGAGGGTTCTTTGATTAAGCGAGAAATTATAAAAATATGCACAATGATAAAATTCCCGCAATATGCTACTAGAAGAGGGGTGGGTGGAGTTACAAGAAAGCCCCTCGGATTGTAGAGCGATTGATGGAACCTGAAAATGAAGCAAGCGATGTCCCCTTGAAAGGAAGCTTTTGAACTAGGAGCACATTTTGAAGGGGCCTACATTTAATTTTAGAGGTTGAGACCATACCACACAAAAAAAAAAAAAACCATTTAGACTAGCAAATCAACAGCGAATCTACTCAAAATTAATATTTATGTTATGAAAACTTCAAGTTGGTACATATATATCATATTTGCCTCGAATACATTTTCCTATCATAAAAAATTCCTTCCAAATCACCAAAGTCTTTGATCGGAGAATCCCTAATTTTGGCAATTTGAAAGTTTTTATAATAGTTTGGGGTAAATGTGATCCTAAGTCTTCTAGTTTAAGATTTTTTTGTAGAAAAAATTAGTTTTAGGTAAATTACCAAAGTCTTAGATTGGGAAATCCCTAATTTTGGAGTTTGGAAGTTTTTTATAATAATTTGAGGATAAATGTGGCACAAATCTTCCAGTTGAAGATTTTTTAAATTTTTTGTAGCATAAAATAATTTGGGGCTAGTCACCAAAATCTTAGATTGGGAAATTCCTTTTGGAGATTTGAAATTTTTGTAATAATTTGAGTCAAAATGTGACGTGAGTGTTTTAGTTTAAGATTTTTATTTTTTTTTTTTTTTTATGCATTGCCCATGCAAAAAGGTAATTTGATGCAGAAACGACAAAATCTAAAGTTAGATAAGGAAGGCAGTAGATGACCTCATGAGGGACATCATCGGAATCGTGACCTTTTGGTCTTAGGGTTTGCTACAATAGTTGAAAACGACTCGACAAGGATGTTATCATCTATTGCGAAAAAAGATCGTTCCTTCATATGTTTGTGATTCACGCTGCGTTTTGCGACTACTACTAAAGCGATGGTGGTCGGTCTCGAGTTCACACAAACAATTATCTCCCAGGGCACTATCTTTTCTCCTCTTTCAATCATTGTACTTTTATATTCTTTTGTTGAAAGGTTTTTCCTTATTTTTTTCTTCAAATAAAATCCTCGACACGCTTATTAGATATTTAAATCCAGTGACATGGCAAATTCCAATGCACACACGCAATTAATTTTTTGAAGATCAGTCGTTATAGATTACTTGCTTTTCAAAGTGGTAATTGCATTTAACATAAAAACGGTCAGTACGTCAAAATTACATATTTTCTCAATAGTTGTTTAATTAGTTTCTCTTAAAAAAATACGTGATCAACCTATTATCGATATCTCACTAATAGTATTTCATAAGATGCTAATTTTGAAATTATGTTTCTATGGATAATATGTGAAGAGTCACTTTAAATATTGCTTCAATGGCATTTGTTAGTTCTTTGAAATCATGAAATTTTCTTAATTAATTATTAATAAGCGCTCCTTATTTATGCACATTTTCTAACAAAATGCATAAATAATCTTGGCTTTTATGTTTTGTATTATGAAATAATAATTTTTCTACCCCCATTTTCTCCATTAGTCCGGTATCTCCCCTCTCTCTCTCCAAAGAAAAACCGATATCTGGCATTGCATCGCTTTTTCTTGCTTTATGTGAAAGGATTACTTTTTCTTCGACTACTTTGAATATCGATGCCAAACTCCTACTTCAATTCCAAATTAGCTATAACAAAGCATGATACAATACCATGGATCTCGCAAAATTTTTATCCCGCGTACCGATAATATGGATCTCGCGAAATTTTCAAGAACCTAGAATCTATCTAGTGGAACACATTCTTTAATTTTTGGGAGCTAAAATTTATCCTACATACCTTGGAATAGGGAACATACCCTATCATGGGTTTAAATGTTGATTCCAAGTTTCACTCACCTATATTATTAATTTACGATATCACTAAATCATCATATTCAATAACTATTATTTACTGTTACAATCCACCGATTACAACTCATATTTAAACACATAAAAAATCTTAATCATAAAATGGAAATTCATATTAGTGGTTTTAAATTATATATTCATCATTGAATGTCATGGAATATCATAAGATTATGCAAAAAAATAAATTAAGAAAAACACAAAAACTTATTTCATAATCCAAATTCTAGATTTCACTTTTCTATAATTTGAACCCTACCTATTGAAATAGTTTCTCTATCTTGGCACTTGAAATTAGATAGTTATCTAGTTATCTGATTTTAGATTTTATCCTAAAAGCTAGAATCATGCTCACCTCTAAATATTTCTTTCGATTTCTTTCAAAGAATTAAAATGCAGCCTCCGTCATCGACCTGACTGTCTACTTCGTCATTTTGGCCCTCATCCCAGATCACGTGTAGTATTTTCTGTCTTTTTCGATTTCACTACAATCCTCATAAGAAGGTAATATCGTTGAGTTGTCTGTCTTTTCTCATTATCTTTATTGTCGTCATTCATGTCGTGAATCATGCTTGGACTCCTGGGGTATAAAATTCATGCTGGGGCTACACTCGAATAAGAACAGAGATTTTTTTATTGGATGAAACAGTGGGCCCGAGGGCGAGCAATTAATAAGTGAAGTTGATGGCACCTTGTCACCGATCAAAAAAAACGAAAGCACCTTGTCCTTTTTCACCTGATCAAGGAAAGAGATAATGCTATTCCATTTTTCCTTTTTTTATATTATTTTTTTATCAGATCCTTTATTTTTCAACACGTGAGTCACCGTCCTTCTAGTCTTCTCTTTTCTGATTTCTTTCTGTCAATAGCAATTTTTCTCTCTCTTTTTTTTCATTTCTTTTTAATTTCTATGGTATGGAAAGCCTAACCCCACATTTTCCCCCTCCCAATACAGCATGTACACCTGTAATCGGTAAGATTTTCCAAATTATCGCTGCTGAACATTTGGGGGAGTTAAAAGGAGGAGTGATTATTCGCGAAAAAGTAAAATATAAAAAATTCGAAAGGAAAGTACTAGGGTTGATTAAGAATTAAGCAAGCATTGGAGGGAGAGATCCAGGCCATTTCAATCCAACCTTTAAACTAGATGATTCTTAAAAATTTTCCATAATTTGGTCGTTGATAACATTAAGGTCGCTAACTAGAGATTGAGCAAGGGTCATATAATTTTAACCTAAGTGCTATTTTTTTTTCTTTTAGGTGCATGTGGAGTGAACATACATTTGTGTAACAAATTTATATCTATAACTCTATGCATTTCTTTCACTATATTAAATTGGGAAAATTAATCAATCAGTCTTAAACCTATTTTATGAATGTCAATTTTGTCTTGAACTTTCCAACTTTACCAATTTAGTCCTAAACTTTTGTGCAAAATTTCAATATAGTCATTTCGGTCAATTTTCGCTCGAAGTTAGTCTATTCATAGTTGATCGTGTTAGTTAGCAATTTTTGATGAAAATTGATCAAAATGACTATTTAAGAATTTTGTACAAAGGTTTTGGACTAAATTGACAAAATTAAAAATTTTGAGATTAAATTGGTATTTATATAATAGGTTTAGGACTAACTGCACAATTTCCTCTAATTCAATGACATTGAAAAAATCTATATATAATATGTTTTTACTTTCAAATTTTGCTTTAAATTCGATTTTAAGTTTTTATCAATTACATTTCAATCATAAAAAACATCGCTTTGTAGGTTTATCTAGAAATTTTTTTGTCAATACTCTTTTTTTATTTTAAAAATTCTGTAGAGAAAATGAAAGGTATATATTAATGAAGAAAAATGCCACAAAGAAAATCTATACTGAGTCTAATGTATCACTAATATCCCAAACAAAATTCCATGTCACAAAAACTTCCCAGTTTGTATCAATGTAACATACTAATTATGAAGAATTTCTCAATCACTGTGTTATTAATGCTCTCAGATTTATTATTTTGTGTCACCAATATTCCAAGTATTGACATCGATAGTTATATTTTAGAATTTTTGTGACACCCTAAAATGATCGGGGCTTAATATCACGATATACATAATTAAATATTTTTTATGATATTAACCCAATTAAACGTTATGCTCGTGTAAGAGGTTATTCGTGTAAAACGTAAAAAATCTCAAGTAGATAATAAAGGGGATTGAACATCATCGCACTCGTCACCATTGTTTCTTGGGCACCCTGGATTTCCTCTTTTTCACTTTTCTTTCTAATTTTAGCGCGTGCCGTGCTATGGGAAAAGGACTGAATGGGGAATTATCATATTTTGCTTTTCTGTTTTTGGTCGGATCATATTTGCTTTGAAAATGCTAAAAATGGATCCTTGGTCATGGTCCCCATCAACGTGTCTTTCGTTCATTGAGTAATCGTACTGTGCGGGTCATTCGTCAGCTCTCATCCAAGACCACGCGTAGGATCCTCGCCCGTTGAACGATTCCCCTGTGATGTCCTTGAAAGCAGGTAAATCATTAGTGAGTTGTCTGTCTTTTTCCTTGTATCTATCATTGTTGCTGTTCATGTCGCGACTCACGCCGTGGGTTCTTTGGTTATCGATAAAAAGTAATAATGAAGACCGGGAGGAGGAAGGTGATTCACGTGTTTGAATAGCCGTAGGGCAGTGATGCCTGAGAAATCAGCATCCTATCTGAACGCAAAGAAAAGAAATCGCATCGTCATCGTCTCGTTTCCTTTTATAATGTAGAAAAGGACAAGGTGCTTCGATTTCTACATTTCTCGTCCGGTCTTCATCAATTGCTCTCTCTCTCTCTCGCATACACGCACGTACCCTCACACACATACGCACATAATTATTAAAATATTTAAATTTTAAACAAACGCTTTAATTTAACAATCTAAACAATTAACCATTTATATATAGAGAGTATATAAATCACATAGACAAATGATATGATGAATTTTAATATTCTTTTATTTTTTAAAAGATCCTAAATTCAAATCCTTTTACATTTCTTATTTACTTTCCTTATTAATTCACACTACGTATAAAGAATGTTAGAAAATTTAAATATTAAACGATGCATTCATCTGATTTTTGGTCATTTGGTAGTTGTTTCATAAAATATTCAATATACTTGTCTCATGCAAGTGCTAAGCAAATCCACAATTATTTTTAACTTACTCGTCAATATTTTGTTGTGAAATTTGTTTAGTACAAGAAAATGTAAATTGTCATATGTAAGTAAATAAAGAATGTGTAGTAGTAATTGAAAAGGAAGTTAGCAAAGAGGAGCTTGAAGTATGTGGTAACATCAGTTTTTGCAGAATATTTTCTCCAAACTTTTATCAGACCTAAATTAGCCGCTTTTTCAACTTTTAAGGGCTTCTTTATTCTCTGAACACTTTAGACAACGCCGATGAAGAAATGTTCTTCGATGCTTGGGGTATACGTGACGAGTCCAATTCATCGTAGCTTTTAGTGTGGTTAAGTACTGACATATGATTTAACGGTTGAAGAGCATTGGGTTACATGCACCCGGTAGCCCCAAACATCTTGATGATGAATCAGTAACATCCTCTTTGAACTTTTGACCGAAAAAAAAGAAAGAAAAGAAAGTCCTTCGTGAACCATAGATTGCTTTTATCCTCTAACGAACTTACAAAGCCTTTTGGTTTGAACGTGTTGCTTCATCGCGTTCAACACAGATCATATCTAATTCTTGATATTGTAATTCATGTTAAGTTTTGGTTTAAAACAATCAATAGAGTAAAATGATAAAGAGACAAAATAAGTAAAATCAAGTGAACAATCAAGAAATGCCATGACAAAAAACAAAAATAAAACAAAAATAATCGTTGGCTACAAAGTTTTCCATACGAGTTATTAGCTTATGTATCCACTTGTGAATTTATTCAATGATTTATTAGAATTGGAGATATTAAAATGAAATTATGGCCATCTAGTTCTATGCAATAATATGCAGTAGACGTTTATTTAATTGCGTGCTCACAACAATATGTTATTTGGAGAGTATTAATTTTCTGCAATCAGGAAATATTTACAAGTTCAACGAATAAATTGAAGTTATATGCACATTAATGGTCTAAAGTTCGTACTTTACCAAAAAAAAAAAAAAAAATGGTCTAAAGTTCGTAGACGTAAGTCTTTGTATTTATCATTTGGGATAGCTTTGGTGGCTGACCAGTGCAGTACAAAAGTTACTTGGAGAAGTAAAGGATCCACATTTAAATATCAAATTTCTTTCCGGTCTCAATTTCTCTGTAAAAAGCACTTCGGTAATAGATCGCGACCGGTTTAAGACCTTTCTAGAGATGACCCACCAAGAATGACGCCCATATCCAAGCATTTCAAGGAGAAGAAGAAGGGATCCCGCGGTCCACATGAAGCTCTCAAGTTACTTGAAGGGCTGAGTTCATTTCTTTTCATTAAAAGTCATGAAGGTATGAACATTTTATCAAAAAAGCCACATAATGTTTTTTTGTTAGAATTTGTCGCCGAAATCACTTAGTGATCATTTTTCCTCTCATGTAATACTCAAGTGATCTAGCAAAAAAGTTTGGCATTAAGGGGAATATTGTGAAAAGGTTATAGCACTTTTAATATCTTTTTCTCAAAACATTGCTTTGTAAGATTATCTAGAAATATTTATCGTTTATCAATATTCTTTTCTTTTATAAATCCTGTAGAGAAAGTCAAAGGTATATTTATAAGAAACGATACCATAATAAATCAAAATACACCAATATGTCAAAATATTTTTCATGTCATCAGAACTCTTAATTTTGTATCAGTACGATAAAAATATCATTTGCCTATCACAAAAAGTTCCTAAAGTTTCGCTTTTTTTGTTTGCTCCTAAATTTAGTTCACTATGTTATTAATATCCTAAAATTCTTTTTCGTGTCACTAATATTCCAAACTTATATTAGTGTAACAAGAAAAAATTGGAGTATTAGAGGAAATAGGTATAGTTGAAAATATTTTGCGACATGATAAAATATTTGGGGCTTAGTGTCACACATGGCATAAGGAATTGTTTTTGTGGCACTATAAAAACTTCATATGCAATGCTCATGCCAAAGGTTTTAGAAACTACAAAATCTCAAGGAGACAAGAAAGGGAAGAGATGATATCATGAGGACCATCAACGTACTCGCCACCATTCCTTTTCAGGCACGCTACGATCTCCTGATTCTCAGCTTCTATTTCTAATAGTGGAAAACGACTTGACATCACCATTAGCTTCGTGCAAGAAAAGATGGATCTGTTTGTGCGTTCGCGAACAACAATTTTCTCCCGACAGTATTTTCTCCTTTTTTAATCATTTTAATTGATTCAAATCGGTCCGTAATCCTAAGATCCTTAAACCCTAAATTGTATAACTCGATCTTCGATCCTGTCCAGCCCTATATATGTTTTTATGTGTTTTAAACCCTATCACCTCCTCTTCTATTAATATAAAAAAAAAAAAATCCTTTTCACTCACCAACCTCACTTGCCCATCTTGACCTCGCTCACCTTTTTTCACTTTCCTTACTCACCTTTGTTCCCTTGCCTCGTATGTTGATTTTTATGATTTGGTACTTTTAGTAAGTGTGAAATTTTTATTGTTATGTTATTTGATATATATGTTTAACATGTATTAATGTTCATAGTTTAATTATTTAATATTGTATTGTTGATGGATGTATAATTTGAAATAATACACTCGTCCCTTTATGAAATACAAAAAATAAAATGAAAAATAATTGATTGGTTTCAAATTAAATTAAAATTAAATTGAACTTAATCCAATTCTCAATTTTAAGCTCAATAAGCTTGATTCTCGATCTCAAAAATTAGCAATTAGCATTATACAAATTGATCTCTTGATTAAGTGCTCGACTAACTCAATTCGCACTATACTCAAGTTATAGTCAACTCTAACTTGTCATGGTCCCTCAAGGTCTTGTTTGTACTTCGAACATGAGGGCCTTGGCTAGGTCATGTTGGAAAAAACTCATCTTCATACTTGGGTAAAATAATAAAGTCAATGTGTGTTCGAATAAATAAAGCAATCGCAACGAACTTTGAGGCGTAATGTCATTTTCTTTAAGGATTTATTTGCCTCACAAAGTTGTTAATGGTCATGACAAATATCCTCTAGGATACAACAAAATCTTAAATGAGAATACTAGATAGCAATTCTAGTATTTCTTCATGGTTTCTTTAGGAAACAATGGAAAATATTGGTTGCAGTTTTGGGAAGAGGACTCGAAAAATAATAATGATTCTTCATTTCATGGTTTTCCAAAAATTTATATATATATATATAGGAACATAGGCAACTCTTCGTGAAATGTTACAAAAATTAACAATGATATCCTTTGGAAGAAGTTATATAAACACAACTTTCTAAGGATTAAGAAGTTATATTTGAATAGGTACGAACTCTAAGATAACCGTTGGAAAAAAAACAAAATTCGAAATAAATAAATAATAAATAATAAATAACCACAACTTCTTCATAAACAATTGCATTGTTTCAATATGACATTATGGTTAATTTTTATAAAAATAAATTCGAATTTTTCAATAAATAAAAATTGATGATCATTGGTTAGTGTCAAATTTCGTCCACGTGTGCACTCATATCTTTTCGATGTGAGACAATGCACTTCTTGATTTGTTCTACAAACAAATTACAAACAAACTACCAACAATCCCCCACTTTTGTTTGTAAAACAAAATTACCAAAATAAAAAAACATTATAAAAAGAAATGCAGCCAAAAATTTCCTTGAGATTAATATATATACATAAAGGTCTCTTTCAAGTTAAACCTTTACTTAGTGTAAGTATCTCAAAGCCCTATCGAAGTGACAAATAGCTCGGCTTTAAATTTGTACTTTTAAACGATAGAATCGGACATACTGCACATATATTAACCTCTTGTTTCAGCGAGAAGTTCTATATTACTCCGCACTATTATGACCATGTGCTTGATCCTATTTCATGAGCTCTCTAGAAAGCAACCCCTGACTTTCATAAGAAGCAACACTACTTCTAAGCTCATATAGGTGAAGTATCTACCATGTGTTTCTGTTACTATTAACACATTACAAATTTGTAATATACTTCGTTAAGAATTCAATTCGACTTGCAAAACATAATAGACGACACTGACTTCTCATATCAAGGTCACGTCAGTGTCAAACAATCACATTCAATAATTTGTTCTTATCCATTAAACCTTGTAACTAATGATGTTCTAGAAAAATGCCGGGTTACCATTACTAGTGATTTTAATTAAAGGATTTCATCCCTGTTTCTCATGAGGTCATCTTTACCACATCTCTTGGTAAAACCTTTATACAAGAATTGACCAAATTTTTACTTGACCTCACGTAGACAAATGTTATGGTACCACTTTAATCAATTGTCTCACATACATATGCCTTAGACTAATATGTCTAGACTTACCATTATAAGTGCTATTATAAGCTCTTGTCAAAATAGCTTCACTATCACAATGTATAGAAACATGAGGCATAGGACTTGGACATAATTTGATACCCAACAACAAATTCTTAATCCATTCAACCTCTTTCTCGGTTGCTTTTAAAGCAATTATTCAAATACCAAAGTTAAGTGAGTTATATATATATAACGTCATGTGAAAATCCACCCAAAATTGGATTGTTTATCTCTCACAATTGTAATCCAATTAGTATCGATGTATTCTCATAATACAGTCGAATAATTATTATAGAATACTCCCAAATTTTTGATTCACTAAAATAACCAAAATTCAAGAAATAGCCTTCCAATGTTCTCTAATTGGATTACAAATAAATGTACTCAATGGACACACGAAATAAGCAATATTGGGTCAATACAGTGCATCACGTACATTCCCTATAACACCCACGCTAAAGACCATTTACCATGAATTAAATGGATTATTCATTTCTTTGAAACCTAAGATATTGAAATTTATTCAACATCTTTTTCACATAATCAATTTGGCTCAAAGAATAACCTCCACTATGTTTTAATTTTAATATCTAATAATATATCTACTTCTACTATAAGAGAAAAATTCAGAATAGTCAGGATCAAAAAGGCCATACCAGGGAAGAAGCACACAACTTTCCATGCAATCGACACTTATCCCTTGTGGGAAAAAATCATCTTCGTATTTGGGTAGAACAATAAAGTCAATGTATGTTCGAATTTATGGAGCAATCGCAACGGATTTTGAGGTATGATATCACTTTCTTTAATAATTTATTTGCCCCACGAAATTGCTAATAGTCACTGACAAATATCTTTTAGGATACAACAAAGTCTCAAATGAGAATACTAGATAGCAATTCTAGTATTTCTTTAGGGTCTTTCTAGGAAATAATATGAAATAATATAAAATCTTGACTGCAGTTTTGGGAAAAGAACTTGAAAAATAATAATGATTCTTCATTTCATGGTTTTCCAAAAATTGATATATATATATATATATGAACATAGGTAACTCTTCGTGAAATATTGCAAAAATTAACAATAATATCCCTTGGAAAGAAGTTATATTTGAACATGTATGAATTCTAAGATAATTGTTAGAAGAAAAAATAAAATTCGAAATAAATAAATAAGAAATAACCACAATTTCTTTATGAACAGTCACTAGTTCAATATGACATTATGGTTAATTTTTATAAAAATAAATTCGAATTTTTTTCAATAAATAAAAATTAATGATCATTGGTTAATGCCAAATTTCATCTACGTGTGCACTCATATCTTTTCGATGTGACATAAGGCATCTCTTGATTTGTTTTACAAATAAACTACCAATGGATCATCTTGTTGATCTCATCTCACACGTGTAGCATTGTCACTCGTTCTCCTCTAAAGAAAGTAAATGCTTCTGTTTTTGGTCAAAAGACGGTAAATCACTGAGTTGTCGAATTTTCTCGGTACTCTTTATTGTTGTTATTCATCTCGTATCTTACGCTTGGACTCCCAAGGGATAAAATTCGCTGGGGCTAGGCTCGGATAAGAATAGAGATATTCGAATTTTGATGTAAGTGTAAAAGGGATTGCCTTTTGAAGTCAGGCGAGAGAGAGAGCAATTAATGAGACCAGACAAGCAAAATAATTAAAGTTTAAAGCACCTTGTCCTTTCCTATATCATCGATGAAAGAGCCGACGCGCTTTTTCCTTTTCTGATTTAGTCCATACGGTGTTGATGCATCGGGCGTCACTGTCCTACACCTATTCCAACACGTGAATCACCGTCCTTCTAGTTTTTATTTTTTTTATTTTCTGTCTATCAATAACAATTCTTCATTTATTCCTTTTAATTTTTTTTTTTTATTTCATAAGATTTAGAAAACTTAATTCCCTCGTCTCTCCCCAACCAGTAGGACATGTACACCTGTGACCGGTAATAGTTCCCATATTATCGTAACTCCTCATGTTGCCACGAGGCCTGTGGAGTTAAATATGGGAGTGATTATTGGCGAAAATGAAAGAAATAAGATATCCAAAGGAAAAGACAATAGTCAATTAAGATTTAAAGCTTTCATAAAAATAATAATTTAAAAAATATATTTTTCTAAAACATAATTGCTTGTGAAAAATAAATGATCGAAATATATTTTCATTTTACATAAATATATTTAGATATAAGTTGTTGATAATAAAAATATTTATATACAAATAATTATTTTTAAAAAATATATTTTTAAATTATTGACTTTCCATGAAAAAATTGGAATCTAAGGAAGCTTTGGAGGGAGTGATCAAGGCCATTTCAATCTAACCTGAGAAAAGCCCCATAATTTGGTTGTTAATAACGTTGAGGTTGCTATCGAGAATTGAATAATGATCATTGTTTTTCAAACCTAAGCGCTAATTAGGAGCATGTGTGGGTGAATAAACATGCGTGTGATGAAAAAGAAAAAGAAAACATGTGTATGATGGAGTAATATCCATAAGTCTATGCATTCCTTTCACTCTCTTCCGGTTGAGCTAGGCTATTCATAAGTTGTTTTGCAAGCTTGTCTAAGAACTTTTACCGTAAACAATTGTGATGAAAGCAGCTTGTGTTTCTTTTTGCTGACCATGTTTTTAACCACATTTCGATTGTTGAAAGATAAATTTAGTTTATCTATGTCCAAACTAAAAGTGCTGAATGTATTGCAATCAAGAATGGCTCTGAAACATGAACATCTACATTCACTTACAATCTATAGAAATTATAACTACAATAATTTGAGCATTCTACTAGTAAATACGACGGTTTCCTACTTTAAAAGTCCTTTTTTTCGAATTTAAAATTTTTCATCCTTGCCCTAACTTGTTCGCTTCTCTTCTGATCTTTTGCTCTATAATAACATTCCACTGAATGCGATGATCCCTTAATCCACTTGTGTACGGGTATCATCTATCATTTTTCGAAGAAAAAAAGGGTGAGCATCTCTCGATCCTCACGCGAGCACGACCGCTTTTAAATTAATCATGTATAATCTAAAGCAAGAAACGAGTACATGACGGTCCCGAGCCATCCAAGGGTGCTTTTTATCAACCGCCATGAGGTAAGTGGGTCAATGGGAACGTAAGGGTACACTTTGGGAGATACTTTAAGAAAGGTCTCGCTTTGAGGGATCGTTCGAGAAAAGACCTTATATCTATGGGGTCTTCTAGAATTTTCCCCACATAATATAGAAATATAAAAGCACATTCAAGCGGGCACGAAATAGCCAACTTTCACTTTAATTACTTTTATCTGCCCAAAGATTCAGAAAACCAGAAATTTTTATATTATCATTAATTGCTTCGATTTGCTTGTCATCGCGAGGGAAGAGGATGCAAATGTGGCAATTACTACCAGATAGGCTCCGTTTGTTTTGAAGGAAATGTGATCATTATGAAAAATATATTTTCTGAAATCATTTGCTAAGAAAATGATAATATTTTCATTATTTGGTTAAACCCTAAAAATAAACTAAAAAATATTTTCTATCATTTTGCATAGAAAATCTGATGTATAGTATTGCACTTGGCCTTAATGGATCTGAGTGACTGACATTAGGGTTCTGAGCCTAGCCTGGATCAACTTCGGCACTAGCATTGGGTTCCCAAGCCTTAGCCTTGATAGACCTTGGCTCAAGCACCAGAGACCTTAGCCTAAACCCCAACTACTCAAGAATGGCCTTTATAAACCCGAGCCCAAGTGTTAGGGATTGAGCTCGAGAGTTGGGGACATGACCTTTGTGGAACAAGGCCCAGGTGTTGGGCATCCGAGCTTGGCTACTAGGATCTTGCATTTGGCCTTTATGGACCTGGGCTCAGGTATCAGGGCATCCAGCACCTACACAAGAGACCTGGGCATAGACACAGGTTTGGGGTTTGACCTTAATGGACTCAAGCACATGTACCGGGTAAATTAGGGTCATGGGCTAGCCTCAAAGGTCTTGGGCTCGAGTGTTAGAAACCTAATCATGGATGCTGAGACTCGGTAGCCGACGTTGTTTTTGTGCTAAAGCATAGAGTTTTGGGTTCAAGTGTTGATACCTAGTAATATTTTAAAAAATGCTTTCCTATTTTTTAAAGAAGAAATTATTTTTCTAAATTGAAGCATAGATTTTTTTGTTGATTAGGAAAAAGTATTTCTTTGACTTATCTTTCTAAGTGAACCCAATGTCGAAAAATGAAGAAAATATTTCTTCAAAATTTTTCACAAAATAAACGGAGCTTAAGTGGAATTACTTTTCTCAGGAACAAGAATAACATAAATATTTTGAATATATATTTTCTTAGAAGACCAATACTAAAGAATTTTACAGCAGTCAGTGAAATTTATATATGATGCATACAAATATATATGTTTATATAGTGAAATAACCATAATCTTCTAGAATCTGCCATCTACTATCACAAAATAATTTTAAACTTACGATGTTTGTTTTGAAAAATAATTAACATGGCATTTTTTGTCTTTGGTAACTAAAGACAAGCAAGACATATGAATGGTAGGCTAGAGTATATGTTACATCTTTTTTTGGAGAATATATTCTCCAAAGTTTTCCCTGACCTGTATTTTCATCTTCTTCGAGGCCCTTCTTTATTCTTTGAACACTTGGACAATGCTGATGAAGGAAAACTCTGCCACCCGCTGCACCCAAAAACCCATTTTGATTTCCACTTATTGGTTAATCCGCGTATGACATTGATTTTTCATATTCTATTTCTCGAAAGTGCAATTCCTGTTATGTTTTATGCTATAACAATTATAAGATTAAAAAGATAAAGAGATGAAACGAGTAATCCCATGTAAAAAAAAAAAACACAAATATTAAATTATGCATCCACTTGTTAATTTTTGCTATGATCTATTGAAGTTGGAGATATTAAAAAGATTTTGTGGCCATTTAATTAAAATATGTTGTACACATTTGGATTTTATTGCGTGCCTCACAATCATATGTTATTTTCGATATATCATGGAAAATATTCATATGTTCAAAGAGTAAATTCACATTTTTTTTTTTTTTGACCCAAGGAAGCCTCGCACCCTATCGACTTAAACCCTGGGGGCCACATGTATTAGCCACTACACACATGCAACCAGGTAAGTCACCCTATGACGAAGCTGGGATTCGAACTCTCGACCTTTTGCGAGAGGAAGAGAGCGCAAACCAGCAACGCCACCCAAGTCCTATATATCATTTGCGACTACCAAGGTGGCAGACCAAGTGCGGCACAAGACTTATCATTTGGAGAAGTTGGGGATCCAAATTCGGAGCCTAAATTTCTTTTCATATGAAATAGAGCGACCGCTTTATTATGAATTCATGTTGGTGGTAAGGTAGGTCATAAAAATTTTCTCATTTCTAGACAGAGCATTTGAGATGTTGATATTCCTTTCTCTCCCTTCCCCATTTATCAAAAGGTCTCCGTATAATAGGACTTTCTCTCACATCTGCAGCTATAAATAGAGCATGCTCGTGAGGCTCTCTCTGCATCACACCACCTGCTTCCTCTACCTTCCCTACTTTCCTTTCTCTAAACACTCAAATCCTAGACTCTCTCTCTCTGATTCCAAAATGTCCACAATCCTTGCCCATCTCCTTGGGATGGATCACAAAGGCAAGCCTCATCAGATTGACCAGAGCATGTGGACCAACCTGCTTGCTTCTTTCGACGACGAGAAGTTCATGAAGGAGATGGTGAACACTCACGCTCCTGAGGAAGGAGACGTAGATGTTCAGTCTCTCTTCCATCTCGTCGACAACACCCTTCATGGAACGACTGCTATCGTCGACTCCATCGTCAACCCTAAGGTAATCACCAAAGTAATGCCATAAAATTTGTTAAAAGATTATAACATATAACGTTAGTGTTAAAACACTTTTCCCCAGTGACCTTCTCTTTCATTGATCTAATGGTTGGTGAGAGGGGGTGGTTATAGTCCTCCAATTAAGGTTTAATAAGACAGTTCATGGACATATTTCTGTGTCCACTAACAGTGTATGCTCCAATTTTCCTGAATTTGGCCTCTGTGAGCACATATGCAAAATCCTTTTTTATGTGATACTCCTTTAGTGTTCAAAACCTTCATTAAAAAAGAAACTATTGATAGTCATTCAAAAAAAATGAAGTGGGTGGTTTTCTCATGAGTGGAAGAAGTGTGTGGTGGATGAAAACTCAAGTGAACTTATTGGGATTCCAAACTTATTTGGTTAACATTTTCTTATTATTCCATATGGTGTTAATTTTGATACAACGTGTGATAAAACAGATTTTATATTTAATAATACATATTTAACTATCTTATAAACAAATCTTCTCCTCTTTGTGAAATGGTTGAAGCCATTTTATTTTACTTTTTAGGCAAAGGAAGCCATTTTAATGTTGAGACTTATAAAATGTTGACGATATGATCATGGATTGGCCATATTTTTTTAAATGTAAAAGGAGAATAAAGAAAGGAAGATATATATTATTATTCCAATAAGGAATATTCGTACATGGGAGTGATGATATATTGAGTGGACGATGGGGACCACGCTTGCATTTCTGGGTTGCCTTGCTTTTCACGTGGCTCAAGGACGAACATGAAAGGTAAAACAATTAATATCAAAAGGCCTGGATTATCCATGTACCTTAACAAGCACTAATCTAAGTGATTATTTATTAAAACTCCTACTTGGAAGCGATATTGCATTAACGGGCTACACGGACCCCGCTTGCTTTTCTGTTACACTGTCCATGCACTAATCCGAGTAATTATGCCTTTCGATAAAGGGCTTTTTTGTTTTTCTTGTAACAATTTTCTTGGCCAGCTAAAGCTTCTTAGCTCCAGTGTTTTTTTCATTTATTTTTATATGATTTGAAAATTGTCTAATCCATGAATTATATAAACCACTTTTATTCTCTGGACATGGGATTTTAGTTTAGAAAAATTAACCAGCTATCTTAATCAATGGATACAGAGAGGGGTTATGCACATGACTAGTGCTTTTGCAAATGAAAATGAAAAGTTACATAACTTTTCTTAGATTTAAACAGGACCCATAAACAGCATTGGTCCATGCTGAACCCAAGTTGTTCTTCAGACTCACTAGGCCCGAGTAAATTTGGACTATCCCTTGGTCAAGAGAGTTTTTTAGTTTTTTGTATAGACTGACAATTGTTTTACACCTAATTTTGCTTCGACTCATGGTCTGACAAAACAAGATCTTTCCCGAGTGTTGGGTCTCACTTAGATTGATAGTGGAAACTATCGCATCTTTCGTTTGTTATCTCCTCTCTCTTTCCCTTTCTAAGATTAAAGTGATCTTCCTTGTAGGGCATTCAAGGATCTGGAAACCATGAATTCAAGCCTCTAAAAGAGGGCTTCAATCCACCTTTAGCAGCCATCAACGAAGTGGGTTGTCAGGTATTTCATGATCTCCCTCCCAGAAATTAGTTTTTCTGGTTCGATTTCTAATTTTTTCCATGTACATGCGCCTAATCTAAAGATAGGAAGCTTTAAAATTCTGTATTTTTTGCATTCTAGCCCGCTGTTTAGAGGTTGCGAATGACTAATGTCTTGCATCAACTTATTGTCCTGTCATCAGCTCACTTGCAAGGCCTTAGACACCAAAAATGTGCGCCAAACACTGGTCTCCCTCTTTCACGAGCTATCGAGCTACTCGTGGGTTAACAAGGCTCTGATTACCCTTTCATCACTTGCTGTGTTCTACGGTGACTTTTGGCGACTTGCTCGAGTTGAACCATCGGACAAGCTCGCAAAATCTATGGCCGTACTGAAGGGATTGCCTGCAATCACCAAGTCCCCAGACCCACAAAAGATCCACGTTTTTGGTGTTCTCAACGAAATGATCAAGACCACTCTGAATATGACCCAATGCATTGTGGATTTTGATCATGACTCTAAAGATGTTCCCGAGCTGTTTCCGATGATTGATGTTGCAAGCAGCGTTTATCAGATCATCATCAGCATCCTTGCTTGTTCTATTCAGTTCACCAGCCTCATTAGCATGGTTGATGAGTATGTTTAACTAATTAAGCATAATATCCTTTTTGTTTTTGGCTTTTTATTATGAAAGATAATGATCAATGGTCTAAATTGTTTTAAGATACTGTAATTACCATTAAGAAATCACAGGAGTGAAGATCTTTACTTGGGGGAGAAGAATTGAACTTATCGCTTGATATGGTTCCAAAAAGATCAGAACTTGATGAGAATAAATATGCTTGAATTGTAATGACTCATGCCACTAAGAGAATTTTCTTTTTGTGGTGTTTTTCAGCAACAAGGGAAAAGACCTGCCTACCTTTGCTCGAAAAGTGAAGATGATCCACCACACTATCAAGAGACATTACGAAGATTTTTTACAAAAAAAGGGTAAAATTTGTCTTCTCCTTTTCTACTTAATTAAGCGTTAAGTACATTGGACCGATTGTCTTATGAACTTATTTTTTTCATAATGCAGAGGAAATTAAGGAGTATCAGAGGCTGCAGCGACTCTTTAATGCCCCTACCGATAACGTGGAGCTGATCAAGGCCTTGTTTTACATTAAGGATGATCCTCAGCCTCTCTTCATCGGCTCAAAGAAGACAAAGGTTCGTCTCTCCAACTTTCTCTAGTTTAACATCACTCTATGTTACAAGTCCAATACATCGAGATTTTACACAACATGCCGTTGCCATAAAATTGTCTCTTGCCAAGAATTTTATCTCATACATTCGTTGGAATCAAATCGAGAAATAGTTTTCACCAGTTGTGCAATCGATAAAAAGCATGTGATGCACCAATGTTTATAACTCAACTTGTTTCATAGGATAAGGTCGAATCACTCCGGAGGAAGAATGTGTTGCTGCTGATTTCGGACCTCAAATTGACCTCTCACGACCTCTCAATCCTCATCAAGATCTACAATGAGCGCAAGTTCCACGAGGAGAGCTACGAGATCGTGTGGATCCCTATCATAGAACAAGAAGGTGAGGATGTGATTAAACACTTCCAGAACCTCCAGTTGCAAATGCCGTGGTACTCGGTGCAGTCCCCTACACTTATCAACAGGGTGGCCATCAGGATCATTAAAGAGAAGTGGCATTTTAGGCAAGACACCATGGTGACATTACTAGATCCACAAGGAAAAGTCTCAAACCAAAATGCCATGAGCATGATTAGAGTTTGGGGTTGGGATGCTTTCCCTTTCACAGGTGCAGTCGCTACAGACATCTGGAAGAGGCCTGGCATTAGCTGGTTTGAGCTTTTGGCGACTGACTTCATTTTTCCGAAGATACAGGAAGCTGTAAGTTCGTGCTCTTCTTCTTTCAGTTTTCTTTTACCCTTCCGCTGTTTTATACAACTTGGGTGCGCTCATGTGGGTGTGAAAAGAAACTATGATCTTTGAGATTGCTTATTACAAGATGAATTTAGTTATTTTTCATTGATAAAAACATTGATTTGGCCATCTCTTATCAGATCAAGGCTGAGAAGTACATCTTCCTGTATGGAGCGGAAGAACCTAAGGTCATCCACGAGATTGAGGAGTCGCTAAAGAAGATGATCGACGATGGCTTTTCCATCGTCGCCTTCAACGTCACCAAATCACAGCTCTTTTGGACCCGCCTCGAGAGCTGCATGCTCTCCAAGCTACAAACCAGAGCGGATTTGCACGAACCCCTCATGCAAGACATCCTCAGGCTCTACACCAACTTCAAGAAGGACGGTGGGTTTGCAGTCCTCACAAAGGGGTCGCGCGTGGTGATCAATGAATCCCACGTGCACGTCACGAAGGTCCTGGTGCAGTATGAGACATGGAAGAAGCATGTGAACGTGAATGGGAAGACGTTCGACATGGTCTTCAGGGAGCAGTTCGAACGGGTCTACATCCTCCCGAGGTGCCACCACTTCTATATCCCGAACATGGTCGGCTACATCCCGGAGGATGTGAAGTGCCCGGTCTGCCCGCGCATGATGAACAACATTGTCAAGTTCGAGTGTTGCCATGGTGCACATTAGTCAAGTGATGGTGGGAGCATGCTCTGTGAGTGTTCCATGTATCCTAGTATAATGAATAAAGAGGGCTTGCTTAGTGTGTGCCCGGCCCTCCTCTCTGAACTTTGCGTATGCAGTATAATGTATGGAACAACTATGTTCCCATACTGTCTCTATGTAAAACGTTTCCACTGGAAGCGTGTGCTATTGTGTGCTACTAAGTAAGCTTCTGCTTTTGTCTCTGTAAAATGCTTCTCTGAGCACTTTGTGCCTCATGACGGTTTAATTACCCCGTGGCAAGCTCCTATCCAGCTGCAAATGACAACTTTATGGATGTCCAACATATAAGCATACAGATCCAATTTGACTTGTAACTGACTCGACCTTTTTCAACATATCATCGACAGAGCACAGTGTGACTAGTAACTCGCCTTCTAACCCAATTCGGAGCAAAAGTTGTGATCGTGGCGGGGAATGATCAATGGGACACCAGTTCTTTCCTCAGTTCAAGTCCACTTAGCGAGGAACAAACTCCGAAAATGGCAAGTCATTGTACAAAGAAGAAAGGGCTCAACGAGTAACTTACGAGTCTCTTTGACTTTTGATTTATGAACTAGCCTAATGAATTATGAGCACTATGCCATCACTGGCCATTAGGTCAATGAAGATTGGGAATTACATCACCAAACATATATGTTTAAGAAACTAATATTCTTGCGTGAATTAATAAATGTAAGCTATCAATTAGTTTGGCATCTTCAATAATATATTGAGTGTCAGGTTAGATAAAGCAAACATGAATACTTCTTTGATCCGCCCTCCAGTCCAATAGCTAGATCTTGCATGCTATGGGTTTTTTTTTTTAACAATTTGAGATGCGTGTGCCATTGCTTTTAACTTGTGCATGAGACAGTCCCCAAAGTTCTACAATTCTATGGTCAACATATGAGTAGGTTCAACACATGATTTGCACCCAACTGACGCAGGGAAGTTGAAAAATTCCATTTGGACATAAGAAAGAGGTAAAATTCATCACACAAGATGGTGAAAAAGATACGCAGGAGATGGGTGTCTTGTCGCTCTACTCCACCACTCATAACAGAAGAGGTGGTCTTTTGCCGTTTGCACAACAAGATTATAGGGTTGCTGAAATCTCTGGACTTTTTGCAAGTCTTCAGTGAGGCAACTGATGTCCTGAATATTAGAGATTATCCTTCACTATTTCATTTCTATACATGAAGTCGGTTCAATTAGTAAACGAGGAAGTCATGGAAGTGAAATTCCTCGAAAATTATAAGAATCTTTCACTTGTTTTTCTGGCATCCACTATCTTGGATTTAATCTCTCTTTCTCACTCTCACGAATATGTGGATTAGGATAAAGAAGCATTTTAACTATACTTGGCTTTCACCCAAGTATACATATTCATTTACTCCTCGTCCCGATTACTGTATGCGTGATTTGAAGCACAAAGAAAGTTACCACCTTCTCCTCTTTCCAGCTCCAGGGCATGTCTGAGAGGCCTATGAAAGTGGCCCAGGCTTAGGAAGGAAATATTGGCTGGGCCAACCCAATTGTCATCAAACACATTCATTTACTTTAATGGGAGATAGTTACCAATGGAAGCTCGCCATCCTTAAAAGGACCAAATTTTTTATGGAGGTACATAATTACAAGATGAAATTAATCATGTTACCAGCCAAAAATTACAACGAAACCAAAGTTATCGCCGGTAAATAAAATGAAAAGCATGTAGACAACAAAGCCTACCACTAATTTCCTAATTTGACTGATCAAATTTTATGTATCTCCATATATCCGCATAGTTATCAAATTGACTTTCTTGTGTTTTGGTCAAGTCAAAAATGAGAGTCCTTGTCAAACTTAAAGCACCGAATCTGGGGGAGGGGCAGGGGGTGTGGGGGTTGGAGGTGGAAATGAAAGTTGGCATATAATATGAGGGGAAAATGGAGTATTAATAACTAGTCTAATGTAATATAACAATTATTCAATCTTACAAACAATCAACCAAATTATACCAAATTCATCAGTCAATCAATTCCTAAAGCAACCTTCTTCTAAGTCTTATTTGCCATGGTTGTAATGTATTTGAAATTGTGTTGTATTACTCACGTACTCAAATAATTGAGTGGGGATTAGCAACAATTTATAGAACCACAACATCAATTAAGGGCGTGAATGATAATATTTCTAGAAAAGAAATAGATTTTTCTATTTCTATTTCTAGAGGAGTTTTTGAGCTAAAAAAGTATTTGATAATGACAAAAAATTTCTATTTTTAGAATAAAAATTCGTTTGATAATTAACAAAATTTCACATTCCCGAGTGGCCGTAGTGGTCGGCGGTGGCGGCGGCGGCAGCAAGTGGTGAACGGCAAGAAGAGAAGTAAGAAAGAGAGAAACAATTTCTGATTTTTATTCCATAAATAGAAAAGTAAAAAAATTTGTTTATGATTTCTATTCCCAACCTATTTCTATTCTAGAAATAGAAAAATGAAATTATTTTATTAAATAGATTTCAATTCCAGAAATAGGTCTGAAATAGAAATCTATTATAGAAATAGAAACAGAATGGTTACCATGCGTAGCCTAAACCTCTTCGTTTATCATTCGGAGATTGGTTAGAGAACGAGGAATGCAGGTCATATATACTACTTATTTTTTCGCAGGGGTCAACTCTCACCATTACAAGTGAACTTGAATTTTGAAATAGTTTTATTTGGAAGATGTGTGATAAACTCATTGGCGAAATTAAAAAGTCAACATTTATCTATATCTTTTTCCTCTTTTTTTTTTTGCTAGAATTGTATTTATCTTGTTCAATAAAACTACAAGAGGCGCTCTTGTGCGTACAAGTTAATTTGTTCAAATTCAATTTGATCTCGTCGCGACCCTCCCGAAGGAGGTTGATGGATTACTAAACGCAGTGCTTAGCACGGACTCTCCCAAGTCCTACCAATCGCAACTTGGTACTCGATTCAACTATGATATTTATCTTACCTATTGGAGCCGCCACTAATCGGTTTCGGGTCGATTAGACACCTAAGTAAAATGTGGGAGTACATTTTACTTCTGCGAACCAAAAATCATGAGTTCGGGGACTTGTACCTTTTCTCCTTATTTAAAAAAATGTTTTGCATACAACCTTTGTTGGATTTTGTAATATTACACCATTAACGTGTAAAATATGACCAAGCAATTGCGCGAACAATAAAACAACATCCAACGATAATGATCATGAGAAAATATGAACCTGAACATATTTTTTAAAAAAATGATATTATCATTATCACAATGTTTTTAAGAGAGATTGGCACAAACCAGAAGCACGATATTATATGAAACAACTAAAGGAATGTAGCAGCAATGACCAGCAGCAATGTAGCAACAACGACGCACTAGAGCGGCAACGAACGTCAACAAATCAGCAGCAAACCAGTAGCAAATCAGCAGCAAACAGCAGCGAACAGCAGCGACCAGCAGCAATGATCAACGATGGATATCTTCAGTGATGACAGAACTTTTGTAGCCGCTATTGGAGACTCATTTGAAGACTAAGGACTCAAAAAAAAAACTACGTTGTGATGTATGCAAGGCACCACAACCTTGTGAAAACACGAAAGAGCTTTGTATGGTGATGAGAAAACTGATGATCCTCTCGTGCTCTTCTCCCCTCCTTTTATAATGGCCCCGAGCGTCTCTTTCTACGGGAAATTTTCTGAATTTCCTTTTCTCATTGCCTTAATTCATGGTTTGCAAATCGGTACGCGATTTGGTGGCCAGCTCAATCTTTCCTATTTCACGTCTTGATTCCTTCCTTTGTCGAATTTCCTGCCTTCCTGTTCACTCGATATTTTGGCTCTTGATTCTGAATCAGAAATTTAGATCCTCATTTACCAAAATTCGAATATCCATTACAACAAGAATGGCTGACCAGGGATTCCCACCTTCCTTGCATAGCCAATCAGATTGATCCCATCTTATTTCCAGCTCATTAGCTTCCTTTTGTAAGTCTCCACAGCCCCCACTTGTCACAAATGTCTTCATTTTCTTTCCTCCATTTCGTCCATCTTATCCCATGAATTCCTCCGAAGATTCTTCGTGAAAATTGCAACCCCTAGTATCCCACTGATTTCCTTCCGAATTTTCTATCCTCACGTGTGCAATTCATTTGTCCCTTTCCTCATATTATGGGCGAGGTTCATGGCCCCTTATTAGGCTGAACATAATTTCCGATTTTGCTTAAGGGTTGAGTCGCCTGCAAATATAGCCACACGTTAGGTCAAAATTTAGGTGTCAACAGCTGCCCCTCTTTGAAGGGGAGTCTCGCAGAGGTTTCCTTCAAAGATTTATGACACCTAAATTTCAATTATGCAAATGCTCTCTTTTTTCTTTTCTTTTCTCTTTTTTTTTCTTTTCTTTTGGGGGGAAGGGAAATGCATTAGGAATGATGCTAGTACAAAGATAAAGTGTGTACCTATCAAGGTTGATCTAGAGTCCTAGAAAACTGTATTCAGGTATGAAATTATTTGTTGAGAGTCTAGACAAATACCTCATATTGCCTTGAAGAGTACTTAGAACTCATCTCAAGTATTACAGACATCTAGAGCTCACCTTTGATTGCCTCGAAGGGTACCTAGAACTCACCTCAGGTATAATAGATAGACTATTGGAACTCGCCTCATATAGTCTGGAAGGGTACCTGGAACTCACCTCAGGTATGACAGACAGACTACTGGAACTCGCCTCAGATCGTCTGGAAGGGTACCTGGAACTCACCTCAGGTATAATAGACATCTGGAACTCACCTCAAATCACCTTGAAGGGTACCTAGAACTCACCTTAGGTATAATAGACAGACTATTGGAACTCACCTCATATAGTCTAGAAGGGTACCTGGAACTCATCTCAGGTATGACAGACAGACTACTGGAACTCGCCTCATATAGTCTAGAAGGGTACCTGGAACTCACCTCAGGTATCTGAATTGTCTTGATGATATACATGGAATCTTCATCGAGTAATGATTCAAAGGTAAGCAAAGTACTCGCCACATGGCTCTTGTCTCTATTAGATTAAATATCCATGTATATCTTTGAAAAAAACCAATTAAATTACTTAATTGAGATTTAAGCATACCAATTTCACCATGTCTCGCATCACCAAATTTCACAAGAGAAAATCATTATCAAGACAACCTTTATTCATGACATGGATTACTCAAAATGCCAAATAAGAGACTTCCAGTCTGAAAGGACTTTTCACTCTTTGAGATGTTGTTTCATTATTGCGGGAAATGAAATGATCACTCTATATCACCATCATCATCATGTTAACAAGGGTCCGAGCTTTTCTTGCAAGCGGTACAATATTACCGATCTGAGGGGTCTTTTAAAAGGACCGTAATGTAGGTTTGGTCAAAGGATATTCAATTCATGGCTTTGATTGTTCTTCATGCATCATCTCCACTTGGTTTACAAATCAAGAACCCTGCAAATGAAATAGAAACAATCTTGCTCGCACTTCTTTGAGCGAAGCTTTTGACATCTAAAACCCCTATGTTAATTTAAGTGCCATAATCTGAAGAGACTTTAAAGGGATGTAACATAGGCTAGGATTATGTGTTGAGAAATGAAAGGATTTGTTAGGCTCAAAGATTTTTGACTGAAGGGTTTTTAAGAAGGTGATCATCTTGGCATCATTACCAATCTTCTCCTTGGCATCGGGATTGTCTTCTTGTGTCGATACTTTATCAACCATGAGAGTCCAACATTGATCTTTACAAAATCATTGCCTTTCTATTAGAGGATGATTTTCTGAAACTTGGCCTTCGACCTCAAAAATTGGGCTTCAATAGTTTTTCTCTCACCCCTTTTTTCTCGTTTTTTTTTTCTTTTCCCCTTTTTTCGATACATTTCTTGCAATGCCCCAATGGAATAGAAAAACTTTGGCTTTTATGGCGCCATCAACTCTTAGACAATTCAATTCGTTTGAACTCTTGGGTCTACATCTTCAATCTACACTTCGAACCACATTGTCTCAATATGGTAACTCATTTACCTTGCCCCAATGTGGGGATGATCACCAACTAGGTTTTTTAGAAATTAATTTACAGGCTCAATTGGGTTATGCAAGGGATAAAATGTGTGTATGATAGAGAAATGAATGCTCTTCATCATTTTAAGGCACTTAAATTCACATTTGAGTTCATTTGCATTAAAGACACTCGAAGATTGATACTAGTGAAGGCAAGAAAGTTCTATCCATTTTTCCACCTTGTAATAGCACCCTTACCTCCAATTTGCCCCAATATGGGGTGGTTCTTGATAGGGCTATTTTTGAAAGAATTTCTTCTGACATTCAAGCTCAAAGGGGTTAAACAATGGTTACCTATACTGTATAAGGAAAAGAAATGAGATGCCCCTCATCATTTTAGTCTATGTACCTTTTGCAAGAAAGCTCTCTACCTCAAGAACATGGAATTTTTTATCCTTGTCTCAGTGTATAAGGGACCGTGTGTATGATAAGGATTGTCTTTCATCATCCTGACACTTCTCATTTGGCATTCTTAGCATCACACATCATTCATTTGACAAGATAAGCTTCAAATAAAATTGGTGATTTGGACAGGCAAAATTATTATGCATAAACTTTCAACCAATGATTGTTTCCTTGCCCCAAATTATCATGTTTTTCGGGCAAAAGAAAGATTTCATTCATGGGTAATACTTCTTTTTCAAAGATCAGAATTTACAGGATTCATGAATTCACGTCCATCCATTTCTGCTAATATTAAAGCACCCCCAGGAAATACTTTCTTCACAACATATGGTCCACTATAATTTGGGGTGAACTTGCCTTGAGGATTAGGAATGATCGATAGTACCTTCCGTAGTACTAAATCATTAACTTCAAAGTGTCTTGGGCGAACCTTTCGATTAAAGGACCTGGCCACCCGTTGTTGATAACACTAACCATGACATACAGCTCTTAGGCGCTTCTCATCAATCATGTTGAGCTGGTGATATCTTTGCTGCATCCATTCGGTTTCTATTAGCCTGATTTGAGATAACACTCTTAATGAAGGGACTTCCACTTCGACAGTAAAACCGCTTCCATGCCATATACTAGAGAAAAGGTGTTGCCCCAAAGTAGATGTTCTAATTGAAGTCCTATACGCCATCAATGCATAAGGGAGTCTCTCATGCCAATCACGATAATTATCAGCTGTCTTTGCTAGAATTTTCTTAATGTTTTTATTTGCTGCCTCAATAGCACCATTCATTTGGGGGCGATAAGGAGATGAATTTAAGTGGCGAATTTTGAACTCCTTCAATAAATCATCAACAAGCTTGTTATTTAAATTTGATCCATTGTCAGTGATGATAGCCTTGGGTACACCATAGCGAGCAATAATATCTCGTCGTACAAACTTGATGACGTTCTTCGCAATGACGGTTGTATATGAAGTTGCCTCTATCCACTTAATGAAGTAATCAATGGCCACGAGGATGAAACGGTGGCCATTCGATGCTTTTGGATTAATTGGGCCAATTACATCAATGCCCCACATTGAAAAGGGCCATGGTTCAGACAGCTGATGTAACTCATTTGGAGGGACATTTATCTTGTCTCCATGGATTTGGCAACGGTGGCAGCGCCGGACATGTTGGATGCAATCGCTTTCTAGGGTCAACTAGAAGTATCCTAATCTCATAATTTTTTAGCCAACATATGACCGTTCATGTGGGGACCGCACACTCCTTCATGTATTTCTTCCATTAGTTGAGTGGCTTCCTTGGCATTCACACACCTCAACAACACCGAATCAAAGGATCTTACAGTACACATATCTCCGTTGATAAAGAATTTTGAGGCAAGTCTCATAAGCTGTTTCCTATCAGTTGGACCACTGCCTTCAGGGAACTTTTGGCTTCGAATATACGTCATGATGTCATGATACCACGGTTTTCCATCTGGTTCCTCAGCTACCATCATACAGTAGGCTGGTTTTGCAAGAACTTCGATCTTTAAGGGCTCGACTTCTAGACCATTTGTGGCTCGGAGCATAGATGATAGTGTAGCAAGTGCATCTGTGAATTGATTGTGAGATCTCGACGGTACTCAAATGATATATTGTCAAACTCTTTTACGAGACTTTCCAAATATTCGTGGTAGGGGACCGGTTTAGCATCTCGAGTTTTCCATTTCCCAACGGTTTGGAGGATGATAAGTGCCGAATCACCGAAGACCTTCAACTTGCTAACTTCCATCTCAATGGTTACCTGAAGGCCAAGAATGTAAGCCTCATATTCTGCTATGTTGTTAGTACAAGGGAATACCAACTTTGCGGCCACGGGATAATGTTGTCCGTTGGGAGATATTAAAAGCTGCTCCGCCGACCCGGATAAATTTACTGCACCATCGAAATACATGGTCCATGATTCCTTTTCCACCGTTGAAATGCGATCGTCGGGTAGGTCCAACTCATCTTTATTTCGAATCTTCGTGGAACCATCCGCCAACATATTAGCGATTACCTGGCCTTTCACTGACTTCTGTGACACACTTTGCACATCAAATTCGGAAATCAAGATTTGCCATTTTGCCAATTTCCCAAGTAAAGCTGGTTGTTCTAGCAAATATTTGATAGGATCATCCTGGGTAACCAGATATATCTGATAATGCAAGGTGTACTGCCTTAGTCTATGTAAGACCCAAACTAAGGCGGAACATGTCTTCTCAATATTAGAGTAGTTCATTTCTACCGCAGAAATTTTTTTAATCAAATAGTAAATAGCACATTCTTTCCTATCCATAGGCCTTCTTTGAGCGAGCATTGCTCCTAGCGATTCCCCGTTAATCGTGAGATAAAGAGTGAGGGGTTGTCCTGGCGTTGGGGGAACCAATACTGGCGGCCTCATCAAGTAATGTTTCAACTCCTCAAACGCTTTTTGACACTCATCATCCCATTTGATCTGGGCATTCTTTCGGAGGAGTTTAAAAAAAGGCTTAGCCGTCTCAGAGAGTTGGGAAATGAATCGAGCTATATAATTCAATTTTCCCAAAAGGCTACAAACTTCTTTCACTGTTGTCGGTGGTTGCAAATCGCATATTGCTTTGACCTTTGATGGGTCAACTTCGATGCCTTTACCGCTAACGATGAAACCCGATAGTTTGCCAGAAGTTGCTCCAAAAACACATTTTGCTGGATTGAGGCGTAATTTAAACTTGCGAAGTCGTTCAAATAACTTCCTCAAGGTCTTGAGGTGATTCTCTCCTTCACGGGTTTTGGCGATCATATCATCAACATACACTTCAATCTCCTCATGCATCATATCATGAAAAAGTGCTACCATGGCCCGTTGATAAGTTGCCCCAGCATTTTTAAGGCCAAAAGGCATAACTTTGTAGCAAAAAGGTTCCCCATGGAGTAATGAATGATGTTTTTTCTTTATCTCTTTCATTCATCATGATCTGGTTATATCCAGAGAACCCATCCATGAAAGAAAAGAGTTTAAACCCAGCCGTGCTATCTACCAGGACGTCAATGTGAGGCAATGGAAAATCATCTTTTGGGCTTGCTTTGTTTAAGTCCCTATAGTCAACACAAACTCGAACACGACCATCTTTTTTCATCACTGGCACTATGTTTGCCACCCACTCAGGATATTGCGAGACCTCAATGAATTTCACATCGAGGAGTTTCATGACTTCCTCCTCTATTTTTTTGGAAAGTTCTGGTTTGGTCCTTCGTAGCTTCTGTTTCTTAGGAGGCATGTTTGAATTGGTTGGGAGACAATGCTCAACGATCGATGGGTCTAAACCAGGCATATCGGCATAAGTCCAAGCGAAGACATCCCAATATTCTTTTAGCAACTGGATCAAAAGTTCAGCTTCAAGTTTAGTTAGGTTTGCCCCAATCTTAACCTCCTTGATGTTTTCAGTGCCACTAAGGTTTATGGTGACAGTTTGCTTAGTAGTAAGCGGCTTCGAATTTTCATGCTGCTCCCACTCGCGCTGAATAGCATTGTGTTCATCATCACTATAGCTTGAGACTTCATAAGTTTGCATAGTGTCATGCATTGGGGTTTCTGAGTCAATGTCATCAACTTCATAATCAATGTCATCAACTTCATCGATCGCAAGGACAAAGTCTTCTTCAAACAAGCTGATGACCCCTTCAAGCGTGTCCTCTTTCTCATGCTCTTGCTTGTATAATGAATCCTCTTCTTCTTGCATTAATTTTGCAGGTCCTGGGAATGTGGACTTGATGTGGGGTATGCTAAGACTACCCCTCTCTCCTCCTCCTCTTCCTCGGTAGGATCGTCCACCCCTGCCACGATAGCCCAATCCAGTTGTGTATGAGTTTCGCCCCACTTCAATTGGTTGTTGGGTGCCCTGACCATGTTGGCCTAAGCCATCTCCAGGAGCGAAGCTACTTCCCACCATGATCTTGCCTACCATGATTGCATATTTGGATACTTCCGGGGTCGGTAGAGTAGCACCTGGGCCACTGAACGGTTGATACTAGCTCAAAGGCTTGGTAGCTAGACTCAACCTTGGAATCGGTTCCACATATGGAATAGCCGTCTCATGATAGACTCTAAAATCATCTTCTCCTCGAATTGTGATAAGCTTCCCTTCGATCACAAACTTTACCTTCGATGGAGGCTTGAGGGTACAGCTCTGCAAAGATGTATCCATGGATGCCCTAGCAATAAGTTGAATGCCGTTGGTATATCCAAAATTTGGAAGACTGCATTGAACAATGCTGGTCCAATTTGCAAATCTAAGTCGACCTCTCCAACTGTTTCTTTCTGGTCCCATCAAATGCACGAACGTAAGTTTTGGCCATGCGGATATTTCCCAAATTATACCCTAGGCGTTTCAAAGTTGCCAAGGGACAAATATTTAAGGCTGATCCGTTGTCAATAAGCACACGAGCCACCAGGGTGCTTTGGCATTTGACTGATATATAAAGAGCCTTGCCATGTCCCCTTCCTTCGACAGGGAAATCCTCATCAGAGAATGCGATCTGGTCCTTTAACAAGATAGACCCCACAAATTCTTCAAGTTTGTCCTGCTCGATAGATTCTGGGACGTGTACTTCGCTCAGGACTTTCATCGGGGATTTTTGATGTTTCTCTAACGTCTGGAGTAACTCTAATAAAGAGATTTGGGCTGGCATCTTTCGAAGTTGATCTACCACATTATACTCGCTTGCCTTAATTATAGACAAGAACTCTTTTGCTTCCTCATCACTGACTGGCTTGACAGGTTGTGAGTTGGCTTGAGCATAGGCACGCCCAGACCGAGTGACAACATCTATCTCCGTGTCGTAACACCATGGGACCGCCTTATCACTTGTATACGCATAAGGTTGCGTAACGCTAAGGATTAGTTCTTCATCATTAGATGAGTTCATGTCAATGATCAACTCATCTCCACCTGACTCATCTTGGGTCAAGGGATCGATCTTATCAACCCCAATATCTAGATTAGCGAATTCATATTCTAAATCAATGACCAATGGAGTGATTGTCGAAACCATACCAGTATGATCTCCATAAACTATCATCTTCTCGTCGATCAATGCCTTAATTCTCTGCATCTTTTGAGCCATAGTGAGCTTCTCCTCACTTGAATAATACCCAACCTGAACCAGGTTGTCATAAACAACATCTATGTGTACTTTCAGGCCCTTCTTTCTTCCATCATCAGAATTGAATATGACATTCACTCCTTCCGTATGATCAGGTAGCGGATTTTTCTGAACATTAGGTTGTGAAGTACCAAAGGAGAATACATTGGCATCCAACAAGTTTTGGACTTTGTGTTTGAGTGTCAAGCAATCGTCAACAGAATGCCCCTTTTCTCCCATGTGGTAGTCACATGTCTTAGATGGGTCATAATTGGGAAGCGCTCGGGATTAGGACGTCGGGGCTCCTTAGCCAATAAACCCTTCTTCTGGAGGATTGGTAGAATTTTCGACAAAGGCTTCGGAAGTGGTGTAAATTGTCGCCGGGAAGAGTCCCTTTGCTGGCCAAAGAACGGTCGCGATCCTCTTTGCTGAATGTTCGGAGTCTGGATGTTACTTTGGGTGGTGCGAGTTGGCCTAATATAGGCCGCATTAACTTCTGCAATCGGCTCCTTATCTCTTCTGCTCGTGAACCTCTTAGATGGCCCAATCTGGTCAGATGCCCAACCATCATGGATGGCTACCTCGATGCGCTCACCCATTGAGATCAACTCTCCGAGTGAGTTAAATTTGGATCCAAGAACTCGGTTGCGAAATTCGAATGGCAGAGTCTTCATAAATAAATCCAGCATTTCCTTTTCAGTTAATTCAGGCGTAATCTGCGCAGCTAGTGCTCTCCATCTTGTAGCATAAGCCTTAAAAGATTCGGTTTTATTCTTCTCAATACGAACCAAGTCTTCATGAGAGGGTGCGACATCGATATTGAATTTGTATTGCCGTAGAAAAGCATCATAAAGGTCCTCCCAAGCCTCAAACAGATTAACCTTCTTCATTACATACCATTGTAGAGCCGGTCCAGCTAGACTCTCTTGGAAAGTATGGATCATGAGGGGCACGTTATTAGCATGTGGAGTCATCTTCATTAAGTAATACTACATGTGCAACTTAGGACAGGATGTGCCATCATACTTATTGAACTCAAGCGCCTTGAATTTTTTGGGGATCTTGACTTTGGTGATGTGGGACAAACCTCGAGGGAGCTCCTCTTCGTAACCCTGAAGTTGTCTGAGTTTCTCCTCAATCTTTGCAATTTGCTTGATTTCCTCTATCTTCGACGTGGCCGAAGGTATGACTTGCACTTCATCATCAGTAAAAGCTGGGGATGTATTAGCATCCTTGACTAGAGGCGCATCATTGGAAGTTGATGAGCCACCGGTAGAAACATTCTTTCCTTTGTCTCCGGGTCGGCAACGAGGGAGGGGATTGTGGTAAAACCACTTCAACTTGCCGAGCTAGTGGGGGCGTGTTCATCTTGATAGAATCGATTTGCTTGGAGAGTTGTTCTAGGACATTCATGACTTGCTTCATCTCTGTCTCGAGGGCGGTGACGCGAGCTTGCTCGTGTTATCACCCATCGCGGCTCTAGAACGAGTACGAATTGGTGATCTTGGGTGAGCCGTGATGTATCAAAATTACTCACACCTGTATCGAGAATAAGACAATAAGCATCATAACATATGAGGTTGATCCATGACAACTTGCATTTATTATTTGAAAAAAATCTATCAAACTTCTCAAGACATCAAACAGCATGATCTAAATACAAATCGGGAGACTATGCTACGAAGCCGTTTATTTTTGTTAGTCAAAACGGCTACGCGGGCTTCAGCTTTTCCACTCGTCCTCGAGCTGTTGAGTCCGCACTTGAAGAGTGGGCTTCGGTGTCACCTTGGGTATGACTGGCAGCAAAGCGGGATCGATTTGATGATGACGGATGTAACGCCGGAAGCATGATATAATTTTTCTTTTCCATTGATGACTTCTGGCCAAATGATCTCTTGTAGGGGACAGTCATCCCAATTATTTATACTATCTTCCACTTCAATTTGGTAGCCACAATTCTTTTGGATGAAATCCACTCTAGACAAATTCGGCTTCAAAGGGGATGGAATCTCTTGCAGTGACCGGTATTGACGGATAACTCTCACCGGATAGTAGTATGTAATGCCGGTAAATCCCAAGTAATGGAATTGGATCATTCGCATTGTGAGTGAGGCGCGCCACACGGACTCTAAACCAGCCAGCATACCATCGAAAATCCTCAGGGCTTGGGCCTTTTAAAAAATCTATCCATTTAGAAAAGGAATTTTTAGGGGCCAAGTCTTTCTTTTTTATGAACCTTTGGATCGGGTGACGAGAATCATCAACTTTAAAAATAACCATGTAAATGCCAAAATTCTTGACGTGGGAAAGGAACCATATTTGTAAAAGTTCAAGGGTTGCATGAAAAGCCCCTCTCCCATTTTCTTTAAAGCGAGTAAGGGACAAGAAAGTTTCAGCTAATATCATGTTGATAAATTTCATGCCGGCACATACTTGTCTAACTACCCATGCGATTAAGGGATTAATGGCATTTTTATGATAAGGAAAAATCACAAATCCGAAAAAAGCCAAAATAAAAATTCTACCCATTTGGTGTGACGAGGATTGCTTTGAAAAATGTTCGGCTAAAAAGGCAAATGGGCAAGAATTATTATTGCACTTTAAAAGTTTGTTCACCTCGTCTGTTTTAATTTTCAAAAATTCAGCCAAAACAGATGCAGCTTCTAAACCAACGGGGGTCTAACAAGTTCAGGCCCTAGAGGAATTCCTACAAGAACACTGTACTCTTCCAAAGTTGGTGTCAATTCGTGCTCTCCAAATATGAACGTTGATGTTGCGGAGCACCAGAAATGAGTCAATGCCATGATCATCCCACTATGAGTCTCGACTTGCAGAAGAGAGATGAGTCTGCCTATCTTTGACGTCACATAAGTCTGTCCATTCTTATCTAATTTGTCCCACCACTTTTGGAGCTCGGTCTTGGGAGTGGAAAAAGCTGAATTTCAGTCCTCCTCATTGTATTCAAATTCTTACCAATGGTTGACCTAACATTGTCATGGACCCAAAAGAATGTTGTAAATAGCATAAAAGTACAAAGAACTTACTCATGAGAAGTAGGGCAACAAACACGAGACATGCGAATGTATGGGTGAGGTTCAAAACTAAAGGTGAGATTTACAAAATAAATAAAATAAAATAAGGCTTGAGACTATAGTTCAAGAGGGTGTACCAATTAGCCGAACGTGTCTGTTGGCTAAATCGGGCCCTCTTAATACCGGCTTAATCAAAAGGTTGTCTTTACCATCGCGTGTCTGCGAATAAAGATGAACACTTTCGACACCTAGAAGAAGCGGGGTTAAAAGGGCGGCCCCCCTGCGTGTCTGCAGGCGTTGCCGGGTCCTCTTAACACCATCCTAACTATTCTCCTAGCATGTGACCCGGGTCCGATCACGGGACGTGTGTGTAAAGGTGTAGTGCTAAAACATTTAAAACATGCATGGCAGATTGTATAATGGTTAAACAACACTTCATCTGCGAGAACAAGGGTTAAACATATACTTCACCCTATATAACTTTCACCTGCAAAACCATTTAACACCTAAAATTAGTGGTGTACGTGGTCATCGAGCATGAAAAACAAAAAAAAAATTACAAGAGAAATTCAGGCCTTAAGTCCTCTACGAATTTTAATCCAAATCCCCAGTGGAGTCGCCAAGCTGTCGCGACCCTCCCGAAGGAGGTTGATGGATTACTAAACGCAGTGCTTAGCACGGACTCTCCCAAGTCCTACCAATCGCAACTTGGTACTCGATTCAACTATGATATTTATCTTACCTATTGGAGCCGCCACTAATCGGTTTCGGGTCAATTAGACACCTAAGTAAAATGTGGGAGTACATTTTACTTCTGCGAACCAAAAATCATGAGTTCGGGGACTTGTACCTTTTCTCCTTATTTAAAAAAATGTTTTGCATACAACCTTTGTTGGATTTTGTAATATTACACCATTAACGTGTAAAATATGACCAAGCAATTGCGTGAACAATAAAATAACATCCAACGATAATGATCATGAGAAAATATGAACCTGAACATATTTTTAAAAAAAATGATATTATCATTATCACAATGTTTTTAAGAGAGATTGGCACAAACCAGAAGCACGATATTATATGAAACAACTAAAGGAATGTAGCAGCAATGACCAGTAGCAATGTAGCAACAACGACGCACCGGAGCGGCAACGAACGTCAACAAATCAGCAAACAAACCGGTAGCAAATCAGCAGCAAACAGCAGCGAACAGCAGCGAACAGCGGCGACCATCGCAATGATCAACGATGGATATCTTCGATGATGACAGAACTTTTGTAGCCGCTATTGGAGACTCATTTGAAGACTAAGGACTCAAAAAAAAAAAAAAAAACTACGTTGTGATGTATGCAAGGCACCACAACCTTGTGAAAACACGAAAGAGCTTTGTATGGTGATGAGAAAACCGATGATCCTCTCGTGCTCTTCTCCCCTCCTTTTATAATGGCCCCGAGCGTCTCTTTCTACGGGAAATTTTCTGAATTTCCTTTTCTCATTGCCTTAATTCATGGTTTGCAAATCGGTACGCGATTTGGTGGCCAGCTCAATCTTTCCTATTTCACGTCTTGATTCCTTCCTTTGTCGAATTTCCTGCCTTCCCCGTTCACTCGATATTTTGGCTCTTGATTCTGAATCAGAAATTTAGATCCTCATTTACCAAAATTCGAATATCCATTACAACAAGAATGGCTGACCAGGATTCCCACCTTCTTTGCATAGCCAATCGAGATTGATCCCATCTTATTTCCAGCTCATTAGCTTCCTTTTGTAAGTCTCCACAGCCCCCACTTGCCACAAATGTCTTCATTTTCTTTCCTCCATTTCGTCCATCTTATCCCATGAATTCCTCCGAAGATTCTTCGTGAAAATTGCAACCCCCTAGTATCCCACTGATTTCCTTCCGAATTTTCTATCCTCACGTGTGCAATTCATTTGTCCCCTTCCTCATATTATGGGCGAGGTTCATGGCCCCTTATTAGGCTGAACATAATTTCCGATTTTGCTTAAGGGTTGAGTCAGCCTGCAAATATAGCCATACGTTAGGTCAAAATTTAGATGTCAACAATCTCTCAGGGAAGCACAAATACTTCCTTAATCTTCTTGTGGGACATTAAATATTTAATACACAAGTCAATAATGAATGAGCATGTACAGTTAAGTTACTGTAATTGGAGGAAGCTATCATGGTAATTTACCATCCTTAAAAACACAATTTCTTTAGAGACAAGCAATTAATTGTATTGCCGCCAAAAGTTATACAAGTAGCACAGTCATTTCCAATAAATAGAAGGATAAGCATCTAGAAAACAAAACATACCATATTTGAGTCCTTTGACATATCAAAAATATGCATTTCCAAAAAAAAATATATTATCGATAAGGATTGCTCAAAAGTGGATGTGTAAGAAGAATATATCATTGTTATTTCAAGATTATAAACAACATGAGCTCACTTATGGCATTATCAAACCACCTTATTCAAAGACTTAGAAATTTCCTAGGAATCAGTCCCACAAGGATCGTCAGAATTGTTCCCATGAGAATCGGTTGTCCGGTCTTCAATTGCTTGCATTAACATCGGGCTTAATTCTTCGTACCTTCTCTTATGAAGTTTCGGCCTCCTCCGAGGAGAGTTGGTCCACCGATGCCTCCCACCAGCCTTTGATTGGAGACTTTTGTATATCTTTTCGGAGTTCAACAGGGTGTTTTCTTGCAGCTCTTTTCTTCGACGATTCTGAATTATGTTCGGATAGCTCACCTAACAACACAAGAAGGGGATGTGACTAGATCTTCGACCCGGCCAAGACAGGCTTGATTGCGAGGACTGGCAATAGACAAGGCCTCGTTGCCTAGCTTGAAGTGTACAATTATAGAGTCCAACGCACAATCTGAATAGATGTCAGCAGCCGTCCTTGGATCTTGCTTGCAAGGACGGCCAAGAGACAAGGCTGCATATCCCAAGCAGAAGGGTGCAATTATCGACTCCATCATACTTTTTGAATAGACGTTAGTAGTCCTACGATCATGAGATGGACTTGTCAGAGCAGCCTTCTTCAGAGTCGTATTGTCCATCGTTGCATATATCTGAGATTGACTCGCACGTGATTGAGTAGGGATTAGTTGTGATTTATATGGCCATGACACCGACTAAACCTACCCCAGTCTCGTTACCGATTGGTGAATTCTGTTGGCTTCCATGTATATCATATTATCTACCTATTTGTAGATACGCATTCAATCTTTTGTCTTGTTTGGTTTTATTTCTTCCCCAATTATGACCATTCATGAAAATTGGTCAGAGAGATAAATAGACTTTGTTCCTTGAATTTGGCAATTTTCAATTCAGTACTCAAATTGATTTTTTTATTTTATTTTTAAATTCAATCCATGAACCTGTCTATTCTTTAATAAGTTCCCAAATGGTCCAATTTTCAGCCATTATTCTTTGTATGCACTCAAGAGATTGTTAAAAGAGCATATGTTTTGTAAGTATATTTAATGTTATTCCCAATTCCAATTCTGATGATAGATGCAGAGATATGAAAGTTCCTTTTTGTGGCTTGATTAGTTTAAGAATTCTAAGGACCCACTATGCCCACATTCAGTGCTAATTTTCTAGGAAGCTGCTCACATTGAGAAAGTGTATTTACTTTTTGTTGCTCTACTTTAGTGTTGACTTGAGCACTAGTTATTTGAGATAATATCAGGCTAAAAATCCAAGGAAAATTGTCTAAAAAGTTTTAAACCTAGTCTATGGCAACTAATTTAATCATTAATTTTTCAGTTATACTAATTCAATTCTAAACCTTTTAACGAATTGTGAATTTAATTTTTTTGACTAATCTTGGCTTGACAATACTGACGTGGACAAAGGGCTGACAGTGAGTGACTTGTTGGGTTATGGTCAAGGGCCGGTGAACCTTGTCAGCCCATTAGCGAGGGCCAAGAAGCCCTTGCCAGTGGCAAGCAAGTGTTGTGGCCCACCTTGTGGCTTGTGATAGCCTAGTCAAGGGCTTGCGATGCCCTTGCTAGATTTGGGTGAGGTCGTCGTTGCCCACGCCTAGGCTCTTGCTGGTCACAACAAGGGCTCACAATACCCTTGTTAGCCACAATAAGAGCTTACAAGCCATTGCCCAATGGCCAGTGGCCCTGCTGGCATATTGAAAAAGAGGAAAGAAAAGAAAAGAAAAGTAATAAATTTTTTGAAAACATTTAAAAATTTAAGAATTGTTTACATTAGTGCTCGTTACGCCATGAAGAATGGCTATCGATGATTAAACCACCATGCTAGCAATATTCAATCAAAATTAGATAAAATAACTAAATTGGCAATTTGTTAAAACCCTTAGGACTAGTTTGGCAAATAGTTAAAAGGTTTAGGATTAAATTGGCACAATTAAAAGTTTATAACTTAATTGACAAGTTGTCAAAAGATTTAGTACTAGATCTACACAATCGAGAAGTTTAGAACTGAATTCATTTAGGACATTTGGATACTTTCCCTTAAAAAGCCCCAACCAAATGCGCCCTTAATTTAAAAAAGTGCTAGATTTTACTCATGAATAATCAGGTTTGGGCACGTTTGGATGGGCAATGTAAGTGGCCCAAGCTTAGTAAGGAAATTGATTGACTATGCCTGCCAATTTGTGTTTAGTTGGCTCAAGTGAGCTCCGACAGATTGTGAGGCTCATGCTCGTGTTTACTTTAATGTATTCTCCACCGGTACTTGGAATCCATTGCCATAAGGAAGTGCATCAAACCACATTAAAATATATTGGACACTAAAGTTGCAGAGAGCAGAAAATCTTCTTGGTTCATGTTACAAACATTTCGAGCTAAATGAGGAGGTCCAAAGGAACGGACATTGACGATGACAATAAACTGGCTTTAAAATATACATGCTACATAAGACAATTGATTTGATATGACGGGTCTCCATGCACAAAGACAGCACCCATCATTGAGTGTTGCCCCAAAACTTGGATAGTCTCTATTTCTTAAGAAGAAGAACACCTCATAGCCTTCAATTAGGCCTTCGTCCTTATATAACGATGAGTTGAAGACGTACATGGGAACATATTACTTTAAAATACATTGATAGAGTTGACAAAAGACAACGCCTATGCTCAGAAATGGTGGAAGAGAAGAGGCACTGCTTTACAATTGTTTCCATCATAGCTCATGACTTATCAACGTCAGTGGCATTTACGTTACCATCAATGTACATGTTCAGTACTTGCCAATAAATCCTGGAAGAGTATATAAAAACTCGTGATAAAAATCATACACTGATGAAATATAATGGAAAACACTTTTAAACAATTGAAGAAAAAAAATGTTTGAACAATTGATCTACAAAGAAAATGAATCGTATCATGACAAAATTGAAATATATAAATTCGTGTTTAGAAAATGTGAAAGATGGAGAAATTGACTGGTGAATGTCCCCATTATTTTCAATTTGTAAAATTCGTTCCATAGTTACTAATGAATTTCCAAAATTCCCCTTAACAAATCAAATGGGATTTCATAAAGAAAGTCTCATAGAGCAAGTTCACCTTCTCTCTTATGCGGGCATTCATTTCGTTCCATTTCATTTCAATTATCAAAACAAGGACAGCTCGGGGATGGAGAGAGCTTGGGCCATGTGCTTTATTATTAGTTCTTACACCCGTCCCTTAGACTTTTTACGAGTGATATTCGAGATCACACATTTGATCTGACATCGATTTCTGCTTTTGAATCATACAAGTACTATGGTTTGGACACAAATAATTTCTTGCGGCGTATCACCAATCAGCTGGTACAAACTCTTCTTCTAGAGTGATAATCACTAATTTTATCGAGTCGCGGTTTTTTCGTTCCCTTGTTCCCACCACCACCATTGTTTGCACAGCGACGTGTCATGCTGGTGATGGTGCTTTGGATTTTTGAATGGTAAGATGCCAAGAAGTGCTTTACACCCATGGTCTTCACATTAGAGGCAACGATGGTCCGCCATTTTAGTAACGTTTTCACACCACGCGAGTGTAATACGGGATGACCAATCAAAAGTAAAAACATTCACGCAGCATTATGTGAAATGAAATTCATATATAACATGTAAGCAATAATGATTAACTAGTTATGCCACGTCATCGTTACCACGAGGTGTATTTATCAAGCCAATTGCTAGTAGGATAAACATACTTTAGCAAATTCATAGATATTTACAATGATGTCATATTATAGCTTGAATTGTATGCCCCATATGCTATTTTATTTTATGTCTTAACAAAATTTAACCACTAACTTATGAGAACGAGTTATTTATCAACAATTAAGATTTGTAGAAATACCCAAATAAGCATTTTACAATTTTGACTGGCCAGATTATGGATAGAAAGCATGCATTTTGAAAGTTAATGATACAGAGAAAATCTATTTGAAGTGAGTTTTGCTTTGGAAATTTAACATTTAAATATGATTTGAAGTCATGATGGATTGCATTATCTTTCTAAAAAATAAATATTGGTTTGTAGGTTTATCTAGAAATTTTTTTTTCTCAATACCTATTTTTCTTTTTTAAGGTACAAACGGAAAACAAATATATATCTCTTCAAAAAGCCCTAAATTATGTCCACTATGACATTAATATCTCAAGCTTTTGTTTGTATCAACAATACCCTCAAACTTGTAACAATTTAATAAAAATACTCTTTGTCTACCGCAACAAATCCTAAACTTTTCCTTCTTTGGCACAATTTTTTTTTATCACACTAGTACAAATATGGGGTTTTGATGACTCCCACAAAATAGTTTGGGCATTGGCGTCACCATAGACATAGTTTCAAATTTCTTGTGACATAAGAAAAAACAATTTGGCCGATTAGTGCTATAGAAAAAATGATTTAGGATTTTTGTGGTTTATGCAAAAGGTCATTTAATGTAAATAACGACAGAGCCTCAAGCAAATAATAAGGGGGATAGGTGATATCATGAGGAAAATCGTCTCACTCATAATCGTTCATTTCCTTCTTCTTTTTCTCTAATTTTAGTGCCTGCCATAATAGTGGATTATGACAAAACGAAGACATTATCATCTCTTGCAAGAAAAGATCCTTCTGTTTCTATTCGTGATTCACACTATTTTTTGGTTGACAAAGTAACGGGGATCCATCTTGAGTTTACATAAGAATGTTCTCCAAACATCTTATCTTTTTCCAAATAATTTTCCCTAACTTAAGTGTCAATGATTTTGGACCTTTCTCACTCAAAAAACTAACTTAAAGAACGAGACTTTCCTTCAAATTGATAAATCGACCATCAACCATTTTCATAACTAACGTAAGATAATCCCAATAAAGGCAAACTCCTACTATGGAACAAATTTGTTATGAGTCTTGACTCTTTTGAACATCTCTTTGGAAGACTAAACACTTATTAAATATATTAAATGAAAAATAATTAAATTTCTAAAGTAGTTGTAATGTACAATATGTATTATTGAGAGATAAATGTTATTTAGAGTACTCCTTAATAATTTTTTTTATATTATCTTCGAATGAGGACTATTGCTTTGAAGGATTTAAAGTGCAGCTGTCCTCGTGGTCCCCTTAATGTCTCGTTCGTTCTTATGGACGGTGGAAAGAGCAGGGTAGGGTGCTTAGGGTTTTCCCCGTCGTATTGGAGACCAGACATGGACGCCATTGTTTTCTCTCTCCCTCCCTCCCTCTCTCTCTCCCCTTTCTCGAAGGGGGAGTCCATTGGAACAATTTTTTTCAAATCTCTCTCTCGCGAAAAGAAGAAGAAGAAATAATGGCGGAAAAATCGTGTGAGAATAAAATAAAATAAAAAATAAGCGACACGTCTTTCACTTTGCTTGCCGAAATTATAAATTGAGGATTCTCCGATTAAGCAAGAAATTATAAAAATATGCACAATGATAAAATTCCCATGATATGCTACTGGAAGGGGGTGGATGGAGTTACAAGAAAGCCCCTTGGATTGGAGAAAGATTGATGGAACCTGAAAATGAAGCGAGCGATGTCCGCTTGATAGGAAGCTTTTGAACTAGGAGTGCATTCCGAAGGGGCCTACATTTAATTTTAGAGGTTGAGACCATACCACAAAAAAAAACATTTAGACTAACATATCATCGGTGAATCTACTCAAAATTAATTTTTATGTTACGAAAAACTTCAAGTCGGTACACATATATCATATTTGCCTCGAATAATTTTTCTATTTTAAAAAATTCCACATTAGTCGTAATTCCAAATCACCAAATTCTTTGATTGGGGAATCCCTAATTTTGGCGATTTGGAAGTTTTTATAATAGTTTGGGGTAAATGTGGTCCTAAGTCTTCTAGTTTAAGATTTTTTTGTAGCAAAAATTAGTTTTAGGTAAATTACTAGTCTTAGATTGGGAAATCCCTAATTTTGGAGTTTGGAATTTTTTTATAATAATTTGAGGATAAATGTGACACAAATCTTCCAGTTTAAGATTTTTAAATTTTTTTTTGTAGCCCAAAATAATTTGGGGCCAGTCACAAAATCTTAGATTGGGAAATTCCTAATTTTGGAGATTTGAAATTTTTTGTAATAATTTGAGTCAAATGTGACTTGAGTGTTTCAGTTAAAAAAAAATTTAATTTTTTTTTATGCATTGCTCATGCAAAAAGGTAATTTGATGCAGAAACAACAAAATCTAAAGTTAGATAAGGAAGGCAGTAGATGACATCATGAGGGACATCATCGGACTCGTGACCTTTTGGTCTTAGGGTTTGCTACAATAGTTGAAAACGACTCGACAAGGATGTTATCATCTGTTGCGAAAAAAGATCGTTCCTTCATATGTTTGTGATTCACGCTGAGTTTTGCGACTACTACTAAAGCGATGGTGGTCGGTCTCGAGTTCACACAAACAATTATCTCCCAGGGCACTATCTTTTCTCCTCTTTCAATCATTGTACTTTTATATTCTTTTGTTGAAAGGTTTTTCCTTTTTTTTTCTTCAAAAAAAATCCTTGACACACTTATTAGATATTTAAATCCAGCGACATGGCAAATTCCAATGCACACGCAATTAATTTTTTGAAGATCAGTTGTTATAAATTACTTGCTTTTCAAAGTGGTAATTACATTTAACATAAAAACGGTCAAGATACGTCAAAATTACATATTTTCTCAATAGTTGTTTAATTAGTTTCTCTTAAAAATACGTGATCAACCTATTATCGATATCTCACTAATAGTATTTCATAAGATGCTGATTTTGAAATTATGTTTCTATGGATAATATGTGAAGAGTCACTTTAAATATTGCTTCAATGGCATTTGTTAGTTCTTTGAAATCATGAAATTTTCTTAATTAATTATTAATAAGCGCTCCTTATTTATGCACATTTTCTAACAAAATGCATAAATAATCTTGGCTTTTATGTCTTGTATTATGAAATAATAATTTTTCTACTCCCATTTTCTCCATTAGTCCGGTATCTCCCCTCTCTCTCTCTCCAAAGAAAAACCGATATCTGGCATTGCATCGCTTTTTCTTGCTTTATGTGAAAGGATTACTTTTTCTTCGACTACTTTGAATATCGAAGCCAAACTCCTACTTCAATTCCAAATTAGCTATAACAAAGCATGATACAATACCATGGATCTCACGAAATTTTCAAGAACCTAGAATCTATCTATTGGAACACATTCTTTAATTTTTGGAAGCTAAAATTTATCCTACATACCTTGAAATAGGGAACATACCCTGTCATGGGTTTAAATGTTGATTCCAAGTTTCACTCACCTATATTATTAATTGACGATATCACTAAATCATTATATTCAATAACCATTATTTACTGTTACAATCTATCGATTACAACTCATATTTAAACACATAAAAAATCTTAATCATAAAATGGAAATTCATATTAGTGGTTTTAAATTATATATTCATCATTGAATGTCATGGAATATCGTAAGATTATGCAAAAAAAATAAATTAAGAAAAACACAAAAACTTATTTCATAATCCAAATTCTAGATTTCACTTTTCTATAATTTGAACCCTACCTATTGAAATAGTTTCTCTATCTTGGCACTTGAAATTAGATAGTTATCTAGTTATCTGATTTCAGATTTTATCCTAAAAGCTAGAATCATGCTCACCTCTAAATATTTCTTTCGATTTCTTTCAAAGAATTAAAATGCAGCCTCCGTCATCGACCTGACTGTCTTCTTCGTCATTTTGGCCCTCATCCCAGATCACGTGTAGTATTTTCTGTCTTTTTCGATTTCACTACAATCCTCAAAAGAAGGTAACATCGTTGAGTTGTCTGTCTTTTCTCGTTATCTTTATTGTCGTCATTCATGTCATGAATCATGCTCGGACTCCTGGGGTATAAAATTCATGCTGGGGCTACACTCGAATAAGAACAGATTTTTTTTATTGGATGAAACAGTGGCCCCGGGGGGTGGGAGAAAAATCGAAAGCACCTTGTCCTTTTTCGCATGATCAAGGAAAGAGATAATGCTATTCCATTTTCCTTTTTTTTATTATTTTTTTATCAGATCCTTTATTTTTCAACACGTGAGTCACCGTCCTTCTAGTCTTCTCTTTTCTGATTTCTTTCTATCAATAGCAATTTTTCTCTCTTTTTTTTCATTTCTTTTTAATTTCTACGGTATGGAAAGCCTAACCCCACATTTTCCCCCTCCCAATATAGCATGTACACCTGTGATCGGTAAGATTTTCCAAATTATCGCTGCTGAACATTTGGGGGAGTTAAAAGGAGGAGTGATTATTCGCGAAAAAGTAAAATATAAAAAATTCAAAAGGAAAGTACTAGGGTTGATTAAGAATTAAGCAAGCATTGGAGGGAGAGATCCAGGCCATTTCAATCCAACCTTTAAACTAGATGATTCTTAAAAATTTCCATAATTTGGTCGTTGATAACATTAAGGTCGCTAACTAGAGATTGAACAAGGGTCATATAATTTTAACCTAAGTGCTATTTTTTTTTCTTTTAGGTGCATGTGGGGTGAATATACATTTGTGTAACAGATTTATATCTATAACTCTATGCATTTCTTTCACTATAATCCGGTTGAGTTAGGCTATTCCTAAGTTGTTTCGCAAGCATGTCTAAGGAATTTTACTATAAACATCGTTGGTAGGAGAAAAAAGTAATCTTCATTGATTATCATTGATGTGTCAACCGGCAAAGTAAGAGAGATATTTATGACCAACACACATTGATGGTGATGAAAGCAGGATGTGATTCTACCCTACTGACGGTATTATTTAGAACAATTCAATTATTGAAAGTAAATTTAGTTGCTCTATGCCTAAAGTCAGAGTGCTGAAGGTATTGCAATCAAGGAGATGTATTGCATAGGCGTATGATCTATCATTTTTCGAAAAAAACGGGTGAAAATCTCTTATTTTTATCCTACTAGTCTCGCGCGAGCTTAGCATGATCACCTGTAAATTAATCATGTATAATTTAAGGCAAGAAACAAGCACGTGACTGTCACCTAGTCATCGGAAGGTGTTTTTAACAACCACGACGAGGCAAGATGGGAACACAAGGGTATCCTTTGGGAGGTATTTTATGAAAGGTCTCACTCCAGGGGATTGTTTGAGAAAAGCCGTCATATTTATGGATTAATTTTACAAATTTTCCCTAGATAATATTGAAATATAAGTACATTCAAGCTAGTTACAAAATAGCCAATTTTCACTTTAATTACTTTCATCTGCCTAAAAATTCAGAAAATCAGATATATTTATACTATCATCATTTGCTTTGATTTGTTGGTTATCACGAAAGAAAGGATGCGGATGCGGCGATTACTACCACATTAAGTGGAATGATTTTTCTCAAGAAAAAGAAGAAGAAGAAGAAGAATATTATTATTATTATTATTATTATTATTATTATTATTATATTTTTAGAAGAGCAATGCTATGTATAGTAAGAAATTTGACAATGACCAGTGATATTTTTATATGATGCCAAATATTCCATGAGATATATATACACACACAGATATATTTGCTTTTACAACAAAATAACCTTATTACTCTAGCATCTATTATCAAAAATTTTCTTTATAAAATTCATGATATCTGTTTTCAAAAACAATTAACATGATATTTTTATGTTTTTTTGTGAACCTAAGACTAGCAAGATATGCATGCTATATCAGTTTCTCCAAAGTTTTCCCTGACCTATATTGGCATCTTGTTTTAGGGTTCTTCTTTCCTCTTTAAATATTTGGACAATGCTGATGACCAAAAACTCCTCCATCCTCAGTATATATGTGATGAGCCCAATGCACCCAGTACACCCAAAAACGCCTTTTGGTTTCGACTTATTGCTTAATCCGCGTATAACATGGATTTTTCATATTCTATTTCTCATTAATGTAAGTTATGTTATGTTTTATGCTATAACAATCAAAAGATTAAAAAGATAAAGAGATGAAATGAGTAAAGCCATTAAAATAAAGCCACAAATATTAAATTATTTATCCACTTGTTAATTTATGCAATGATTTATTAAAGTCGGAGATATTAAAAGATTTTGTGGCCATTTAGTTAATTAATGCAGTAAAATGTTGTACATAAGTGAATTTTGTTGCACACCTCACTATCACATGTTACTTGACATATGTCATTTGAAATTTTCACATGTTCAAAAAATAATTTGACATTTTTTTATAAATATTAACGATCTAAAATTCGTAGACATAAGTCCTTGTATATATCATTTTTAACCACCATGACAGTAGACCAAGTGGGATTGGGGATCGAAATTTGGATCCTTAATTTATTTTCATTCTCAAGTAATCTTGATTTATCTGTAACAGACACTTCAGCAGAAATGAGTGAACGATCCATTTAATATAAATTCTTAGTGATGATAACGTTACAATGAAGAACTTCTCCTTTCTAGACAAAGCATTTAGGAAGTTGATATTTCGTTCTCAGCCTTCCCAATCTATCAAAACGTGTCCGTATAGTACGACTCTGTCTCACATCCACGGCTATAAATAGATCATGCACGTTAAGTTCTCCCTCCACCAGAGCACCTGCATCCTCTTCTTTCCATGCTTTGCTTTCTCTAAGCACTCACTCAAACCCTAGCCCCTCCCCCGCCCCCGTCTCTCTCTCCAAGATTCAAAATGTCCACAATCCTTGCTCATCTCCTTGGGATGGATCACACAGGCAGGCCTCATCAGATTGACCAGAGCATGTGGACCAACCTGCTTGCCTCTTTCGACGACGAGAAGTTCATGAAGGAGATGATGAGCACTCACGCTCCTGAGGAAGGAGATGGGGATGCTCAGTCTCTCTTTCATCTTGTCGACAACACCCTTCATGGAACAACTGCTATCGTCGACTCCATCGTCAACCCTAAGGTAATCACCGACGTAATGCCATAAAGTCAGTGTTAAAAAACTTTCCACTAGTGACCTTCTCCTCCATTGATCTAATGGTTAGCGAGAGAGTGACAGTTATAGTCCTCCAATTAAGGTTAAATAAGACTGTTTGCTAACATTTTTCTTTACCACTAACGGTGTATGCTCGTATTTTTCTAAATTTTGCCTGGAGTGATAATTTGGTTAACATTTTCTTACTATTACATACAGTGATGATTTTGATAAAACGTACAATAAAAAGGATTTTATATTTAATAATAAAGATTTAACTATTTTATAAACAAACCTCCTCCCCTTTGTAAGATGGATGAAGCCATTTTAATGATGAGACTTATAAAATGGTGACGATGTGATTATCAATCGGCTTATTCTTTTCTTAAATCTAAGAGGAGGATGATGAGAGAACCATATACAAATAAGTAATAAAAAGACAAGGCAAAACGGATTTGGGAGTGTAAAAATCTGATCCAGATTCGTCTATGGAAGTGATAATATATTGAGTGGGCTACAGGGACCACCCTTGCTTTTCCAGTTGCTTTGCTCTTCACAAGGCTAAAGGAGGAACAAGAAAGGTGAAACAATTAATCTCAAAAGACATCGATTATCCATGTACTGTAAACAAGCACTAATCTTAGCGATTGTTTACTAAACCTCGTACTTGAAAGCGATATTGCATTGTATGGGCTACACTGACCCAACTTGCTTTCCTGGCTGCTTTGTTGCTGAAGCAGAAACAAGATTGGTAAAGCAATGAATCTTAGAAAGGTGTTGCATTATCCATGTATTTTAAACAAGAACTCTCTTTTGGATTTCTTATCACAATTTTCTTGGCCAAACTGAGCTGAAGCTTGTTAACTGTAGAGTGTTTTTTTTTTTTTTCATTTATTTTATAAGATTTGAAATTTATGTAATCTATTTATCAGATAAACCACTTTCATTGTCTTGACACAAAAGTTTTAGTTTAGAAAAATTAACTAGCTATCCCAATCTATGGATAAACCTGGTTATGTAACAAATGAATTACACAAATTATGTAAATGACTAGTGCTTTTCCATATGATAATTAGAACTTTGTGTAACTTTTCTTAAATTAAACGCGCCCTAAATAGCATTTGTCCTTGCTTACCCACAATTGTTTTCTAAGTGTTGGGTCTCACTTGGATTGATAGTGAAAACTATCGCATCTCTCGTTCTCTCTCCTGTCTCTTTCGCTTTCTAAAAATTAAAGTGATCTTCATTGCAGGGCACTCAAGTATCTCGGAGCCCTGCTTTCAAGCCTCTGAAAGAGGGCTTCAATCCGCCTTTAGCAGCCATCAACGAAGTGGGTTGTCAGGTATTTCATAATCTCCCTCCCAGAAGTTAGATTTTTTTTTCAAGTACATTTGCTTTGGTTCGTTTTCTATTTTTTCCATGTGCATGAGCTTAAACTAAACTTTGGAAGCTCTATTATATTGAAATGTTTGCATCCTAGCCTGCTGTTTGGAGGTTACGAATAACTAATCCTTTGCATCAACTTATTGTTCTGTCATCAGCTCACCTGCAAGGCAATAGACACCAAATATGTGCGCCAAACACTGGTCTCCCTCTTTCACGAGCTATCGAGCTACTCGTGGGTTAATAAGGCTCTGATTACCCTTTCATCACTTGCTGTGTTCTATGGTGACTTTTGGCGACTTGCCCGAGTTGAACCATCAGACAAGCTCGCGGAATCAATGGCCATACTGAAGGGGTTGCCTGCAATCACCAAGCCCTCAGACCCGCAAAAGATCCACGTTTTTGGTGTTCTCAACGAAATGATCAAGACCACCCTGAATATGACCCAATGCATTGTGGATTTTGAGCATGCCTCTAAAGATGTTCCCGAGCTGTCTATGATGATTGATATTGCAAGCAGCGTTTATCAGATCATCATCAGCATCCTTGCTTGTGCTATTCAGTTCACCAGCCTCATTAGCATGGTCGATGAGTATGTTTAACTAATTCAACATAATATTTTTTTTGCTTTTGCTTTTGAAAGAGTTTGCTTTTTTATTATGAAAGATAATGAATAAAGGTTTAAATTTTTTTTAACATATTATAATTATGATTACTAAACTACATGATAGAGCACTGTACCTTTACCCGATTCATTTTCAAATTTTTGTTTTTCACAAGAGTGAAGAACTCTTACTTTTAGAACAAGAGTTTAACTTCTAATTGCTTTACATAATTGGAATGGCTCATGCCACTAAGAGGATTTTCATTTTGTTGCTTTTTCAGCAACAAGGGAAAAGATTTGCCTACCTTTGCTCGGAAAGTGAACATGATCCACCACACTATCAAGAGACATTACGAAGATTTTCTACAAAAAAAGGGTAAAATTTGTTTTCTCCTTTTCTACTTAATTAAGCCCTAATATATTGGACTAATTGTCAAATAAATCTATTTTTTTCATAATGCAGAGGAAATTAAGGAGTATCAGAGGCTTCAGCGACTCTTTAATGCCCCTACCGATAACGTGGAGCTGATCAAGGCCTTGTTTTATATCAAGGATGATCCTCAGCCTCTCTTCATTGGCTCAAAGAAGACAAAGGTTCACATCCCGAACTTTCTCTAGTTTAACATCACTCTATGTTACAAGTCCAAAACATCCAGATTTGACACATGTCGTTCTCGTAAAATTGTCTTTTGCCAAGAATTTTATCTCTTACATTAGTTCAAATCAAACACAAAAATGGTTTTCACCAGTTGTGCAATTGATAAAAATTGTGCGATGCACCAATGCTTATAATTCTCCTTGTTTGTTATAAAGGATAAGGTTGATTCACTCCGGAGGAAGAATGTGTTGCTGCTGATTTCGGACCTCAAATTGACCTCTCACGACCTCTCGATCCTCGTCAAGATCTACAATGAGCGCAAGTTCCACGAGGAGAGCTACGAGATCGTGTGGATCCCTATCATAGAACAAGAAGGTGAGGATGTGATTAAACACTTCCAGAACCTCCAGTTGCAAATGCCGTGGTACTCAGTGCAGTCCCCTACACTTATCAACAGGGTGGCCATGAGGATCATTAAAGAGAAGTGGCATTTTAGGCAAGACACCATGGTGACAGTACTAGATCCACAAGGAAAAGTCTCAAACCAAAATGCCATGAGCATGATTAGAGTTTGGGGTTGGGATGCTTTCCCTTTCACCGGTGCAGTCGCTACAGACATCTGGAAGAGGCCTGGCATTAGCTGGTTTGAGCTTTTGGCAACTGACTTCATTTTTCCGAAGATACAGGAAGCTGTAAGTTCGTGCTCTTCTTCTTTCAGTTTTCTTTTACCCTTCCGCTGTTTTATACAACTTGGGTGCGCTCATGTGGGTGTGAAAAGAAACTATGATCTTTGAGATTGCTTATTACAAGATGAATTTAGTTATTTTTCATTGATAAAAACATTGATTTGGCCATCTCTTATCAGATTAAGGCTGAGAAGTACATCTTCCTGTATGGAGCGGAAGAACCTAAGGTCATCCACGAGATTGAGGAGTCGCTAAAGAAGATGATCGACGATGGCTTTTCCATCGTCGCCTTCAACGTAACCAAATCACAGCTCTTTTGGACCCGCCTCGAGAGCTGCATGCTCTCCAAGCTACAAACCAGAGCGGATTTGCACGAACCCCTCATGCAAGACATCCTCAGGCTCTACACCAACTTCAAGAAGGACGGTGGGTTTGCAGTCCTCACAAAGGGGTCGCGCGTGGTGATCAATGAATCCCACGTGCACGTCACGAAGGTCCTGGTGCAGTATGAGACATGGAAGAAGCATGTGAACGTGAATGGGAAGACGTTCGACATGGTCTTCAGGGAGCAGTTCGACCGGGTCTACATCCTCCCGAGGTGCCACCACTTCTATATCCCGAACATGGTTGGTTACATCCCGGAGGATGTGAAGTGCCCGGTCTGCCCGCGCATGATGAACAACATTGTCAAGTTCGAGTGTTGCCATGGTGCACATTAGTCAAGTGATGGTGGGAGCATGCTCTGTGAGTGTTCCATGTATCCTAGTATAATGAATAAAGAGGGCTGCTTAGTGTGTGTGCCCGGCCCTCCTCTCTGAACTTTGCGTATGCAGTATAATGTATGGAACAACTATGTTCCCATACTGTCTCGATGTAAAACGTTTCCACTGGAAGCGTGTGCTATTGTGTGCTACTAAGTGAGCGTCTGCTTTTGTCTCTGTAAAATGCTTCTCTGAGCACTTTGTGCCTCATGACGGTTTAATTACCCCGTGGCAAGCTCCTATCCAGCTGCAAATGACAACTTCATGGATGTCCAACATATAAGCTTACATATCCAATTTGACTTGCAACTCACTCGACCTTTTTCAACATATCATTGACTGAGCACGGTATGACTAGTAACTCGCCTTTTAACCCAATTCGGAGCAAAAATTGTGATTGCGGCGGGGAATGATCAATGGGACACCAGTTCTTTCCTTCTCTTGCGACTCCAGCAATTTTGTTCCCCAAGTACCTTTTTATCTAGAGGAAGAATAACGGTAACTTGGAATTGACAATCGAAACGGGATGCAGCAGAGAGAGCACGAGAGGAGCAGCAGGCAATACTATTTGACTCGAAGAATGTTGAGATGCGTCGAAGATGCCTACTTCGCCCACTCAGTGTAGACAGCTCTACAACCTCAGTTCAAGTCCATTTAGCGAGGAGCAAACACTGAAATCGGCAAGTCATTCTACTAACAAGAAAGGGCGGCGTTAGTGCAATCGCTGCTTAACAAGTGACTTATGAATCTTTTTGACTTTTGATTAATGAACTAGCCTTATGAATTATGCGCACCGTGTCATTACTGGCCATTAGGTCAATGAAGACCGGGAATAATGTCACCAAACATATAAGCTTAAGAAACTAATATTCTAGCATGATTACGAAATGTGAGCTGTGGCTTCTTCAATAATATATTTAGAATTAGGTTAGGTAATGCTAGCATGAATACTTCTTTGATCTGCCCTTTAATCCAACAGCTGAATCGTGTATGCCACGGGATTTTCTTCGATTTGTGATGCATGTGCAATTGCTTTAACTTGTGTATGAGACGGTCTCCGCGAGTTCTACAATTCTATGGTCAATTTACGAGAGTAGGCTCAACACATGATTTCCACCCCCTCTGACGCATCAAGAATGGGAGGTCTTGTACTTGACGTTGGGAAGGGAAGTTGAAAATTTCCTTTTTGACATAAGAACGAGGTGGAATTCAACATCCAAGATGGTGAGAAAGATATGCAAGAGATGGTTCCATTCCACCACTCATAACAGAAGTGACCATCTTTCGCCGTTGGCACAACGTTTATAGGGTTGCTGAAATCTTTAGACTTCTTGCAAGTTTTCAGTGATGCACTGAATATTAGAGATTATCCTTCAAGAAATTGTTTCATTTCTATACATGATGTCAATTCAATTAGTAAATAAGGAAAGTCCCTTCTACAACGAAGCAGTAGTGGTAATGGAAGCGAAATTCCTCAAATATTATAGGGAGAATGCTATGAAAAACCCCAAATTTTACCCCGTGTGACACATTTACCCTAAACTTTTTTTTGTGACACCAAAAATCCCAAACTTTACCCTGTGTGACACATTTACCCTATTTTTTTTTTTTTGTGATACAAAAAACCCCAAACTTGCTCTGTTTGACACATTTATCCCAAACTTTTATTTTGAAGGGCATTTTCGTCTTTTACTTTTTCTTTCTTTTTTCCTGTTTTTTTTTCTTTTTCTTTCCTCCCTTTCTTTTCCTCCACCGCCACCAGAGGAGCCATCGGCATCGGCCCTTGCTCGACTTAGGTGAGGGTTGCCCTCCCTAGATCCGGCGAGGGCCACCCTCGCCGATGTCGGTCGAGGGCGGCCCTCAACCAACGCCGGCGAGGGTTGCCACGCCGAGGGCAACCCTCGCCTGCTAGGGCCAAGGCGACAGTGAGGGCTGTCCTCACCTAGGAGGGCGAGCTCACCCTAGCCTCGCCCGCCCAGTCAAGGGTGGCCTCCATCGGATCTGGCAAGGGTTGCCCTCGCCTGCTAAGGCCAGGGTGACGGCAAGGACAACCCTTGCCAAATCCGGCGAGGGCCGCCCTCGTCGGTGTTGGTTGAGGGCGGCCCTCAACTAACGCCAACGAGGGCAGCCCTCACCAGATCTAGGGAGGGCAGCCCTCGCCTAAGTCAAGCAAAGGCCGACGCCAACGGCAGTGGAGGAGGGAAAAAAGGAAAGAAAGAAAAAGGAAAAAAAAGGAAAAAACAAAGCAAAGTTTGGGATTTTTTGTATCACAAAAAAAAGTTTAGGGTAAATGTGTCACACGGGGAAAAGTTTAGGGTAAATGTGTCACACGGGATAAAGTTTGGGGTGTTTTTTTGTGTCAAAATTTTTTTAGGATAAATGTGTCACACGAGGCAAAGTTTGGGATTTTTCATGGCATTCTCCGAACAATTCACTTCTTTTTTTGGCACCCACTATCTTGGATTTAATCTCTCTCTTTCTCACTCTTGCGAATATGTGGATTAGGATAAGGAAGCATTTAATTATACTTGGCTTTAACCCAGGTATAAAATATTGACGTACTCCTTGTCCCGGTCACTGTATGCGTAATTTGAAGCACGAAGAAATTTACCACCTGTCTTCTTTCCAGTGTTCTGGAGCATGTCCGAAAGGATTATGCAAGTGGCCCAAGCTTCGGAAGGAAATATTGGCTAGGCCAACCCAATTTGTCATCATGCACATTCATTTACTTTAATGGGAGAAAGTTACCAATTGGTAACTTGTCATCCTTGAAAGGACCAAATTTCCAATGGATGCACATAATTACGAGATGAATTAATCATATCGCCAGCCAAAAATTACATAAGACCAAAGTTATTCCTAGTAACAATAATGAAAAAGCATATAGACCTATTTTGACCATCAAATTTATGCATCTCCATAAATCCATATAGATTTAGTAAATTAAATTTCTTGTGTTTTGGTCAAATCATAAATGAGAGTCTCCATCAAACTTAAAGCACCAAATCTGGGGAGGGGTAGGAGGTATGGGGGTTGGAGGCAGAAATGAAAGTCGGCATAGAATATGGAGGAAAAATGGAGTTTCAATAAGTAGTCTTTGTAATTTAACAATTATTCAATCTTATGAACAATCAACCAAATTGTACCAAATTCATCGGTCAATCAATTCCTAGAGCAACCTTCTTCGGAGTCTTATATGCCATGGTTGTAATGTATTTGAAATTGTCTTGTAATACTCATGTACTCACATGATGGAGTGGGAATTAGCAACAATTTATAGGATCATGTCACCAATTAAATCTACCCACTTATTGTTCTGAGATGGTTTAATCGGCAAGAACGAGGAATGCAAGGTCATATAAACTAACTATTTTTTCACAGGGATCAACTCCCGCCATTATAGGTGAACTTGATTCTTGAAATGGTTTGATTTGGAAGATGCATGATGAACTTGTCAGCAAAATCACATTTATCTATTTCTTTTTCTTTCTTTTTTTAGTAGAACTGTATTTATCTTTTTCACTAAAACAACAAGAAGCACTCATGTGCGTAAGGGCTAATTTGTTCTAATTCAATCCCTCAGGGACGCACAAATGCTTCCTTGATCTTCCTGCATGACATTAAATGTTTAATACACAAGTCAATAATGTATGAGCATGCACATTCAAATTACTTTAATTGGAGGAAGCTACCATGATAACTTACCATCCTTGAATACACAATTCCCTTTAGAGGCAAGTAATTAATCGTATGGCTGCCAAAAGTTATATAAGTAGTACAGTCATTTCCTATAAATAAAAGGATGAGCAACTAGAAAACCAAACCTACCATGTTCCAGTCCTTTGAGTTATCAAATTTATGCATTTCTAAAAACCTGATATATCAATAAGAATTGCTCAAAAGTAGATGTGTAAATAGAATATATCATCAAACGATACACTTTATTTCAAGATTATAAGTGACATGAGCTCACTTATTACATTATCAAACCACCTTATTTCAAAGACTGAAATTTCCTAGGAACCAATCCCACAAAGATCGTCAAAATCATTGGCGTTGGAATCATTTGTCCGGTCTTCAATTGCTCGCATTAACATCTTGCTTACTTCTTCATGTCTTCTCTTATGAAGTTTCTGCTCCTCCAAGGATAGTTGGTCCACTGGTGCCTCCCACTAGCCTTTGATTGGAGATTTATCTACCTCTCCCCAGAGTTAAACAGGGCACTTTTTTGCAGCTTTCTATTTCTTTGACAATTCTAAATTCTAGTCGTATAGCTCACTAGGGATGAGCGATTTTAGAGTGGATAGCTTCCAACCTGGAATTTGAATCTGGCCCTATTATAACAAGTTCCCAATTTTCGTAACCTATACCCTACCCTATTTTTCCAGTATGATTCCAAGGTCTACTCAAGAACTTGTTTTTCATAAACACCTCGAGCAAGAAGCAACTAGCCGATATCCTATATAGTTTCGGATTTTACATAAACACGCAATGAAACAACAACCTAATTTTCCTAAGCTTGTGAATTGCAGAATATGATAATCAAGATCCTTGGTCAATTACTCCATACATTAAAAATTCCTACTAAACGTATTATTCCAATTAGTCTAGTTTGTCAACCAATGACTTCATGATAGTATATTGTTAGTACTCAAACAACATCAAAAGGTATCCGTTTGAAACAAATATAATAAATAGAAAAAATGAATTGAGATTAAGACTACTTTTCTTGTAGATTGTATTAGAAAAAAAAAGTCCAAATAAGAAATTGCAAAGTTAAATATTCATTCCTAAGAAAAACTCGTAATGTTCAAGAAAGTAAAATTGTAGTTTGCTTTTTACTAAGAATCGCTTTCAAAATCAATCTGGTTCCCAAGTAGGCCTTCCTTTGAAACTAGTCCAATCAATTCCAACTAGTGCCCAAAAAATGGAATCAGTTCCCGGACCAGTTTAAATAAGAACCGGCTCTCGGATCTATTTTCCAGATGGTCCCGTCCAATTTTAAGGTAAATCCAATTGGGTGCACACCCTTATAGCTTAGCTCGCATAGTTCCGCCTTTTATTGGCAATCTTTCACCCAGTCAAGACAGGCTTGATTAAGAGGATAACCAACTGACAAGGCCTCATTGCCTAGCTTGAAGAATACGATGACCAGCTCCAACGCAATCTGAATAGATGTCAGCTGTCATCCTAGGATCTTGCTTACGAGGACGGCCGAGAGACAAAGCTGCATAGTCCAGGCAGAAGAGTACAACTTCCGACTCCAGCGTACTTTCTGAATAGACGTCAGTAGCCCTCCTAAGATCAGGAGATCGACTTTTCGAAGTAATTTTCTTTTGAGTCTTATCGTCCATCATTGTTTGTATTTGAGACTGATTTGCATATGATTGAGTAGGGATTAGTTGAGATTTATAGGGTCATGACACCAACTAAACCTACACACGTCTCGTTTTGCGATTAGTGAGTTAAGTCAATTTCCACGTGTAGCACAATATCTACCTATTTGTAGAAAAACATTCAATCTTTTATCTTGTTTGGTTATATGTCTTCATCAATTACGACCATGCATGAAAATTGGTCAAAGAGCTAAATAGATTTTGGCCTTTGAATTCGTCGCTAGTTATTTCAGTACTCAAATTGACTTTTTTTAAAAAAAATTCAATCTATGAACTTATCTATTCTTTAATAGTTCCCAAATGGTCCAATTTTCAGACATTATTCTTTGTATGCACTCGAGATAGTTAAAAGTGCATATGTTTTGTAAACGTATGAAATGTTATTCCCAATTCAATTGTGATGACAGATGCAGAGATATGAAAGTCGCTTTCTGTCGTTTGATTAGTTTAAGACTCCTAAAGACCCACTATGCACTCTTTCAGAATTAATTATCTAGGAAGCTATTCACATTGAGAGAGTGTATTTCCTTTTTGTTGCTCTACTTTAGTGTTGACTAGGGGATTTGAGAATATATTGGATAAAAATCTTGAGAAAATTGTCCAAAAAAGTCCTAAATCTATAGCAATCAATTCAATTATGAACCTTTCAAATGTGCCTATTTAATCCTAAATTTTTTAATGAATTGTTAATTTAGCATTTCCAACAAATTTTAACTGGATATTGCTAACATGGATAATTTTTAATTTTTATTGATTTTTATTTTTCTCCTCTTTTCTTCTTTTTATAAAGGGCCGATAGAGGGCCAGTGACATGCTGGTGTATAAGCAAGGGCTAGTGAACCTCGCCAGCCCCTAAATGTGGGCCACAAAGCCCTTGCTAGCAACAAGCAAACGTCATGGCCTGTGTTGTGGCTTGTGATGGCCTATGCAAGGCTTGCTATGCCCTCACTAGATCTAGCAAGGTGAGGGCATTTGGCCTTTTGCTGCTCACAATGAGGGCTAGCAAGCCATTGCCCAGTGGCTGACGGCCTTGCCAATCTTACGTAAATAGAGGGAAAAAAAAAGAAAAGAAAAAAGTGAATAAAAAAATTCGTAGATTTTAAAAATTAAAAAATTATTCACGTTAGCACTGACTACATCACGTACGATGGCTAAGTGGGCTGGACCACAATATTAGCAATATTCGGCCAAAATTAGTCGAAATAACTAAAATGGCAATTTGTTAAAAGCCTTATGACTAGTTTGGCTAATCGTTAAAAAAATTAGGACTAAATTGGCCCAATTGAAAAGTTTATGATACAATTGACAAATCGTCAAAAGATTTAGGACTAGATCGACACAATTGAGAAGTTTAGAACTAAATTGACTATTGTACAATAAGTTTGGAACTTGTTGCATAATTTCTCCTAAAAATCCCTCTCAAAATGCGCCCTTGGTTTAAAATAATATTAGATTTTACTCATGAATATTAGGTTTGAGCATGTTCGAAGGGGCTATGCAACTGGCCCAAGCTTAGGAAGGAAATCGATTGACTAGGCCGCCAAAATGTGTTTGGTTGGCTCAAGTGAGCCCTGATGGAATGCGGGGCTCATGCTTATGTTTACTTTAATGCATTCTCCACCAGTATTTGGAGTCCATTTGTCACGACCCGAACCTCAAGTCCGCGACAACCCCTATTCTCTTACGGTCATTTGAGTTGCGACTCTCCAGGATCCATCGCCGACCGTTATTTTCATCTTTTAATTAAACGCATGCGGAAGCGAATCATAATCCCCAGTCACTTACAAAAGCAGGGATAGCAGGAAAACCCAATAATAACACATTCCAAAGTATTGCTTTATTTATTTACTGATTAACCCTGGGAAGTTTACAAGTACAAGCCCTTACCACGGGCATCTTCCTATCGAGCCAAAGAAACCAACAAGCTGAGGTCAATCTACTCCCTTCGAAAACGGCCACGAGCCGTTACGCGCGTCTATCCTCCATCCTACGGACCTGACAGTGGTTATTCAATAACCAGTGAGATAAATTTCAGCAAGTCAAAATCCTAAGCCTCGGTTAGGAGACCTACTCGCCTCGAGCGCGCCCTGACGTGCAATGTCTCTATCGCCAACAATTCAACAACAGAGTAACACCCAATCAATCATTGACAAACGCACGATTAGACCAAGGCTCATATGCAATTATTAACAGTTAACAATCGCAATCACAGGCATCCTTACCTCGCTTTTGTCACACGCAACCTGCATGATACAGTCTATCATATGCTCACCTCAATGCAGCAATTATAATAAACAATCAGAACACCTTTCAAATCGTCTCATGTACCATGCACTTTCTCGTTTTCCATTTATTAACACATTTGGGGGAATTTCCTTCCAACACACAAGTTGGTAGTCAACCGCATAACCGGGCATCGTCCCACTGCATTGGGCACGGCAACGTCTGGCGCCCAGACGGCATTCACAAAGAGCATAGGTCCAGCCTCTACCGCGACCCGCATCCCGACCCCGCCCGGGCATTCCGATAATACGGACTTCGTCCACCACAGATCCCCCACTGGGTGACGGGCTCTTACGTGACCACGCAAGCACATCAATTAATCATGCTCATTTTATTATCTTTCCGAACAGCCAATGCAGACATGATTCATGCTTGTACATATCAATCCATCGCAAACTCTACATGTAATGAGATAATATTTCACACGTGGTCACGCGAATACAAATGCATTTCACACGTAGTCACACGAATATGCTGAATATACTCAACCCTAATTCACAATCGCAATCCATGAATTTACTCCACCGAGTATATATTAAACAATATCATCAAAGGCAGTATATATACATGTATTCAACATATAATTCACATGAGGAAAGTACAACTAGTAATCCACCGATATATAATCCACGTGAGAAAAGTACAAACAATAATCCATCGGAATTAATCGATACTAGCACAATTAATAAATAATGTACTTTCCAAAAATAACACTTTACTCCAAAAATATTCCATTAATAATTATTCAACAATAAATATTCAACATCCAAGAATAATATTATCCAACAATCAATATTCAACATCCAAGAATAATTAATCATCCACCGCTAATTAATTAATTATTCTCCAAAAACAATTAATTAATTATTACCCAAAAATAATAACCATCAATTTCGAAATTAATAATAAATTAATTAATTCCGAAAATAATAAATAATAATTCCGAATTTAATAAATTATTATTATTTTATTCCAAGAAAATAATAATAATATTTATTCTAACCATGGTTATTAATCTAACCCAACTACGGTTAATTAACTCGACCACGATTAGTTAACCCAACCAAGATTATTTTAATCTAACCGCGATTAACCAACTATAATTACTCTAACCGCAATTAATTTATTCTAACCACGATTAACACTAAACATGCTTAATCAAATAATAATAAAACACTAATCATCCATCATTCAAAAGCATTAATCAAGCTTAATATTAAACTAATCACCTTAAGGGAGTTTAGCACCCTAAACAAGGTTTAGAAAATCGACTCACGGGTTTAGCTAATCCAACGACATGAGCGACGGCGGCGGCGGGGACAACGAGCGGCTCGCTCGGGGACAACGACGGGCAACAACCGGCGGCCGTTTTTCCAACAAAAACAGCTTCCGATGAAGCTGTTTTGTGCTGAACAAAGCAGCCGAACAGCGGCTGGCAATGCTGGGCACAGCGGCTGGTGTGTCCCGAACAGCGGCCAAAGAAACCAGCAAGAACGGCAGCAACTTCCGCGGCGAAACAGCAAGAAACAGCAGCGGACAGCAGCAAACAAAGAAGCGAAAACAACAGAAACAGCGAGACCGGACGGAGGAGGAGGAGCGGTGCGGCTAGCTCCGGGGGGCCGGCGGACGACTAGACCGGCGGACCGGCGGCGAGTTGGCTGGACGGCGGTGCTGCGGTGGTGATGGGTGGCAGCAGCAGCAGCCACCAGCGTTGGCCGAAGGAGGAGAAGAAGAAACAAAGGAAGAAGCTGCTGGGAAGGGGGGCTTCGAACGAGGAAGGAAAGAGGAGAGAGAGAGAGAGAGAGAGAGAGATACGTGGGGGAGAGAGAAAAAGAAAGTTGACAAGTCAAAGATGGGAAAGAGATGGGTAAGTGGCTGTCGACCAAGGGAAGAAACGTGAGGGGGAAGAGAAAGAAAAAGGGGGAGAGAGAAAGGGAAGAAACGTGGGGAAGGGGGGTTGCCGAAACTTGGAGGAGAAGGAGAGAGAAAAGAAAAGAAAAAGGAAAAGAAAAGAAGACAAGACAAAACAAGATAAAAATCTAAATAAATATCTAGAGAGGGGTATTTTGGTCTTTTTACCCCTGAAGCACAAATTCCCAAATATTTGGTTCCAAAACTCGGGTCGTTGAATCCTTTTCCAATAATTCGGGCTCACCAATAAATCCGAGAATCAATGAGATAATGTCCAATATTTAGTCTCGACACCCTTAAAAATTCGATATCCGATACCGGATTGAAATTTGTGGTTAAAATCGATCAATCGCGACTTTAGTACGACCTAACTTTCGGGCGGCATTTAGGGGCTCTCGTGCGTTTGACCCGTGGTTGATAGCTTTTCAATCCACGATCGTGCATTCAAATTAGGGCGATCCTCGGTTGTCATGTAATCACGAGAGGTTAATTGCTCACACTGAGTACAGGGTCAAAAGGAAATCGGTTTAACGTCGTTCGCAATTAATATCAAAGTCGTGCGGAATCACCCGCAATCCGACCTCGTATTTTTGCCGACTCGATTTATTTCCGTTCGCTAATTGGCCTGCAACAATGTAGTATTATTCCTCTTTGATCCTTATGGTCGAGCGGCCTATCCCTGATTAAATTCATTAGTCGTACGCGTACCGATCCTTAATTGCCTTGCCGAACAGTTAGTTAACTTGTGAGAGATCAATTCAGAGTACACGTAACTAACAGTGCATTGATAAAATAACCATTTCATCTATCCCGGAATGGGTCGAAATTCAGGATGTTACACCATTGCCATAAGGAAGTGCATCAAGCCACTTTAGACTATATTGGACATGAAAGTAGTAGAGAGCATAAACTCTTCTTGTTCCATATTACAAACATTTCGAACTAAATACGGAGGTCCAATGGAAGAGATTGGCAATGACAGCGAACTGTCTCTAAAATATATATGCTCCATCAGGTAGTTGATTTGATGAGACGGGTTCCACTCCGTGAGTAAAGACGGCACCATTGAGCAATGCCCAAAAACTGGTATAGTCTCTATATCTTTAGAAGAAGAACACCGCACAGCCTTCCGTTAGGTCTTCATCCTTATATATCGATGAGTTGAAGACATCCATGGAACATACTACTTTCAAATACATTGATAGAGTTGACAAAAGACAACGTCCGTGCTCGGAAATGGTGGAAGTGGAATGGCACTGTTTTATAATAGTTTCCATCATGACTCACAATTTACCGATGTTTTCATCATCTACAGTACCATAAATGTCCATGTTTAAATGTCCATGTTTAGTACTTGCCAATAGATCTCAAAAGACAATTGGTTCAGCTTGTCTGTGAAAAATTTAGATATGATTTTTTTTTTGGGGTACGATTAGTTTTTGCAAGAGTATTTTTCAGAGGAACATGCTCGATGTGAACAAGAGGAAGATGGCAACAATATATTATCTGAATTATCTGAATTACAATGAGGGACGCAATGCCAAAAACATCAAACTCGTTAAACATTCTCATTAAGGTAACCTGTATGTACCTTTTTAATAAATTATTTTTAGATGTACTTGTTTGTCAATTTGGTTTAATTGGTTTAATAGCGCACACCACGTCTGTACAAACACTACAGTGGAGCTAATCTATTGTCTGAATACGGGCCGGGATGGCCCAAATCCTTACCAGAATGCGCGCGTTCTCGTAGCCAACCATACCTTGATATTTACACTCGTTCCCTCTGCCCGCAAAACGATCTTCAAAAGAACCAGAGTTTCCGAGGCCAAAACCTCTCAAAAGTCTCAAGAGAACGGACTATCATCACATTTCCGACGGTTTGTCTTGTTATCTTGATGATTTGATTCATACGCATGGCTCTTTCTTTGATGGCTCTCGTCCCTCCCAGCCAATTCTACCCATCGACGTTTCATGGGAACCGCTTCATTTTCTTCAGGTACGATTCTCCAATTCACCGCAGGACCGACTCTCTGTCTGTGCGCGACGAAGTTTAATGTTGTCTCTTTTGCGTCCGTTGAACAAACCCTTTGTCGGAAATCGAGCATTTCAGCTCCCCCTAAATACTTCTTTCAAAGAATTAAATGTAGACTTCGTCATGGTCCCTTGACAGTCTTCTTCGTTTATTGAATAATGGACTTGTGTGTCGTTTGTGGCCCTCATCCCAGATTACGCGTCACTTTGGTCTTTCTCGATTCTACTATAATCCTCAACAGAAGGTAACATCACTGTAATGGACTTGCGTCCGACTTTTTTCACTATCTTTTATTGTCTTCATTCATGTCGTGAATCACGCTTGGACTCTTGGGGTATAAAATTCATCTTGGGGCTACACTCGAATAAGAACAGAGATTTTTTCATTGGATGAAACAGTAGGGGGAATTAATGAAGAACGGATGAGAAAATGAAAAGAAGTTGAAAGCACCTTGTCACCGACCAGGAAAAAAGAAGAAAAGGAAGCACCATGTCCTTTTCCGCGTGATCAAGGAAAGAGACGAGGCTATTGCTTTTTTCCTTTTTTTAAATTAGTCGCAAATTGTTGATGTATCGGGCATCACTGCTCTACAACTATTTCAATACGTGAATCACCGTCCTTAATAAATTTCCATAAGGTCGTTGATAACATTAAGGTCGATATCAAGAGATTGAATAAGGCTCATATTTTTTTCACCTAAGAGCTAGTTTTTTTTTTTAAGGTGCATGTGGGGAGAATGTACATTTGTGTGATGGATCACAGGCATTCTTCTAGTTTTTGTCAACGGTATTCTTCAATATTTTCACCTCAATAAACAATAAGAAAATGTTCTATTTACTTCTTTATATCAACCTATTGTGCGATGTTCACATCAGCGGGGCAGTTTACGTATATCCGTAAAGATTAATTAACATAATGATAAAGAAACAATTGGAGAGACGTTGAAAAAACATATGAACGCTTACTTTTTTGAAGGATATGCATGGAATGATTAGCAGTACAGTCCGAGCTTCCTCCTGTGTAATCATTAGAAGCGAGGAATTGTCAAGTTGAAATGCATTACTAACCAATGACTTTATGAGGAAAATTTATGCCATATTTGGTCTCACAATTGGATGTGACGTCCATGGACCCAAAAATTCATTATATGTGGTGAGTACCGCGATTAAAATGCATTTTATCAAGTTATATCAAAATCCATCATGAGAACGTCAAATACTGATCAATGACTCTTATATGTATGTGTATGTATATATATATATATATATATCAAACTCACTAGATTAAATGTGTCAGATTAGTGCCAAAGTAAGGCACAATGCATCCATTTTCAATAAAGTGTGACAAGCTTATTGACTTCTAATTTCTATATTTTACATTTTTCATAATTCAATACTTAAGTTTAATTGGAAGCTTTTTAAACATAAATTTTGATGTCTACGTTCATTCATAATTTTTTTTAATGACTTTCAATATGTTTGGGCATTTTTCAGGTCCACACTTAAATTTTCGAATTCCTGAGCAACATTTTCTTCCATATTTATTAGGAATTGTCTTTCCATATCATAAATTAAGGCTGCCGCAACTAGTAGGAGAAAGAAACTTAAGATTTAATACGAAAATGATATGTCCGCATTTTACAGGTCCGTGAAACTTTGTGCCCAAAACCTCACAATTCAAGGGTCCTATCTTCTTAGAAAGGACAAGGAGGGCCTTTGCAAACAAATCTGGTAGTTAAGGGGACCAATGATATCACTGAACATCATTGTAATCATCATCGTTAATTCTTAGCCACTCCATTGCCTCTCTCTTTCAACACCCGTCAAGATGTTGACAGAGAACACATTTAGGATCTCACGACTCACTGGATTTTGTGGTTGACGAAGGAAATGGAGTTCTATAAAGTTTAAACTATTAAATGAAAACTTAGTTTATTATTTAAATATTTTGATACTCTTCCTAGTATGTAGGCTGGCTTTGATCTTAGCCTAATGCGTGGAAAAATTTAATTGATGAGACCAATGGAGGCCTGGAAGATTCGAACTCAATTACTCCTAATTTGATACTATGTAATATTTTGTAGAACCACTATCGATTGTTCTAAAAGTTTATGCTATTTAATGAATGTATGATTTATTATTTAAATATTTCAATAACAATAAATTTTTTTGAACAATTCATTTTTTTGTGTCTTTCCTTGTTTGTGTTTGTAATTGTTTAGAAGGATTAAAATGTGCTCCAAATTGCCGAAATAACAATGACTAGAACACTTTGAAGCCGACCACCATACTTTAGCCATAGTTCTTATTGTTATACCTAGATGTAGAGGCTGATGCACTCTGTATCAATATACACAGAAATTGGATAATTTTTGCTTCCGTGTATTCTTTTATCTTGGACGATGGTGCAAAATCGGTGGCCTCAAAGGGAACATCCTTTCACGGTAACCTATAATTTGTCGACTCCGAAATGGGAAAAAGAAAGAAAAATAGAGAAAAAGGGTATGGCGAATCAGGAGGTAAGTTAAAATGTTAGAGGCGATGCAGATGCTTTCGATTGTCAATTGAAAGATTTCAAGTACTTGACATGAGTCTACGTACAAATGGATTCTCACATCATCCTCTATCAAGCTCTTTGATAGTGAGATGAAAAATGACCTCATGTGCATTGGTGCTTGTCAATATCATAATGTTTATAAATCTCAAAAATGCTTTTGCCAACAACCTTAGGTCAATATGTAACATATAATTCGTGCAATCAAATTTCGATGAAATGATTCTTCTTTGTTTGAGTTGATCAATTATACGGATTACAGATATGACACTTATGAGGTTAATTTGATGGTTAAATGTGCCGCTTCGATGTGGCAAAGAATCTGTATTTATATCTCAACTTCGCCCACTCAAAAATCAAAAAAACCTCTAAGGCAGCCACGGAGCTAGAGAGGGACAAGGAGGGGTTCCGGCATCTCCCGAACCCCTACAAGTTAAAGTTCCTTTGTGCTACGTATATCTTGTGGTCTATTTCTTAAATTTCATCTTAAGGTGTGACCTTTCATTCTTTAGTCTGCAAGTTTTTAACCCTTTTTCTTTTTTATCCTTTGTTCGAATGAAAAATTAAATTCCTTATTCACTTCTTGTGATTAAGATAAATAGGAAACATTTGTTTTGTAACACAATCATTTCCAAATTTACACTGATAATGACTCATGATCGCTGATAAAATTCAGGTCTTAACCTTGCGAAATACTAATATTATTAGTTTTTGGAGGGTTTAAAAAAGATGGAAACTTCACAAAGTAAACTTGAAATACTACTTTGACAAGGAAAAAAAAAAACTCGAATACTTCACTTATAATTTTTGTCAACAGTAATCTTCATCATTTTCATCTCAATAAAAGATTAAATTTTTTTTTTATTAACTCTTCTTTATATCAATCTATTGTGCGATGTTCTTTTCTACATGTGACAAAAGAAACCATTAATAAAAAATTAAAGAGAATACATATAGATTTTCACTCCCCATTCGATAAAATCCTATCTCCATTGCTGTTTAGAGGGGAACAACTGCACTGTTGATGCCAAAAAAAAATTTTCACTCACTTAGGTATTATAATTTTGAAAAATCAATTATTTAAATGCCACTTCTGATTTATTCACCAGAAAAGCTAACATGGCTGCCAATAGAAATTTTAAAATTTTTTTTTAATAGTTTTCCTTCTTTCTTCTTTTCTTTAGAACCAGCAAGAGTCACTAGCAACCCTCGCAAGCCGTGGAACCTGAGCCTTGATTGCAAAGGCCTTAGGCAAGGCCCCAACGGCCCTCGTCAACTCTAAGCAATCATGGACAATGCTGCCTAGAGCCAATGAGGGCCCTTACAACCTCGACGAGGCCGCGACGGCCCTCACCAATGACTGGCAAAGCTCCAATGAGCTCGCCCATGGTTTTCATGGGAGGGTTCTGTAGTCAGCAAGGGTCACCAATGACCCTCGTGGGCCCTAAAGAAAAAAGAAAAAGCAAAAAAAAAAAAAGGGAAAAGAAAATTTCAAAAATATTTACAAATATTTGAAAAAATATTAAAATATTGTCCATTGATTGTCCCATCAATTTTTCAATGAGTAAATTAAAAGTGGCACTCAAGTGATCAATTTTTCAAAATTATAACACTCAAATAAGCGAAAAAAAAAAAAATTAACATGAAAGTCAATGCCATACGAAAATTTTGATACCAATAGTGTATTAATCTCGTTTAGAGGCCATGCCCGTCATTTTATGGATGAGACTTGAATTAATGTACATGGACGGAGCAGTTCACGTACACTTGTAAAGATTAATTGCATTGAAAAATTCGAATATATAATGATCAAGAAAAAGTTGGAGATATTGAGAAAAGAATATGGATGCTTACGTTTTTTAAGGATATGCATGAAATGATTAGCGGCACAGTATGAATTCTCTCACCTGTTATCATTAGAAGTGCATTACTAATCGATGATTTCATAAGCCAAATTCATGCCATATTTTGGTCTCATCATTGCACATGACGTCAGTGGACACCAAAATTCATTATATGAGGTGTACGCCGCAATTAAAATGCATTGTCTCTAGTTATTTGAAAATCCATCTAATACTGATAATTGATTCTTTATTAAATATATAAAATCATTAGACTAAATAATTGTGAGGCTAATCATTGTGTTTATTTTCATAAGTATAGATATAGTGATTTTGTTTATCTTTCTTATATGTGGAGACATGCTGGTGGCTACCTCTAATATGAAGAGAATTATAGAAATTAAGAAAATGTTAGCATTGTAGTTTGCTATGAAAGACTTGGGAGAGGTTAAGAATATCTTAGGTAATTATTTTCAATAAAGTATGACAAGTCTTTCGGCTTCTAACTTCTATATTTTACATTTTTCATAGTATTCAAAATTTGAGTTTAATTGGAAGCTTTTAAAACATATAAATTTTGAGGTCTATGCTCAGTGATAATTTTTTTTATCATTTATAATATGTCTAGACACTTTTCAAGTCCACTCTTAGATTATCGAATTCCCAAGCTACATTTTCTTCATATTTATTAGGAATTTGTCTTTTACATCATAATTTAAGGCCCCAACAGCCGGTATGAGAAAGATGCTCCACGTTTTACAGGTCCATAGAACTTTATGTCCAAAATCTCATGATTCAAGATCCTACCTTCCTAGAAAGGACAAGGAGGACCTTTGCAAATAAATCTGGTAGCTAAGGGGACCGATCACGTCACTGTGAACATCATTGTAATCGTCATCATTAGATCTTAGCCACTCCATTGCCTCTCTCTTTCAACATCTGTCAAGATGTTGACTGAGAATGCATTCAGGACCTCGTGACTCACGCTAGGTTTTACGGTTAGCAAAGATAATAGAGGTGAGCGATCCTATATTTCTTAAAAATCTATTTAAAATCTAAAATTTACGTGTTGGTACAATTTTTTATTTTTTGGAACCTGCAATTTATCCATTAGAACCTGAAATTTACCCATCAAAATCTATAACCCACTTTGTATGACAAGTTCCAAGATTGATTCTAGGCTCATTATTTTTTAAGCATTGGTTATAAGGTATAATAGGCTCTCTTTTTTTAACGAACGCAACAACAAAAATGAAATATTCTCATTTATCAACAGTAACAATTCATAAAAGATGAATAACATAAAACCTAAATTTATACAACTTCAGACCTCAATCATTTATGAAAATTTGTTCTGCATTCTAATTACTTGAAATCAAAGGAAACAACAGCCATAATTAATCACTTTATAATAGTTTTCAATTTAAAATTACTATTAACTAAAACTAAGATAATTTTTAATAAGCCTCACCACATATATTCATTTTACTTCTAGTAAACTCTATTTAACGATGATAATCTCCTCATTATGACGATCCATAACTAAAATAAAAAAGAAGAGATTAAATAAAATATTCACTCATTGGATATATAAAAAAGGAATTGCAATTTATAAAGATAGAGATGATAAGTGGAAAGGATACATACCATAGAAAACTAAGTTAGTTGGGGAAGATAATTAGAGATTTTAGAGTTCTTGATTCCCTTCTCGATTCTAGTTTGGTTTCCGAATCTGGTTCCTGGTTCGAAATTCTATCATGAAACCATATTACCTTAACTCAAAATAACCTTTTAAGGCAACCACGGAGCTAGAGAGGGACAGAGGGGTTCCGGCCTCTCTCGAACCCCTAAAGTTAACATAAATAAACCAAAAAGACTAATTATTTAAAGTTCTTTTGTGGTAGGCATATCTTGTGGCCTATTTCTTAAATTTCATGTTAAGACGTGACCATTCATTCTTACGGCTGCAAGTTCTTACTATTTTTTTTTATCATTTGTTCGCATGAATATTAAATTCCTCATTCACTTCCCGTGATTATGATAAATAGAAAACATTTGTTTCTCAATACAATCATTTACAAATTTACACTAGTAAAGACTAATGATCTCTTATGAAATTAAGGTTCTAACCTATCAAAATACTAATTTTATAAGTTTTGGAGTGTTTAAAAAGATGGAAACTTCACAAAGTAAACTTGAAATACTAGTTCGACAAAAAACCAAAAACTTGAATACTTCTCTTCTAATTTTTGTCAACGGTGTTCTTCATTATTTTAATCTCGATAAACAATTAAAAATGTTTTATCTACTTCTTTATATCAATCTCCTATGTGATGTTCTTTTCTACATGTAACAAAAGATAATGTTAATAAAAATTAAGGAGAGAACGTATAGATTTTCACTCCCTCTTTTCAAAAGAATTCTTGCTCCGTCACTGTTTAGAGGCCATGCTTATCATTTTATGGATGAAACTTGAATTGCTGCACGTCAGCGGGGCAGTTTACGTATATCTATAAAGATTAATTAATACATAATGATAAAGAAACGATTGGAGAGATCTTGAAAAAACATATGGATGCTTACTTTTTTTAAGGATATGCATGGAATGATTAGTAGTACAGTCCGAGCTTCCTCCTGTGTAATCATTAGAAGTGGGGAAATGCCAAGTTGAAATGCATTGCTAGTCGATGATTTTATGAGCAAAATTTATGCCATATTTGCTCTTGCAATTGGACGTGACGTCAATGGACCTGAAAATTAATTATATGTGGATGTACCGTGATTAAAATGCATTTTATCAAGTTATATGAAGATCCATATTGAGAATGTCGAATAGTGATCAATGATTCCTACATATAAATATCCAACTCATTCGACTAAATAGCTCATATTAGTGCCAAAGGAAGGTACAATGCATCCATTTTCAATAAAGTATGACAAGCTTCTCGACTTCTAACTTTTATATTTTGCATTTTTCATAATTCAGTACTTGAGTTTAATTGGAAGCTTTTTAAACATATAAATTTTGCTATCTATGTTCAGTCATAATTTTTTTTAATGATTTTCAATATGTCTGGGAACTTTTCAGGTCTACACTTAAATTTTCACAGTCCCAAGCTACGTTTTCTTCTATATTTATTAGGATTGTCTTTTCATATCATAAATTAAGGCTGTTACAACTAGTACGAGAAATAAACTTTAGATTTAATACAAAAATGATATGTTCGCATTTTACAGGTCCATGGAATTTTATGCCCAAAACCTCATGATTCAAGGTCCCGCCTTCTTAAAAAGGACAAAGAGGGCCTTTACAAACAAATCGGGTAGTTAAGGGGACCAATGACATCACTTCGAACATCATTATAATCATCATCGTTTATTCTTAGCCACTCAATTGCCTCCCTCTCAGCACCTGTCAAAATGTCGACAGAGAACACATTTAGGATCTCATGACTCACATTGGGTTTCACTATTGATGAAAGTAATGAAGGTCTATAAAATTTAAGCTGTTAGATGAATGCGTAATTTATTATTTAAATATTATAATACTCCCCATGCATAGGCTGACTTTGGCCTCAACCTACTATGTGAAAATATTTAATTGACAAGAGAAATCGGGGCCTAGAAAATCTAAACTTAATTACTCCTAACTCTGATAAAATATAATATTTTATAGAATCACTATCGACTGCTTTAAAAGCTTAAACTATTTGATGAATATGTAATGTATTATTTAAATATTCTAATAACAATCAATTTGTCTAAATAATTGAATTCTTCTTTTGTTTCATTTCTTGTTTGTATTTGTAATTGTTTAGAAGGATTAAAATATGCTCCAAATTGCCAAAATAACAATGACTAGAACAATTTGAAGCCAACCACCATACCTTAGCCATAGTTATGGCGCAACAGCATAGCATCACAATGTAGCAATGGGAATGCACTTGTCGTCAACGTGTCTCTCGTGTATGCTAGTGATGTATTCCATGTGAATTATAGTGACTCGACAATCGTGACTACATAATTACTAAAGAACCGTACCGGACTGAGCATCGTGCACATTACATCGATAATGGTGGGACAATGCAAAGTAGGATTAGACATAGCCACAACCAGAATATTCTGCGGCTTAGTGTGGAGTTCTTGTTGTTATACCTAGATGTAGAGGCTGATGTACTCTTTATCAATATACACAGAAATTGCATAATTTTTTCTTGCGCGTATTTTTATCTTGGACGATGGTGCATAGGCATAATCGGTGGCCTCAAAGTGAACATCCTTTAACGGTAATCTGTAATTGGTGGATTCTGAAATGGGAAAAAGAAAGAAAAAGAGAGAAAAAGGTTACGGTGAATAGGGAGGCAGGTTAAAATGTTAGAGGTGGTGCTTTCGATTTTCGAATGAAAGATTTCAAGAAGTACCTGACATGTGTCTATTTACAAGTGGATTCTCACAATATCTTCCATCAAGCTCTACGATAGTGAGATGAAAAATGACTTAAGGCATTGATGCTTGTCAATATCACAATGTTTATAAATCTCAAAAATGCTTATGCCAACAATGTATAGGTCAATATGTACATATAATTGGTGCAATCGAATTTTGATGAAATGATTTTACTTTGTTTGAGTTGATCAATTATATGGATTAACATTCAGTTAGGGAGATATCATACTTACGAGGTTAATTTGGTGGTTAAATGGCTGTTTCGATGGGGCAAAGAATCTGTATTTATATCTCAACTTCCCCCACTTAAAAATCAAAATAACCTTTAAGGCAGCCACGGAGCTATAGAGGGACAAGGAGGGGTTCCAGCCTCTCTCGAACCCCCACAAGTTATAATAAATAAACCAAAAAGACTAATTATTTGAAGTTCTTTTGTGCTACGTATATCTTGTGGTCTATTTCTTAAATTTCAAGTTCAGGTGTGACCATTCATTCTTACGTCTGCAAGTTTTTAACTATTTTTTTTATCATTTGTTCGCATGAAAGATTTAATTCCTTATTCACTTCTTGTGGCTACGATAAATATGAAACAATTGTTTTTTAACACAATCATTTCCAAATTTACACTAGTGATGACTCATGATCTATTATAAAGTTCAGGTTTTAACCTAGCAAAATACTAATATTATAAGTTTTTGGAGTCTTTAAAAAAGATGGAAACTTCACAAAGCAAACTTGAAATACTACTTTGAAGGAAAAAAAAAAAACTTCAATACTTCACTTATAATTTTTTTCAACGGTAATCTTCATTATTTTCATTTCAATAAAAGATTAAAAATTGTTTTATTAACTCTTTTTATATCAATCTATTGTGCGATGTTCTTTTCTACATGTAACAAAAGTTCACTCCCCCTTCGATAGAATTCCAGGTCCGTCACTGTTTAGAGGCCATGCCTGTCATTTTATGGATGAGACTTGAATTAATGTACATGAACGGGGCGGTTCACGTGCACCTGTAAAAATTAATTGAATTTTAAAATTCGATTATATAATGATAAAGAAAAAGTTGGAGAGATATTGAAAAAAACATATGGATGCTTACTTTTTTTAAGGAGATGCATGAAATGATTAGCAATAGAGTCTGAGTCTCCTCACGTGTAATCATTAAAAGTGAGGAGATATCGGGTTGAAATGCATTACTAATCAATGACTTTGTAAGCCAAATTCATGCCATATTTTGGTCTCGTCATTGCACGTGACATCAAAGGACAACAAAATTCATTATATGGGGTGAACGCCGCAATTGAAATGCATTGTCTCTAGTTATTTGAAAATCCATGAATACTAATCGATGATTCTTAATTAAATATATAAAACTTATTAGACTAAACTACTTAGATTAGTGCCAAAGTAAGGCACAATACCTCCATCTTCAATAAAGTACGATAGGTCTCTCGATTTCTAACATGTATGTTTTACATTTTTCAAGCATTCAAAATTTTAGATTAATTGGAAGCTTTTTAAACATTTAAATTTTGATGTCTACGTTCAGTCATAATTTTTTTTTTATGATTTTTAATATGTCTGGACTTTATTTTGGGCCGCACTTAAATTTTCAAATTCCAGGGCTACATTTTCTTCCATATGTATTAGATTTAGTATTTTCATATCATAAATTTCGGTTTTGACAGTTAGTTTGAGAAAAAAAAAAACCTTTGAATTTAATACAAGAAAACAATATGTCCACGTTTTACGGGTTAGTGGAACTTTATGCTCAAAACCTTGCGATTTAAGGTCCTAACTTCTTGGATAGGATAAGGAGGTCCTTTGCAAATAACCTCTAGTAGTTAAAAGAGGACCGATGTCGTCACCGTGAACATCATTGTGATCGCCATCGTCTTTTTTATCCGCTCCGTTGCCTCTCTATTTCAGCACCCTTCAAGATGTTGACACAAAATGCATTTACTCTCTCGTGACTCACGCTGGATTTCACTGTTGACAAAGGCAATGGAGGTCTGTCTGAGGTTGATACCATAAATTGTGAATCGACATTGCGAAAGAGGCTCGTACCTAGATGGTAGTTGACATTTATGACGGGTTGGCTCAACTCTAGAAGACTTTCGAGCGGTTAGTTTGTACCGTTGGTGCACACTACATTGATATGAATTATGGTGGGACAATGCAAAGTCGAACTCGACATACCCACAACCGGAATATTCTGTGGCATGGAGTTCTTGTAGTTACACCTAGGAGAAGTAGCTATGCTAATGGCACATCCTCATCCTCATTAATAAGGAAGAAAAACATGTATTTCTTTATATATATATACTAGTATACCTCCCCGTGCGAAAAAAGAACATCTAGCGTTGGCGTACATTATATTCTGATGGGAAAATGCAGACTCGGACTCAATGGAACCACAAACGGTATATTCCATTGGATCGTGTGGATTTCCTATGATTATACCCAGGAGAGGTAATCTCAATAATCACACGCTCTCATCCTTGTAAATGATAATGAACAATACATACATATACACACACGCTAAGAACGTGGCATCTGCGCGTAGGAAAAGAATATGATGGTGGTTGAGAGAGGGATAAAGAAGAAAGAAGAGTATACTGGTGAAAATGAGGAACTTGATGGCTGATCGAAAAAGAGAGTAATTGTTGAGTTTTCTTCCCGGGGATAAAAAAATGAAATTTCATGGTGAAATCTGATACACGTAAGTCAGTATATAGTTTTCTAATAGAGAGATTTTATTGGTGCTCACCACTTTGTATTTCAACCCATCCTATTCACAAACGCCAGTTTACGCTCGAGTAGAGTAATTTGCATCCACCTATCGAGGCAGTAAAAATGCAGCCTCAGATTTCTCCATAGTAACATGGTTCAATTTGTGTCGCCATAACCCAGCCGGTCCCTCCTTCCCATTCTCTTGCAGTCATCTAAGCTGGTCTCCCCATCAACGTTGAAAGAGAAAGAAATAATATTAATTTTTCTTTTCAATTCGAAACACGACAGCATATAATATTTCTGAGACTTAACTACCTTTCTTGTCCGTTTTGTTCTAATGTAATGGCTTGCGTGATTTGCTGACGTCCCCTTAACACGTCCTTTTTCTTTTTCTAACTCCAAGTGATGGTGTAAGTCATTGATTTATGTGCTAAATATTCAGCTCATATTATAAGGTCATTCACTCGGAATAAGCTTTGAGGCTACGTCCGTCTTTCCATGACTAAAGTCACGCGGACTGATATACTTGTGGTCATTTATAAAGATTAGTTGACTATTGATCTATCGAAAATAGGCACTTCAGTAAAAGTGAATATGGATTCATATTGGTGGTGAGATTGCAGTGACCTTCTCCTTTTTAGATGGAGCATTGGAGATGTTGATATTCCTTTCTCACCCTTCCCATTTATCAAGACGGCCCCATATAATTCGTCTCTTTCTCATATCCATGGCTATAAATAGAGTAGGCACGTTAACTTCTCCCCGCACCACACCACCGGCATCCTCTACCTTCCTGCTTTCCTTTCTCTAAACACTCAAATCCTAGACTTTCTCTCTCTCTCTCTGATTCCAAAATGTCCACAATCCTTGCCCATCTCCTTGGGATGGATCACAAAGGCAAGCCTCATCAGATTGACCAGAGCATGTGGACCAACCTGCTTGCTTCTTTCGATGACGAGAGGTTCATGAAGGAGATGGTGAACACTCACGCTCCTGAGGAAGGAGACGTGGATGTTCAGTCTCTCTTCCATCTCGTGGACAACACCCTAAATGGAACAACCGCTATCGTCGACTCCATCATCAACTCTAAGGTAATCACCAATATAATGCCATAACTTTGCTAACAAATTATACATCGTTATTGTTAAAATACTTTCCACTAGGGACCTTCTCGTCCATTGATCCACTGGTTAGTGAGAGGGTGGCAGTTTTAGTCCTCCAATTTTCCTTTACACTATCAGTATGCGCCAAATTTGCTGAATTTTGCATGCGTGAGCACATATGCAAAATCCCTTTTTTTTTTTTTTTTTTGTGATGCTTCTTTAGTGTTCAAATCCTTTTCTAATTAAAAAAATATGGAAAAATTTCAAAAAATGATCCGAAGTAAGTCTATTTTCTCAAATAATGATCCGAAGTGGCCGTTGTCTTAAATGAGGACCCCAAGTAGCTAAATTAGTCTCAAATAATGACCTCAAATCACTGGTCAGCCAAATGTTCACTGGCCAACAAGCATGTGGCATTGCCGGTGGCTGGAATAAGGGCAATTTTGTCAAAAAAAATATTGATAAAAATTAACAAACCCTAAATAAAATAAAAAAACCTCAAACTCTTCATGTTCTTCTTCCTTTGCACTTCATCTTCTAGGTTACTCGTCCCCTCTTGCTTGGAGCAAGATCCCGACTCCCCGAGTTCCAAACGAACGTGCCCCCCCCGAAGTGGATTCGAATTGTGCCCGAGATATGGGTCCTCGACATCAAGATGTTCTCCGTCTCTTGATCGGGAAAAGATGATAAAGAATTGAGGCTCTCATGTTACATACGAGTGTCTAAATAATGAAAATGTGATTTTACTTGAGATTTGTCTTATTCGTTGGAAAGAAATGAAGACAAAAAAAAGAAAGGAAGAAAACGTGAAAAAACGAAGATAGGGGTTTTTTGTTGTGCTTCAATTCGTGCTCCATTAACATAAAATTTGGGTGCTCCAAGCGAGAGAGGGCAAAGAACGAAGAAGATAAAGAACATAAGAAGAAAACGTGAGAATATGAACGGAGGTTTTGTTTTTAGGGTTTTTAATTTCTATTAATATTTTTTTTGATAAAATTGCCCTTATTTTGGCCTCCGTAAATGCCACACACTCGCCGCCGGTAAACATTTGGCTAGCCAGCGATTTGAGGTTCTTATTTGTGACTGGTTTAGTCACTTCAGTCCTAATTTGAGACAACGGCCACTTTTGATCTTTATTTGAGAAAATAGGCTCACTTTGGATCCTTTTTTGAAATTTTCCCAAAAAATATTAATAGTCATTTGAAAAAGGAAGTTGGGCAGTTATCTCATTATTGGAAAAAACTCAAAAGTGGATTTATCGGGTCCAAACTTATTTGGTTAAAGTTTTCTTATTAGTTTATACGGTAATAATATTGATAGTGTGTGGACCAAGAAGGATTTTGATTTAATAATATACTTTTAACTATTTTATAAACAAATTTCCTCCCTTTTGTGAGGTAGCTGAAGCTAGTTTAATGTTGAGACTTCTTATTATGATAAAATGGAGATGTTACGTCTATCGATTGGCCTATTCTCTTTTTTCTTTTTCTTTTTCAATTTAAAAGAAGAGCTATAAGATATACATTGTTTAATTAAGTAAAAAAAATAAGAAGTCAACTATGATTTGGCAGTGTAAAAATCTGATTGACATTGAACCTCGGACATGGAAGTGATAATATTTTGAGTGGGCTACGGGGACCTCGCTTGCTTTTCTGGTTGCTTTGCTCTTCGCGTGGCTCAGGGAGGAGCAAGAAAGGAGAAACAATTAATCTAAGGCTGCTTGTGTTTCTACGAAAATATTTTTTATGATTTCCTCATTTTTCAATGTTTGGTTCGCTTAGCAAAATAAGTCAATGGAAAATATTTTCTTAGTCAATGAAAAATATTATCCTACCAAAGTTTAAATTGAAGAAAATGATTTCCCTTTTGAAACAACTGAAAACATTTTCCAATATGTTTTCTTATTCTTAGAATCCTTGGTTAACGAAAATTTTATTCTTATAAAATAATTTTTCTAAAAAAATTCTAATTTTTAATTATTTTCACAAATTTTGAATTTATTATTATTATTTCTTATCTTTTTCTTTTTCTTTTCTTTTTTCTCCTTTTCTCTTTTCTTTCTTTTCCTTTCTCCTTCTTCCTCCTTCCTCTGTTGGTCACGTGCCTCAATGACTACCGACAGCCTAATAAGCATCCAAGACACAAGCCAACGAGCTTGGGGATTGGCTAATCCAAGTGACCCTAAGCTCAACCAAGGTCAGTGAACTTTGTGGCTCAGTTGATCTTGCAAGCTTGGGCTTTGCCGAGGTCAGTGAGCTCGTGGTTTGCCCAATCTCAGTGAGGTCAAGGCTTGCCAGATCCATGAAATTAAAATCATTTTTTAATAATATACGAACATCATAAAACATTTTTGATCATATATTATCAAATAAAAGAAAACTAATCATATTTTAGAAAAATGTTTTACTGGAAAGCATTTTTTTATATTATTGAGTTTTCTACAAAACAAACGCACCCTAAATGATTATATATCAAAAGGTGTGGATTATCCATCTATTGTAACGAGCACTGATCTAAGTGAATATATATCAAACCTCCTACTTGGAAGTGATATTGCATTAAACGGGCTACAAGGACCCCGCTTGCTTTTCTAGTTGCGTTGTTCTTCGCAAGGCTTATCCATGTACTGTAAACAAGCACAAATCTGAGCGATTAAAACCTCGTACCTAGAAGCGATATTGCATTATATGGGCTACACGGACCCCACTTGCTTTCCTGGTTGATTTGTTGCTGAAGTAGAAACAAGATCGTTAAAACAATGAATGCTAGAAAGGTGTTACATTATCCATGCCCTTTAAACAAGCACTAATTTAAGTAATTATGCGTCTCGATAAAGGGCTCTTTCGTTTTTCTGGTCACAATTTTCCTGGCCAGACTGAGGTATAACTTTTTAGCTGTCAAGTGTTTTTTTCATTTAATTTTATATGATTTGAAATATAGTTTAATCCATTTATTATATAAACTACTTTCATCGTCTTAACACGAGAATTTTAGTCTAGAAAAATTGACCAGTTGTCCTAATCAATGGGTATGAACAGGGTTATGTAACAAATGAGTCACAGATTATGTAAATGAGTAGTGCTTTTGCCGATGAAAATGAAAAGTTTGATAGCTTTTCTTAAATTAAACAGGACCTAAATAGCATTTTTCCATGCTAACCCAAAGTTGTTTTCTAAGCGTTGGGTCTCACTTAGATTAAAACTATCGCATCTCTCGTTTTCTCTGTCCTCTCTCTTTCCCTTTCTAAGAATTAAAATGATCTTCATTGCAGCGCACTCAAGGATCCCGGAGCCCTGATTTCAAGCCTCTAAAGGAGGGCTTCAATCCACCTTTAGCAGCCATCAACGAAGTGGGTTGTCAGGTAGTTAATAATCTCCCTCCCTGTAGTTCGATTTTTTTTCAAGTATACTTCTTTTGGTTCGTTTTCTGATTTTCTCCATGTACATGCGCTTAAACTAAAAGATCGGAAGCTTTAATATTCTGAAATGTTTGCATTCTAGCCTGCTGTTTAGAGGTTGCCAATAACTAATCTCTTGCATCAACTTATTGTCCTGTCATCAGCTCACTTGCAAGGCCTTAGACACCAAAAATGTGCGCCAAACACTGGTCTCGCTCTTTCACGAACTATCGAGCTACTCTTGGGTTAACAAGGCTCTGATTACCCTTTCATCACTTGCTGTGTACTATGGTGACTTTTGGCGACTTGCTCGAGTTGAACCATCTGACAAGCTCGCGGAAGCTATGGCCACACTGAAGGGGTTGCCTGCAATCACCAAGTCCTCAGACCCGCAAAAGATCCACGTTTTTGGTGTTCTCAACGAAATGATCAAGACCACCTTGAATATGACCCAATGCATTGTGGATTTTGAGCATGCCTCTAAAGATGTTCCCGAGCTGTCTACGATGATTGATGTTGCAAGCAGCGTTTATCAGATCATCATTAGCATCCTTGCTTGTTCTATTCAGTTCACCTGCCTCATTAGCATGGTGGATGAGTATGTTTGACTAATTCAACATAATATTGTTTTTGTTTTTGCTTTCGAAAGAGTTTGCTTTTCTATTATAAAAGATAATGAATAAAGGTTTAATTTTTTTTTTATTATACTCTAATTACGATTACTAAACTACATGATAGAGCACTGTACCTTTACCCCATTTGTTTTCAAATTTTCGGTTTTCACAAGCGTGAAGAACTCTTACTTGTAGAACAAGAACTAATTGCTGTTACATAATTGGAATGGCTCGTGCCACTAAGAGGATTTTCTTTTTGTTGCTTTTTCAGTAACAAAGGAAAAGATCTGCCTACCTTCGCTCGGAAAGTGAACATGATCCACCACAATATCAAGAGACATTACGAAGATTTTTTACAAAAAAAGGGTAAAATTTGTTGTCTCCTTTTCTACTTAATTAAGCCCTAATATATTGGACTATTTGTCTAATAAATATAATCTTTTTCATAATGCAGAGGAAATTAAGGAGTATCAGAGGCTGCAGCGACTCTTTAATGCCCCTACCGATAACGTGGAGCTGATCAAGGCCTTGTTTTACATAAAGGATAATCCTCAGCCTCTCTTTATTGGCTCAAAGAAGACAAAGGTTCATAAAATTGTCTGAACTTTGTGTAAAATTGTCTTTTGGCAAGAGTTTTATCTCCTACGCCAATGATTTTTATTCTCCTTCTTTGTTATATAGGATAAGGTCGAGTTGCTCCGGAGGAAGAATGTGTTGCTGCTGATTTCGGACCTCAACTTGACCCCTCCTGACCTCTCCATCCTCATCAAGATCTACAATGAGCGCAAGTTCCACGAGGAGCGCTACGAGATCGTGTGGGTCCCTATCATCGAACAAGAAGGTGAGGATGTGATCAAAAAGTTCCAGAACCTCCAGTTGCAAATGCCGTGGTACTCGGTGCAGTCCCCGACACTTATCAACAGGGTGGCCATCAGGATCATTAAAGAGAAGTGGCATTTTAGGCAAGACACCATGGTGACAGTACTGGATCCACAAGGAAAAGTCTCAAACCAAAATGCCATGAGCATGATTAGAGTTTGGGGTTGGGATGCTTTCCCTTTCACCAGTGCAGTCGCAAAAGACATCTCGGAGAGGCCTGGCATTAGCTGGTTTGAGCTTTTGGTGACTGACTTCATTTTTCCGAAGATACAGGAAGCTGTGAGTTTGTGCTCTTCTTCGTTTCCTTCTTCAGTTTTCTTTTACCCTTCTGCTTGTTTATACAACTTGGGTGCGCTCACATGGGTGGGGAAAGAAACTATGAACTTTGAGATTGCTTATTACAAGATGAATTTAGTTATTTTTCATTAATAAAAACATTGATTTGGCCATCTCTTATCAGATCAAGACTGAGAAGTACATCTTCCTGTATGGAGCGGAAGAACCTAAGGTCATCAAGGAGATCGAGGAGTCGCTAAAGAAGATGATCGAGGATGGCGTTTCCATCATTGCCTCTAACGTCACCAAATCACAGCTCTTTTGGACCCGCCTCGAGAGCTGCATCCTCTCTAAGCTACAAACCAGAGCAGACTTGCACGAACCCCTTATGCAGGATATCCTCAGGCTCTACACCAACTTCAAGAAGGACGGGGGGTTTGCAGTCTTCACGAAGGGGTCCCGGGTGGTGATCAATGAATCCCACGTGCACGTCACGAAGGTCCTGGTGCAGTATGAGACATGGAAGAAGCATGTGAACGTGAACGGGAAGACGTTTGACATGGTCTTCAGGGAGCAGTTCGACCGGGTCTACGTCCTCCCGAGGTGCCACCAGTTCTATGTCCCGAACATGGTTGGTTACACCCCCGAGGATGTGAAGTGCCCGGTCTGCCCGCGCATGATGAACAACATTGTCAAGTTCGAGTGTTGCCATGGTGCACATTAGTCAAGTGATGGTGGGAGCATGCTCTGTGAGTGTTCCATGTATCCTAGTATAATGAATAAAGAGGGCTTGCTTAGTGTGTGCCCGGCCCTCCTCTCTGAACTTTGCGTATGCAGTATAATGTATGGAACAACTATGTTCCTGTACTCTATGTAAAACGTTTCCGCTGGAAGCGTGTGCTATTAAGTACTTCTTGAAGCGTGTGCTTTTGTCTCTGTAAAATGCTTCTCTGAGCACTTGTGCCTCGTCACGGTTAGATTACCCCGTGGCAAGTTCCTATCACACTGCAAATGATAACTTCATGGATGTCCGACATATAAGCTTACAGATCCAATTTGATTGTCAACTTATCATCGACCGAGCGTGGTGTGACTACTGACTCGCCTTCTAGCCCAATTTGGATGAAGAGTTGTGATCACAGTGGGGTGTCGCGGAAGATGAGCAATCGAATAATAAAATAGACAGAACAAGAAAAATAAATCAAACACCAAATTTACATGGTTCAATTCTAGTGATCTACATCTACGGAGAGAGTAATAACAAATTTCATTGTAAAACAAGCGATACGCAGACATTATACACTCAAGTCACTCGAGTATCCACAGTATCTCATAAACTCCAATTACACTCAATAACACATGAAGTATTTAGCCCCCAAATCCTAACGAAATAATATTTCAATCTCATGATAGAATTACACAAATTCTTATCACAAAAATTTCACGGTTACAAACATTAATCTTTCTTAGATGTAATTCACGAATAAGCCTCGCCGCACGAACCTGCTGCCAAACACCCAATACCTATGGATTTCATGCACAAAATTTGTGCACCCACGGCACTGTTTGCAAAATCGGCGCTTCGAGCTCTTTACATCAACGCCAAGACAACGCTGCTGAAAGGCTTCTCTTTCATCAACTTCATCGCAGCCCCCGACATGTATATATATATCCCACTAAAAGTCGGATTCTGTTAATCCTTTATTGACCCATGTTGACCGAGTCCAAGAAGCCTATGTAGACTAGGATTACGAAACAAAATCTCTCGACTTTCTTTCCTTCTAATTTTCTCTGCTTGGCCGACGATGTGGAGCACCATCAAAGCAAAAATAGGAAATATCCAATTTGAAATATTCAATTTTCCACTATAACAATTAACGTCGGATCAAGTTTTATTAAAGAGCTCAAACTCAAGACATATTTCAATAGTCTCCACATTATCTTGACATTTAAATCAAGTCACAATCGCTTCAAAATTCAAACCTTGATGCTACTCTCCCACAGCTCCTATAAGCTTGACCTCCGAAGATATTTTCTTAGTCCAAGCTCTGCTTGAACTTCATTACAATCATGGATCTCATTAGAACACCAACTACACATACACATTTAACTGCGCCACAAAGATTTTCTGACACATTCTCCTTAACCACAGATAAAACAAAACCATTATTGTATTCATATCTATCAAAAGATCGAATACATTCCTTGTAGATATCAGTAGCTATGATCATTGGATCAATAGGCTCCACCTCGCTATAAGCACCAAAATATAATTGGAATGACCCATGCCACTAAGAGGATTTGAAAAAGCAACAAGGGAAAAGGTCTGCCTACCTTCGCTCGGAGAGTGAACATGATCCACCACACTATCAAGAGACATTACAAAGATTTTCTGAAAAAAAAAGGTAAATTTTTGTTTCTCCTTCATATTGGACTAATTGTCTAATAAATCTATTTTTTCATAATGCAGAGGAGATTAAGGAGTATCAGAGGCTGCAGCGACTCTTTAATGCCCCTACCGATAACGTGGAGCCGATCAAGACCTTGTTTTATATCAAGGATGATCCTCAGCCTCTCTTCATTGGCTCAAAGAATACAAAGGTTCACATCCCGAGCTTTCTCTAGTTTAACATCACTCTATGTTACAAGTCCAGAACATCAAGATTTGACACAACATGTGGTTGTCGTAAAATTGTCTTTCGCGAAGAATTTTATCTCTTACATTAGTTCAAATTAAACACAAAAATAGTTTTCACCAGTTATGCAATCGATAAAAATTATGCAATGCACCAATGCTTATAATTCTCCTTGTTTGTTATAAAGGATAAGGTCAAGTCACTCCGGAGGAAGAATGTGTTGCTGCTGATTTCGGACCTCAAATTGACCTCTCACGACCTCTCGATCCTCGTCAAGATCTACAATGAGCACAAGTTCCACGAGGAGTGCTAGGAGATCGTGTGGGTCCCTATCATCGAACAAGAAGGCGAGGACGTGATCAAACAGTTCCAGAACCTCCAGTTGCAAATGCCGTGATACTCGGTGCAGTCCCCTACACTTATCAAAAGGGTGGCCCTCAGGATCATTAAAGAGAAGTGGCATTTTAGGCAAGACACCTTGGTGACAGTACTGGATCCACAGGGAAAAGTCTCAAACCAAAATGCCATGAGCATGATTATAGTTTGGGGTTGGGATGCTTTCCCTTTCACCGGTGCAATCGCAACAGACATCTGGAAGAGGCCTGACATTAGCTGGTTTGAGCTTTTGGTGATTGACTTCATTTTTCCGAAGATACAGGAAGCTGTGAGTTTGTGCTCTTCGTCGTTTCCTTCTTCAGTTTTCTTTTACCCTCCTGCTTTTCTATACGACTTGGGCGCGCTCATATGGGTGTGACAAGAAACTATGATCTTTGAGATTGCTTATTACAAGATGAATTTAGTTATTTTTCATTAATAGAAACATTGATTTGGCCATCTCTTATCAGATCAAAGCTGAGAAGTACATCTTCCTGTATGGAGCGGAAGAACCTAAGGTCATCCAGGAGATCGAGGAGTCGCTAAAGAAGATGATCGATGATGGCTTTTCCATCGTCGCCTTCAACGTCACCAAATCACAGCTCTTTTGGACCCACCTCGAGAGCTGCATGCTCTCCAAGCTACAAACCAGAGCGGACTTGCACGAGCCCCTTATGCAGGACATCCTCAGGCTCTACACCAACTTCAAGAAGGACGGCGGGTTCGCAGTCCTCATGAAGGGGTCGCGGGTCGTGATCAATGACTCTCACGTGCACGTTACGAAGGTGCTGGTGCAGTACGAGACATGGAAGAAGCATGTGAACGTGAATGGGAAGACGTTTGACATGGTCTTCAGGGAGCAGTTTGACCGGGTCTTCGTCCTCCCGAGGTGCCACCACTTCTATATCCCGAACATGGTCGGCTACATCCCGGAGGATGTGAAGTGCCCGGTCTGCCCGCGCATGATGAACAACATTGTCAAGTTCGAGTGTTGCCACGGTGCACATTAGTCAAGTGAGGATGAGAGCGTGCACAGTGAGTGCCCTATGCGGCCTAGTACAATGAATAAAGAGGGCGGGCTTAGTGTGTGCCCGGCCCTCCTCTCTGAACTTTGTCTATGCAGGATGATGTATGAAATATCTATGTGGGCTACTAAGTACTTGAAGCGTGTGTTTTTTTTTTTTTTTGGTAAAGGTAAGTATTATATATGCTTTCCAACTATGTACTGTATAAGGGGGTAAGGCTCGGCATCAATGCACTCAACAGGACAACATGTCACTGGAGTGTGAGGGGGCCAAGTTCACGAAAACAAGCTAGAGAATACTAGAGAAAACAAAGGAGCAGTCACGCCTGACCTCCCCTCCAACTATCCAAAAATGGTGGGATCAATGCCCCAACTACGTTGTAATCTCCTATTCCTTGGAGAATCAGTTACCACATTGAAAGCCAACGCTTTGTCCTTAACCGCCTTGATAATATATTGCTTCTTCGAGGGCAAGAAGAGGTTTGTCGTGACCTCTCCAAAGGTGAAACACCAAGGGAAGACTAATGGATTACTAAGTCCAAAAACTTAGTGCGGACTCTCCCAAGCCCTACCAACTGCAACTTGGTACTCAAAATTTGACGGGGAAAGTACAGCGCGAGTGCCAAAACTTGGCACAAAGGGACACTTAAGTGTCAAAAGTTACAAAAGGTACACTTAAGTGCCACTTTTAAAAAAAATTGGATCACTTAAGTGCCAAGTCGCCGCAACTCTGCCGGAAATTCTACGTGGCAATTTTTTATTAATTTTCTTGCCTACGTGGCTCGCCGGAAACTGAATCGGCCAAAAATCAGCCAAAACGACATCGTTTTGGCTAACGTGGATTTAAAAATTACGATACCCTCCTCTTTTTCTTTTTCTTTTAATAAAATCGATTTTAATTTTTCAAAAATCTAACGTGGACAATTTTTTAAAAAAAAAAAATTGCCACGTGGATTTTTTATTTTGAAAAAAATGCTCCGTCAGCAAATGAAGTTGCCGGAAAATGGACACGTGGCAATTTGACCGGAATTTTTCGCCGTTGGCACTTAAGTGATCCATTTTGCTCCGATTTTGGCACTTAAGTGTACCTTTTGTAACTTTTGGCACTTAAGTGTCCCTTTGTGCCAACTTTTGGCACTCTAGAGGTCCGCACCTCAAATTTGACCTATTTAAACATGTAATTTTATATAATTAGGAGCCGCCACTAATCAATTAAGATTGATTAGAAACCCAAGTAAAGTATGGGAGAATACTTTACTTCTGCGAACCAGAGATTCAATAGGTTCGGGGATATAATTACGCTAAGTTAAACTAGCGCCCTTTCAATACCCTTTCTCTTTAAGTTTCAAAAATATATATATTTTGGCAAGCAATCTTGATTGATTTTAACCTAAGCCACTAACATGGAAATAAGTGGTCATGCAAATCATAATCAATAACATTCAGTAAATCCAAAAGGACAAATATAAAAATCATGATCAACCTTAAAACAAAATAAGCTACAACTAAAATGCCTGACCTAAACATAAATTCTAAAGGGGATGACATCTACTTTTTTTTGGATTTTTCTAAAATTAATTATATATATAACTCTAGTCCAGATTTAATATGCATGATTTTTACTCTAACGACATATAACGTGCAATTCAAATGGCCTAACTCTTATGACATATGTTAATTGAAAACTATTGTAACATGTGTGCAATCTATCTAAATATGCATGTGCTACATGATGTGAGATGAATGATGTATATTGCTATATGCATATGCATGATCTTTTATTTTTTTTTTTTTATTTTTATGTCTTTTTTGTTAAAAAATATATATATATTTAACTAATGAAATTTCCTAAGCTTCTACGTCATATGCAATGTAAACTATAAGACTAGTCTAACATGAAATGCATTAATCTACCCTATTATGCGACAGATTTTTTTATGCATTTTTTGTAATCTTACTAAAAAATCAACACATATAATGCAACCGATCATGTAAAGCACGCAATTTAGCCCCGACCCAAGATAGAAAATCAAAACAATCAAAAACCTGATCCGACATCTCGCGGCTCAATATTTTTTATTATTGAGATTTTTAACATGACACATCAATCTCACTCAATCGGAATTCAATCAAGCATGCAATACTTCAAACGAGGAAATAAAATATTCAAAAATTAATTTAGATAGAAACTTTACCTACCTTGTCTATTCTTTCCAAGTTCGGACGAGTAACAAATCGCGGGGATCATAATCAACGATACTTCAAGGCGGATGGCAAGGGTGTGACGGCGACGTGAGAGCAATTCACGCTAGAGTTGGGTTGAATTGTGGCGGCACGGACTGATTTGAATTGTGGAATCACCGCCAAGAAATTGTTGGGAATATTGTCAAAACGTGGACAGCAATGAGACCGCACGCAATGGTTGTCAAAATGATTGAAAACTTCGAAGGAGGATGCTCGATTCCCCTTTCACTTCCTTTTTCCTTTGACTTTGCTGGACGCCTCTCCACGTCTCACGATCCTTTCTCCCTTGTCTCTTGGGAAGATGCCTCCTTTTGTGAGCTGACCTTCAAGATCTGCAGTAAAAAGAGACGCTTTTTCTCCTCTCTCTCTCTATTGCGCTGCCGCTCCTTTTCTCTCAATTGTGGCCGTGTTTTTTTTTTGTGTCTCCTTTAGTGTTTGTGGCCCCCTTTCTATAGGTGAGAAAAATATGTTATTTAAGAAAAGATAATAAATTTGCACATTGCATATTTAGCTCTTGTATCTCACGTGCAATATTTTTCCAATATTTCATCCGACACTTTTCCTGAATAATGAGAATATTCTCGGGAACATTCTCATATTCTCGGGAATATTCTCATATTCCAACTCGTCATCCCTTAACGAGAATATTTCATCCGACACATTTCTTGAATAATGTGAATATTCTCATGAACATTCTCATATTCCAACTCATTACCGCTTAACAGGCCTAGCCAAATTATTTTTCCTTGTGGGCTTAGTCCAACTTGTTAAATTAAAACTTAGAACCATCAATGGAAACCCATCTGCCACAAGTCCAATGCAAATGCAATAATAAATGCTCCTAAAACTATATGCTATGTAATTTAATCCCAATATTTTTTGTTTAGGGGTTAATGTTAAAATTAACCCCTAAATTTTTGTGCATTAAATTACGAATGATCAATTAAAATTTAGATGTCAACAAGGTTGGATGACCAGAATGTAATGTCATTCCTAATTTTTCAAATTACATAACACATAGCGCCAAAAGAGAATCTGGCAATGTCCTCATAAAATCCACTACCCAAAAGCGTATTATGAGCCCATTGAATTTGTTCTAGCTAGGTCAATTAGTCCACGGAAGATTACACTTCACAACCCAAAAGATAGTGAGGGAGTTGGATATATGATAATCAAAAAATAAGTGATCAATAGAGTCTGGCCTTAAGTTGCATAAAGCATAGTGAGCCAATACTAGTCTACTATGTGACATGAGGAGTGTTGACACCTAAATTTGACGATTTGTTTTAATATTTATTAATTGCATTGGAAAATTAGAGATTAGTTTCTAATCCTTTAACAAAAAATTCTTTCATCAAAATTACATTACTTATATACATTAGGAGCATTTGCATCACTAGTTTTAAAATTAATTAAATCAAAAAATCAAAATTTAAAGAAATGTGGGTCCAGGCCAAGGTTGGGCCTACCCGGCCACTTTCCCTTCTTCGTTTCATCCTCGCATGGGCTCGGCCCACCTTCCTCTCCCCTTGCCTCGGCCCGGCCCTCTCGGCCTTCTTCTTGCTCGTTTCTTCTCCACGCGCGGGACCTGCAGCAAAAAGAGAAAGCAGCAAGTCAGAGCAGCAGCAAGTCAAGAGCAGCAGGTTGCAGCAGAGAGGGAAGCAGAGCAAAGGCAGCAGCAACAGCAAAGCAACGGCAGGAAGTCAGCAGAAGCAAAGAGGAGAAGAAAAGACAGCAGAGGGGGAGACCGGAGGAAGAGAGAAGAGAAAAGAACGAGAAAAAGAGAGAGCAGCGAGGAGAGATCGGAGAGGACTCCGGGTGAGCTCAAGGGACCAAGGAGCAACTTAAAAAAAAGATAGAAAGAAAAGAAGTGAGGAAAGAACAGGGAGACCGAAAGAGAGGATCGGAGAGAGAATTCCGGGGTGAGCTCGAGAGACCGAGGAAAAAAGGAGAACTCCGAGAGACTAAGTGAGAGTGAGGGTCGAGAAGGGCTTCTGTTGTTGCCGAAGGACCGCCTTACAGCCTCCACCCGTCGCGGCCTCTGAACGAACCAGGTTGGTTTCTCTTCCTCCTACTCGAGTATCTTGTTTTTGCGTGGCGTCGGGCCGGAGCTCGCGGCCGACCAGTTCGCGCGAACTCCGGCCCCACCGATTCCCCATCGAGCTTTGCTCTGTTCTGGTTTACTTCGTCGAGAGTCTGGTCTCAAGTTCAAGTCCGGTCGAGTAGATAATCGCTCTTTTCCATAGCGCACATTAGGTGTTCGATATAATGCTTAGACTAGATCTGAAAATTTTGGTTGAAAATATCCGTCCTCGACGTGGCTGTTGCATCTATGGCCGTTGCTACTTCATTCGTTGGTCAAGTCGGCGACGGGGGAAGCGTCTTTGTGGCGTCGTTTCCGGCCAGCGGGGGTGTCGGGGCCTGAGTTTCGAGCCCGGGCAGTTGTTCGGTCGTTTCGGCCATGATGGGGGTGACGGTGGAGGCTGGCGATGGAATGGCGATCCCCCAAAAGCCGGTGTAGGCTCGTCGTGCGTGGAGGCAGTCCCGGTGGAGCTCCGGCGAAGTGCAAGCACGTTCGGTCGAGCATGCATGCAGAGACAAGGAGAAGAAGACTAAAAAAAAAAGAAACAAAAAAGATTAGAATAAAAAATAAAATAAAAGAAGAAGAAGAAGCTGCAGGCGTGCATGGAGGGAGACGTGCATGGGGGCGTGCTGCAGCTGCGTCGGGGTAAGAAGACCAGGAAGAAATCTGCAGGAGAGGCAGACCAGAAAAAAAAATGATAAAAGAAAGCAGAAAAAGACAAAAAACAAAGAGGATAAAAAAATCGGAAAATAAAAAAATAGAAAAAAAGGAAGGTGGGCTTCGTCTTGGGCTTGAGTATGCCGGGCTGGGTTCGTCGTGGGCCGAGATGGCTGGGCCGTGAGACAGAAATTAGAAATGGGCTGTCTTTATTAAAATTTTGTGGGCTTTTACTTTTGTTTCTTTTTCGAGCGGGCTTTGGAGGGAGAGTGCGGCCCAGTCTATTGTGGCCCAACCCGGACTGACAGGAGCCAAATCAGTTTAGTAGGGCCGGGCCTTTTGACCCGGTCCGAATTATTTCTTATAAAAAGTATAAAATAAAATAAAAATCCAAAATTTCAGAAAATCATAAAAACATATAAAAAAAATCATTAAAAATCCAAAAATTCAGAAAATCAAAAAATTATTAAAAATATTAAAAATTCATAAAAAATTCGAAATTTCAGAAAAGATTAAAAAAAGCTCTAAAATAATTCTTGGACAATTTTCTCTTAAAAAGTGTCGGAAAATCATCGATCTAAGATTGTGCTTAAAATTGAATAAGTTTTCACGGCTTCGCCTTAGGGTTTTAATCCTTGGATACAAATTGCCCTCGATAGCACCCTTATGATGCGATGATTATGGTTTCCCCTTAGTTTAATTAGGGTTGTTATTATTTTCTCTTGCAATTTATTTAATATTTTCTTAAATTGCTGATTATTATTTTGATAAGTGTGCACCCGCATGATCACCTCATATGTTAGTGGTTAAGTCTAAAATTAATCCACACTGCCTGACAAAAGTCTTTTTGAAATGAACAAGATTAGGTATCGAAAGGGCACTAATTGGTTAATTAGTGTAATCAAGTCCCCGACCTTAAGATCTCTGGTTGCGTAGAAAGTGAGGCACACTCCCATGCCTCGCTTGGTTTTTAGCCGACCCCAATAGGCTAGTGGCAACTCCTCATTTGAAATTTTCATGAACCCAATGTCACACGGGGTATGGGCTTGGGAGAGCCCATGTCTAATGAGAGTCCTGGACCCACCCTTTGGACAATACCCCTAAACCTATTTATTTAGATGTTTCCTTTCCTCCACGGGACGGAAAAAACAGGTCGCGACAAGGAGGGCCTAGCTTGGGAGTCGATTCCGAGAGATGAGACAAATGAGGAATTGGTGCCGAGGGATAATAGATTTATGCCACACGAAGGATGTCCATGGGACCGGTGTTACCTTCCTCCTAATGACTGATCATGCAAACGCTATGGAGAATATGCCAGAAGGATGTTTGATCCAAGAAAATGAATTCGACAGTTGATTTAAGGTAAGAATCATGACCTGCCATGAGTGCAACTCGTGCTGTATTTTCTGACCATCAAGGGAGAAGAGATCCACCACATTTGCGTGCCTCGGAAGAGCTGATTGATACATCTGAGCATCTATGTATATTAAACTAATGGGACCCATTTCAAGCCACGGTTCAAACCAAAGCAATGTAGATAGTTCATTCCCTATTTTCCATTGGAAATATCCTCGGATTTCTTCCCTTAGTGCAAGTAACTTCCTCCAAGCCCAGGAGCAGAAAGTTGGGGGTGAAGCATGTGCTTTTATTCTCCATAAAATGCTTCGCTGAGCACTTTTGCCTCATGACGATTAGATTACCCCGTGGCAAGCTGCAAATGACAAATTTCATGGTTGTCGAACATTTAAGCTTACAGATCCAACTTGACTTTAAATTAACTAACTCGACCTTTTTCAACTTGTCATCGACTGAGTGTGGTGTGGCTTGTATTCGGCCTTTTAACCCAATTCGGAGCAAAAATCGTGATTGTGGCAGGGAATGATCAATGGGACACAAGTCCTTTCCTTCTCTTGCGACTCCAGCAATTTTGTTCCCCAAGTACCTTTTCATCTAGAGGAAGAATAACGGTAACTTGGAATTGACATTAGAGACGGGATCAAGCAGAGAGAACATGAGAGGAGCAGCAGGCAATACTATTTGACTCGAAGAATATCGGTGAGGAATGTTGAGATGCGTCGAAGATGCCCGCTTTGTCTACTAGGTGTAGACAGCTCTAAAACCTCAGTTCAAGTCCACTTAGCGAGGAACAAACACTGAAAACGGCAAGTCATTGTACAAAGAAGAAAGGGCTCAACGAGTAACTTACAAGTCTCTTTGACTTTTGATTTATGAATTAGCCTTACGAATTATGAGCACTATGCCATCACTGGCCATTAGGTTAATGAAGATTGGGAATTACGTCACCGAACATATATGTTTAAGAAACTAATATTCTTGCATGAATCACAAAATGTGAGCTATCAATTAGTTTGGCATCTTCAATAATATATTGAGCATCAGGTTAGATAAAGCCAGCATGAATACTTCTTTGATCCGCCCTCCAGTCTAATAGCTAGATCTTGTATGCGATGGGATTTTTATTTTTTTTAATGATTTGAGATGCGTGTGCCATTGCTTTTAACTTGTGCATGAGACGGTCCCCCAAGTTCTACAATTCTATGGTCAACATATGAGTAGGTTCAACACAAGATTTGCACCCAACCGACGCAGGGAAGTTGAAAAATTCCATTTGGACATAAGAAAGAGGTAGAATTCATCACACAAGATGGTGAAAAAGATATGCAGGAGATGGGTGTCTTGTCGCTCTACTCCACCACTCATAACGGAAGAGGTGGTCTTTTGCCGTTCGCACAACAAGATTATAGGGTTGCTGAAATCTCCGGACTTTTTGCAAGTCTTCAGAGAGGCAACAGATGTCTTGAATATTAGAGGTTATCCTTCACTATTTCATTTCTATACATGAAGTCGGTTCAATTAGTAAACGAGGAAGTCATGGAAGTGAAATTCCTTGAATATTATAAGAATCTTTCACTTGTTTTTCTAGCATCCACTATCTTGGATTTAATCTCTCTTTCTCACTCTCACGAATATGTGGATTAGGATAAAGAAGCATTTTAACTATACTTGGCTTTCACCCAAGTATAAATATTCATTTAATCCTCGTCCCGGTTACTGTATGCGTGTTTTGAAGCACAAACAAAGTTACCACCTTCTCCTCTTTCCAGCTCCAAGGCATGTCTGAGAGGCCTATGAAAGTGGCCCAGGCTTAGGAAGGAAATATTGGCTGGGCCAACCCAATTTGTCATCAGGTACATTCATTTACTTTAACGGGAGATAGTTACCAATGGTAGCTCGCCATCCTTGAAAGGACCAAATTTTTTATGGAGGTACATAATTACAAGATGAAATTAATCATGTTGCCAGCCAAAAATTACAATGAGACCAAAGTTATTACTGGTAAATAAAATGAAAAGCATGTAGACAACAAAGCCTACCATAAATTTCCTAATTTGACTAATCAAATTTTATGTATCTCCATAAATCCGCATAGTTATCAAATTGACTTTCTTGTGTTTTGGTCAAGTCAAAAATGAGTCCCCGTCAAACTTAAAGCACCAAATCTGGGGGAGGGGTAGGGGTGTGGGGGTTGGAGGTGGAAATGAAATTTGGCAAAGAATATGAGGGAAAAATGGAGTATTAATAACTAGTCTTCTGTAATATAACAATTATTCAATCTTACCAACAATCAACTAAATTATACCAAATTCATCAGTCAATCAATTCCTAAAGCAACCTTCTTCTAAGTCTTATTTGCCATGGTTGTAATGTATTTGAAATTGTGTTGTATTACTCACGTACTCAAATGATTGAGTGGGGATTAGCAACAATTTATAGGACCGCAACATCAATTAAACCTCTTCACTTATCATTTGGAGATTGGTTAGTTGGTGAGAATGGGGAATGCATGTCATATAAACTAATTATTTTTTTACAGGGGTCAACTCTCACCATTACAAGCGAACTTGAATTTTGAAATAGTTTTATTTGGAAGATGCGTGATAAACTCATTGGCAAAATTCAAATATCAACATTTATCTATATCTTTTTCTTTTCTTTTCTTTTTTTGCTAGAATTGCATTTATCTTGTTCAATAAAACTACAAGAGGCGCTCTTGGGCGTACGAGTTAATTTGTTCAAATTCAATTTGATCCCTTAGGGAAGCACAAATACTTCCTTAATCTTCTTGTGGGACATTAAACATTTAATACACAAGTCAATAATGAATGAGCATGTATAGTTAAGTTACTTTAATTGGAGGAAGCTATCGTGGTAATTTACCATCCTTAAAAACACAATTTCCTTTAGAGACAAGCAATTAATCGTATTGCCGCCAAAAGTTATACAAGTAGCACAGTCATTTCCTATAAATAGAAGGATAAGCATCTAGAAAACAAAACGTACCATATTTGAATCCTTTGACTTATCAAAAATATGCATTTCCAAAAAAAAAAATATATATTATCGATAATGATTGCTCAAAAGTGGATGTGTAAGAAGAATATATCATTGTTATTTCAAGATTATAAGCAACATGAGCTCACTTATAGCATTATCAAACTACCTTATTCAAAGACTTTGAAATTTCCTAGGAATCAGTCCCCCAAGGATCGTTGGAATTGTTCCCATGAGAATCAGTAATCCGGTCTTCAATTGCTTGCATTAACATCTGGTTTAATTCTTCATACCTTCTCTTATGAAGTTTATGCCTCCTCCAAGGAGAGTTGCTCCACCGATGCCTCCCACCAACCTTTGATTAGAGACTTCTGTATATCTTTCCGGAGTTCAACAGGGTGTTTTCTTGCAGCTCTTTTCTTCAACGATTTTGAATTATGTTCGGATAGCTCACCTAACAACACAAGAAGGGGATGTGACTGGATCTCCGACCCGGCCGAGACAGGCTTGATCGCGAGGACTGGCAATAGACAAGGCCTCGTTGCCTAGCTTGAAGTGTACAATTATAGAGTCCAACTCGCATTCCGAATAGATGTCAATAGCCGTCCTAGGATCTTGCTTGCGAGGACGGCCAAGAGACAAGGCTGCATATCCCAAGCAGAAGGGTGCAATTATCAACTCTAACATACTTTTCGAATAGACATTAGTAGTCCTACGATCATGAGATGGACTTGTCAGAGCAGCCTTCTTCAGAGTCTTATTGTCCATCGTTGCATATATTTGAGATTGACTCACACATGATTGAGTTGGGATCAGCTGCGATTTATATGGCCATGACACCGACTAAACCTACCCCAGTCTCGTTACCGATTGGTGAATTCAGTTGGCTTCCATGTATGGCATATTATCTACCGATTTGTAAATACACATTCAATCTTTTATCTTGTTTGGTTATATTTCTTCCCCAATTATGACCATTCATGAAAATTGGTTGGAGAGCTAAATAGATTTTGTTCCTTGAATTTGTCAATTTTCAATTCAGTACTCAAATTGACTTTTCTATTTATTTTTAAATTCAATCCATGAACCTGTCTATTCTTTAATAAGTTCTCAAATGGTCCAATTTTCAGCCATTATTCTTTGTATGCACTCAAGAGATTGTTAAAAGAGCATATGTTTTGTAAGTATATTTAATGTTATTCCCAATTCCAATTGTGTTGATAGATGCAGAGATATGAAAGTTCATTTCTATCGCTTGATTAGTTTAAGAATTCTAAGGACCCACTATGCCCACATTCAGTGCTAATTTTCAAATAAGCTGCTCACATTGAGAAAGTGTATTTCCTTTTTGTTGCTCTACTTTGTGTTGACTTGAGCACTAGTTATTTGAGAGAATATCAGGCTAAAAATCCTAGGAAAATTGTCTAAAAAGTTTTAAACCTAGTCTATGGCAACTAATTTAATCATTAATTTTTCAGTTATACTAATTCAATTCTAAACCTTTTAACGAATTGTGAATTTAATTTTTCGACTAATCTTGGCTTGACATTAATGACGTGGACAAATTTTTTAGTTTTTGCTAATTTTTTCCTTCTTTTTTTTTTTTACAAAGGGCTAACAAAGAGCGAGTGACTTGTTGGGTTATGGTCAAGGGCCAGTGAACCTTGTCGGCCCATTAGCGAGGGCCAAGAAGCCCTTGCTAGTGGCAGGCAAGTGTTGCGGCCCTCCTTGTGGCTTGTGATGGCCTAGTCAAGGGCTTGAGATGCCCTTGCTAGATTTGGGTGAGGTCGTCATTGCCCACGCCTAGGCTCTCGTCGGTCACAACAATACCCTTGTTAGCCACAATAAGAGCTAGCAAGCCGTTGCCCAATGGCCAGTGGCCCTGCTGGCCGTATGTAAAAAGAGGAAAGAAAAGAAATAAAAAATTCAAAAAATTCAAAAAATTTTAAAAATTTAAGAATTGTTTACATTAGTGCTCGTTATGCCACGTAGAATAGTTATCAATGATTAAACCATCGCGTCAGCAATATTCATTCAAAATTAGATAAAATAACTATATTGGCAATTCGTTAAAACCCTTAGGACTAGTTTGGCAAATAGTTAAAAGGTTTAAGATTAAATTGACACAATTAAAAAGTTTATAACTTAATTGGCAAGTTGTCAAAAGATTTAGTACTAGATCTACATAATCAAGAAGTTTAGAACTGAATTCATTTAGGACTGTTTGGATACTTTCCCTTAAAAAGCCCCGTCCAAATGCGCCCTTGATTTAAAAAAAGTGTTGGATTTTACTCATGAATAATCAGGTTTGGGCATGTTTGGATGGGCAATGTAAGTGGCCCAAGCTTAGTAAGGAAATTGATTGACTAAGGTTGCCAATTTGTGTTTAGTTGGCTCAAGTGAGCTCCGACAGATTGCGAGGCTCATGCTCGTGTTTACTTTAATGTATTCTCCACCAGTACTTGGAATCCATTGCCATAAGGAAGTGCATCAAACCACATTAAAATATATTGGACACTAAAGTTGCAGAGAGCAGAAAATCTTCTTGGTTCACATTACAAACATTCCGAACTAAATGAGGAGGTCCAAAGGAACAGACATTGACGATGAGGATAAACTGGCTTTAAAATATACATGCTACATAAGACAGTTGATTTGATATGACGGGTCTCCATGTACAAAGACAGCACCCATCATTGAGTGTTGCCCCAAAACTGGGATACTCCCTGTTTCTTAAGAAGAAGAACACCTCATAGCCTTCAATTAGACCTTCGTCCTTATATAACAATGAGTTGAAGACATACATGGGAACATATAATTTTAAAATACATTGATAGAGTTGACAAAAGACAACGCCTATGCTTAGAAATGGTGGAAGAGAAGAGGCACTGTTTTATAATTGTTTCCATCATAGCTCATGACTTATCAACGTCAACGGCATTTACGGTACCATCAATGTACATGTTCAGTACTTGCCAATAAATCCTGGAAGAGTATATAAAAACTTGTGATAAAAATCATACACTGATGAAATATAATGGAAAACACTTTTAAACAATTGAAGAAAAAAAATAATGTTTGAACAATTGATCTACAAAGAAAATGAATCATATCATGACAAAATTGAAAATATATGAATTCGTGTTTAGAAAATGTGGAAGATGGAGAAATTGACTGGTGAATGTCCCCATTATTTTGAAATTGTAAAATTCGTTCCATAGTTACTAATGAATTTCCAAAATTCCCCTTAACAAATCAAATGGGATTCCATAAAGAAAGTCTCATAGAGCAAGTTCACCTTCTCTCTTCCGTGGGCATTCATTTCATTCCATTTCATTTCAATTATCAAAACAAGGACAGCTCGGGGATGGAGAGAGCTTGGGCCATGTGCTTTATTATTAGTTCTTACACCCGTCCCTTGGATTTTTTACGAGTGATATTCGAGATCACACATTTGGTCCGACATCAATTTCTACTTTTGAATCATACAAGTACTATGGTTTGGACGCAAATAATTTCTTGCAGTATATTACCAATCAGCTGGTATGAACTCTTCTTCTAGAGTGATAATCACTAACTTTACCGAGTCGCGGTTTCTTCGTTCCCTTGTTCCCACCACCACCACCATTGTTTGCACAGCGAGGTGCCATGCTGTTGATGGTGCTTTGGATTTTTGAATGGTAAGATACCAAGAAGTGTTTTACATCCATGTCTTCACACATTAGAGGCAACGATGGTCCGCCATTTTAGTAACGTTTTCACACCACACGAGTGTAATACAGGATGACCAATCAAAAGTAAATACATTCATGCAGCATTATGTGAAATGAAATTCATATATAACACATAAGCAATAATGATTAACTAGTTATACCACGTCATTGTTACCACAAGGTGTATTTATCAAGCCAATTGCTAGTAGGATAAACATGCTTTAGCAAATTCATAGATATGTACAATGATGTCATATTATAGCTTGAATTGTATACCCCATATGCTATTTTATTTTATGTCTTAACAAATTTTAACCACTAACTTATGAGAATGAATTATTTATCAACAATTGAGATTCGTAGAAATACATGAATTATTTATCAACAATTGAGATTCGTAGAAATACCCAAATAAGCATTTTACAATTTTGACTGGCCAGATTATGGATAGAAAGCATGCATTTTTAAAGTCAATGATACAGATAAAATCTATTCGAAGTGAGTTTTGCTTTGGAAATTTTACATTTAAATATGATTTGAAGTCATGATGGATTGCATTATCTTTCCAAAAAATAAATATTGGTTTGTAGGTTTATCTAGAATTTTTTTTTCTCAATACCTATTTTTCTTTTTTAAGGTACAAAGGGAAAGCAAATATATATATACATATCCCTTCAAAAAGCCCTAAATTATCTCAAGCTTTTTTTTATCAACAATACCCTCAAACTGGTAACAATTTAATAAAAATACTCTTTGTCTACGGCAACAAATCCTAAACTTTGCCTTCTTTGGCACAATTTTTTTTTTATCACGCTAGTACAAATATGGGCTTTTGATGACACCTACAAAAAATTTCGGGCATTCGCGTCACCATAGACATAGTTTCAAATTTCTTATGACATAAGAAAAAACAATTTGGCCAATTAGTGCTATAGAAAAAATGATTTAGGGTTTTTGTGGTTTATGCAAAAGGTCATTTAATGTAAATGACGACAAAGCCTCAAGTAGATAATAAGGGGGATAGGTGATATCATGAGAAAAATCGTCTCACTCATAATTGTTCATTTCCTTCTTCTTTTTCTCTAATTTTAGTGCATGCCATAATAGTGGAAAATGACTAAACGAAGACATTATCATCTCCTACAAGAAAATATCCTTCCCTTTCTATTCGTGATTCACACTATCTTTTGGTTGACAAAGTAATGGGGATCCATCTTGAGTTTACATAAGAATGTTCTCCCAACATCTTATCTTTTTCCAAATAATTTTCTCTAACTTAAGTGTCAATGATTTTGGACCTTTCTCACTCAAAAAACTAACTTAAAGAATAAGACTTTCCTTCACACTAATAAACCGACTATCAACCATTTTCATAACTAACGTGGGATAACCCCAATAAAGCCAAACTCCTACTATGGAATAAATTTGTTATGAGTCTTGACTCTTTTGAACATCTCTTTGGAAGACTAAACACTTATTAAATATATTAGATAAAAATAATTAATTTTCCAAAGTAGTTGTAATGTACAATATGTATTATTGAGAGATAAATGTTATTTAGAGTACTCCTTAATAATATTTTTTTATATTATCCTCAAATGAGGAATATTGCTTTGAAGGATTTAAAGTGCAGTTGTCCTCGTGGTCCCCTCAACGTCTTGTTCGTTCTTATGGACGGTGGAAAGAGCAAGGGAGGGTGCTTAGGGTTTTCCCCGTCGTGCTAGAGACCAGACAAGGACGCCGTTGTTTTCTCTCTCCTCCCCCCGCTTTCTCTCTCTCTCCTTTCCCCAAGGAGGAGTCCATTGGAACCATTTTTTTCAAATCTCTCTCTCTCGCAAAAAAGAAGAAGAAATAATGGCGGAAAAATCGTGTGGGAATAAAATAAAATAAAAAATAAGCGATGTGTCTTTCACTTTGCTTGCCGAAATTATAAATTGAGGGTTCTCCGATTAAACGAGAAATTATAAAAGTATGCACAATGATAAAATTCCCGCAATATGCTACTAGAAGAGGGGTGGGTGGAGTTACAAGAAAGCCCCTCGGATTGTAGAGCGATTGATGGAACCTGAAAATGAAGCGAGCGATGTCCCCTTGAAAGGAAGCTTTTGAACTAGGAGCGCATTTCGAAGGGGCCTACATTTAATTTTAGAGGTTGAGACCATACCACAAAAAAAAAAAAAAAAAAAAAAAACCATTTAGACTAGCAAATCAACGGCGAATCTACTCAAAATTAATATTTATGTTATGAAAAACTTCAAGTTGGTACACATATATCATATTTGCCTCGAATACATATTCCTATCATAAAAAATTCCTTCCAAATCACCAAAGTCTTTGATCGGAGAATCCCTAATTTTGGCAATTTGAAAGTTTTTATAATAGTTTGGGGTAAATGTGATCCTAAGTCTTCTACTTTAAGATTTTTTTGTAGAAAAAATTAGTTTTAGGTAAATTACCAAAGTCTTAGATTGGGAAATCCCTAATTTTGGAGTTTCGAAGTTTTTTATAATAATTTGAGGATAAATGTGACACAAATCTTCCAGTTTAAGATTTTTTTATTTTTTTGTAGCATAAAATAATTTGGGGCTAGTCACCAAAATCTTAGATTGGGAAATTCCTTTTGGAGATTTGAAATTTTTTGTAATAATTTGAGTCAAAATGTGACGTGAGTGTTTTAGTTTAAGATTTTTATTTTTTTATTTTTTTATGCATTGCCCATGCAAAAAGGTAATTTGATGCAGAAACGACAAAATCTAAAGTTAGATAAGGAAGGCAGTAGATGACATCATGAGGGACATCATCGGACTCGTGACCTTTCTGTCTTAGGGTTTGCTACAATAGTTGAAAACGACTCGACAAGGATGTTATCATCTGTTGCGAAAAAAGATCGTTCCTTCATATGTTCGTGATTCACGCTGCGTTTTGCGACTACTACTAAAGCGATGGTGGTCGGTCTCGAGTTCACACAAACAATTATCTCCCAGGGCACTATCTTTTCTCCTCTTCCAATCATTGTACTTTTATATTCTTTTGTTGAAAGGTTTTTCCTTATTTTTTTCTTCAAAAAAAATCCTCGATATGCTTATTAGATATTTAAATCCAGTGACATGGCAAATTCCAATGCACACACGCAATTAATTTTTTGAAGATAAGTTGTTATAGATTACTTGCTTTTCAAAGTGGTAATTGCATTTAACATAAAAACGGTCAGTACGTCAAAATTACATATTTTCTCAATAGTTGTTTAATTAGTTTCTCTTAAAAAAATACGTGATCAACCTATTATCGATATCTCTCTAATAGAATTTCATAAGATGCTGATTTTGAAATTATGTTTCTATGGATAATATGTGAAGAGTCGCTTTCAATATTGCTTCAATGGCATTTGTTAGTTCTTTGAAAATCATGAAATTTTCTTAATTAATTATTAATAAGCGCTCCTTATTTATGCACATTTTCTAACAAAATGCATAAATAATCTTGGCTTTTATGTTTTGTATTATGAAATAATAATTTTTCTACCCCCATTTTCTCCATTAGTCCGGTATCTCCCCTCTCTCTCTCCAAAGAAAAACCGATATATGGCATTGCATCGCTTTTTCTTGCTTTATGTGAAAGGATTACTTTTTCTTCGACTACTTTGAATATCGAAGCCAAACTCCTACTTCAATTCCAAATTAGCTATAACAAAGCATGACATAATACCATGGATCTCGCAAAATTTTTATCCCGCGTACCGATAATATGGATCTTGCGAAATTTTCAAGAACCTAGAATTTATCTGTTGGAACACGTTCTTTAATTTTTGGAAGCTAAAATTTATCCTACATACCTTGGAATAGGGAACATACCCTGTCATGGGTTTAAATGTTGATTCCAAGTTTCACTCACTTGTATTATTAATTGACGATATCACTAAATCATCATATTCAATAACCATTATTTACTGTTACAATCCACCGATTATAACTTATATTTAAACACATAAAAAATCTTAATCATAAAATGGAAATTCATATTAGTGGTTTTAAATTATATGTTCATCATTGAATGTCATGGAATATCGTAAGATTACGCAAAAAAATAAATTAAGAAAAACACAAAAACTTATTTCATGATCTAAATTCTAGATTTCACTTTTCTATAATTTGAACCCTACCTATTGAAATAGTTTCTCTATCTTGGCACTTGAAATTAGATAGTTATCTAGTTATCTGATTTCAGATTTTATCCTAAAAGCTAGAATCATGCTCACCTCTAAATATTTCTTTCGATTTCTTTCAAAGAATTAAAATGCAGCCTCCGTCATCGACCTGACTGTCTTCTTCGTCTTTTGAATAGTGGACTTTTTTTTTTTTTTTGGTCGGTGAATAGTGGACTTGAGTGGGTCATTTTGGCCCTCATCCCAGATCACGTTTAGTATTTTCTGTCTTTTTCGATTTCACTACAATCCTCATAAGAAGGTAATATCGTTGAGTTGTCTGTCTTTTCTCGTTATCTTTATTGTCGTCATTCATGTCGTGAATCATGCTTGGACTCCTGGGGTATAAAATTCATGCTGGGGCTACACTCGAATAAGAACAGAGATTTTTTTATTGGATGAAACAGTGGGCCCGAGGGCGAGCAATTAATAAGTGAAGTTGATGGCACCTTGTCACCGATCAAAAAAAACGAAAGCACCTTGTCCTTTTTCACCTGATCAAGGAAAGAGATAATGCTATTGCATTTTTCCTTTTTTTATTCCTTTTTTATCAGATTCTTTATTTTTCAACACATGAATCACCGTCCTTCTAGTCTTCTCTTTTTTTATTTCTTTCTATCAATAGCAATTTTTCTCTCTCTTTTTTTCATTTTTTTTAATTTCTACGGAATGGAAAACCTAACCCCACATTTTCCCCCTCCCAATACAGCATGTACACCTGTGATCGGTAAGATTTTCCAAATTATCGCTGCTGATCATTTGGGGGAGTTAAAAGGAGGAGTGATTATTCGCGAAAAAGTAAAATATAAAAAATTCGAAAGGAAAGTACTAGGGTTGATTAAGAATTAAGCAAGCATTGGAGGGAGAGATCCAGGCCATTTCAATCCAACCTTTAAACTAGATGATTCTTAAAAATTTCCATAATTTGGTCGTTGATAACATTAAGGTCGCTAACTAGAGATTGAACAAGGGTCATATAATTTTAACCTAAGTGCTATTTTTTTTTTTTTCCTTTTAGGTGCATGTGGGGTGAATATACATTTGTGTAACAGATTTATATCTATAACTCTATGCATTTCTTTCACTATAATCCGGTTGAGTTAGGCGATTCCTAAGTTGTTTCGCAATCGTGTCTAAGGAATTTTACTATAAACATCGTTGGTAGGAGAAAAAAGTAATCTTCATTGATTATCATTGATGTGTCAACCGGCAAAGTAAGAGAGATATTTATGACCAACACACATTGATGGTGATGAAAGCAGGATGTGATTCTACCCTACTGACGGTATTATTTAGAACAATTCAATTATTGAAAGTAAATTTAGTTGCTCTATGCCTAAAGTCAGAGTGCTGAAGGTATTGCAATCAAGGAGATGTATTGCATAGGCGTATGATCTATCATTTTTCGAAAGAAAACGGGTGAAAATCTCTTATTTTTATCCTACTAGTCTCGCGCGAGCTTAGCATGATCACCTGTAAATTAATCATGTATAATTTAAGGCAAGAAACAAGCACGTGACTGTCACCTAGTCATCGGAAGGTGTTTTTAACAACCACGACGAGGCAAGATGGGAACACAAGGGTATCCTTTGGGAGGTATTTTATGAAAGGTCTCACTCCAGGGGATTGTTTGAGAAAAGCCGTCATATTTATGGATTAATTTTACAAATTTTCCCTAGATAATATTGAAATATAAGCACATTCAAGCTAGTTACAAAATAGCCAATTTTCACTTTAATTACTTTCATCTGCCTAAAAATTCAGAAAATCAGATATATTTATACTATCATCATTTGCTTTGATTTGTTGGTTATCACGAAAGAAAGGATGCGGATGCGGCGATTACTACCACATTAAGTGGAATGATTTTTCTCAAGAAAAATAATAATAATAATAATAATTATTATTATTATTATTATTATTAGAAGAGCAATGCTATATATAGTAAGAAATTTGACAATAACCAGTGATATTTTTATATGATGCCAAATATTCCATGAGATATATATACACACACAGATATATTTGCTTTTACAACAAAATAACCTTATTACTCTAGCATCTATTATCACAAATTTTCTTTATAAAATTCATGATATCTGTTTTCAAAAATAATTAACATGATATTTTTATGTTTTTTTGTGAACCTAAGACTAGCAAGATATGCGTGCTATATCAGTTTCTCCAAAGTTTTCCCTGACCTATATTGGCATCTTGTTTTAGGGTTCTTCTTTCCTCTTTGAATATTTGGACAATGCTGATGACCAAAAACTCCTCCATCCTCAGTATATATGTGATGAGCCCAATGCACCCAGTACACCCAAAAACGCCTTTTGGTTTCGACTTATTGCTTAATCCACGTATAACATGGATTTTTCATATTCTATTTCTCATTAATGTAAGTTATGTTATGTTTTATGCTATAACAATCAAAAGATTAAAAAGATAAAGAGATGAAATGAGTAATGCCATAAAAATAAAGCCACAAATATTAAATTATTTATCCACTTGTTAATTTATGCAATGATTTATTAAAGTCGGAGATATTAAAAAGATTTTGTGGCCATTTAGTTAATTAATGCAGTAAAATGTTGTACATAAGTGAATTTTGTTGCACACCTCACTATCACATGTTACTTGACGTATGTCATTTGAAATTTTCACATGTTCAAAAAATAATTTGACATTTTTTTATAAATATTAACGATCTAAAATTCGTAGACATAAGTCCTTGTATATATCATTTTTAACCACCATGGCAGTAGACCAAGTGGGATCGGGGATCAAAATTTGGATCCTTAATTTATTTTCATTCTCAAGTAATCTTGATTTATCCGTAACAGACACTTCAGCAGAAATGAGTGAACGATCCATTTAATATAAATTCTTAGTGATGATAACGTTACAATGACGAACTTCTCCTTTCTAGACAAAGCATTTAGGATGTTGATATTTCTTTCTCAGCCTTCCCAATCTATCAAAACGTGTCCGTATAGTACGACGCTGTCTCACATCCGCGGCTATAAATAGATCATGCACGTTAAGTTCTCCCTCCACCACAGCACCTGCATCCTCTTCTTTCCATGCTTTGCTTTCTCTAAGCACTCACTCAAACCCTAGCCCCTCCCCCGCCCCCCTCTCTCTCCGAGATTCAAAAATGTCCACAATCCTTGCTCATCTCCTTGGGATGGATCACACAGGCAGGCCTCATCAGATTGACCAGAGCATGTGGACCAACCTGCTTGCCTCTTTCGACAACGAGAAGTTCATGAAGGAGATGATGAGCACTCACGCTCCTGAGGAAGGAGATGGGGATGCTCAGTCTCTCTTCCATCTTGTCGACAACACCCTTCATGGAACAACTGCTATCGTCGACTCCATCGTCACCCCTAAGGTAATCACCGACGTAATGCCATAAAGTCAGTGTTAAAAAACTTTCCACTAGTGACCTTCTCCTCCATTGATCTAATGGTTAGTGAGAGAGTGACAGTTGTAGTCCTCCAATTAAGGTTAAATAAGACTGTTTGCTAACATTTGTCTTTACACTAACGGTGTATGCTCCTATTTTTCTAAATTTTGCCTGGGGTGATAATTTGGTTAACATTTTCTTACTATTACATACAGTGATGATTTTGATAAAACGTACAATAAAAAGGATTTTATATTTAATAATAAAGATTTAACTATTTTATAAACAAACCTCCTCCCCTTTGTGAGATGGATGAAGCCATTTTAATGATGAGACTTATAAAATGGTGACGACATGATTATCAATCGGCTTATTCTTTTCTTAAATCTAAGAGGAGGAGGATGAGAGAACCATATACAAATAAGTAATAAAAAGACAAGTCAAAATGGATTTGGAAGTGTAAAAATCTGATCCAGATTCGTCTATGGAAGTGATAATATATTGAGTGGGCTACAGGGACCACCCTTGCTTTTCCAGTTGCTTTGCTCTTCACAAGGCTAAAGGAGGAACAAGAAAGGTGAAACAATTAATCTCAAAAGATATCGATTATCCATGTACTGTAAACAAGCACTAATCTTAGTGATTGTTTACTAAACCTCGTACTTGAAAGCGATATTGCATTGTATGGGCTACACTTACCCAACTTGCTTTCCTGGCTGCTTTGTTGTTGAAGGAGAAACAAGATTGGTAAAGCAATGAATCTTAGAAAGGTGTTGCATTATCCATGTATTTTAAACAAGAACTCTCTTTTGGATTTCTTATCACAATTTTCTTGGCCAAATTGAGCTGAAGCTTGTTAACTGTAGAGTGTTTTTTTTTTTTTTTTTTTTTTCATTTATTTTATAAGATTTGAAATTTATGTAATCTATTTATCAGATAAACCACTTTCATTGTCTTGACACAAAAGTTTTAGTTTAGAAAAATTAACTAGCTATCCCAATCTATGGATAAACCGGGTTATGTAACAAATGAATTACACAAATTATGTAAATGACTAGTGCTTTTCCATATGATAATGAGAACTTTGTGTAACTTTTCTTAAATTAAACGTGCCCTAAATAGCATTTGTCTATGCTTACCCACAATTGTTCTCTAAGTGTTGGGTCTCGCTTGGATTGATAGGGAAAACTATCGCAGCTCTCGTTTTCTCTCTCCTGTCTCTTTCGCTTTCTAAAAATTAAAGTGATCTTCATTGCAGGGCACTCAAGTATCTCGGAGCCCTGATTTCAAGCCTCTGAAAGAGGGCTTCAATCCGCCTTTAGCAGCCATCAACGAAGTGGGTTGTCAGGTATTTCATAATCTCCCTCCCAGAAGTTAGATTTTTTTCAAGTACATTTGCTTTGGTTCGTTTTCTATTTTTCCATGTGCATGAGCTTAAACTAAACTTTGGAAGCTCTATTATATTGAAATGTTTGCATCCTAGCCTGCTGTTTGGAGGTTACGAATAACTAATCCTTTGCATCAACTTATTGTTCTGTCATCAGCTCACCTGCAAGGCAATAGACACCAAAAATGTGCGCCAAACACTGGTCTCCCTCTTTCACGAGCTATCGAGCTACTCGTGGGTTAATAAGGCTCTGATTACCCTTTCATCACTTGCTGTGTTCTATGGTGACTTTTGGCGACTTGCCCGAGTTGAACCATCAGACAAGCTCGCGGAATCTATGGCCATACTGAAGGGGTTGCCTGCAATCACCAAGCCCTCAGACCCGCAAAAGATCCACGTTTTTGGTGTTCTCAACGAAATGATCAAGACCACCCTGAATATGACCCAATGCATTGTGGATTTTGAGCATGCCTCTAAAGATGTTCCCGAGCTGTCTACGATGATTGATATTGCAAGCAGCGTTTATCAGATCATCATCAGCATCCTTGCTTGTGCTATTCAGTTCACCAGCCTCATTAGCATGGTCGATGAGTATGTTTAACTAATTCAACATAATATTTTTTTTGCTTTTGCTTTCGAAAGAGTTTGCTTTTTTATTATGAAAGATAATGAATAAAGGTTTAAATTTATAATTATGATTACTAAACTACATGATAGAGCACTGTACCTTTACCCGATTCATTTTCAAATTTTTGTTTTTCACAAGAGTGAAGAACTCTTACTTTTAGAACAAGAGTTTAACTTCTAATTGCTTTACATAATTGGAATGGCTCATGCCACTAAGAGGATTTTCATTTTGTTGCTTTTTCAGCAACAAGGGAAAAGATTTGCCTACCTTTGCTCGGAAAGTGAACATGATCCACCACACTATCAAGAGACATTACGAAGATTTTCTACAAAAAAAGGGTAAAATTTGTTCTCCTTTTCTACTTAATTAAGCCCTAATATATTGGACTAATTGTCTAATAAATCTATTTTTTTCATAATGCAGAGGAAATTAAGGAGTATCAGAGGCTTCAGCGACTCTTTAATGCCCCTACCGATAACGTGGAGCTGATCAAGGCCTTGTTTTATATCAAGGATGATCCTCAGCCTCTCTTCATTGGCTCAAAGAAGACAAAGGTTCACATCCCGAACTTTCTCTAGTTTAACATCACTCTATGTTACAAGTCCAAAACATCCAGATTTGACACATGTCGTTCTCGTAAAATTGTCTTTTGCCAAGAATTTTATCTCTTACATTAGTTCAAATCAAACACAAAAATGGTTTTCTCCAGTTGTGCAATTGATAAAAATTGTGCGATGCATCAATGCTTATAATTCTCCTTGTTTGTTATAAAGGATAAGGTGGATTCACTCCGGAGGAAGAATGTGTTGCTGCTGATTTCAGACCTCAAATTGACCTCTCACGACCTCTCGATCCTCGTCAAGATCTACAATGAGCACAAGTTCCACGAGGAGTGCTATGAGATCGTGTGGGTCCCTATCATCGAACAAGAAGGTGAGGATGTGATCAAACAGTTCCAGAACCTCCAGTTGCAAATGCCGTGGTATTCGGTGCAGTCTCCTACACTTATCAACAGGGTGGCCATCAGGATCATTAAGGAGAAGTGGCATTTTAGGCAAGACACCTTGGTGACAGTGTTGGATCCACAAGGAAGAGTCTCAAACCAAAATGCCATGAGCATGATTAGAGTTTGGGGTTGGGATGCTTTCCCTTTCACCGGTGCAGTAGCAGCAGACATCTGGAAGAGGCCTGGCATTAGCTGGTTTGAGCTTTTGGTGACCGACTTCATTTTTCCGAAGATACAGGAAGCTGTAAGTTTTTGTTCTTCTTCTTCGTTTCCTTCTTCACTTTGCTTTTACCCTTTTGCTGTTTTATACAACTAGGCTCTGCGCATATGGGCGTGAAAAGAAACTATGATCTTTGAGTTTGCATATTAGAAGATTAATTCAATTAAATTGATGCAAACTTGGGATAAGACGAGAACTATAAAGACTATTTTATATTATCATTGTCCATTCTTTACTGATAAACGGTCGAGATTCATCTTATATCTTAGTAGACGTATGCTTTACAGGAACTTTTGTACAGGAATTTTGAAAATGTAAGACGAGTGTTTAGTTTGTTTAACAATATATAGACAAATGAAAAAAGAGCATAAGTTATTTTTCATTGATTAAAAATTGATTTTGCTATCTATTATCAGATCAAGGCTGAGAAGTACATCTTCCTGTATGGAGCGGAAGAACCCAAGGTCATCCAGGAGATTGAGGAGTCGCTAAAGAAGATGATCGACGACGGCTTTTCCGTCGTTGCTTTCAACGTCACCAAATCACAGCTCTTTTGGACCCGCCTCGAGAGCTGCATGCTCTCCAAGCTACAAACCAGAGCGGATTTGCACGAACCCCTCATGCAAGACATCCTCAGGCTCTACACCAACTTCAAGAAGGACGGTGGGTTTGCAGTCCTCACAAAGGGGTCGCGCGTGGTGATCAATGAATCCCACGTGCACGTCACGAAGGTCCTGGTGCAGTATGAGATATGGAAGAAGCATGTGAATGTGAATGGGAAGACGTTCGACATGGTCTTCAGGGAGCAGTTCGACCGGGTCTACATCCTCCCGAGGTGCCACCACTTCTATATCCCGAACATGGTTGGTTACATCCCGGAGGATGTGAAGTGCCCGGTCTGCCCGCGCATGATGAACAACATTGTCAAGTTCGAGTGTTGCCATGGTGCACATTAGTCAAGTGATGGTGGGAGCATGCTCTGTGAGTGTTCCATGTATCCTAGTATAATGAATAAAGAGGGCTGCTTAGTGTGTGCCCGGCCCTCCTCTCTGAACTTTGCGTATGCAGTATAATGTATGGAACAACTATGTTCCCATACTGTCTCTATGTAAAACGTTTCCACTGGAAGCGTGTGCTATTGTGTGCTACTAAGTGAGCGTCTGCTTTTGTCTCTGTAAAATGCTTCTCTGAGCACTTTGTGCCTCATGACGGTTTAATTACCACGTGGCAAGCTCCTATCCAGCTGCAAATGACAACTTCATGGATGTCCAACATATAAGCTTACATATCCAATTTGACTTGCAACTCACTCGACCTTTTTCAACATATCATTGACTGAGCACGGTATGACTAGTAACTCGCCTTTTAACCCAATTCGGAGCAAAAATTGTGATTGCGGCGGGGAATGATCAATGGGACACCAGTTCTTTCCTTCTCTTGCGACTCCAGCAATTTTGTTCCCCAAGTACCTTTTTATCTAGAGGAAGAATAACGGTAACTTGGAATTGACAATCGAAACGGGATGCAGCAGAGAGAGCACGAGAGGAGCAGCAGGCAATACTATTTGACTCGAAGAATGTTGAGATGCGTCGAAGATGCCTACTTCGCCCACTCAGTGTAGACAGCTCTACAACCTCAGTTCAAGTCCATTTAGCGAGGAGCAAACACTGAAATCGGCAAGTCATTCTACTAACAAGAAAGGGCGGCGTTAGTGCAATCGCTGCTTAACAAGTGACTTATGAATCTTTTTGACTTTTGATTAATGAACTAGCCTTATGAATTATGCGCACCGTGTCATTACTGGCCATTAGGTCAATGAAGACCGGGAATAATGTCACCAAACATATAAGCTTAAGAAACTAATATTCTAGCATGATTTATGAAATGTGAGCTGTTAATTAGTTTGGCTTCTTCAATAATATATTTAGAATCAGGTTAGATAATGCCAGCATGAATACTTCTCTGATCTGCCCTTTAATCCAACAGCTGAATCGTGTATGCCACTGCATTTTCTTCGATTTGTGATGCATGTGCAATTGCTTCAACTTATGTATGAGACGGTCTCCGCGAGTTCTACAATTCTATGGTCAACGTACGAGGGTAGGCTCAACACATGATTTCCACCACCCCCTCTGACGCATCAAGAATGGGAGGTCTTGTACTTGACGCTGGGAAGGGAAGTTGAAAGTTCCCTTTTGACATAAGAACGAGGTGGAATTCAACATACAAGATGGTGAGAAAGATATGCAAGAGATGGTTGTCTTGTCGCTCCACTCCACCACTCATAACAGAAGTGACCATCTTTTGCCGTTGGCACAACATTTATAGGGTTGCTGAAATCTTTACAGACTTCTTGCAAGTTTTCAGTGATGCCTTGAATATTAGAGATTATCCTTCAAGAAATCATTTCATTTCATTTCTATACATGATGTCAGTTCAATTAGTAAATAAGGAAAGTCCCTTCTACAATGAAGCAGTAGTGGTCATGGAAGCAAAATTCCTCAAATATTGTAAGGACAATTCACTTCTTTTTTTGACACCCACTATCTTGGATTTAATCTCTCTCTTTCTCACTCTTGCGAATATGTGGATTAGGATAAGGAAGCATTTAACTATACTTGGCTTTAACCCAGGTATAAAATATCGACGTACTCCTTGTCCCGATCACTATATGCGTAATTTGAAGCACAAAGAAATCTACCACCTGTGTCTTCTTTCCAGTGTTCCGGAGCATGTCCGAAAGGACTATGCAAGTGGCCCAAGCTTAGGAAGGAAATATTGGCTAGGCCAACCCAATTTGTCATCATGCACATTCATTTACTTTAATGGGAGAAAGTTACCAATTGGTAACTTGTCATCCTTGAAAGGACCAAATTTTTACGAGATGAATTAATCATGTCGCCAGCCAAAAATTACATAAGACAAAGTTATTCCCGATAACAATGAAAAGGCATATGGACCTATTTTAACCATCAAATTTATGCATCTCCATAAATCCATATAGATTTAGCAAATTAACTTTCTTGTGTTTTGGTCAAGTCATAAATGAGAGTCCCTATCAAACTTAAAGCACCAAATCTGGGGAGGGGTAGGAGGTATGGGGGTTGGAGGCGGAAATGAAAGTCGGCATAGAATATGGAGGAAAAATGGAGTTTCAATAAGTAGTCTTTATAATTTAACAATTATTCAATCTTTTGAACAATCAACCAAATTGTACCAAATTCATCAGTCAATCAATCCCTGGAGCAACCTTCTTCGGAGTCTTATATGCCATGGTTGTAATGTATTTGAAATTGTTTTGTGATACTCATGTACTCACATGATTGAGTGGGAATTAGCAACAATTTATAGGATCACGTCACCAATTAAATCTACCCACTTATCGTTCTGAGATGGGTTAATCGGCAAGAACGAGGAATGCAAAGTCATATAAACTGACTGTTTTTTCACAAGGATCAACTCCTACCGTTACAGGTGAACTTGATTCTTGAAATGGTTTGATTTGGAAGATGCATGATGAACTTGTCAGTGAAATCACATTTATCTATTTCTTTTTCCTTTGTTTTTTTGGTAGAACTGTATTTATCTTTTTCACTAAACCTACAAGAAGCACTCGTGTGCGTAAGGGCTAATTTGTTCTAATTCAATCCCTCAGGGAAGCACAAATGCTTCCTTAATATTCTTGCGTGACATTAAATGTTTAATACACAAGTCAATAATGTATGAGTATGCACATTCAAATTACTTTAATTGGAGGAAGCTACCATGATAACTTTCCATCCTTGAATACACAATTTCCTTTAGAGGCAAGTTATTAATCGTATGGCTGCCAAAAGTTATATAAGTAGTACAGTCATTTCCTATAAATAAAAGGATGAGCAACTAGAAAACAAAACCTACCATGTTTCAGTCCTTTAAGTTATCAAATTTATGCATTTCTAAAAACCGATATATCAATAAGAATTGCTCAAAAGTAGATGTGCAAGTAGAATATATCATCAAACAATACACTTTATTTCAAGATTATAAGTGACATGAGCTTGCTTATTACATTATCAAACGACCTTATTTCAAAGACTCTGAAGTTTCCTACGAACCAGTCCCACAAAGATCGTCAAAATCGTTGGCATTGGAATCATTTGTCCGGTCTTCAATTGCTCGCGTTAACATCTTGCTTACTTCTTCATATCTTCTCTTATGAAGTTTCTGCTCCTCCAAGGATAGTTGGTCCACTGGTGCCTCCCAATAGCCTTTGATTGGAGATTTATGTACCTCTCCCAGAGTTCAACAGGGCACTTTTTTGCAGCTCTATTTCTTTGACAATTCTAAATTCTATTCGTGTAGCTCACTAGGGATGATCGATTCTAGAGTGCATAGCTTTCAACCAAGAATTTGAACCTGACCTTATTATAATAGGTTCCTAGTTTTTGGAACCTATACCGTACCCTATTTTTCCAATCCGATTCCAAAGTCTACTCAAGAACTTGTTTTTCATAAACACCCCGAGCAAGAAGCAATTGACTGATATCCTATATAGTTTGGAATTTTATATAAACACGCGATGAAACAACAACCTAATTTTCCTAAGCTTGTGAGCTATAGAATATGATAATCAAGGACTCTAATCAATTATTCTATACATTAAAAATTCCTAATAAACATATAAATCCAATCAGTTTGGTTTGTTAGCCAATGATTTCATGATAGTATAATGTTAATACTCAAATAACATCAAAAGGTATCCGTCTGAAATAAATGTAATAAATAAAAAAAATGAATTGAGATTAAGACTACTTTTCTTGTAGATTGTATTAGAAAAATATGTCAAAATAAGAAATTGCAAAGTTAAATACTCATTCCTAAGCAAAACTCTTAATGTTCAAGAAGGTAAAATTGTGGTTTGCATTTTAGTAAGAACTGGTTTCAAAATCAGTCCAATTCCCAGGTGGGCCTTTCTTTGGAACTGGTTCAATCGGTTCCAACCAATGCCCAAAAAATGAAATCAATTCCTAGACCGGTTTAAATAAGAACCTATTCTTGGATCTTTTTTCCATATAATCCGATCCAATTTTAAGGTAAATCCAGTCCAATTGTACGTCCTTATAGCTTAGCTCGCGTAGCTCCACCTTTTATTCGCCTTCGGATTGCCTAATAGCACAAGAAGGGGATGTGCCTGGATCTTTGACCCAGTCAAGACAGGCTTGATTGCGAGGATAACCAACTGACAAGGCCTCATTGCCTAGCTTGAAGAATACGATGACCGGCTCCAACGCACGGTTTGAATAGATGTCAGCTGCCATCCTAGGATCTTGCTTACGAGGACGGCCGAGAGACAAGGCTACATAGTCCAGGCAGAAGAGTGCCATTATCAACTCCAGTATACTTTCTGAATAGACGTCAGTCGCCCTCCTAAGATCACGAGATCGACTTTTCGAAGTAATTTTCTTTTGAGCCTTATTGTCCACCGTTGTTTGTATTTGAGACTGATTCGCATATGATTGAGTAGGGATTAGTTGAGATTTATAGGGTCGTGACACCAGCTAAACCTATTCACGTCTCATTTTGCAATTAGTGAATTAAGTCAATTTCCACGTATAGCACATTATCTACCTATTTGTAGAAAAACATTCAATCCTTTATCTTGTTTGGTTATATGTCTTCACCAATTACAACCATGCATGAAAATTGGTTAAAGAGCTAAATAGATTTTGGCCTTTGAATTTGTCGATAGTCATTTTAGTACTCAAAATGACTTCTTCTTTTTTTTAAATTCAATCTATGAACTTATCTATTCTTTAATAGTTCCCAAATGGTCCAATTTTCAGCCATTATTCTTTGTATGCACTCAAGAGATAGTTAAAAGTGCATATGTTTTGTAAGCGTATTAAATGTTATTCCCAATTCAATTGTGATGATAGATGCAGAGATATGAAAGTCGCTTTCTGTCACTTGATTAGTTTGAGACTCCTAAAGACCCACTATGCACACTTTCAGAATTAATTATATAGAAAGCCATTCACATTGAGAGAGTGTATTTCCATTTCGTTGCTCTACTATAGTGTTGACTTGTGTAATAGGGGATTTGAGAATATATTGGATAAAAATCTTGGAAAAATTGTCTGAAAAAGTCCTAAATCTATTGTATGGTGATCAATTTAATTATGAACCTTTCAAATGTGCCTATTTAGTCCTAAATTTTTTAATGAATTGTTAATTTAGCATTTCCAACCAATTTTAGCTAAATATTGCTAACATGGATAATTTTTATCTTTTATTGATTTTCATTTTTCTTTTCTTTTCTTCTTTTTACAAAGGGCCGATGGAGGGCCAGTGACCTGTTGGTGTATAAGCAAGGGCTAGTGAACCTCGCCAGCCCCTAAATGAGGGCCACAAAGCCCTTGCTAGCAATGGGCAAATGTCGTGGCCCTTGTTGTGGCTTGTGATGACCTAAGCAAGGGCTTGCTATGCCCTCGCTAGATCTGGTGAGGTGAGGGTGTCCGACCCTCGCCCAAGCTCTTGCCGGTCACAATGAGGGCTAGTGAGCTATTGCCCAGTGGCCGACAGCCTCACCGATCTTATGTAAATAGAGGGAAAAAAAAAAGTGAATAAAAAAATTCGTAAATTTTAAAAATTAAAAAATTATTCATGTTAACACTAACTACACCATGTAGGATGGCTAAGTGGGCCGGACCACAATATTAGCAATATTCGCTCAAAATTAGTCAAAATAACTAAATTGGCAATTTGTTAAAAGCCTTAAGACTAGTTTGGCTAATTGTTAAAAATTTTAGGACTAAATTAGCACAATTGAAAAGTTTATGATTTAATTGACAAATTGTCAAAAGATTTAGGACTAGATCAACACAATTGAGAAGTTTAGAACTAAATTGACTGATGTACAATAAGTTTGGAACTTATTACGTAATTTCTCCTAAAAATCCCTCTCAAAATGCGCCCTTGGTTTAAAATAATATTAGATTTTACTCATGAATATTAGGTTTGAGCATGTTCGAAGGGGCTGTGCAAGTGGCCCAAGCTTAGGAAGGAAATCAATTGACTAGGCCCGCTAAAATGTGTTTAGTTGGCTCAAGTGAGCTCTGATGGATTGCAGGGCTCATGCTTATGTTTACTTTAATGTATTCTCCACCAGTATTTGGAGCCCATTGCCATAAGGAAGTGCATCAAGCCACTTTAGACTATATTGGACATGAAAGTTGTAGAGAGCATAAACTCTTCTTTTCCATATTACAAACATTTCGAACTAACTAAGGAGGTCCAACGGAAGAGATTTGCAATGACAACGATCTGTCTCTAAAATATATATGCTCCATCAGGTAGTTGATTTGATGAGACGGGTTCCGCTCCATGAGTAAAGACGGCACCATTGAGCAGTGCCCAAAAACTGGTATAGTCTCTATATCTTCAGAGGAAGAACACCGCACAGCCTTCCGTTAGGCCTTCATCCTTATATATCGATGAGTTGAAGACGTCCATGGAACATACTACTTTAAAATACATTGCTAGAGTTGACAAAAGACAACGTCAATGCTCGGGAAATGGTGGAAGAGGAGAGGCACTGTTTTATAATAGTTTCCATCATGACTCACAACTTTCTGATGTTATCGTCACCTACAGTACCATAAATGTCCATGTTTAGTACTTGCCAATAGATCTCAAAAGACAATTGGTTCAGCTTGTCTGTGAAAAGTTTAGATATGATTTTTTTTTGGGTATGATTAGTTTTTGCAAGAGTATTTCCCAGAGGAACATGCTCAATATGAACAAGAGGAAGATGGCAATAATATGTTATCTGAATCAAATCTGAATTATGATGAGAGACGTGATGCCAAAAACATCAAATTCATTAGACATTCTCATTAAGGTAATTCATGTGTACTTTTTTTATAAATTATTTGTAGATGTACTTGTTTGTCAATTTGGTTTAATTGAATGAGTGTTTTTCAGGGATTTTCCTCGATTTTATTTTTTATTTTTTTGTAAGAAGGCCACTTTGGAATAATAGCGCATACCATGTCTGTACAAACACTACTGTGGAGCTAATCTATTGTCTGAATACGGGCCGGGATGGCCCAAATCCTTACCAGAACCCGCGCGTTCTCGTAGCCAACCATACCTTGATATTTACACTCGTTCCCTCTGCCCGCAAAACGATCTTCAAAAGAACCAGAGTTTCCAAGGCCAAAACCTCTCAAAAGTCTCAAGAGAACGGACTATCATCACCACGAGCTTCACTCATTTCCGACGGTTTCTCCTGTTAACTTGATGATTTGATTCATACGCATAGCTCTCTCTTTGATGGCTCTCGTCCCTCCCCGCCAATTCTACCCATCGACGTTTCATGGGAACCGCTTCATTTTCTTCAGGTATGATTCTCCAATTCATCGCAGGACCGACTCTCTGTGCGCGACGAAGTTTAATGTTGTTTCTTGGCGTCCGTTGAACAAACCCTTTGTAGGAAATCGAGCATTTCAGCTCCTGCTAGAGGCAAGTCCGTTTCTTTATATAATCCCAGCTTAAGCTTTAGTAGCAGCAATAGTTGGTTAGATAAATGGAATCAACCCAACAAGCAAAGCAGCCCCAAATCGCCTCAAGCTGTGATGAATTACAGAAATAGCGGCGATGCTGGTGGTGGTGGTGGGTCCACAATGCAGAGGATTGTGGAAAAATTGAAGAAATTTGGATATATGGATGATGGTTATGAGAGGAGAGAGAGACCGCCAGAAAGAGTGGTGGAGAAAGGATCTGTGGAGGATATCCTTTATGTGGAGGAAGGATTGCTGCCAAACACACACGGCGGGTTTTCTACAGAGTCAAGAATTGTGGAAGGAAATGTGATTGGGGAGAGCAGTGGAGCGAGGTTTCCATGGGAGAAGCCAAAGGAGAAGGGGGAGGAAGAAGGGTGGTCGGCAAGGAGCGAGAGCAAGACCTCAGTAGCAGAATTGACGCTTCCGGAGCCGGAGCTAAGGAGGTTGAGGAACTTGACTTTTCAGACCAAGAGCAAGATGAGGATTAAGGGAGGCGGCGTTACGCAGGCAGTCGTGGACACAATTCATGAGAAGTGGAAGTCCTCAGAAATCGTGAGGTTGAAAATTGAGAGTGCGCCTGCACTTAACATGAAGAGGACACATGAGATATTGGAGGTACGCTTCTTGTATATATATGTGTCAATTTCTCACATCTCATATCATTTAGTCCCTCTTGTTAACAAGGAATCTGTAGTTAATGTAATATGCAGCTTGATAGAAAGGTCTACCATACTTGTACCTATACTGGATTTTCATATCTATTTAATCGAGGTGTTGGCAGCTGAGATTGGTTTGGGAGCTTCATGTGCTTTCTGTTTTAACCACATAGACTACGTTTAACTATTATTTTCACGGAAAATGAGCGAGAGATATGTAACCTATGTTTAGCTAGTCAGATTTGTTCTAACAGAATTTAAGAGGGTGGCTAATTTTCATTGGTCAGTTATTTAGCTTTGGCACGGTTTAGATGGTCTCAGCTTCCAACAATTGGACAGTGTTCAGAGTATGTCTTTTGTTCTCGTACATCTGGCCCAAGCTCTGGTATCAAAGAAAGCTATGATCACCTTTCACATAACCATTAAGATAGAATTCACCTTTTGTTATTTAAAGTTTCTGGTTTAATTAATGTGTTTGGTAGAAACTGGAAGCATGACATGAAGGTAAAGGCCTGCTGTTGTCGATAATTATTCACTACCATTTTCATGTTAGACAAGTATGAATAATTTAAACCCATGGAAATGGAATATGCACATTCTAGCTTGTTCTCTCTATCCACAATGCTGCTAGGCACTGTGGGCATATAGTAATATCTTTAATTTTCACGCTTTATAACCTTGCAAAAACCAACCTAATCAATGGTACTATTAAAGCGTATTGAAGTATTTTTATCTATTGATGATGCTTCTATGCATGTGTACAGAGGAAAACTGGTGGTCTAGTAGTATGGAGGTCTGGAACGTCCATTTCATTGTACAGAGGTGTGAGCTATAAAGACCCTTCAGTGCAACTGAATAAACGAATATATAGAAAAGAAGGAAGCTCAGCTACTTCATCAGTAGCTGCTGATACCATTGGTAGGGATCCTTCGCAGTATGGAAGCGGTGAGGATGCACAGGCATCTGATATTGCATCTGAGAGTAAGGATACAGAACCAACGCCAGAAGTTGAATATGAACATAAAATGGACAAATTGCTGGATAGCCTGGGTCCTAGGTACAAAGACTGGCCAGGATGCGAGCCCCTGCCTGTGGATGCAGACATGTTGCCCGGAACAATTCCTGGTTATCAACCTCCTTTCAGAATCCTTCCTTATGGAGTACGAGCAACGCTTAGCCAAAAGGAGGCAACGGCTTTGAGAAGGCTTGCTAGAGTACTTCCTCCACATTTTGCTTTAGGTACGCAATGTCGTCGTCTAACTTGGTTGGCTCTCATAGTGGCATTTTCATTGTTCTTGTATTCTCTCATATCCAGGAAGAAGCAGGCAGCTCCAAGGTTTGGCTGTGGCCATGATCAAGCTATGGGAAAAAAGTTCAATTGCAAAGGTTGCACTTAAACGTGGCGTACTGCTTACAACTAGTGAGAGGATGGCGGAAGATCTTAAGGTAATTGCTCCAGGAATCTGTCCAACCCATTAAGTACTATGTTCGTTGTTCTTAACTGATAGTTTACTCTATTGATGTCTCCGGTAATTTGTCACTGAACCTCAAAAACGATGGTTGTCCATAGAATTGTGATCAAATCTTGGTGCATGTTTATTCTTCTCATGACGACAGTTTTTCACTTGAGTCTTCTGAAAGTATTTTATGCCAATCAAAACAGTTCATAAGGAAAGTACTAGTTCATTTTCTGATTGCATTGACTTGCATTGTTTTGCCTTTTTTCATGAGCAGTAGAAAAGTATGGCTCAAGTTGAGCTTTTTGATATAGAAATTGACAGGGGGGATACTGCTCTCGAGAAACAAGGACTACTTGGTGTTCTATCGAGGTAAAAATTTTCTCTCACCAGAAGTCACTGAAGCATTATTGGAGAGGGAAAGACTAGCAAAGTCCCTTCAAGATGAGGAGGAGCAGGCTCGCCTGAGGGCGTCAGCCTTGATTGTTCCAACCGTTCATATGCATGAGCAGCCTGGAAATACTGGTACGCTTATGGAGACTCTTGATGCAAATAAAAAGTGGGGAAAGAAGTTGGATGAACAGCAAAAGGAAAAAGTAATGATGGAAGCAGAAATAACAAGGCATGCAAGCCTCGTCAGGAAGCTTGAAAGAAAGCTTGATTTTGTGAGTATTCTCATTCCTTGTACAGCATCTCTCTTTGCTTTAGGAGCATAAATGGCCTCTTCCTGTAAATAGTTGTTGTTAAAACCAAGCAACTTTGGTTCTGGTGAAAGCACAACTCTTGTTGATGGGTCACTCATGATTAATGTTGTACTTGAAATTTCCATTTCTTTTCTGCCAAAAGGACATCATTCAGAAGTATTGATCAAATAGGTAAGGTATTGATGCATGGCTGACTTCAATAATGAAGTGTGTAATTTATGACTTAATATGCTGAAAGCATCAGCGGACATGGTGTTGGTACTAAATGTGCTATCTGCCTACAACCTAAATTTGAATAAACCTCCTAGGCTGAGAAAAGGCTATCTCGAGCTGAAAGAGCTTTGGGAAAGGTTGAGGAGTTCCTGAAACCAGCAGAACGGCAAGCAGACCCAGAAAGCATCTCTGATGAAGAGAGATTCATGTTCCGCAAGCTTGGCTTAAAGATGAAAGCATTTTTGCTTCTTGGTAAGAACTCTTGACATTATTATTCACATATATCAACCAAGGAGACTAATACTTATATTGTTGATTAATCTCTTTCTTCCAGGAAGACGGGGAGTTTTTGATGGTACAGTGGAGAACATGCACTTGCATTGGAAATATCGAGAGCTGGTGAAGATCATTGTGAAGGCAAAGACCTTCGACCATGTTAAGAAAATAGCATTGGCTCTTGAAGCTGAGAGTGGTGGGATCTTGGTTTCTGTTGACAAAGTCTCCAAAGGATACGCCATTGTGGTGTTCCGTGGAAAGGATTATAAGCGGCCTTCCACCTTGAGGCCAAAGAATCTTTTAACAAAGAGGAAGGCTCTGGCTCGTTCTATTGAGCTTCAAAGACGTGAGGTACGGCTATCTATACAATTGCATCTATTTTCAACAAAATTCTTGATTTTCTGGTATTAAATTTGTAAGTCCACACATATCTCACCTTGTTTGATGTGCATGTTTGCATGTGTCTGTGCTGATGCTAGTGGTCTGCTTCAATATTATGTTCCTGTCTTTGTCAAGCCTCAGATATTAAAACAGAGTGCACTTGTGTGTATGCTAATTGGTATGCTTGAGTTTGGCTGGTAATTTTCCATTGTGATCTTGGTTTGGAAACACATTTGTGAATATTGTGAAAGCACAATGGCATGAGTCACTTGTTGATGACCTGATGACTGTCTAGCTTTGTTGAAGTCACATGCTTTCCAGATTTAAATGCCAAAAGCACCCAGATTGACACTGGCATACAATATGTATTATGCATTGCAGTGCATTCTGGCATTTCTATTCATGTGACAATGTCTATTTTTGGGGTGGGGATGATGAATAACACAGGAATTTCTGATGGTGCTCAGGCTTCTCTATTCATGAGTTGGTGATTTTTTTCTGAAAGTATGTTGATAGTTGAAACACTCGGAGATCGTTGCTGAAACAGCTTTTTTGTTTCGTTCAAACAGGCACTCCAAAATCACGTGGCCAATCTGCAGAAAAAGGTGGAGCAACTTCAATCTGAAATTGTAAGGCCCTTGTTACTTCTTGAATTTCGCCAGTTCAGTCCAGCTGTCTAAATAGTAAAATACTTAATTAAAACCACTTGCATATTCATAGGAACAAATGGAGCGCATGAAAGAGAAAGGCAACGATGCTTTTTATGACAGATTAGATTCTGCTTACCCCAGTGATGAGGAGGACAGTGAGGTATACCATAGCTTGTTCTTAACTTGCTCTTCCTTTATATCTTTTTTAAATTAGTTTCCAAGATTCCTGTTTCTTTGTCGGTTATCTGTTTCTGATCCTTTTAATTAGGAGGAAGGAGATGAGGCATATCTGGGGATATATAACAGCGAAAATGATGGTGAAGATGAACCCAGCAATCTGAGCTATGAACTGCTCTCGGAAGTTGATTTTTCAGACGATGAAGATAATGAGGAATCTCAACCAGATTCAGAAGACCTGACTGCACGTGCACATGCAGTGTCGAGCACCACTGTGCATGCCACTGATCATGAGAAAGAAATTGGTCATAAGTAAGTCCTAGTGGCAGAACTGCACAGAAAGAGGAACTTCAAGAATTTTATGGCATAAACATCAAATGCTTGGACGAGATTATAGCTTAAGCTCACATGAAGGAAGCCTGATATCGATGGAAGCGCTCGTGGCTATAGTTTCGCAGGTGTAAGATATCTTCTCCATCTCATGTACAGGAGGCATGGGGTATAATATGAACATGGTAGGTTTTATATCGGCCGACCATTGTTCGACAATTTGATCAGATGAGGCGGTGCCATGCGATGTGTGATTCTGCACTGCGGCTGAGACAAAAGGGGACCCTACAGTCTGAAATCCGAACGCTTACGGGCGTATAAAGTTCTTGACAAGATCATGACTCATTTGCATTTGATAGTTTTTTTTTTCTTCTTTTTCTATTTTGTTGGCACCATCTTGAATAACATTGCCAAAGAAATCAACAGGCAGATTGAGTCTCTAGTTAGTCAGAGGATCCAAATGGTGCTTATAAATCTTCTATTGAAGGGTCTGCTCCGTGGCTCCTGCTGACTTTGGTCCTAATCTTTGACTGAGCTTTATGTCAAGTTCTTCCAATAAGCAGATTAAGGTCAAACAATTAATTTAAATTGCTAAGGGATCAGGGTTTCTCCAAATAGACCTATATTCAAGTGGTCTTAAACGTGACAATACTTCTACCATATCTGCTATCATATATTTAGTTTGATCTATAACTATATTGGATTTTCAATTCAAAAATTAAAATCGTTTCCACCATAATTTCATCACGGTCAAAAAATTCCTAGATCCATATGCAAATACGTCGTTGTTCCTTTAAGGTCATCCACATTCCATTCTCACGAGGGCACAAACCTTTATATTAATCGATTGACTCAAAGTTCTTAGCCATCCTGCTCTGTTGCTGTGTGTGAATTCAAAAAGTCATCTGACCCAAGAAGGATCAAAAAGAAAGTAAGAGACAAAAATCAGAAAGTCAACCTCCATCCAAATCATCGCCTGGTCTAGAGAACTGCTGAATCAGCGCTGATCTCATCATATGGACTTTCCCCATGGGCCGTTGATTTCGCATCAGACGGACTGCGTTCCTCGTTCAGTCCCAGTGGGGTTTTGACCGAAGGCTTCGTCCTAACGTTTGACCAGAGTTCGACAACGACTTCCGAGCTGCTCCTCCCCCCGGTGCCCACGAAAACCTTTTCCGTGAAACCGCAAGCGCAAACTTTGACTGCATAGGATCCTCCGAAACTGGAGACAACATAGTTGACCACGTTTTAATTCGCAGTAAGAAAATAGGGGGAATAGTGGCACGTTTTTCTTCTTGCTCTGCAACCCTCTCGTGCGGGGAGAAAACGCCATTTCGGGAGCACGACCGTTATATATTCACTGCTGCAGCAGAAATTTGAAAATCCCCCCCGCAAAAATACGAGGCAGAGAGACAGAGAGAAAGAAGAAGGGGTGTCATGGATTCGATCTTCCAACAAGAGTTTGAAACCGACATCTTCTGGTGCGATCAACTGGCGCCGCCGCCGCCGCCGCCGCCGGTGAACCAAAGCGCCTTCTTGCCGTATACAGACCGGCCGCTGAGCCAAGACCGGGGCTTTGAGCCGAACCCGGGGAACAACATGAACAAGCGGGTGGTGGAGTTCTTGAGGAGGAGCTGGGCCGAGCCGAGCCATTCCCAGGAATTCGAACGCGAACGGGGTTTTCGGCACATGATGAGCGAGAGGATGAGGAGGGAGAAGCAGAAGCGGAGCTACTCGGGATTGCATTCCATGTTGCCTCCCGGTACCAAGGTTTGTAAACCTAATCTTTGTAGAGCGGGTTAAACTCTGGATGCCGGAGGGAGCAGATTTTCAGAAAGCAGGTTCAAATTCCGGCACGGGCCGCTTCTTGAGGTCGCCGCCCTCAAGCCTCCTGTCTCGGTAACTAGCCCGCTGTGGCAGGCCGGGGATATGGAGTACTAACTTTTCACGAGTAAAATACTTTGCGCCTCTCTAACTCCTACGCGATTCTCGATTGCAGAATGATAAGAACACCATTGTCCAAACAGCTTGCATGAGAATCAAGGAGCTGGTGAATTACAAGCAACAGCTGGAGAGACAGAACTGGGAGTTGAAGTCTGGTCTGGACGAGAAGAGAGTGGACAAAGCTGGAGGGACCAAAATCAGAGTCCAGATTGCGAATCCGGCTTCTAGGATCGATTCCATGTTGGAGGTCCTCAGGTGCTTGGACAACATGGGACTGAAAGCTATGGCGATTCAAACGCAGTGCTCGGCCGACCAACTCTGCACCGTCATCGAGGTCGAAAATGAGGTATACACACAACAATCCGATGTCAATGTACAATTTACCACTATTTCTGTTCTTCGTGCGTGATTTGTTTTTTCCTCCTGAACGGAAATAAGAATTTACACGGCTCTCCATGGCATCGACACATACATGATCTTCATGCAGCAAGGTCGACGTCTTTCGTTTCGATTGCCAAGGCCTGAATTTCAAAACCATTTTTTTATATTAGTTTTGTGCACGGCCTCTTTTCGCATGTTCTTTTTTGTGCGTCGAGTCGATCGTCCGTCGTCTCCGGTGTCTAGCTTGTGTTCTGATGTGCCTTCTTTTCATGGGCAATTTTCATTAAGTTCTACTATGACGTCCCGAGTGGACTTTTGCAATGTTGACCAAGCTCTAGGTGAGCTCGATCAACTTCCAAAAATAATTGGTCAGGGTCATGAAGAAGAGAAAAGGAAAGGTCAAACTTAGCGAAAAAAGATTAGTGATTACACTCCTTAATTAGCTTTATTAGCAGCCGTTTATCGGCAACACATGCACGTGCAATGTTTGACGACAAAGGCTTCTTGCTAAAAGTTAAATTTTCATTTGACTATTCATCATGTTTTGTTGGGAATTAGATTGAAGCAGCAAACGTTGAAAAGGTCATCCAGTGGACACTGCTGGAAGCCGAGAGGAAACTTCTTCATACTAGCTACGAGGGCAAGATGGACTGGCTGAGCTAACGACGGCTGAACATCCACCGCAAGTTCTTCCACGTCGGCTCGAGAGTTTCCCTTCCTCACATGATTGTAAATAGGACGAAACTTCCTTCTGATCCTGTTTCCAATCAGCTGGTCACAAATTATGGATGTCATCCGCGTATAGATCTTATCAGATAAAATGAGGGTAACGCTTGTATTTGTAACTCGCCAATTAGAAATATGATTTTCCTAATGAAATAGGTTTCGAGGCTTTTGCATTTGCTCAAGTTTCATTTGCCCTGCTTTATGGGAAAGCATATATTCATGTAGAGTGTCACCATATTTAGAATTGAGACGTATCATCCATGGAAGAAGCGACTAGCCCACATTATTGGTATACTTTAGGCGGGCCCGCCTTCGGAAGCTTTCTAATGGGTTCACGCAAAGGCAAGACATGCCAACCACACGAGTAAAGAAAAGTAGTATTACGTGATTCTAGTGGATAAACCAAAAATATGCAGACTTTGAAGGGTCAAAAACGCCGTCGAAGGGACCCAACGACTTAGAGTTGAGATGGGTAGGAAGTCAACAAAACCGCTAATCCAAAACAACGGAAAGGTACTAAGGATTGACGATTGGAGCGACCCACCAGGTTTGATGGCCTATCAGTCCCTTTCCGATGCTCACAGATGCACGCGTGTGAGATGACATAGGAATCTCGAAAAATTTGTGGGGAATCTTCCGGGAGGTTGCCCTCGTACATGTGGCGTGATCTCAAGTTTTCCATGGGGGAGAGGTTCGTCTTTTAGCCCAACTTGGAAGGACTTACCGTAATTAGTACGCTAGCTTCGTACTCCATTGAGAATAGATAATTGAACGGGACGTAGATATTGTTTCATTCGTGTTCACATGCATAAGTACAGCGGGAGTGCTATAACTTGGCACGAAGGGATACTTAAGTGCCAAAACTTACAAACGGTACATTTAAATGTCAAAATTGGAGCAAAATGGATCACTTAAGTGCCAACGGTGAGAAAATCCGACCAAAATGCTGACACGGCCTTTTTTCCGACGATCTAAGGTAGAAACGATGTCATTTTTGTTGCTGATGTGGCGAAGTAAACCCAAAACAGTGTCATTTGGGTGCTAATGTGGCCATCGCACTCAAAACGACGCCGTTTTGACTAATATTTTTTTTAATAATGTTAATTAAATAATATTTAAAAAGCAAAATTTAAAAAAAAAAAAAAAAAAAAAAAAAAAAAAAAAAAAGGGGGTGGGGGGTGGGGCGGCGGCAACGGACGGCGAGGGCCGCTAGTGCCGGGGCGAGGGTCAGACGAGAAAGAGGGGTGGCAACCCTCTCCCAGATCTGGGCGAGGGTCAACCGCCCTCGCCTAGGCCAGGGCGAGGGTCGCCAGCCCTCACGCCAGCGTTAGCGGCCTTGCCCAGCGTCGTTGGAAACTCAGTAGCACTAGGTGAGGGCCGTCGGTGCTAGGGCAAGGGCGACCAAACACTTTTTTATTATGGATCTACTACCAGAAATTCAATGCGTAATCTTAGCATTCAATGTATATTCCTGAATAATCTCATTTTTCAATTATTCAACCATTTCATTTTACCAAGTTCAATGTTATCCAGATTAGTCAACATTTATATGTTTTGATGCAACAACAAGATGTTATTTGTAACAAGTAGTTTTGTTGGTTGGTTAATTGATCACATTTTTTTCATGAAATGGGCCGGGGCGAGAGTTGCCTGACCCTCGCCCAGATCTGGGAGAGGGTCGCCGCCCTCTCCCAGCGTCTGGCGAGGGCCGTCTAGCCCTTGCCACCAGTCGGCAAGGGTCGCCGGCCCTCGCCCTGATGCTAGCGGCGGCGACAAGCTGCTCCTCCCACCCTCTTTTTTTTTTTTTTAAATATTATTTAATTAATATTTGTTTAATAAATAAATATTAGTCAAAACGGCGTCGTTTTGAATGCGATGGCCACATCGCACCCAAACAACGCCGTTTTTGGTTTACTTCGCCACATCAGTAACAAAAAGAACATCGTTTCGACCCTAGATCGCTGAAAAAAAAGCCACGTCAGCGTTTTGACTGATTTTTTCGCCGTTGATACTTAAATGATCATTTTTACTCTGATTTTGGCACTTAAGTATACCGTTTGTAAGTTTTGGCACTTAAGTGTCCCTCCGTGCCAAGTTATGGCACTCCCGGGGTCCGTACCTCCATGTTCGCACGTGCTGTTTTCTTCATCAGATCACATTCGTTCTCTCTCTCTATATATATACACACACTAATGGTGTTAATGGGCGGTTGAGTTCCGGTTTCCAGTGGTAGCTGGACCGGACACAAATGACATACGGGTCGGGTCGGGCGTTTATTCTTTCGTTTTTTTTTTAGGGGAGATTTCTTCTTCCCTTCGCATCCTTCTGTTACAGCAACCCCGAGTTGAACAGGGCCACAGAATTTCACTGGCAACAAGGCACCTCCAAATCTGGTGCGACGCTCCAAATATGGAGACGATGAGGCTCCATGACCGCCTGCCTCATCGAGATCTGGACAGTCATGGAGGAGAGAACTAGAGCTCGATTGTGGGTGACGGTGAGCTGTTTCAAACGATCATTGACTACAACTCGACAAAGTCTACGGTGAGGTATTTGCATTAATTCGGAGGAGACACGGCCAAACATGGAGGTCGGGTGGAGTCGGGAGTGGGGAAGGGGAAGAGTAGGCAGAGGCACTAAGCATAGAGCGTCTGAGTACAATGAAATTGTAATGGCCGAGGAATCACAGTACCCACGGAGGGTCCTCACCTTCGTCCCAGAGGCATCCCTTGAAGGACCACATAAGGAGGGGATCAAAAGAGAGTTGTTTTGGGTCGATTACAGTACATGACCCGAACCAAATTGAACCGTCAATATGCACAATTTTTTTTACCAATTGTCCGAAATTTTCAATTTGGTTCGATACGTGTTGGGTCCATTCAGGTATTTTTGACACCGCGAGTCTCTACAGGCCGTCCTATCTCACCAAAGTCTCTACAACGCCCTCAGTGAACTGGCCTAGAAGCCAGATCTTGAGAGACCTCCAGACATCATAGCTTTCACCAATTTGCATCTTAACAGCTACGAAACAACACAGCATGCAATGGCGAGATCCCCCAAGGGTTACGACGAAATGACCACCTCATAAAAACTGGTGGTGATAGGCCAAGTGGTGAAGATTCCATAAACAGAGGCAGCACGATTACCGTAAACAAAGGCGGCGTACACCCATGATTGCAGTCATGGAAGGACTCCAAGGAAGAATGGTCTTACTGGCCATGGACAAGCCCATTTACTTCAAAAGAAAATTCTATTTGTTTTCAATGTAAAAGCCAACTGATTTGATATACAATGTCCGTGGGCCACCTAAACTCAGATCTACTAGACTAGATTTCAATCCAAATAACACAAATCAGAGATGGAACTCCATGTATTCATGGGTAATGCCCGATGGTTTGCTTATAGCACAAAGACTTACTACTGATCTCTCAAATTTGCATGTTTTGCAGTGCATGGAAACTTAATTAATCAAAGATCGTAACAGCATCTTTTCCAGGTATAAGACATAACAGGCCAGGACAACTAGAAAAACGTTTAGCAACACGAATTCATAAGAGAGCTACCGCACCATGTATGAACCATCAAGAAAATTTGCAATAAAAGGTGAATGCTTCAACTGCTACCACAACTTATATTTTAACAAAATGAAGAATTCTGCCTCAGAAGTATCTCTGATACTCAAAACATTAGCTAAAGAAAGCAACTGACATCCAAATTAATCATGGTCGTCTTTGCAAAAAGAAACACAGATGGATGATCTCTCAGGTTGCCCCATCCAATTTACTTGAGAGGAATGAACCTTGACGAATGGGTGGCACCGATACCTGGTCTACCATGCTTGACAGGCTTGTAACTGATGGAGAATTCAGCCAGGTAATGTCCAATCATCTCAGGCTTGATTTCAACTTGGTTGAAGGTTTTACCATTGTAGACTCCAATGATGCTTCCAATCATCTCTGGAACAATGATCATATTTCGCAGGTGAGTTCTGACTGGTTCGGGTTTCTCACCAGGGGGAGCCTCCCTTTTCTGAAGCATCAGACAAGAAGAAGATTCAATGACCAAGAATTATGTTACCAGGAAATAGATAAATGATATTGATCAACAGTTTTTACACAAGGAGCATTTTTTCCAAGAAACAAGCATTTATAATAGGAAGTATAATACAGCATGAAGCTGTAAATTGAATCAAACATAGCAGAAGGTGCAATGATCCATCAGTCTCTATGCCTGGCTAGAAGAGACCAAAATAATACTTCCTGGCAAGCAAAATTTTGGTCCTCTAAGTCAAACTCGGATCCATTGTGATAGTTCACAGGTATCACACAAGCACTGAGAACTAAAGTATGAGCTTATGAGTCAATGTTCTCTTTCTAACTTCAGAAAATTCCACGACATATCATTCTGGACTTTACTAATCCTTTATGACAGAAAATTTCAAACTACTAATGACCAGTTAAGATAGGAGATAGGTGAGTATCTAAAACTTCCTACGAACTAATGTATTTGGAAGTCAGTTCTCTCCAATATTTCCGCCTTCAAAAGAGATAAAATCCCAAGGGAATATGTAAGATGGATTTAGTAGGCAAGCAGCACTTCGGGCAATTCACCAGTGGATCCATCTCAGCGGTTGTCTGGCCGCCGCTGATTTAACAGCTATTAATTTCTGCACAAACGCTTAAGGCCACACTACCAAGTAGAGGGAGGCCTATGTACGAGTGCAGAACTCCTATCTTATTCACTGATTCCCATATTGCTCGACTAAATACCAGGAAGCTTATTTGATCTCAAGAATGACTCAGCAGTCAGCCCTCATGATTCCACTCAAACTACTATGCCCTCAAACATCAAGTCAACAAATTTTTAATAAGCCAAGTCTCGACATAGAACTTGAAGTAACTTAAGCATGTCACATTCTTATAATTTTATAATAACAGAATCCGTTGATTAGAAAAAAAACATTGAAAATTGATCTCGACTATACACTGCTATGCTCTAGCTCGGCCCCATTGACTCCATTCAAAACACCTAGCCCCCAAAGCAGTAAGTCAAGTATCAACCGTTGTAATTGTAAAGCACCGATATTGAACAGCAAAACGATCAAATGAAAACTACCAGATTTCACACTCGACGTGCAAAACAAACCAATACTACAGAAGCACAGCTCATTTCACAATGCTTGCAGTAACAGTCTAATCAAACTCGCTTATTAAATAGAGACAACACAAAAGAGCATGCTTTAAACTCAGGCGCAGGCAAACGACAATGAACGGAAACAAGCAATTACCGCTTTGCGCAGCTTCTTAATCAGGGCCATCGGCTTCCTCTTGAGACCTCTCTGGAACCTATCACGCATCATCAAAATCAAGCCACGAAAACCACATCACCACTCATCAGTCCAATCTTCGACCAATCAAGAGATCTCACTACAATACAGTGGCGTACGCAAAAGAGCAAGGTACCTTCTGCGAGCACGGGCAGTGAAGAGCTTGACGAGCTCATCCGTGGACATGTCGAGGAGAGCGTCCAGATCGACGCCCCTGAAGGAGAACTTCTTGAACGTCCTCTTCTTCGGCTGGCCCGCGACCGCGACATCGGCCTCCACTTCCGCCTGCAAGGGACCAAAACCGCACCCGCCATCGGTGAGCTAAACTCAGCTAAAAAACTCGAACTGCGAGGAACAAAGAACATCAAGATGAAGGAAAAAGTAGGAGGAGGAGTCACCATGGTTGCTCAGATAGCAGGAATCGGGAAGATCCGATGCGGCGTAGAAGCTCGAGCGAGGAGGTGGTTGTGGCCGCTAGGGTTTTTTGAGAGTGCGGAAGCTGAGGGTTTATATAGGGAAATGGAAAGTGGTGAAGCGTAGCCCTAGATCGCAAGTTTCTTGTGGATTTGGGCCGCAATTGGATTGGGCCTTTTTGTGCTCCAGTTGATTTTGGGCCTATTGGACCTTACATGGAATTTTTTGGCTTTTTTTGTTACTTTAATTAGATGGGGATGAATTTTTTTTTTTATCAACTTACTGGGGCAAAATGTAAAACCATTCGAAGTACATGAAAGGAAAATAAAAAAAGAATATTTATTTGGTCCTATGAGTATCTCACGAGGTGCTTTCGATACTTTTTTGCTATTTCTTTTCATGAAGAGGGCTAAAACCAAATATAAAAATTTAATGTTATAAATCTAGTATCTCTATTTTATCACCTAATAAAAATGAAGGAAACTTGTAGGAAGAAATTAAAAAAAAAATACAATACCTATTCCAAGACTAGCAACCTAGTCAGTAGAATAATCTCCTTCTCAAAAATTTGCACTTTAAACTTAAAATGAGAGTTCTGATATCTTTAAGCAAAACATGACTAATATATCATTCATAAACTTTGAACTAAGAAGTTCAATAATGGCTTTAAAGTCAATCTCAATAATAACCTTATGAAATCCAAGTTGTTTTATGAAATTGAGTCTCAACCACCGGTAAGTCCTAGCTACTTTTAAAGGCCTCATTAGTATTCAATTTAATCCACCCAGAAAGTGGAGGACCCCATCTAACCAAAAGTAGAGAGGTGCTTTATCCACTTAACATCGAGTTATTAATAGATAAGGCTTTAATGATTTCCTTTATACATGACTGAATTACTTGTATCGGATTCGAAAGGAAAACAAAGTTGTCTTGGATTGAAAAAAGTGACTTGTTGTGGGACAAACTCAAACCATTGCTAAAGAAGCCACAAACTTACTCCAAAAATTATGCTCCAATCATGATGAAAATTAGATTGCCCCTTGCCAACTAGATTTGAATTCAATTATTGCTACCAATTCATCGAGAAGAATTTTCCCAAATATTGTTTTAGGACAAACTCAAACCATGTCCTATGGACAATTAGACAATCCTTAGGACATGTAAATTTGTTTTTCACATGAGACTCACATATAAAGCAATATGGATTTCCTCCAAAATTGCGACATGTCTTCAACTCATTAGTCAATAGTCGCTTATGATGGATTGGCTAGAGGAAAGTTCTAATATGTTGAGGTCACTTTCACTTCTAAATTGTGGACCATATATTATCAAATTATTGATTATTCGCTTCATTGATTAATAACATGCTAACTTAACAAAGAACTAGTTCCAATACCCTCCCACAAAAGAGTATCTTCCTCATTAGAGGTTGAATAGATTGGACAACTCTAACGCAAAAGATTATATGTTCTGGTATAATTCTCTAATATATCCAAAAAATTCCACTTTCCATTCAACAAATAATCACAAGTTTTTTCCTCTATCTTAGAAGAAGAAAGTTGGGTACTAACAATATTATGGAGCAGCTCCACATTAAGTATACATCTAACTGTCTAAAACTTAACATGTTTGCCATTTCCCAAACTTTGTAAAACTCATTCCTTCAAAGCTTGCCATACATTCACAATGGTCTTCCATAAGATGGAGTCACTAGATTTAGCATGAAAATAATGTTTTACAATTAGAACTTGACTAAATATTTAAAGTTGTGGAACAAGAACTACCTAAACCACAACTGGACTAGATCGGTTGGTTTCGAGCGATCCTAGGGGATATCGGTCCGGCCCCTAATTCTTATTTTTGGAATTGATGGTCATTCAGTATGGTTCCTAATTCTAAGATAGGAACTAAACTGACCAAACTGATAGGATTGAATTAATCATTTATGTAAAAAAATTTTATTTTTTGAACCCTCTAATTCTATCATTACTTTACTTTCTCAATTCTCTTTCCCTTCATCTTGCTAATCCTAAGGCCTTCCCAATTTTCCTCTAACAGCCTTGCCTAGAAAGTTGCTCGAAATCGGATGCATTTCCCTCTCGTAGCCTCGCCTCTAACCTCACTTAACATCCTTTCACAGCTTTGCATATATATATATATATATATATATATATATCACTCTCATACCGTTCCCTTCTTTCTAGCTAGCCTGATTTGCTTTGCTATTTCATGGAATTAATCTATGCGGTGGTGCGTTTATTAGTCAGGTTTAGTGGGTGTGCTGGTTATCTACGAATGTCGTGATTTTAAGATGGTGATTGGTGATAGGAAGGAAGCAGTAGAAGGGTAAGTTCTTTTTGTTTCACATTAACTGTTAATTGACTATGTGTGAGCGAGATAAAATGTGGAGCTGGTGCAGTTGACTGGTAATTTTTGAGGGATAGCAGATGTATTTCATGTTTTACATCCTAAGCTGGTGAATATGAGTTTTCTTTATAATTAATGCAGTGCTATTATATGTGGAAAATGTGGAAAAATTTGATAAGAGGAGTGTCATTTGAAGCTATTTTGTCTCTCAACTTTCTTCATCCACATCAATGCCTTGGCTGATTTGTTTAATTTTGTCATTTTGTTATTTCGTCTTTTTTCATTTATATTGCTCCAATTGGAATTAACATCTTGTCTTTCAATGTTTCTTTTGTATGAAATAATGTGCTTAGCTCTTGCTTGACCCTCAGTCTTAAAAGAATGACTTTTTCCTCATTTCCTATAATCAGTAAGTTTTTCTCACTCAACTTTTTAATTTTGGTGGTTGAATTTGATGCCTATTCTGGTTTGATGACTCATTTCTATATTTTGCTTGATTTATGTGATCTATTTATGTGTCAATAGAAGTGGATCAATCAAATGATGCTATGAATCCAATAATAAGCTCACTAGAACATGATAGTGAAGAAAGCCTCGAAGAGGCATCTAATACAAACAATATATTTATTGTTCGTCCTCCTGGTTCTAGTAAACGAAAATCAATAGCCTGATTTTATTTTTGTAACAGCAAAACTAAGAAGGTTTGCAATTATTGTAGAGTTATATATATAGATAAGAAGCAATTATTTATTGTGTGTGTATTGTGTTGATAATTGTACTTATACTATGTTGAAGCATTTGAAAAAATGTAACAAGTATCCTCGCAATATAGATAAGAAGCAAAAAATTTTCACCTCACGTAAAGTGAATGAGACTAAAATAAAGTCTTAAATCTAGGGTTGCACTTACTATTAATACATAGAGTTCTCTTTAGAATTTGAATTATTTATGTCTCATCACATATTTTATTGATAATGATTATAAATTGCACAAAAGAATCATCAATTTTGTAATGATGTCTAGTCATAAGGGTAAAGATATTAGGAAAATGGTTGAGAATGGCATCTATAAGTAGGGATGAGTGATTATAAGTTCTTTACAACTTCTACTCGAAACCTAAAAGCTACCTTTGGGTATAGGTTATTCATTTTTTGGAACCTCGAACCTATCTATCAAAATCGAGAACCTAGAACTTACCTTATCATAGGTTCCAAGATCCAACAACTTCTTCTTCTTCTTCTTTTGTTTCATTTTTCGTTAAACAAAAGAAAACGAACGCAATAACAATAAACAAGCTTGGACATGTTTAGCTTCTTAAAAATGATGGATGAGTAGTAAAAGAATTATTTAAAAAAAACATTATTAACTATCAATTTCAAATTTTTCTAACATTTGGATAATCATTTATCAATGAGTTTTAAAAATCAATTCTAGTTCCAAAAAAAGAGGAATTAGGAACCGAAACCTCCCTCCCTAGAATCGGAAAATGTGTTCACTCTTCCAACATAGTCTTAATATTGATAAAAATCACAAAAGTTGCTTCTATTAAACAGAGTATACAAAAGAAAAAAGGATGGCCAACATAATAAAAAATACACATAGGAAAGAAGTATAACCATCCTATACCTTTCAGCTAAAGATGGCACTGTTAATTTGCACTATCCTTGACACAAGAATGTGCTCAAGCACAAATCTTGAAAATAGGATGGATTGTCGGAAAGTTGGTAAGAAAAGTTCTCATTAAGTAATTTTGGAAGTGATTTTTACCCTAGAAAATAAAACACCACTACAAGCGGTTTTCCTATTATGTATTTAGTATGTAAGGTTCGAAGATACTCTTGATGCATATTTTTCAATACATGCATCATCACTAGTCCATGAGCCTATCTTAGAAGAATTGAGGAAGTTCTTAATGTAATTTTTTTCAAATATATGCAATATCACTCTTTCCATAGGAGGCAACCAAGACAAAGATGAACAAGGCTTGGAAGCAATATTTGTCCATAGATAGACAAATAACATTAGCTCCCTTTCACTTTTAAGTACATTATATTGAGTGATCAAGGTCGCTTCCAACACTACTATGGATTTTTACTATTGAAAAAGCAAGCTGACATCTTAAGAGTAATAATACAAACATCTACACTACTTGCTACTTAGTTAAGAATATCCTTACTCATCTAAATCAGGGAGTGCTGATAAAAAGTGGCTACATTATTTTAGGATTTCACTCTTAACGTACTTTCCACATGCCAAGCATCACGAACACTTATTTTAATTATAGATCCGATACAGAAATTTAATGGGTAATCTTAGCATTCAATATGTATTCATAATGGATCTCAATTTCAATTATTCCCCATTTTATTTTACTAACGAAGGTTGTCCCTCCATTGATGTACCTCCTAAATGCCAGTATCATTTGACTCACCTTGAAGTATTTTTTTATCATTCGAGATAATTCACTTTCGAATATTTTTAAGAATTCCTCGACTCTCAAATTACTAGCATTAGGCCCCTAAATAGATTGACATATTAAAATATGAAGCAATGGCCTTGATCCTAAAAGATGAACAAAATGTTACTCGCCACTTTCACTATGAATTGAATGAAGAGTTATAGTCCACAAATTCCGTAGTCATTCCTATGTTGAAAGAGAAAAATAACATCAACATCAACTATGCATTGAAACTTTGTAGGTCAAAGAGTACTTTAAGTGCCTCTACATAAGCATGGTTATGTATCCAAGCTACTCCACAAACCTAAGCTAATGGAATGATGGTTGCTTGGCTATTTGAGCAAAGAGCTGAAGCTTTACATTCATCATGATATCATTCCAGTGAACCTAGATAATCAATCAAATAGCAAATCAAAACCCTTCCAAAGAAACAAGAAATTAAAAAATTAAAAAAGCAAACCGTTACCGTAGTCATACCACAAGAAGAGGGGGAGAAATAAGGGGAGGGGGAGCTAGACACTCATTTTCTAATTTTAGAAAAGGAATACAATGTGTCTATAAAAGAATAACATGCAGAAATAAATGAACTCACAGACAACATAAGAACAAAAAACAGTTTTGGAGTGAGTGTGTCTCTGAGGGTTGAAAAACAAAAATTAGTCACTTGCAATGGAGAGAGAGAGAGAGAGAGAGAGAGAGAGAGAGAGAGAAGTACGGTTTGCAAGTACCTTCAAGGGTTAAAGAAAGCGAAGTAGAGTCAGTGAGGTGAAAGAATTTGAAATGATAAGTTCTACTCAAGCTTAGGAGTATCAAATGGCTAGTTAACAACAAACTGATATAAATCAAAAGCAATGATGAGACAAACAAAAGCATCAACAAGACAAACGAGAGGCCCTTTCCACGACGGCAAAGGATGGTGAGCAGTGTCGGGGTGTCGCTCTCCGAGATGAGAGAGAAAAAGGGAATAGAGATGGGGACGGGAGTCAAAGACGAGGATGGGGATGGGGAGGAGAGAAGAAATTAGGGATTTTAGCCTTTTAGTAACTCGATTCTTGGTTCAAGTTTCGATATTAGTTCTAGTTTCGATTCAGTTCCCAATTCTAGCTCCAATTCCTATAGGAACTAGGAACCTGAATCGACATCCCTAGAATTAGGAACCAAACCGGATTGTCTGATTCCTAATTCTAGCTTGGAACTATGTTCACCCCTATCTATGAGTGGGATTAGAGAAAAAAACGTTTATAATCACCGTGGATAATGCTAATTTGAATGGTGTTGCCACTGGTTTTTTGAAAAAAAATTATCAAGAGATAAACTATTGATTTTAGAAGGTGATGTTTTACACGTGGTGCATGATTCATAAATTAAACTTGATTGTGAGGGATGGATTAACAGAGATATGTGATTATATTGCACGTGTTCACAACGTAGTTAGGCATATGAAAAGTTCTCCCATAAGAGTTAAAACATTCCAAGGTTGCATTGAGAGTGTAAGGATCACTTATAAAGGGTTCAGTTTATTTTGATGTCACAACTAGGCGAAACTCTGCTTACTCCATAGTGGACATTGCCTTAAAATTTTGAAATAATGGAAGAAATTATCATTCTTTCTTAATTGAGCTTAACTAAACATGAATATTGGGAAAGTACTAGAATTCTTGCCATTTTTTAGAAGAAGTTTTATGATGCCACCAATAAGATGTCCAAGACTTTGTATATCACTTCAAATGATTATTTTAATGAAATAGCTACTTTATATAAAACTTTGAAACAAGCAAAGAAGGCTACATATCCTAGTCTAAAAGCTATGGGTGGAAAGGTTAATGAGAAGTTTGACAAATACTATAGAAGTTTCGGAAAATTAAACATGATTGTGTTGATTGTGGTAACATTAGAACCAAGAAATGTGAATTATGTGTGAGATTATTATAAACTAATCTATGATGATAGTGTGAAAGTTGATCAAATGTATGATAATGTGAAGATTGTTTCGGAATGATTGTTTTATCGTTATGAGAAATTTTATCTTAATTATTATGAAAAAAAAAATTAGATGGTCAACTTTTCATTCATACTAGCTACCTTGATAGCTATAAAGAGGATGAGAATGATGACTTTGAATTGGTTAAGAATTTCAATTCAAAAAAAGCGTTTGATATCTTCCTTCATGAGGAAAAAAAAGGTAAGTTATCTGAACTTGATAAGTATCTTAAAGTCAAACGTGAAGAAAATTGTGATCTTGAACTTTTGATGTGATGGAAAATTGCTAACCAAAAGTTTAAAATCTTTTCTATGATGGCTCGGGATATTTTATCAATTTATGTAACAATCGGCTTCGAAGTCGACTTTCAGTACATCTAATTGTATGCTTGATAACTTTTAAAGTTCTTTAACTCCTAAAATGATAAAATTTTTGATTTGCATTCAAAATTGATTAAGTATGATTACTATACCAATTAATATTAAAGAATGCATCGAGAATATGGAAAGGTTTGAATAGGGTAAGTCATTGATGTAGTTTTTTATCTTGTAATTCTTTTGTATATCTAATAAGTTGATGCTTTATTTAATATTTTGATTTTTTTTAAGATATGGATGATGTTGACTTAGAGCTTACTAGTAAATAGAATTTGTTGGTTCAAGTAGAAGAAATATATGTAGTCAGATTTTTCATTAATTATTTGAATTTGATTTCTAGCAATTTTAGTTTAAACCAATGTTGAGTGCTTATATATACTTAATATAAGACTATTAGCAAGTTTAGCCGTGTTTTTGGGTTCTCGACTTTGATGATATTTTGTTTACTCAATCAATGAATTTATTCCCTAACAAGAGTTTGTTCTAGATTAGTTGTGACCATGTTCTTTTATTTTCTATATTGGTTCTTTATTAATGTATTTTTGTAAGAGTTATGATGATTAGGCTAATTTTTTAGGGTCACTGTAATGTTGGACATGAAAATGGAACTTTTGTCATAAACATGGAATTTGATGAGAAATTAGTTTGCAATTCATCTATGGCCAGAGTGAGTGTTGAACTTCAACACTCAAATGTAATTTATAACTTCCAATGAACAGTATTGAACAATGGCAGAAGTGTGTCTTGAACTTTTGTTGATCTAGGATTCTACTTCTTCTTTTTTAACCTCTCTAATAACACGTGTTTGAACTAGGGGATGTATATATTTGGAAGCCCACATGAGATGTACATTTTTTTTCAATGTGATGACAACAAGTGATTTGATCAATTGGAATTGGACTAGATCGGTTAGTTCAGTCGGTCCCTGATTCAGGACCTATCGATCTAGTCCACAGTCCCAAAAATTGGGAATCGATCAAGTTCCCGATTCTTGGATGGGACCGGACTAAATTAGGAATCGATTATCCTTATAGATATTTTTAGATTGAGCTTGAGGCCCCACACTAGCTTCTTCATTAGTCAGTTCAAGAGATCTAAAACTAAGACCGCTGCATTTCTTAAATTTACAGATGGACTCCTAATTTAAGAGGTGAATTCAGCTTTTTTGCCATTTCATTTTTTCATGGGGTGCAAGAAAATGTGTAGAAACCTTAATTTCAAACTCGGGACTCTTGATGGCCCCAATAGACCAATGGCCCAAGAATTGATTGCACTTAAACTAGAATATGTGAACATCAACATTGGCTCAAAAAATTTGATACCTTGCATGAACGGGTGCAAATGAATCAAGTTACTTGTGAGTTACTTGGCTTCGACTAATAGACTACTCAAACTTCGGTCAAGTTTGAGTTGAGTTCGAATGGATTGAGTACTTAGTTGAGTTGAGATCAAGCATGAAGATGCTTAGCTCAAAAATCTTGCAAACTTGATAAGGTAAATAATTTTTTTCTATTTTGATTATATATAATTACAAGTATAAATAAATACCTAAAATTATTAATCTTTCGACCATAGATTGTTTTCTTGATTCGAGCTTGAGTTCAAAATTTAATTCAATCTTTGAATAGAACGTATTGACCAATCAATTCAACCAGAGTTGTGCTCAAGCTGGACAGATCAAGTTACATCGAGGCTGGGTCAAGTATCAAGATTTGAACACTAAAGTCAAGCTAACTTCAAAGTATTAAACTCAATCGACTTGACTCAATTAACTTCACATCTTTTCTGTCAACAATTAGTTTTGCCTTGATTTTTCATGTAGTGATTGATTCAAGGTACTTGTAAGGGCATAAGTATAGCACAAATGCCAAAACTTGGCATGAGAGGACACTTAAGTGCTAACAGTTACAAAATGTACAATTAAATGTCACTTTTTTTGAAAATTTGATCACTTAAGTACCAACTCCTACAAAGCCGGCCGAAAATCCAACATTGCTTATTTTAATAATATAAATTGCTTACGTGGCTCGTCAGAAACTGAGTCAGCGAAAAATTAGCTAAAACGATGTCGTTTTGCATTGACGTGAATTTTAAAAATTATCAATTAAATAATATTAGATAATTTAAAAAAATATATTATTATAAATTTGAGCCCTCGTCGGATCCCCCTTCCTCTCCTCTTTTTTTTTTTAAATAAAATTGATTTAAAAAAATATTAGTCTAACGTGGACAATTTTTTTGTTAAAATTGCCGGGGGATTTTTTATTTTGAAAAAAAAAATGCTTCGTCAACAAATAAAATTGCCGAAAAATAGACACATGGCAGTTTGGCCGGAATTTTTGCTCCAATTTTGGCACTTAAGTATATATTTTGTAATTTTTGGCACTTTAATATCCCTCCGTGCCAAATTTTGGCACTCTAGAAGTCCTTATGTCTACTTGTAAGTTTGCCCTTTTGTCCTCTACATGTTTAGAAACCCAAAAAATTCAAAATCACAACTCTTGAAATTATAAAAGATTAAAGTCATCAAGAATTCCAAACAATGATGAATTTACCCTGATTTTTTTATATTAAAAACCATAAATTATACCCATTATAATACATTTACACTAAATTTTTTATTATGACGCAAAATGTCCCAAACTTATATTCGTATGACATATTTGTTCCCCATCTAGGTTCTACCAAATGATTTTCCAATTAAAACATCGTTTTCACTTCACTTAAACCACATAGGTGCCATGCCAACAATATTAACCTTATGTTGTCCATATAGGCAAATTATTAACAATGCTCATTAATGGAAACTTAACAGAAGATACATGACAAATTTGAGATATGATAAGCATAACTTGGCCTTGTAATCGAAAAATGTCATGAGCGATAACTAAATATAGGGTTTTTCCTCTCCTCTTACAAATACACCCACACCAAACCAATGCACAAACGAGGGTTGAGAATAGCAAAAGCACAAGTGTTCTGCCATAGTTAGCCATTGATTTGAAGGGGATTTGGCCAACTGAATCAAGAGATCGAGACTTCAGCTCTTTTGGTCTTCGACCTTTTTGACGACGGCCAACAGCTCGGAAAGGAGACTTGCCCTTGATGGCGATGGAAGAAGACCATTCCAAACCGAACTGGGTTCGTAGATCGGGCTTGGCTCCGGGTAGAGTTTATATATGGATTCGGCATCCGGGTTCAATTTGCTCAATGCGGTCAACCACTTGATCTCTTCTGGATCGACAAGTAATTTGTTTCCCGCGTCTTTCCATGCCATCAACTACATTTCCCATGCTTCAATATAGTCAGATTTCTAGTCTATGAGGAAGCCATCAATAGCTATAAGAAAACTAACTGCATTGGCTAATCCATCGTCATTGAATAAAGACTCATAAGACAAGTAAAACGGTTGATAGGAATGAGCAACACGCTGCAAAATATACGAGACATTACCAGGATAAAAGCTCAGACACAATTAAGCCAATTGAAATTTTAAGAATGACATTGTACATTTATCAAAAGTTCACAAATATAAATAAACCGGTCGAACTCATCAAAAGAAAATTTAGTGATTGACGGTGTGCTTCTCTCGAAAAACGGGAGAATTGCCAAAAAAGTCCTAAATCTATTGTAGTTGTGCCATTTCAGTCCTAAACCTATTTTTTTGACCGATTCAGTCCTAAACCTTTTGTGATTGTGCCAATTGAGTCCATCCAGCCAAATTTGGCCGGTCGGAGCTGACGTGGACGCCGGCCGGCGCCAAATGACAATATTTTAATAATCTTTTTATTATTTTATTATTTTTTTCGATTTTTTATATTTTATTTTTTTATTTTTTATTTTTTTTCCCCCCTCCCCCCCCGCCGGCGGCAGTGGCTGGCCAGCACCGACGAGGCTACCGACCACCGCGCGAGGGCCGCGAAGCCCTCGCCGGCGACCTCGCCTAGACTCGCCTGGACACTGGGGCCGCCGGCGAGGGTCACGGCCCGGCCGCCCGGATCCGGGCGAGGCCGGTCGCGGCGAGGCGGCTTGGCCCCGATCCGGGCGAAGCCGGCCGAGGCGACGCGCCTTCGCCCGATCTAGGTGCCGGCCCGTGGCGAGGAGCCTTCGCCTAGATCCGGGCGAGGCCGGCCGCGGCGAGGCGGCTTCACCCGGATCGGGCGAGGCCGGCCTCGCCCGGATCCGGGCGGCCGGGCCGCGACCCTCGCCGGCGGCCCCTGTGTCAGGCGAGGTCGCCGGCGAGGGCTTCGCGGCCCTCGCGCGTGGGGCGCGCCCTCATCGGCGCCGGCGCCACCACCGCCGCCGGGGGAAGGGAGGGGAGAAAAAAAAAGAAAAAAAATTGAAAAACAATAAAAAAATTTGGAAAATAATAAAAAATAATAATAATTTATTAAAATATTCTCGTCGGCGCGCCGCCGACGTCCACGTCGGCCCGGCCGGCCAAATTTGGCCGGATGGACTCAACCGGCACAATCGTAAAAGGTTTAGGACTAAATCGGTCAAAAAAAAAAAGATTTATGACTAAAATGACACAACTGCAATAGGTTTAAGATTTTTTTGGCAATTCTCCCCTCGAAAAACTACCGCCATTCGTCATTGTAGAGAAGAGAAAGAAGAGAAAATGAACAAGACTTACCGAAGGCGAGCCACCCATAGTATTGGTACAATAGAGTCTAGCGTTGTCGACGAGCTGGCAATACCTTGGAAATGCATCTGCAAATCTCTTGTGGGACTTCAGTTGCGAGTTTACTCTCACAGCTCGACCTGTGATTATGGCTCTCCTATATCAATGTCAAAATGAAAGTGATCAACCAATTAGTCGATCGATGCGATCTATAAAAAGCATTAACTCGATGAAGAAAAGCCATTTGAACCCGCCAAAGAGGTAAGAGAGCATTACCTAATGCCTCTGACGACGGCTAGATAAGCATCGCATACAACCCCAACAAGCTCAATTCTGTACGGCTTCCTATTGAGCTCTACATTGCCATGCTCTCCTTCTTCTTCTTCTCCTTCTTCTCCTTTTTCACCATTTGGAATTCGCTCCCAGTAGTTCTCGGTGATGGTGCCATCACTGGCAACCTTGTATCCGACCCCCATTCGGTAACGGGACTTGTGGACGTCCCGAACCATCGCCACCGTCTGCTCCACAAAGGGCTCCCATGAAAGCGTGCCATCCATGATCACGTCTCTTCCTTCATTCAGTGCAGTCACTAGAAGCGACGATGCTGCATCGGTCGATGACTGGTGAACCTGCGTGTTGAGGGATGCAATGCATAGAGAGCAATTCCCGGATATTACCATGGTAACAAGTATAAGCTAAGCAAAGATTGAGCAATTAACAAGAAACTAGGGAAGAAAGATGCGCACCAATTCAGCAGTTTGGAGCATGTCATCGTGACGGCCCTTTGAATTGAGGGCCTTATATATAATGTCTGTCTCCTTGAATGCGTCGGCCTCCACGACCACAGCATTAGTAGCTGCTTCAGCCCAAAATGGTCTGCCAAAAAAACCCGCCATGAAACCAGTTCAATCTTCTTCATCAGGAGAGAAAATTTCCTTTTATTCTTGCAAGTGATTCTCAATCCAATCCATATGAAAATGGCAATCCAAGATCATATGCAGCAACAAGTGGGAAAGAGATGTATGCTGTATTTACTGTTTAAGGATGTCTTTGAGGACGGTGCTCTTCCCAGCCCCCATGCCTCCGCCCATGAGCAAGAGGACCGGGCTTCTCTGGCTGTGTGCCACCGGGACCATCACGTCCACGCACTCGTCGCTGCCTCTGTGTACGGACCCTCCGATCGCCTTCATCTCTTCTACTAGAGTGGAGAAAACCCTCGTTACCTTCAAGTCTTTGGTCACCCTCTCAAATCTCTGCTTCCTATTGCAATCAAAGAGCAAACATCTCGCCAACTTTTATCGAATGGTCGAAAAATGTTTCCTTTCTTCTTTGGCTAGAAAATGTGAGAGATGTTAAGATTGCCATCTTTATCCCAAAAAAAAAAAATGGCTTAAGAAATAAGTGCGCTTCACATACATTATATAGCTTATTTTGCAATATTCAATCTCATATGTAAATCGGGCCTTAAACTTAATTGGAGAAATGACGTGTAAATTGTAGGTTTAGTACTAATAAACAGATCATTGAAAGGATATATATTTATATAAACACACACACAAAGTAACATGAAAAACAATCATAATGAAAATGAAAATGATGGTTTTGGTTCAAGTCTTAGCTGGAGCACTTCTGGAATAAAATTCTAAATGGATTAGGCCAATGTGTGTAAATATGCTTCATAAAATTGCCCAAGAAGATATATCGGTCAGGATGTATAAAGTTGATCCAAACACCACCTAACTGCTTATATAAAAGAGAAAGGAAACCAAGACAGTTCGTTAGGATGCATGTTTAGATCTTTGCTCTATACTGTGGTAGAAGATTCTTTTGTTCTCCCATCAAGATGTTAAAAACTGACTAAGAAATATGCATGGGGGGAAATATTGCACAACGAAAGAGAAATCCAAAAAAAAATTTACACTCAAAGATGATGATATTGGCTCTTATCCTATAGTTTCACCAAAAGAATTGTCCATTACAAAGTTTAGCAAAACTTGAAGATTGTGTAAGTTCATACATAATGCCATAATAAGGACGTGGATCCTCTAAAGTAAGGAAGTAACTGCATCATGTCCAATTTAAGCAAATCAAGGCACAAATTATGGTAACCATTCTCGAAAACTATCGCCAATTATTGGCTCTTTCTTAAAGTTTTCGTAAATACCCTTTTGCAAAGGGAAAAATTATCTAAAAAGTCTCAAACTTATTATTTGGCAACCAATTTAATGCTGAACATTTTAATTGTGCTAATTTGATTCTAAATATTTTAACGATTTATCACTCTTTCCTGCCAATTGTATGATTGGTCAATTTTAATTTTTTGAAAATTTATGTTATTATTAATATTTTTCCTTTTTCCTTTTTTTTCCTTTTTTTTTGCTGTTAGTGGCCCTCTGCCAACCCTTGACAATAAAGAAAAGAAAAGAAATTTGTAAAAAATTATCCATATCAGCATCGATCTTATCACGTAGGATGCTCAACGTCCACATTGGCAATTTCCAACCAAAATTGACTGGAAAGATTATATTAGCAAATCATTAAAATGTTTAAGACTAAATTAACACAATTTATAAATTTAAAATGAAATTGGCCGCCGTACAATATGTTTAGGACTTTTTGAACAACAATTTTGTTTTGCAAATCAACCTTGCTCCATTTTTTATGAGGATAACAAATCATCGACTAGCCTTTAACATTGCATCACGCAAGAATTTTCACTCAAGGGGCACAACACATATACCAATTAAGGGATTTTGCCAAGTAAACTAGGAGATGGGTTTGATTATGCACATGTACATCGTTGCCTAATTTGCCTCTGAAGTAGATTTAATGAGTTTTTTTCGCGTGGCTAAACGACTAATTAAGCATCGGTGTCCCAGTGCATTTCGGACATGGAAGAACAAAAAAATTGGATAAAATCCAAAAAAATCACCTTTCGAAATATTTTAATCCTAGGTCATCATCTATTTTAATGCCCTCATTATCAATCTCCCAAGGAATTGTTTAATGAGTTTTTTTCGGGTGGCTAAATGACTAATTAAGCATCGGTGTCCCGACGCATCTCGGACATGGAAGAACAAAAAAATTGGATAAAATCCAAAAAAATCACCTTTCGAAATATTTTAATCCTATTATTTAGTGGAAGACAAATCATTTTCTCTGCAGTAATGATGAATCTTGAAAAAGACGATTAGACAGAAGGGTATAATACATGTGAAAGCAAGAAATGTAATATATAATCATTTCCGTGACATAAATAAATGATATCTAGTAACTCCGTGCGTACCGTATTTAACTTTGTAAATAATTTTATTTTTTGCACGACGGTGAATAGACAGCTGACTTAGAAAATAATTGAATGGGGTCCATTAATCGAGCTTTGGTGACCTCGCCCAATAAGACTTTTTCAGTTTCAGCTGCCGAACCATTGGACTCTCTCGACGAACTACTTGCCAAAAAAAAAAAAAAATGCAAGTGGCACGATGGACATTATAATACATTTCACTTGACAAGAAAGCATATCTTTCGATAATCAAATCAATTTAATTACTAAAGCAACTTGCAGTACAATTACTGAGTATATGACCTCATTGAATATATATATATAGAGAGAGAGAGAACAATTATTGTCCATTTGGCAATCACCGTGACGATAATATGCTGTAAGGTGCAAATTTATATTCCGAGATAAATTCAAGTTTTCATCGAAAGATGATTAAAAAGTTTACATGGTGATTGACCACACAGAGAAGGAAAAGAACAGACTGACCTCGTTGCTGCCAACACGAAGTCCTTGAACCTCGTCTTCTTCTCAGTCTCAGTACTCAACACCTGCTCATCACGAATCAATGACACCCCAAAACCAGAAAGATGTCACAAACGTAGTCGTAGGAGCAAGATCAAGAAACGTTGACCGGATCTGGGGATGTCTGATTTAGGTTTATGGGTTTTCAAATTTTGACCTGACTAATCATAATAGAAGCTTGGCTCCAGTGGAATGCAAAGTAGCGGAGGATGCATCTGTCGAGCTCCTCCGCAAGCTTCGCGCAGAGTGAATCCGCCTCTTCTTCATTAGCAAAGAACTCGCAGATGTTCTCTTCGCAACCTTTGCTCCTCTTCAAGTACTCGATCGCTAGCTTGCTCAGCTGGGGACACTCGCTCTCGTCTTTAAACCCCAATTGCCTAGCTGCATCAGGAACATGTTGAACGAACCGTTTCTCACGAATGTCATTAGATCAGCTGTGATCGGAAAATGAGCTCGGCCTATTGATGCAAGGATCTGTGGCTGAGTTCTTACCGACGTAGTTGGAGAAGCTCTCGAGCTTCGCGAGGTGGCCTGATTGGGTCCTGTCCAATCGGGGGATGACGTGGTCGTGATCCTTCCCCGGTTTAGAACCGCTTGCCCTCCGACATCGTCGACTGGCGAAGGTGGCCGCAAGTCCCACGATGGTGGCGGTGACAATGTCCGCGACCCCGATTTCTCCATAGCCATCTGTAAAGGAAAGAAGGGTTTGTGCGAGAAACTCTTACTAGAGATAGAGAAACACAGAGAGAGAGAGAGAGATAGATCTCACCATGGGTCATCTTCTCAAAACCTCGACGGGTGATCGGTGGAGCTGGGTCGTGCGAAGGTCTCTCGATGATTTTAGAGAGATGGAGTTGAGTTGACAGGAATTTATCATGCACAGATCTCTGCGAGTCAAATGTGAACCCGATCGTGCAATGTCTCGTATGGTAGGGACAACCGGGGAGCGGGGTTGGTTAGAACAAAATATTTTTTCATGAAAATCTGCTGAATATCTGACAAAAGGGAATGGGGCATGTACGCGTCGTGTTCTTGGCCTCTTTCTCACGTTGCCTTTGTTAATTGTTTAAACCTCTCTTATAAATTATGCACGTTTTCGATCATTACTCCCCTTGGACAGACCAAAAGAAGAAGAAAAAAAACATTGCTCTTGCGTAATGCGGTCGCTGAGCCTCGTGATTCACGAGCACAAGCTAATACATGAGGTCCTCTTTTCTCCGATTTAATCCTCTCAATCATGTAACTATGGAAACAATGCCATATTATCGTTATCTTAAACAAAGTGAGCAATAGTAATATTATAATCTTCCTATAAAGTTTACTTTGATATCATAACTTTCAAAATGATTTAATGATATATCATAATGCAATTTGTAAAAATCAATCACGATAATCTGCGTCACTAAAAAATCTTATCTGAAATTGGTCTTAGAATAAATAAACGATGTCAACACTCAAGACACATAACAAACAACATCATTTGGCAACACGAATTCGCCCCAAATTCCAGTTTCAATTCGAACGTATTAGTTAGCGAGGAGGAGGCCCATCTCATGGATGACTCCATGGTAGCGACGACGTTGGTAGAACTAGACTTGAGCCTCGTCAGAAGGTTCAATGTCCAGGCTTGTTGTGGAGGGAGGAGTGGTGGGCGGCCAAGGACTTAAGAGAGAGAGAGAGTTCAAATGGTGGTCGTGGCGGCTGCCGAAGGAGGAGGTTGGCGCGGTGTCCGAAGTCAATCATTAACTTTTTTTATCTCAATTGAAGAATAGAGGCTAAAGTTTTGATTTCAACCTAATTTAGTACCAGGTCCTCGAATTGTGGGCAAGAAAGGGATTACGCAGTGATTGTAGAACATTTTTGCTGGCACCAGCTTTCGGCGAGCACTCGATTAAAGGAATACTCCTAGGACTCTCTTCTCTCTCTCTCTCTCTCTCATTTTCAGAGTTTTTTTCTCCGACCTCCGTGGAGGAGAAGGTTTGAACTAAGTCTCTATCCCCTCCCTTTTTCTTTGGCAATTTTGGTTCTTGGTTTTCTTTTTTTTTCAATTTCCTCCCACTTCGAGAGCTTTTTTTCTTCCGATTTAGTCTAGATGTTGAAGTTTCTCTTTCCCGTTTCAGGGAGATTTCTATCCCAATTTAGTCTAGATTTTTTGGGATTTTGCTTCTCTGGGGATTTATTAGTGTACAAGTCCAATTTTAAAAGGGATTGAATTAAGTTTCGTAAATGTTTGGCTCTCACGGGCATTCAAAATGTGCTCGTTCAACCTTTTTATTTTGAATGACAATGGTGCTATGGACACCAAACCTAGGTGCGCACCATCAAAAGGTGAAGTCCCAATAATAGATGAAGATGTTGGTGTGCTTGTTGTTGAAGATGGATTCGAACATAGGCCACCAATTTCATTTTAAACAAATATGTTCTTTAAGCATGTAACTCATAATTTTGTTTTAATAGTCCATCATGTTGTTTGGAGCTTATTTTGTTTAGAAGCTACTTGTGATTTGTCTTGATTTGCAGTTGAATTGCATTGTATCTCTCTTTTTTCTTTTTCTTTTTTTTATGAAAGCGAATGAAATATTTCTTTGACAAAAAAAAAATCTCTTTAGTGAACCACGTTGGATGATTTTTATTGAATTAATGCCACATAAGAATTTCAAGCAAGAAAATCACCGAAATAACTCAAGTAATGGTTTTTGGTGAGTTATGACACAAAAATGATCGTTTATAAATTTTGACATCAAAGTGATTGTCGTATGAAAATTATGACATTTTTAGAATCATTTTCTCTCTTCCTTTAATGCTGAAGGATAATGACATGTTGATTTTCTTTTTGGTTTTCCCTTTTCAAAAGCAATTTGCTTATCTTTTCATTATTAATCACATCATAATCCCTAGCGGTTTAAGTTTTTTAGATCAATTAACAGTTGTTCTTGTCACAACCTACCTTCTTCATTCAGAGGGGGGAAAAACATAAGCTTAAGGGTGTTGTCTAAAGGATAAATCTACGACTCAAGATTAGGTACGAGCTCTCACAAGTCCATACCTCGCGCAACATTACAGGAGGAAAACATGTCTCTATCACTAAGAGATAAATAAATGACAATCCTAATTAAATTAAATGGGAGCCAAAATTATCATATCAAAAGTGTGTGAATAGGGGCAATTGTCTCTAAGGACAATCGAAACTCTAAAGTAGAGCCCTAAGGGCTCGTTCACATTCAAGCACAATTTTAGATCAAAGGCTCACACTATTCAAGAGATGATTACCCAAGAACTATTTTTAAGCTTTATGGGGAATTCTAAATTTTTTGGCATTTTTGGAATTTTTAAGATTTTTTTAATTTTAAAATAAAGCAATTGAGACCGGGTCAATAGACTCGGTCCCACTAAACCGATTTGGACCTTATCGATCTGGGATGGACTAAAAACAAACCGGGCCAGCCCTAAGTCCACTCTGAATTAGCCCAAAAGGCCCAGACTTTCTTTAAACAAAGCCTAACCAGCCTAATATTTCCAGCCCAAATAAGCCCTAATCCAACTAGAACAATTAGGCCCATGACGCGGCCCACAAGACAAGTAAGCTGAAGCCCACTTCTTCCTTATTATTTTATATTTTCCAATTAATGGCTTTTTCCTTTTTTTTCTTCTTTTCTTTTTTATCTTTATTATTCTCCTCTCTATCTTTATTATTCTCCTCTTCTTGTCGTCTTCTTCTTCATGCATTCTTCTTCCTCTCCCCGAAGCACGCCCTCACCGAACTCACCCGAACAACAACGCCGGCTGCAGAAACCACCGTCCCTTTGACCGCCAAACCACAACCGTCCGCCGGTTGCCCGCCCCAACCGGTGCCACCTAACTCTGGCAACCGCCAAACCATTTTCCAGTGCAAAAATGCTTGCCGGCTCAAGGATACATGATTACTCCACGAAAATCGCATGGAATCTTAATGCAAACACAAAATACAGGCATGGTCCAACGTATTTAAGAGCAAAAACGAATGAAACAGAGTTTAAACATGACTTGCTTTTCGAATCTCTCTGGGACATTTTGTCGAACAGGTAAAGTGCATTGGCTAAAGGTAGAAGCATAGGCTATTTTGGGACTTGGATTCGGGCAAGGATCAGCATACAACACACATGCAACATTACAAATCAACTCAGACGCCAATCACCTTCATTTAGCATGGGTATGGACAACAACAACAGATCTTGCCATAACACACCAAAGAGGCTCGAAGTTCATTGAGGCATTTCAACGAACGGCCGGCGTGCACTATAAAAACGAGGGATCTCCGGCTCATCCACGGCTCAAGCTTGGGCCGAGACCCTAAACAGACACACTAGCACATAAAAAAAGCAGACTAGAGTGTGCGACAGCCTTTACAAGGAACCGGCGGGGCCGGAGTTTCCGTGAGCCGGACGGCCACGAACTCCGGCCTGAAATGCCCAAAACAGAGCGCACAGACAGATGAAGGGGAACCTACCTGGTTCGGGCGCGGCGCTGGGATGGTGGACGACCGACGGGCTGGCCTCCGGCGAACGAAAGCTCTTCCCTCCTTTCTCGTGCGAGAGGGCCGGTTTGCTTTCTCTCTCGCTCTCTGCTCGATCGCTCTGTTTTTGGCCGGAGAAGAAGGACCGAATGAACTCCCTCCCACTGGCTCTATCTCTCACTCTCTCCAACTCACTCTTCTCGGGCTTGCTCTCTGGCTCGCTCTAGCTCTCTCTTTCTAGAGCTCCCTCTCACTCCCTCAAACTCGCTCCGTCTCTCTCTCTCCGGCCCCTCCTCCCAACAACCAACGCTCTCTCCCTTTTATCTCGTCTCTCTCAGCCCTCCAAGGACTACGCCAGATGGCCAGCAGTCGTCCTGGCTGAGCGTCGCGTGGACATTCCTCGGCGTCCTTTGCTCGTTCATTGTCCTTTGGCCAACGAGAAAATATTAGGTGAGTCCAATACTTCACGTGGGATGGTGCAGCGCACCACACAGCTATGGACACGTGTCCATCCGGGTCCACGCTGTCTTCTTCCTCTCTCTCTGTGTCAGATCCGGGCCCACATCAACAGCAAACCCTCTCTCTCCTCTCTCTCTTCTGGTTCCAACGCTCTGTTCCCTTACGGAGGAAAAAAAATGTTAAAAATCGATTTGCTCGAGGGGCGACGACGGGGCTCGGGGAGGCGACGGCGGCGTCGGTGTCGGCGAGCAGGGGGCGCTTCGCGGAGAAAAGAGAGAGAACAGAGTGGAGGTCGCGAAAAGTGAGGGGAGAGCGAGGGAAAAATGCGACGGCGGGACTTAGGAAGGCAACGGCGGAGACGGGGCCGACGACAGAGGCAGAGGCGGGGGCATCGGCTCGTGGTTTGCTCTCAAAGACGCGCTTCTTCGCGGAGGAGAGAGGGCGGAGCGTCGAAACCAGAAGAGAGGAGAGAGGAGAGAGGAGCGTCGAAACCAGAAGAGAGAGAGTGAGGAGAGAGGATCTGCTGTTGATGTGGGCCCGGATCTGACAGAGAGAGAAGGAAGACAGCGTGGACCCGGATGGACACGTGTCCATAGCTGAGTGGTGCGCTGCACCGTCCAAGGACTACGCCAGATGGCCAGCAGTCGTCCTGGCTGAGCGTCGCGTGGACATTCCTCGGCGTCCTTTGCTCGTTCATTGTCCTTTGGCCAACAACCCTGCATTTCTGTCGGGGTATCCGTCCAAAACTTGAGGGAAAAGGGGGAAGAGAAGAGCAGGCCGGGCCAGGTAAAGAGGAGAAGTGGGCTGCGCGGGGAGAGAAAGAAACGAAAGAGAAAAGGGAGGAGGTAGGAGGGACGTGCCGGCCCAGCCCTAGTGAGGCCCTCTTTCTCTTTTTTTCTTTTATTTTTTTCCTTTTTTGGTAGCTTTTTAATTAATTTTTTTATTTTTTTTTGAAAATTTTAATAATTAATGCTAGTAGTGCAAATATTCCTAATTTCTATATGCGATGCCAATTAATGAAAATTATTTTTGTTAAGAGTTAGAAATTAATCCCTAATTATCTATACAATGTAAAACCTAAATAAATATGCAAAATTTAGGTGTCAACAGTTCTACAAAAACTTTACTTGATAACAAAGCAAGAAGTCTTGAGTTCAAGACTTTCCAAACCCCTATTTGCCTTTCCTATTTTATATTTCCACTCTTTATTCCTAGGCTAAATTCCATTCTACATACGAAGAAATGCACCTGAAATTTATGTGTAAGATATTCCACACTAACGTCATAATTCATGTAGGACACTACATAAAGCTCTGATGGATGGAGATTGTTTGCATGTAGCAGCATCTTGGAACTTGAGTGTATTCCCAAACCACACGCAAAAACCCGCTTCTTAGCACTAAGCTAACCCTTCAAAATACGTTTGATTGCCTCGATAAAAAGACAAATATGATAAAAAGCACCTAAGACTAGGATGAATTTGGATGAAATTTCGGATAATCAATCCATGCTATAAGGGTGTGAGATAAAATATAAGTGTCTTAAGAGGCGATTCTTCTCTTTTTGGAGTTTCAAGCTAATTATATGGAATTGTTGAATAGTCGATGGTCCAAGTCCTTTTTTATATGCAACCTTTTGGTTCGATTTGCTTCATTTCTAAGTTCCAACTTCCTTGCTCTCCTCAAGTGTACAACTTTGAAAAAAATATAAAAATGGCCATGATGACCAATACATAAAGTACTATGCAAGCCAATCGATTATTCATATCCTTATATTTAACCTCTCTTCACGAGCACCCCTCAAATGCACCAAATAAAAAAAAAATCGTTTAATAACAATACAAAATTTCTCCCTCCTCGACGAGCGATGTAAAGCGAGTGGGCAGCGGCAGCAATAGTAGGTTGTTGGCTAATAACAAAGAAAAGTAATGACAAGAGTTCTTATTTTTCATTTCTGTTCCAAAAATAAAAAAGTTATTTTTCATTTCAATCCCAAACATATTTTATGCTAAAAATTCATTCTATAAATGGAAAAAATAAATTGTATTATGAAACAAATTTCTGTTCTAAATATATTCCCAAAAATAGAAAAATAGATCTAACTGAAAATGAAATGGTTATCATACACACTCTTTAATGCTTAGATACCCATTGAACACCCTAAGCCTAATGGATCATTTAAGTTTGGGCTTTAGACATATGCAGGTGGCTTGACATAAAATAGTTTGTGTAGTTAAAATTTCTAATGAATTATGTTACATGAGCTTCCCTTGCCCACCCTTGAATTGTGGTCTATAACCTCTTGATTAAAGTATAGGTAGAGTGCCGAAACTTGACAAAATGAGATATTATAGTGTCAAGACTTTCAAAAGATATACTTGAGTGCTAAAATCGGAAAAAAGTGAGAGGCTTAAATGCTAAAGGTAAAAAAAATCTAGCCAAATTGCTAATGTGGCATTTTTCCGACGAGAGAATTGCCAAACGACGTCGTTTTGCAAGCTGATGTGGTTAAGTAAGCTTAAAATGATATCGTTTTACATTGGATTCGATTTTTAATATTAAAATTAATTAAATTAAATAAAAGCTTATTTAATATTAAAAAAAGGGAGCAACACAAGTGAGAGGTGGCTCCCTCGCTTGTGTCTGCCGCTTATCATGGGGGGTCATATGGGGAGCCCCTCCCACCTGTGCTGCTCCTTTTTCTTTTTAATATTCTAAGTTTTTCATTGGATTTAATTAATTTTTATGTTAAAAATCGAATTTGGGTTATTTTGATCGAGTCTAAGTAATCAGCGATTTAAATTATTAAAAAATGCCACATAAGATTTCTGAGACTAATCGTCAGACTTAACACTAAAATGTCTCACTTTTATGGAAAAATTGCGCTTAAATGTACCCTTTTGAAATTTTGGAGCCAAACTATCCACTTATGCCAAATTTTGACATCAAAATATTCACTTATGCTAAGTTTTAACACTTACACGGTACTTTAGCCATAACCCCTCTCTCTCACTCACTCTCAAATCAGTATTGTATAAGGCTACTCGTATGAATTCTTGATCTACACCGGTCAGAATATGCTATATTTACTTGTTTCATTATACATAAAACTTTGTACAAGTAGTAAGATCGTCTGCCTTCGCTTGTGCTATGGTCCCGCCTGCAGAGGTAGTCCAGCGCCAGGAGTTCATGATTTGTTCGTCGTCCCTTCGTTCCTTTCTATAATGAAAACCGAGCAAAAACCAATAAATGTCTCGCGAGAATGACAAAAAACCATACATCATCATAGGCGATGCCTGTACTTAGAGTTGAATGGTCTAAAGTCCAAGTCGTCCTTTTATACGCAACCTTTCTTTTCTCAAATTAAATTAGCTTCATATCTACGTTCCATCTACCTTGCTCTTGTCAATTCTAGAGTTTATAAACGAACGGGCCATGATGACCTGTACATAAATTACCATGCAAGCCATTCGATTGAATATTCATATCTCTGGATTTGTCCTCTCTTCATGAACACCCCTCAGATGCCCCACATAAAAAAGAAAAAAAGGGGGGCAAAGCACAAACAAAAGCCTTCCAATAACTTAGGGTTAAATTCCAAGACTTTCAAATTGCCTGTTCTTCAACTTTCCTGACCACGGTCCTCAGTTCCGAAAGGATGGTTGGCCTCAACTGCGAGAGAACGACATCGTTCCAAACCGACCCAGGTTCATGGATCGGGCTCGGATCTGGGTAAAGCTCGTCGACAGACTCCGCATGTGGATTCAATTTGCTTATGGTGGCCAGACAATCGATCTCTTGCGGATCAACAAGCAGCTTGCTGCCCCCTTCTTTCAATGCTATCAACTGCATTCGCCCAAAGACACTCGAATTCAAGATCGAGTTTTCGATAAAACTAACTTTGGTTCCTTACATTTTCCATCACTCCACTGACACAACTAAGTCGTTCCATCGTAGCATAACTATAAAGGCACAAACAAGACGATGTTAACGAGTTACCGCAGGTGAGCCACCCATGGCGCCAGTACGATAGAGCTTGGCATTGTCCACGAGCTCGCAATACCTCCGGAATGCATCCGCGAATCTCTTGTGGGATTTGAGTTGTGTATTCACTCTCACGGCTCTTCTATCAATTATGGCTCTCCTGCATTCAAATAAATAAATTGACACGATTCATATGAACAATGATTTGGCCAAACATAATCTCCGCATCGCCAAGCAACCAAGTGAAACATCGTTGGAACATTGCTAAGACATGACCCTCGTACACAACCATGACAGTCCACCTCAAAATACAAAGACATCAATAACAGCAAGAGAGTTTTACCTAATGCCTCTCACCACAGCGAGATAAGGATCACACACAATTCCCAGCAGCTCGATTCGGTATGGCTTTCTGTGGGGATTCAGTTCGTCCTCCGGAACTTTCTCCCAATAGTTTTCGGTGACAGTGCCATCGGCGGCCTCCTTATATCCGACCCCCATTCGATAACGTTGTTTGTGGACCTCCCGAGCCATCGCGACTGTCTGCTGAACGAAGGGCTCCCACGACAGTGTGCTATCGAGGATCACGTCTCTTCCTTCATTGAGTGCAGTCACCAGAAGTGAGGATGCCGCATCAGCAGATGACTGGTGAACCTGGTGTATGTTGGGCGTAAAGGGAGAGGCTTTAGTATTGAACTCTGAAGCTTTTATTATAAACTTGAAAAATTGATTAAAAATATTTATAAAAAAATTCAGAAATTGTCGCACACAAGCTCCGCCTGATGGCCCCTCAGCCAACGTCCTCAAGCTAAGCCCGATCGGCTTTTTTAGTGTTCTGTTCTCACCCTGTTTTGTGCACGCCAGGCCAGAGCTCACGGCCATCCGGCTCACCCGAGCTCCGGCCCCGCCAGTTCCCCGTTAACCTGATATGTGTACTGGTTTTTCTTGTCGAGTGTCCTAGTGCGGGTTTGAGCTTCGGTTGAGCCAAAAATCTCGTTAGGGTGGCGCGCCCCAAGTGTTTGATATAATGCGTCAACTAGATCTGAAAATCTGTGTTGAGAATCTGCCTTCCCTGAACTCTGACCGATCGTTTGACCGACGTGTTGTTTCACATATGGTTGTCGAGTCAACGCGGGCAGGTGTTGGGAGTGTGTCGAGACCTTGCAGTTGGCCTCGGTTTGGCCGTTCGGGGCAAGGCCGGTCCGACCGTGAGGGGGCTAGCGAGGGCAGAGGGGTACCGGCGGCTTCCGGCGTTGATCGGACCTAACGGCCGATACCGGTTGGTGGTTTGGCCGCCCCCCAAGCGCCGGCAAGGGCTCGCCGTGGTGTTGGTGTTGGTGTTGGTTTTGGTTTTGGGAAGAGGAGCTTCAATGAAGAGGGCGTCGCAGACGTCCTTCGAGAGAAGGAAATTAGGAAATAGATAAAACAGAAAATGGAAAATGGAAAAGAAAATGAAAAATATATATAGAAAAAGAGAAACGTGGGCTGAGCGTAGTCTTCATTGAGAATGGGCTGATTGTTGTTTTAACAAAAGTGGGCTTGTCATGGGTAGCATGAGCTGAGTTTCAGCCACGGGAGTTAGGGCCCATTTGGTTCGACTTTACGAAGAGGTTTTGGGCACCTAAAAGACTTTGGCCAAGTATAAACCTGTTTGGTTCAATTTTTTGAAAGACTTTGGCCAAATACAATTACATCTCTAAAGGACTCTAAAAGCATTTAGCTCAAGGGAGGTCCAAATTTATTTTGGGAAATTGCATCTTCAAAATGCAAGTGATACTATTCATTTAACCACTATTTCTCTTCTCTGATAAGCCGGTCAGGGTCCTTAATGCTGACGACTGCCACCTAAGGGGTCACCCGACCCTAATGACCTCTGCCTAAAGGGGGTGATTGCCACTTGAGGTTGCGCGACCTCAAGCATCGCCTAGGTTGCACGACCCAAGCATCGCCTAAGGTCCGACGACCTCAAGCGGTGGTCGCCTGAGTCGTGAACCCAAGCGACGGAGGCGACGACTGTTGCCTAGGGGCACCTGCGTCGACGACCTAACAGACGGTTGCCTGGGTCATGCGACCTAGGCAACCATTGCCTGAGGTCACTCAACCTTAAGCAATGCTGTTCAACAGCTAGATTTGGTCGCCAGAAATTGACCAATGGCCAGATCTGGTTGTCGAAGGGTGGTTGGCGATGAGTAAATTCAAAAAAAAAAATCTCAAATTTTTTTAAATAAAAAATTTAGTAAAAGTCATTTACAAAATGTAGTATTTTACCAAATGGCATTTATGCCAAAGTTGTTTCATAATGCAATATAAAATTACAATTTATCAAATGATATTTGCATTTCAAGATATCCCTTTAACCTAAAGATATTTGCATTTTCTTAAGGGTATTTGCCTAAAGTCGAACTAAACAAGCCCTTAATAGAGAATGGGTTGGTTCAGGATTAGATAAGGGTTAGGGGCTTAAGGGTCAGGAGTTGTGGACTTACCAAAAAAATAGAAGTTGGCTATGTTCATACTAGGCCCAAGGGCCGGAGTCCATTTTCTAGAATTGAAAATATTTTAAAAAAATTAAAAATATATATATAAAAAATTCCGAAATTTTAAAAATTTAAAAATTTTTAATTTTTAAAAATTTAAAATTTTAGAAAAAAATTTTAGAAATTAGCTTTTTGAGTAGTTTTCTTTTGAAAATGGAAAATTCTTTAAAATTTAAAACCTAATTGGATAATTTTTTAGGGTTTTAACATAGGATTTTTTAATACATTTTTTTTTTTTTAGAGACATTGTTAGGTTGCTGCTTGCACTTTTCAATTCGATTATACTTAGGGTGTGTTTGTTTAGCGAAAATCGTACCATTTTTTTTTAAAAATTTCCAAGAAATCACTTTTTCATGAAAATGATTAGTTTTCTTATGTTTGATGATATGCGATTAAAAATATTTTCAAACGTTTTGATCGCATTTGGAAAATGATTGAATAACATTTAAACTAACAATTTACACTAATGTAAAAAAAATAAAATTGGAGAGTAAAAAAAAATGACAAAGATGATCTAATAAAAAAAGGAATGACCTAAAGACCTGATAAAGACGGAAAGTGTTTTCCCATTTCCATACATAGGAATTCATTTTCCTAAAACAATACATGATATTTATGTTGACTGGAAAGTATTTTCCATTAACCAAATCATTTTCGAAAAAATAAATATTTTCTGAGAAATTACTTTTATTAAAACAAACGTACCCTAATTGCGCAATTTCAATATATCGATTGTTATTTTCTTAGAATATTTAGGATGAATCTTAAAATCTTCAATAATGGCTCTGACACTTTGATTGTTAAATAATTAGGGTAATCAAGTTTCCGATTCCGAAATCTCCAACTGCGCATGTATCAAGACAACACTTCCGCATCTTGATTAGGGTTTCTAGCCTACTTTCAACAATGGCTAGTGGTGACTCCTTTTGAATATATAGATTAGGAAAACCATTATCACCCAAGATATGAACTTAGGGAGAGTCCGTACTTTATAAGGAAGTACCTCTAAACCTATTTCCCTGAAAGTGGCCCCTCAAAGGTAGGTCATGACAGTCATCCATCAAGCTTTACAAGAATACAGAAGGAGTCGGCCACAACCTATGGAATTTTCTCAAGACCCTTGGGATCATGGAGACTATAGCCCTGATCTCAAGCTCTTAGATTCGACCAAATGGCCGAAACCAAGTATCAATTTAGACAAGTGGCAACCATATCCCAGACCCAAAATGTAGCATGCAGGATTCACCTTCCGGAACCAACAGGTAGAACTCAATCTCCAAATAGGACCAAGCACTATTAGAAAATCCATACTCCAACTCAAATGATGCAAAACCAAATATTAGTCTAAATCAAGAGCCCTCCAGGAAGTAACAGCTTTAATAGAACAATGGTTAGTATTATGAGTAACATTGGCCACTACTTTTGGCCAAAATACTTTTTCATCGTCCCTTCCTCATGGATAAGTTATCTAGTAAAAGCATCTTGTAGCTGTGTGTGATTATATTATGTCTATGGTACTTTGTATTATTGTCCTGCAAAAACATGTCAAAGTACCCATGTGTTGTATGCAAAATGTTTGTAATGCACTCAGTCATTCGTATAGATGGCTAAAGTTCAACGAGTAGTTTGGTGTAAAAGTTGGCTAAGTTCTCAATCTATAAACACATATACACTCTTTAATGATCTTCTAAACACTTTTTTCCTTCAAAAGGTTCGATGGCATTAGAGAGTTAGAATTATTCTTTTTAATTAGATAAGATAAATTGGTTTCCCAAATATAGTTCTCCACTTGCCCTTATATGTGGATCAAAAAGTTTCCAAGACCCGAGTGCCTTATAATGTAGATTAATTGCTTTAGAGATTAAAAGACGGTCCATATCGTAGGCCGAGAGAAGGGCCATTGTTGTAAGCATATCACACATCTCACGTTCTTCATTAATCCTAACCATAAACCCTCCCTTATTCCAACTCCAATGAAGCAGACCTGAATTTTGATCTGTCATATCATCTTCATTGAGGTAAGACACCTCATGATGATAACCGATCTTAAAAGAGGTAGATCTAAAAAATTGAGAATATTTTTTATCAAATTCATGTTGATGGGTTGATTTCATACTGGTGGGTTGATTTTATGTATCAATGGGTCACATAATCGTGTTGACCTATCAAATTGTTATTTAATCGTGTTACATAGATTGTGCCATTTCAACGATTTTTAGGTGTTATTGGTGTCAAGTAGGTTAGCACGACTAACTAGTAGTGTTATGTTCCAGTTAACCCATTGCATAGTATACCAATATCAGACACAACATGAACACGATCAGCAGACACGAGCTGTAATCCCTAGGCAAGCAGTCCTAGGCAAAATTGCCTCTATTTTTACTACAAACCTATCAAAGTATATAAATAACAGCTTGTGGAGAAAAAACTTCTTCACATATTCTAAGCGTAACCCTTAAAATAGTTAAGGAAAGAAGATGCATACCAATTCGGCGGTATGAAGCATGTCGTCATGATGACCGTTCGTACAGAGTGCCTGATATACAACATCCGTCTCCTTAAATGCATCAATCTCCACCACCATGGCATTGCCTTTGCTTGCTGCTTCAACCCAGAGTGGCCTGCAAATATCCCCACGAAAACCGATTATAAACCAGCTTCTCTTCAATTAAGAGAAAAGGAATGTACTTAAGCATGTCCTTACTGTTGACGAATGTCTCTGATGAGAGTGCTCTTTCCGGCTGCGGCACCTCCGCCGATGAGCAAGAAGACCGGGCTTCTCTGACTGTGAGCCACCGGCATCATGACGTCCGTCGATTCATCGCCCTCAAGTACAGGCCTTCTGATCAACTTCATCTCTTCTACCAAGGTGCTTATCACCCTTGTCACTTTTAGGTCATTGGCTACCTTCTCAAATCTCTGTTTCCTGCCCCCAAATTACAGTCCATTGTCCTTAGTCCACCACTCCAATTCTCCAGATTCAAACTCATCTTACATAGTTCCTCAGCATTACTAACCTTGTAGCGGCCAACACAAATTCCTTGAGCTTTGGCTTAGCCTCGGACTCGGCACTCAGCACCTATCATACTCATCATCAGATCCCATACACAGATACATCACCCAATTCACAAAAATTGAAGATGAGCCGTCGACCAACACCGAGATGTTCAATTCATTGGGGTTTTGACTTTTCGACAGTACTATATATACCAAATTTACCTGACTAATCATAGCAGAGGCTTCACTCCAATGGAATGCGAAGTAACTAAGGATGCACCGCTCGAACTCATCCATGAGCTTCTCGCACAGCAACTTGGCATCCTGTTCGCCAGCAAAGAACTTGTAGATGTCCTCTTCACACCCTTTGGTCCTCTTCAAGTACTCGATCGTGAGCTTGCTCAGCTGCGGACACTCGCACCCATCTTCAAATCCCAGTTGCCTAGCTGCATCATTTGTCACATAAGTAACAGTCGCTTCTTTACCCTTTGAAAAAATTTACTTCGTTGACTATTCTATCAAAATTTCAAACATCGTCTAAAATTAAAAGAAAAATCATGTGCATTTATGTTGCATAATACATATGGTGGTGTTTAGGATTTAGAAAAGGTCGAAATTTGCTTCGTAAAATTCTCATTTAGTAAACAACACGCTAGGAATTAATCGATTATTAGTGGGCATTAGACATCCCGCAATACTCCATATACAAATACTCTAAAAGATTATAGTCGTTATCTAATAAAAGTTATCTCTTTGTTAGTGTTTCACTAAGAGCAATTCTGCAATTTTTTGTTTTCACACCATAATTATTGCATTATCCAAGTTTTAAAAAATTATGAAAAAAGTTACATAAGAATTTAGGTATTAAAATTTGTGTATTGTAAAAATTTCATGTGATAAAAAAAGGTCTATAGTGCATCCTTCGCAGGATTTCCGCAAGATTGGGACTAACCAAAAATTAAAAAGTAAAAATTTATCCCGACATGAATTTAGAGGTGTTTAATTCGTCTCCAAGCCAAACCGAGAAAGACAATCTTAAATGTTCGGCCGATCGTATAATTATGATAGAATTTGCGAGAACTAATGCTGTGCTCACAAAATCTTTTAGGAGGCGAGCTAATTAGAGACATACTAGAGAAATATGAAGCGAAAAGAAGTGAAGAAAATGTTATTCTTTGAAAAGTTTGAGAAGGCCCACAGTGAAGAAAAAAGAAAAAAAATATCACAAAAAATATAAATCTATACTGACCATCCTGTACCCTAAACTTTCTTTATGTTAAAAAAGTACCCCAAACTCATCCCAAATTTGACATATTTTTGTGACATTTGCTTGTCGTGACACTGACATCTCAAAATTGGACAAATTTAAAAAATTACCTCAAACTCCTGTACTAGTGTCGCCAAAATTGACCAAAATATTATAAGTTTCGGATATTAATGATAAAAAAATAATTTGGGTATCGGTAAAACAAAGAGGTTGACTTATGAAATTTGGAAACATTAAAAAAAATTCTGTTTGAAAACACATAGAGAATGAAATTACAAGAAAATAAAAATTCGTGTCAATAGATGTCGCGCCTACATGATAAATAAATTCTGACAAAAAGAAAAGATGATGAGTAATTATAAAATAAATAAAGGGCTCCGAATGCGTTTTGCCCGGTAGAACCTCCTCCTTTCCTCACTTCTCATTTAATTTTTTTTTAAGAAAATGTTAAAAAAATCTGTAAAAATCAAGAACCCTGCGAGGTACATACCAAAAATCAAAGCGAAAAACGAGAATGGAAGTACCGAAGCAAAAATTTAAAAAGAATTATGATAAAATTCTGTGAAAAATACATTGGGTATGTAAGAAAATTATATATTTTCTCCTTTAATTTTTCTCCTCCTCCTCCCAAAATAAGAATAATTATCTTCCTTCAACCATCACAGCTCGTGAAAATAAGGAAGAAGGAAACTGAGCGAGCTGACTCACCAACGTAGTCGGAGAAGCTCTCGAGCTTAGCGAGGTGGCCGGATTCGGTCCGATCTAAACGTGGGATGACGCGGTGGTGGCGAGGGTGAGGACGACCCTTGGTTGGTTCGGCCGGGCCACTTCGCCACCTGCGTCGGCGGCTTACCGCGGCGGCAGCTAGCCCCAGGAGGGAGGCGGCGACCAGGTGGGCGAGGGGGATCCCGCGGTGCGTCTTCTCAGTATCCATGGAGAGGGCAAGCAAGGAAGGGAGTTGGATATCGGTTGGGTGACTGAGAACAGTGGAAGAAGTGGAGGTTACTTGATGTAAATCAAAAACAAAGATAAAGCAAATTATCAATAATAATAATAATAAAACATGTGGGGTCACTTTCCCCTCCCAAACCAAAAAATAAAAAAGGGCAGCCTTATCGAGAAATTTTACTTTTATTAATATATATATTTTCGGATGCCAATTCGGCCAATTTGTAAGAATCCCGAGATTCATAAAGGCGTAAAACATTGGAAGCGAAATTCACCCAATAAATACTACTCCAAATTCGTATTTTTTAACAAGAGTGATTTTAAGGATGATCAGAATAATAAAGGATCTCATTAATAAATTCTTCGTCAATACTTATCAATTTGCACTTACTAAAAACGTTTATCTTCAGTTTATTAATTGCGCATAATATTAGAGAGAAAAAGGATGTTAAAAAAAATAATTTTTCTCGATTTTTTTTTTAAAGTGTCGACACTTTCTAACAAGAAAAGGGGGGGGTAGCATTTAAAAGTTGGTGGGGGACTGACAGCGAGGGCGTGATGGGACGTGACCACGGACAGAGAAATGAGAAAATATTAGGTCAATTAAAAAAAAAAAAACGAACAATAATCCGAACCATACGTTGCTTGGAGCTGTTCGTTTCACGTCAACGTTGAATGAGGACTGGCGGATGACGAGGCCCGACACGATTTGATTTTCTTTGAATATCAATATATATAAAGTTAATTTGGAACATTGGATTTCAAAAATTTCCATGGATTTCAAAATTATTTAATATGGCGCCGCCCAATAATTGAATGAGTATGAGCTGAACTTTCGGCAACATCGATACGAGTGAAACGTAATGTGGGAAAAAGGATGGCACGAGAATCATGTGAAGAAATGGTGTATCACGTTTGCGAAATGCGAGTAATGGTAGGTAACAATTTTTTTTTTGAGATGATTAATAAAGAATCATGAGCTTATTATATAAATATTAATTTAATCATAAATTTTCTTATTTTATTAATTAAATTTTAAAATTTTTGATCAATGTTGATTTTTCGACTAATTTTGATTAAAAATTACTAATATAAACATCGTCTGTCTAATGTGGTATAGATAATTTTTTTAATTTTCTGATTTTTTTATTTTTATTCTTTAATTTATTTCTTTTTCATCTAAATTCGGCGAGAGTCATTGCCCGACCCTTGTCAATCACAAGCAAAAGTCAACAATTCTTGAAGGTCGTAGGGAAGGATCGCAGTCGTTACCCAATGACCAACGATAGTTGGCCCTCTATAAACTTGGTAGGAAAAAAAAAAAAAGATATATAGGAAAAAAATTAAAAAATAATCAAAATTTTAAGAATTTATATAAATTATTCATGTTAGCAATTTTTGATTAAAATTAATCAAAATGATTCTATTACCTAATATTATCAAAAAATTGTTGATTCAATTGATACAATTAAAATATTTAAAATTGAATTGATAACCGTACAATCAATTTATGACTTTTTTATAATTTTTCATAAAAAAATTCATCCTTTTCTTAAAAATAGCGTGAAAAAAATGCATGACTTTGGGTTCATTTCGTCTTACTTTTTGGCTCCTGTCGTTCATGCCTCCCAATTTTAAGTCTTGCCCATTGCGTGAATTATAGTTTTAATAATATTATCAGTAAGGTCAATATCAGCATCTTCAATTTAACTCTATTGGGGAGCTAAATTTGGAAAAACCCAATTGTTAAATGACTTCTAATGACGGAGGAATTGATATATCACTTTCTTAATGAATTTGGTAAAAGATGAGTACATCTGTTTCACCAAAAATGGGCACTGCCCTAGTCAAAAATCTTTCACAAAAAAATTGATTTTGGCTTTTCGTGACAGCACGGCAACAAATACGAACAAGATGAATTTAAAGGTACAAGATTTTAAATAACGAAAACTGAAAATACATTAACATGAACGAAATGATAAAATATGTCGGGAATGTGTGTTTCGGATGATTGATCCCTCTTTCATTAATACACACCCCTTTTATAGCCTCTAAACATAATTGCTTATATGCAATTTATAACTGCATTCTCTAAATTCTACGCTATCCGCACGTCATCTCGTTTGCAAGCAGGTACAACTCCTGGGGCCATTGGGTTCCACAACCATGGCTCAATATCCATAAATCTGATCCAGATCTTCATTCTTTTCCTTCTTCTTTTTGTCCTCCTTTCCTTGTGTCCAACACTTAACGAATTTTATTATAACTGGTTAAATTGATTTTGACACTAAACGAAACATTCATCGACCATTCACCATTGTATATTGACAAGCATACTTCATGGTTGTCAATAATTATCAATCATAATCATTTATGAGCTCTTCTACAATCATTGATAATCACATTAGGTATTTGTCGAAAATCATATTGATTCCACCAAGCCAACTCTATCTAACCAAACCAATTTATGTGTCGATGAAAAATAATTGGAGCTTGAAGGCATGGTAAAGATGAGATCACTTATATGGAAGAATTAAATATAAGTCATGCTCTTACACAAAGTCAATAAAAAAAATTGATATGCTCACTAAAAATTCTAAAACTTATCATAAAAATGTAACCGAGTCTTAAAACTCGCAAAATGTGCAATTAAAATTTAAAACTTGTCAAATTTGTTTAATCGAGTCTATTCATTTTTTCATCAAATTTGACTAATGGAAAATATTGAAGTGATTTTTTAGAAATATTTTCCGTCTCTTCCATGGCAATGACATGGCTAAATAATGAAATATGATAATAAAATGACGTTATTTTGATCTAAATTTGATCTTTAATGTTAATTTTAGTTTATTAAATTGGAAAAAAGTTAAGTAGACAGAGTTGTAAACCCTTGCTATCACTTCTCCATCATTGAGAGTGGTCGGCAAAGGTCATTATGCCTCTCACCCAAGGGTTGATGGAGGTGTGACCCTCCATCTACCCTTGCTCACTATCCCCCATCCTTGTTGACCCCTCTCGGCAATGGTGGGGGTGACGGTGGTAAGGACTTGTAGCCCTCTCCTCTTAACTTGTCCTTTTAAAAAAAAATTAGTTTAACTTATTTTTATATTTAATTTAATTTAAATTTGTATAAATATAATTTTAGAAAAAGTCATGTTATCGCCACTTCAGCATTTTCTATTAATTAAATTCGATAGGGTTAACAAAATGATTAAATTAAACCAATTTGATAAGTTTCAATATTTAATAATATATTTTTTATAATTTTATGATTTAATTATATTTTTATGATAAATTTTAAGATTTTTAGTAAATATATCAAAAAAAAAAAAAAAAAAAATTGAGAGGAGGGGACAAGGTGAAAAGAATTAAGACCGGTAGGAATTTAGGAGAGCTCACGTGGGAAAGAGAATATCAAGGTACAAGTGGTAGGTGGGGTACATTCCTTTCTTTGTCGCCTTATTTATGGCTGTGCAATTTTGACGGTTTCCTAGCTATCGTACCACCCTGATTTGACCTCAAGAACTTTTAAAACCACCCTCTAAACATCACATATTTTAAAAAGCGATCATTTTAATGGCTCCATAATGAAAAATCGAATGGGGCTAACCTTAATCACTTAATTGGATGCTTTTACAAAATTTTAGCACTAAATTAATCATTCATATATTTTTGGTACAAAGCATTTTAAAATTGTGCTGTACATAATTTATGTACCGAATAACGTTGTTAAATGCATTAATTTTCACAAGTTGAGAAATGGGGTCATATTGTTTGGTTCCAAAATATTTTCCTAACATTGATCATTGCTATTGATATAAGAGAAGAATTCCATTTTCACGATGCATCAAGCTTTGTCGTTGAATCTCCAAACAAAGCAAAGTCGAAGAAGAAACGATTTCGAAGTTACAAGGGGTGAAGGAAATTTTACTTACTTCCATTTTCTTTTTCTTTTTTGAGGAAAACAAATGAGGCTTTTGTGATTTTAAATGAAATTATTTTCCAGGCTCAATGATTTTGCTTTTGAGTCTAATAGAAAAAAGTGGCCAAGTCATAATCACACCATCCGGTCAAATTTCTAATTTTAAAATCTTAGAGTAAAATTTTTATATAATGATCAACATAACAAACTTAATGAAAAATCACTTTAATGCCAAAAATTTTCAAAAAAAATTCCTTTATGTTTTTCAACAAATTAAATTGTCAGAGTCACCGAGTTTTTTAAAAATTGTGATACTTAAATGATCATTTAGAATGTTTTAACATTAAAATAATAGTCATGTAAAAGTCATGATATCGATGCTGTCTTTATCATGGCACTGCTAGTAAGAAGTAGAACAACGGGAGGATTGAAGTCGGTGTGAAAAATATGGGAAGTTTTCACATTCTCTGCCTATTTCCCCCCTATTGCTCTCCTACCGTGCCCACTTGGAGTCTACATTTGTCAAGCGATCAAGCATGATTGCGAGACTATAATTTTTTTTTTTTATTGTCGGTGTGCCTAATAATTGTACTATTTTCCTTATTGGCCTTTTAGTATAGCAAAGTTGGTTTTAAATAATATAACATTATATTTTCCTCATAAGCTATCTCTAGGAAGCTATCTCTATTCTTGCGATTGGTAGAACGTCTTTATCAATTTGAATTCTTTCTTGAAAAAGTATTCAAAAAATTTAATACATATACTGAACTCAATTCGGATTACCTAATCTAGTGAGCTCACAAAAAACCTATTGTAGCGTCAACGATTCAAATTCATTTTAATATCTGTATTATACTCATATAATAGTCCTTTTCACACGTGAGTCATAGCCAATACTTTTTCAAGAGAATCTCTATCACACAAGTCGATTTCAATAGGAAGTGGGAGATTCATCGAGAAATGTGACATCGATAACTTTCAAAGCACCAAGATATTTGGCTTATACAAGTTTCGCACGTGTCTATGAGAGAGAGCCGGTAAGAAGAAAGCTTTGGGCCTTCCATTGGGCCATGGTGTCTTATCGTTCTACGCAAGTTAAGAGCTACAAGAATCAAGATATGTCCCTGACCCTGAGCTTGCCCAGATTCCGATTCATGGTCCTTGGAACATTTTCAATTCCGGCGATTGATCATGTAGTTGAGGTGGAACCGCTGCATATGGAGGCGAGTCGAGACAAGTATCATCAGTTTTTACTCTCGAAGAGCCTCCGTCTGTTGCCGTTTCTCTTCCGCACTTATCGGGAAATTGTATAACTCAGTATTGAGAAAGCATGTATGTATGAGTTTGTCTTCGTAGCTTGTCATTAGGGAGCAAGCATCTAGATTTATAGACTCAGTCTAAGCCTCCTCCTCATGTTCGCAAGCTAAAACATGGTTTTACACGATCTTTGCCAAGTTAATGGTTTGTTCCATCTCTGCAGCGGTCCATGGGCGCAAGCTGAAACATGCTTGTGCTTCTTGATTTCCTCGAGAAGGGTACGAAACGTGGCATCAAGCGATGGCGTTACCAACAACTGAGGAAACAAGGCTGAGATTACAATCCAAACTAGACTGTGCATGAGAAATAAAACTAGACAGACATCTGCCATTTAACAATGTTTCAGATCATTAAGAAGTGGATGAAGCCTCCAAATATAATCCGTCTGCTTCCCCGAGACAAATGCGCAGAACATTTAGCAATCTTCTCATCCGCTCGGTAGCTTCTAGCATTGAGAGTCGATGTCCATGCTGCTTCTGCTTCGAAGGGAGATTCAACAACTATGAGTCTGCACCGAGCACCAAGCACGTCCTTGATGGATCCTACCAACAACAGCAACGTAAAATTTTCCTGTTTCCAAGCTGCATCTGGTTCAAAGCATTAGTGTTTCAAATCAAAACCCAAAGTCTCTCATTGGGAGCAGTAAGGTTACGACATCCCTGTAGGCTGACTTGACCAAGAAGGCCCTAGAATTCTCAGGCCACCAAATAAGACCGTCTTCAGCCGCAGATTTGGGAGTTCCTTCGACCATTGCATCGGAGAAAACTATGCATAATTTAGCGATATTCCAGCTTATCCCATCTTCGGCAATGGTTGCTTCCGCATTATCCCTCCCCCCCCCCATTCCTCGGTTTTGGTAATCCATCTTAGTTATCCTATTAGCGGCAGTAGCTTTCCACTCTCTTTGATGGCGTGGGCTTGACAACATTCTGTAAGAATGGATTAGACTCCATTTCGGTTCCAGGGCTTACACTTGAGCCCCCCTCTCTCTCTCTCCATTTCCTCAGAAAGGGTTCTCGCTATTTGGAATATCATGGAATTTACAAAAGCAAATGTCCGTTAAAATCAGAACCTCAATAGGACATTAGCTTTTGAAAGCACGTCCATATGGTGGTGCAAATGCAAATTTCGCCCCCGTGACCCACATTGGGTTGAATCAGAGAGACCCACTTGGTTTTTAGAAAGTGAAGAATTGGCCGAGGCTAATTAAAGGAGAGATCTCATGATGGCAAATCTCAAGGGGCTCCCAAAAAGCATAAGTGAATTCAAGGCTCGCAGCTCTTTGATTGGTGATAGTACTTGCTCTCACCCAACAAGTCTAAAGCAAAAAGTCCCCGGGCTCATATTATTCTTTCCTGCTCTCCACAAGCAAAGCCAAATACGTCTTGTATTCAACCGCGAAAAGCCGAAACTTAACTTTTTTTAAACTTTTTTTCTCCCTCTTAAGTCGTGTTTTCACACTGGTGTGAGATGGTTTTTCAACGAATTTGGTAATGAGGTGAACAGGTGGCAGGGATTAACCCTTCCAAGAAGTAATAGTTCTCAATGGTGCTCTCTAGGATTCATCTTCTAGACGGTGAAGATCCAGGTCAAGAATTGCCTCAAAAAAGAAATGAAAAGAAAAACAATTCCAACGTTCCAGGGTTTGCTCTTCTTCTTCAAAATATATTATCAGTCCTCGCATTACTCGGCGGCGCACTCGCATTCTTAAGAATCTCACGATCATGACAAGAACTATAATTTTTGCCAGAAGAATTCCCTTGTTAACTGGCGATCAAGTAAAATATGCACTGAAATCACAATTATCGCTTTATATGTTCAACAGAAGAGATTTATGCACTCCTGAAGTCTTGAAAGGACCGAATTGAAGCATTTGTAATGCATAACAAAAATCATCTCCAGTACAATATGTCACTAATATTACTTCTGTACTTAATCCTAAAACAAAAGCAAATTTAATGACTTCAATTTAGATTTCTTACCTTTCTTGCTTGATATTGAAAAGAGCGGTGTTCTCAATTTGCTGCAGCTTGCATCCTCAACTTTTCTTGGCTGCGATTAGAACAGCAGAACCATTTGAGCTCATCTGAGAAATTTGGCTGATACAGGTACATGTGAGGCATACACATGCTATTTTATAAAGGGTCTAACAGAGTATAGATCGTATATCCTGCACATAATGTTTCGAGTTGAGGGGAATGAAGCCTGGTCCGAGATCGTTCTGTCAAAGTCACTCCCCCCTCAAAAACTCGAGCGGTCTCGAACCAGACAGCATCCCCCTCAACTGAGAGAGAGAGAGAGAGAGAGAGAGAGAGAGAGAGAGAGAGAGTTCAGAGTTCTTTCATGGGCCCTTATATACGTGAGGAGGATGAGACTTTCTGTTGTGGGTCAAGAGCACATGTAGACAACAACATGCTTTTCTTTCTCAATCTGCTTTAACATGCTTTTTTGAACGGAGGTGGATTGAAGGAGATCATATATTCAACTCATCTGTTAATTACTTCATCTACAATTCACTCAAAATTCAACTAGGTATACTCGAGGCATGTTCTTGAATGTGGAACATTAGGCTTCTCTTTTTGGTGTAACAAGAACTTAACCAAAGAAGTCCAAGAGTCTGAGCTGAAGTCTGCTGGTTTCTGTATAATAAGTGCTCCAAAAGCAGGTAATCTACAAAGATATAGAGCATCTTTTTCTTTAGACAGCCGAAGATCCAAAAAGAAACAATGGATATTTGGATGTCTGAAGCTCAATGATCAATACTAATAAAGAGTGACTTCATCAAGTGAGGTAAAATTTGTCGAATAAATCGGTATGCTTATCAATATCGAACCCTTTTGCTCATGATATAATTAATATGAAAAAATGTACATTCCGGTGTAGAAAATTTATGCAAATGCTCCTTCAACATTAGTCGTGCATGCCATATCAACTGCTGGTAGACATAAATACTGGGTCAAAGCAAAGAGCCGTTTTTTAGCAACCAAAGAGTAGTTATCAGTTCAAAAGCTGTCTACTATCGCCCCATATTGCTTTCCTCATCAACCTAATACATGCTTGATAACTCCCTCTTATTTTGGTTACTAAATATAAATAGACCATATATATGTAAAATCAACGATCACCCTTTGATTATATAGCTGAGAGCATTCTTCTTATTACTGATTGAAACCCACTTAAATTATCATCTCAGATTCTCAATGGTAAATGGCCAATTTTGGTGAAAGTCTCTCCCTTTTCCTACCCACCCAGGGCCAAAAAACAGTGGCAAGTCTTGAGAGATTGCACTGGCTGGCTAATAGCCACCTATTCATCAATGAGGACAATTTACCAAAATTGGTTTGATTCCAAGCTTAAATGGAAAGTCTTTTTGGCTTGTTGGGCCTCTTAAAGAAATCAAAAAGAGTAGGTGGCCACAGAGTAGCTCAAAAAGCAGGGGAAAATAAAGGAAGCACATTGATTAGCGATACCACTGAATTACTTGGATCATTGGATGTTTCAATTAAAGTTTGTAATGCTGTGAAAGTCATCCGCCATGATAAGCCCTCCCTCATAGTAATAAGACAGATTCATTGTTTCATGTGACTTCGCTCATCAATATGGGACGTGTCAGCCGGCGAAAGGATCAGTTCATGTGGTCCAAATATCAAGAAGACAGTAATATTGAAGAAAAAGAACATGTCACAACTACCATCTCGATCCAAAATCATCATCACTTATGGCTCTCGGGGTTTGTCTAGAGAAAAGCCATTTTGATCACGAACCCATCTCGTCAGCGTGGTACATATGTTCGAGAGCACCGGAGACGAAGCAAAGGGAAGGAAAACATCGACAATTGTTAAATTTCCCCTCTTTTTTCACCTACAAAAATAGTCAGATTTTTAAAAAAGATTTCCACTCAAATTTTCATCAACCCCACTTTCCTCTGTTTCCCAAACGTAGCACAGATAAATCTACTGAAGTACACTGTGAGTCACATCGATTCCCCTCTGGTGATCAAGATACATGTCATATCATCTTGTGGTAGATTTGGAGAGAGAGAGAGAGCGAGAGAGAGAGAGAGAGAGAGAGGCTAAGTCATATTGCTTTACGCTGTTGGAGTTTGGACTCTGGAGCTAAGATTTGGGAGGGAAAGAGAAGCCGAGTCATGATGTTTATTTTTTGGTCATAGAGTCATACTGGTTTTACACTGTAGGAATTTGGAGCATGAATAGGGGAGCTGTTAATTTTTCTCTGTAAGAGAAAACAGAGAAGCTTGTTGAAATTCACATCAAAGTTTTTGTGCTATTCCACCGATGAGAATGTGCAAACTTTTTGAGCACCGAATCAAACATCGAGTGTCATTCTTGTCCCGCACTCGACTAAACATACTTAAGAGTGGTATTTCTCAAGATGTTATCGGAACACAGATAGGCGTGTGTCCAATCAAGGAGAAGCACTAAAATGATGATTTGAACTCAGGCTTTGTATGTAAAAAAGCTGCATGTTTGCTACACGAGCTACCCTTAGGCTTAGGGCTCACATCAAAGTTTTTCCTAAATATGTTGAAATCATGATTCATATTGGCATCAATACCTGATCTGGGGAGATTAGTACGTGTGTGTTCGTCATATGCAATTATGCTATTGATAATTCTATCGTAACAACTTACAAATCTAGAGATTTGGATAATAAGTACAAAGAAGTTGGTATCATTTCAAAAGACAAACTCGAAATGATAGCGACACAAATATGAAAAAGAGGAGAAAAGGAAGCAATGACAAAGTCACATTGCAATGCTCATGATGAAATTTTAAAGCTCAAAGCAATAAAAAAAAAGATAGAGCTTTGTGAATTTTCACAAGAATAGTGTTTTCAAAAGCTCATTTTCCTCCTGTTTAGCGAGACAAAGCTTGTGAAAATAGGCCCTTTACGCAGTAGGGGCTTCTTTTTATCTTTTTGCTTTAATACCTTTTCATCATGACCAAAACAAAAAATTATGAGCAAGAATTTTTGTCATCACAAAGCAGTTGTTGACACTGGCCTTTCTCAACTTTACATACATAGTAGTCATGATATCTCAAATTGTGAATCCGAGAGACACCATAGGCAAGAACAAATAATTACTTCACTGAACACAAAAAGAAAATAATAGCACTTGTTTATAGCTGCAATCCTTCATCCAGTACAACCAGTAAGTCTGGATTCAGCAAAAAAAGAAGAAGCTTGCTATAGCTTATAGCTAATTCATATTTGCACGCGCAATGACTGTCTTTTTCGCCCCCTACGTCGACATGTATTCGGGACAGAGTTGGATATCAAAGTCATCTAAGATGATAGGATAAAATTCAAAGGAAGAACGCAGGAGGGGAAAAAAGTACTCATATTATTTGGATACCAGTAAAAGAAAATATTATCATGGAAAGTAATGAAAATCTTTTATATGTACGACCATATAACTTACAGGAAATTTACACTTCATTAACTTACACAAACAACTGAATCAAGTATCGGAGAATCGAACTTGATAAACTGGTCTCTCTCAAGAATTTCCTTCTCCCAGCATCTCCCTTAAAATTCAACGTCATTCTTGAGATTGATCTCCAATCCCGAGTCCGTTCATCCTCGGGGAAGTTGACTCTTTTTTTTCCGTGACTTGTGTGAGATCGTCCTCGGAGTTGCGAACACAATCAAGAGCGACACTGGCAGTGTTGCCTAATTCGCAATGGCTCAGGCTTCGACGATTTCCCTCAAGAGAACTTGGTTTCCCCAGATTTCTTTGAGTAGGACTATATGAATTCCCATGACTCTTCCTTCGGCCCAGTTTTGGTGATTTTGCACGGGTTAGTGGCACCTGCCATCCAGAAATTAGTTTTCAAAATGATTTGGGAAGATCAATGGATAAATTGACACTTAATGCTCTCATACTCAATATACCTTTTTAAGTTCGACCCTTGGAGGAGGCCCCTCATGGTAGAAGCTTGGCATTGGGGTTGCCTTGAACATCATAGTCTTTCTCAGTTGCTTAATAGCTGCTTCACTCTCTTCCTAGTGTTTTGGCACATGAAGGTACTATAATGAAGAGGAACGACAGAATCGCCATACCAAGATTGATGAGGAATTAAACTCAATAATGTATCATACCTTGGTCCTTGCCTTAGACTGGGTTTTCTCTGCCTCAATTGCTTGGTGTTTCTCTTCCAATTTGGAGTAAAACTGAGAAAATGAAAAGAATAAGAGCTCTTTATAGTAGCTTTCTCAGCTTAAAGACATCATTAACGCAGACATGTTGAGGTCAGAACAAGATAATATTACCTCTCTTCGTTTCTCTGCACGTTCATTGCATCTTAACACGGGAGCTGATGCCATGGTCATTTGGCACTTGACATGAGCCGATCCAGAATTGCTAAATTGGGTTAAGGAGAAATTCCAAAAATTCAAATGAAAAAAGAAATGATAATCTTGAAAACACAAAAACGCAGTAAAAGAAAAGCTTAACATCTAGTGCTATAGGTACAAGAGAGGATACATGGAAGCAATGGAACACGAATCTTCCTCATCGGGATTTTTCTTATTATCTGGTTGCAAGGGCTTCCTTGATATTGAAGGTGGCGTCTGTAGCCATCGTGATAATTTTTCCAATGTCGAGAAAACAAAGTCAAAGTCTAAGTACATCAAGTTCTCCCACATAAGCAAAGTTTAATACGAACAAAAAAGAAAAGATAGAAAAGAAAAGCTGTTTACAAAATCAATCTTTTGTCCCTAGTTATATTGGTATGCCAAAGAACAGAACTTAGCCTAAGCAAAAGCATTTACCCGATTCTGTTTTGTGTCATTATCTAGTGCTTTCACTGACTTCCCATTTATGCACTTATCAGCAGCTTTCGGCCCTTCTGATTCAGCCCCACTTTGGCGAACACCATTAGCACGCTTTGCAGTTGCCAAGGCGAATGGCTGTGGGACAGTATACTGCATCCGATTGCATTTCATCCCATGCTTCACTGACACTGATGACTTGCTGTTGTCCTTTTTTTTCTGAGCTTCCGGTTTGGCCTTCTCATCATGCAAGCCAGTCCCACAGTGTTTTGTCGCCATAGTCTTGCCATCCTCGTGTTTTTCTTCAAGGCCAAGTTCAGATACTTTCATCTCCATTGTTTCCTCATTTTGAGGGATCGAGTCATTTGAACCTACAGCAACATGATCTGGCTCTTTAACTGTGGATGTATCAATTATTTCGGTTCCCATCGCTCTGCATATCAGAGACCAAAACGCCGTAGTTTAGTTCAACAAATTGAGCAAGCATAAGGTACCCAATTATGAGGCCCGAACGCCCATGAAATTTTTTCATTCCTACTCTGAATTCTAGTTGCTCCCTTAAGACAATAACTCCCAAATCAGTTGGCCAGAGATTAGGCTGAAAGCTGCTGGATGTTACCTCTCTACAAACTGATAACTCTTAACATTCAGTCTAAAAAATCTTATTCTGGAGTGTCGTTCCTCTGAGGAGATGATATAATGGAAAGAGGCAATTTTTGCAGGATGGTTTGTCATGAAAGGAAAATTTAAATGGTCCCAAGGATAAGAAAGCATGTTTCACACAATCATGTGAGAAGGACTGATCTTCAGAATTACTAAACAGCTTTTCATCTTGGGGGAGAGGAGGGATCACCGTTATTATGCATGCATATTTAAAAATGAAGAAAGCACAATATCAGAAAATATTTTAAGATAAGTCAAGATGATGCATTCTTTTATTCCCCTTAACTAATCAGGGTGATACTTAAGGCAGTTGTGAATTATGCACAAGCATGAATTGAGGAATCCACTGTGGTCAGGAGAAAGATCAGTTCAGCTAGGAAAATTTGAGAGAGGGTGGGGAAAGGCAAAGCACAGGAAATAATTTCTGCTGCCAACAACGAGATTCATAGCTTTCAAGAGAACTGAATCACATCGAGACTTAAAGATATAATCTCATAATCAAGTGTGATTTGCAAGCTAATAAGCCTACCATTTAAGAGTTATCACAAGAACCAAAAGGTCATCATTAACCTCTAAACTAGTCCAACAGGTCCCTAAACGACGTATTCACGAAAAACGGAGAAGACAAGTACATAATAATCATTCTCATCTTTTCCACATTCCTCATGAACGAATAGAAATTGCTCCTTAATATCACAGGCCTAAACAAGTCAAAGGGTAAGCTCCAATTAAAGAGGCTAAAGAGCTAGGCACACTTAATCGTGGCGCATTTCATCTTTACGAGTCCTCTCGAAATCTACCCCAAACCATCCTACATTTCATCAGCTCATAAACACAGACGCCCCACATTTCCACACCAACCAAGAACATCTACATTTGATCCATTGATCCAGCAACAGGAACACGAACAACCAAACCCAATGCCATAAACACAAAACAACACCAGGAGCAAAACAGAGAACAAAAGAGGGAAAAAAAAAACCCTGTCCAGATCAAACAAAGAACGACGACTACCAGCTGGGGACGGGCGAGAGAAGCTACACACGGATCAAATTGGGCAAACGGGACAAAGAATTCGAAACCACATTGCGCTGCGCATCAGACGAGAAACCAGATCATGGAACGCGAGTACGAGGAGAACCCAGAAGAACGCTCACGTTTTCGGAGCTCAATCAATGAGAAAGATGAGAGCTTGGACTCGAGGGTCCTCCAGCTCGGCTGTGCGTTGGCCTGTGCTTGCGTTTCTTCTTCTGTTGGTGGTGGTGGTGGTGTAGCTGTGTTTCGGTTACTCTTTTTGCTTTTCTTTTTGTTTTTTTCTTTTATAAGTGAAGTGGCCCAGTTGGCATATTCACGGCTTTTTTTGCTGGGGCCTAACGGCGTCGACAGACGCTACCAATCACCCCCCGTTATCTTTTTTTTCTCTGGATAATGCCCTTTTCTATTTTCGTTTTTTTGTTAGAAGTGATTTGAGCATTAATACGATGAAAAATTTCAAACCAGTATATTTGTGATAAATTTATCCCCTATTAGTTTTCTTTTAAATTTTACCATTAAACTATTGAGTTGAATAATACGTGAAACCGATTTTGAATTTATCTCTCCATTTATCGTATGGATACTAATTTATGATTTTTCATGATATTTATCTAATTAACAGAAATTAATGATTTTAACAGTTTGAGATTTTTTGTGGTTAAAAAATTAGTTTGGGGTGAATTTATTTTATTAGTTTGCGATTTTTCATAATATTAACTCTAATTTTTATATATTGGTAAATTGCATCCACAGTCCAACTTTTCTTTAGCAATGTTTTTTGATAGATCCTGATTTTTCATTTTTTTTCTTGTGATTTTGGTCCTTGGTTCTCATCTACCTTGAATTTCTTTTGCTCCCATACGAGATCTGGTCGTGATACATGCATCAATCATTTAAGATGACCTTATATGCCTTTTAAATTTGAATCACAATATCGTAAAAGTATGGTTAAAACTAAATACAAATGAAGAGCGAAGATCAAAATTTGAACATGATAAAAGTTTTAGATGAAAAATCTCAGTATTGCAATATAGGTCAAGTTTTTGGAGACGTCACATGCAATATCAATATTATCTTCTAAAATTAATCATCAAAATTAACGTCCAATCCACCTTGTAAATGATGAAATTACCATATCTTTTTGCACGAAAAGTAAAAAAAAAAAAAAAGGGCAAGTACATACTAGAAATATTATTAAATAGGACCTTATTATGTCGGGCGAGTCATTCAATTTACGACCGATTTCATTGTCAATCAAATCTTGAAGTGGAGTGGATAGAAACCTTGAAATAGATGGGAACGGCGTTTATGAGCTGCCCCCAACGGGGTGGGGCATGGGGACCTCATGGAAAACCATTCATGTCTTAACCAGAAAGGGATTAAAAGAGAAGATGTTTCCATCGAATTATTGCAATAGGACCCATCTTTGATTATTCCTTCTAACCCCTTTTGACAAAGCCATGACACCCATCTTATTATTTAAATTAAGCCCCCCAATTTCTTTACACCTAATTTGGACAATTCAATTTTTATTTTTATTTTTTAAGTTTCTCCTTTTGAGCTTCCGAATGCACGAATCTGCCAAGTAGGTTTCTCTACAGTGGAGTTGTTTCGCCTTCTCCATTTACTTCTTTCTAATTAGCTTTGTGTTGATTGGATAATGTATTTGTGTAGCCATCTAGATAAGGTTGCTTCCCGAATGGCATTGAGAGTTGTCTCGCCATTTAAAACGGCTATTGACTAGTTGATGCGATGCCTGCTGCGTTAATATGACAGTTTTTTAATTGCAAAATAAAAATTTATATATTTTTGAAAAATGAAAAGATAAGTACACATAAATGAAGAGGAAACTCGACAAAAGAGGAGAGAGAATAGAAGGAATGGTTGCAACTTGCCGGTGGTAGTGACTATCATTGTTGTTGCTGCCACCTTTGAATTAGGGTTGGGACATCGGGCTCACAATTTAGAGCTACCTCACGAGGCGTGGCGCGACATCTTATGGTTAATTCAATTATCTATTGTTCATATAGAATTAGTAATTTTCTTTTTTACTTTTTAAATTTTCTTAACAGATCTCTTACAAGGTTTATCCTATTGATTATATATATTGTTTCCATACGGCTGTTTTGAACGACAATTAAAGGCTGGCCACAAATAGAGGATTTCTCATTTCTAAAAAGAGAGTTAATCCCGGATAAGGTTTAAAGGTGAGGATATATATATAATTGGGAAGGTAGGAATAGAATTTTTTGGATATTAGGGTAAAATGTTTTTAAAGCTTATATAAGTTGTTTGAGTTAGGTCTGCAATTTTAAAATATGAGTTGAAACACACCTCTTTCTAGTTTCTAGCATGTGGGAAGAAGAATGAGGTTATTCCTCCTCAAATGCTATGAAGGCCTAAACATTCTCAGCCAAGGCAAAACTTCTCATAATTTTGAGTTGTCATATTCTCTTCCCTCTTTGTTTTAATATTCAGATACCATTTATTGTCTGCGTTCTTACAAATTGATAATTCAAATCATTAATTCGTGAAGAGGAGAAGCGTCTGATCAAACAACTTATGTGAGCCACGGAATGAAGTCCAAGGGTTGGTACAAGAAATTTGATTCACATGTGCCATTTGGCCCAAGAAAAGGAGATGCAATTAGATTTTATTAGGAAAATTGTCCAAAAAAATCTTAAGTTTGTTGTATAGTGTTTAATTTTGGTTATAAAACTTTTGACGATTTGCTAATTTAGTCATAAACAATTTAATAATTTATCAATTTAGTCTTAAATCTTTTAACGATTTGCCAATTTAGTCTTTTATGCCAATTTTGGCTGGAAACTGTTGATGTGATGGTTTAATAAGCATCGGTCATCTTATGTGGCATGGTCAGTACTCACGTGGACAATTTGAAATTTTATAACTTTGTGATTTTTTCCTTTATTTTTTCTTTTCATTTTCTTTTCTTTCCCTTTTTCCCTTCGTCGGGCATCATCAAGCTTGTTGAAGGTCAGTGACCTTTGCTAGCCTCAAGCAAGGGTCGCTCTTACTAGAACCGATGAGAGATGCTCTCGCCAAATCTAGTGAGGGCACCCTCACCCAGTCAAGGGCTGCCCTTGCTTAAGGTTGGTAGCGATGAGGCTTAGTGATGGCTAGACCCATCAAATGGGTGGGTTGGGTCGGGTCAAAAATGGTCCAACCCATATTGACCCGTTTAACCCGTTTTGACCCAAATTCATGTAATGTAAATTTAATGACTCATACCTGACCCGACCCACACCCGACCCGACCCATATTGCTAAAAGCCATTATTATTGTAGAGAAATTCAAATTTACTCGAAACTCTATGTTAAATGACTCACTCAACCCATATTTGACATATATTTAACTTTTACTTAACTCATATTTGACCAATATTTAATTTTCACTTGACCAATATTTGACCCATATTCAACTTTCGCTTGACCGATATTTGACCGATATTTAACTTTCACTTGACCCATATTTGACCAATTTAACTAAAAGTGAGTCATAATATGAATTTATGACCTATTTTGACACCTCTACGATGGCTAGCAAAGGAAAAAAGGGTAGAAAGAAAAAAGATAAAGAAAAAAAAGAAGAAAAAAATTGAAAATTGCAAAAATTGGCCATGTCAGTGTTAGACATATCCCATAGGAGGACTGGTGCTAACTAGTCTGCCATGTTAGTGCTTTCTAGATAATTTAGCTCGAAAGGATTGGGAAATTGTCGAAAAGGCTTAGATTAAATTGGTAAATGATCAAAATGTTTAGAATTAAATTGGCACAATTAAAAAGTTTGGGATTGAATTGATTGTCATATAATATGTTTATGACTTTTTGGATAATTTTTTCAAATTTTGTCATATTATTTACCTACATGTACGCAGACCCTTTGTAGTAATTTAAGGCTCCGTTCGTTTCACGGAAAATATTATTTTTCTAGAAAATATTTTCCAAGAAGTTATTTTCCAGGAAAACGTAATTATTTTCCGGTGTTCAGATGAAACTTGATTTTGAAGTGGAAAATGTTTTCTGCTATTCACTTAAGAAAATATTTTCTTTTATAAATTCTTTTCAATATTTTATTTTTTTAAAATCATTATTTATTATTTTAAAAAATTTATTATTAAATTATTTTTGTCTCCTTGTCTTGAGCTCGCACGATCAGCTCACCAATGAGGCGAGCTCGAGGTGGCGAGACTCGGACCTCGCAGATTGGTGACGCTCGAGCCTCATCGTGGTTTGGCGACGCTTGGGTGTCATCAATTTGGTGAGGCCCTTGCCTCGCCTCCTTTGGTGACGCTCGGGCGTCGCCGATCTGTGAGGCCCAAGCTTTGCCGCCATCTGGCTAGAGTGTCTCTACTTTAGAAGAATTTAGGGAAAAATCCAATCCTAATACCTTCTATCTCTGTGAGCTAGTTGGCGTAGGCATGGCCTCTCGCAAATCGATCTCGACTTTGAAGGTCAAGACCTCCATGGACGGTGACCTAGCCTCAAGTACTGGGGTCATCCAAAATGCGTTTTGTTGAGGTTGCCCAACCCTAAAATATTATAACGAGTTTGAAAGTCGTGCGAGTGCGGGTCTTGATGATTTGCGATAAAAATGGGAAATATCTCCCTAGGGATTGGAGATCTGTATATAGGTAGATCACCTACGCAGTAACAAAGAAACAAGAAGCATAATCGCAAGAGTATCTAAACACAAAAGAGAAAATAAAGAGAGAGAATATATGTAAGAACAACCTCGTATTAAGAAAGTTCTTTCTATATCAGTACTTTTTATTTGTACATTTATACGGTACAATTAGACACTAAAATTCTATTTGACAGAGCGATATTTATTAAGTTTTGGAATATCCTCCGGCGATACTTTGTACGTATCTTTTTCTTTTTTGTGTGTGGCTATGAGGCATTATTTTTTGCCGTCTTCACGTTGGATCACCTTGTTGTCAGATGAGCCGCGTCGGCCCAGCTCCAACATCTCTCGAAGTTGACATCGATTTCTTTTGTTGTTGTTGAAGATTCCAAAGTCAGAAATGGACCCCACGAACCAATCGATGTATTGAGCTACTATATGTAACGCCCCATCCTTGCACAGTGCAGAGACGAACGGGTACTTCAGCACGTCCCAAAGAAAATTGGAAGGAGATATGGCGGATGGATGCAAAGGTAAGAGTACATGATATGACCTCAACTCTTTTCTTCTTCGTGTATCTCCGTTCTTTTGCTAGATTTCATCCGGACACCATCACCGTTCCAATTCCCATCCTATTATCACATGTTGATTTATTTTCTAAAGTGGGAATATGGAGGGAAATTTGTCAAACAATTCTAAATTTGTTGTATATTTATCAATTCGATCATAAACTTTTCAATCTTATTAATTGAGTCTATTAAACTAATTTTGGGTGTAAATCACTGACGTATATGCCAATGGTGCCACGTAAGAGGCTGGCAAAAGGAAGAAGAAAGGAATACAAAAAAGCAAGCTAGTCAGAAAAATAATGAAAAATTGAAAAAAATTCGCGAATTGTTGCCAAATTTGACCGGATGAATTTAATTTGTAAAATTGAAAGGTTTATAACTGATTTGCCAAAAATATAATAAGTTTATGACCTTTGGGATAATTTTCCCAAATGAGGATGATCTTGAAGATGGACATAGTTTCCATTAAGTGGATGCATAAAAAATCGCAATTTCTAATTCATTAGTCATTTTTTTTTTGGGTTTAATGAGGTTTAGAGGAAGCTTAATAAGCTTTGAGATTGGGCCTTCACACCTGAATCCCTAGATTATTAGAATAGAAAAAATTTAAGCCTTCTCCATTTATTATGTATGCTTAATAAGTATCCTAGGCAACTCTTTAAAAAGACACAATTTATGAATTTGTTTATTCCGTCTGTCATTGCATAAATAATTCATGAAAGCCAAATGGAAAATAATAAATAGAATAAGTCTTGATATATAAAATAAGGTGGCAAACTATTTTTGGATCCTATATGTGATCTAGTTATTCTCTTTTTCAAGAACAATTTGCTACATCATTTAGTTATGTTAAATCCTAGGCTCGACAATCACCTAACTGCAGCTGACCAGCGAGTTTTGACGCTCTTTCCTTTGCCTTCTACTTGGCCTTGTGAGATTGATATCCAGCAGGTAAAGAGCAAATGGCCGGAGCTGGTGGGAGTCGAAGGACGTGTTGCGGCGGCGATGGTGGAGGCAGAAAACCCCAATGTGAAGGCCGCGGTTGTTCCGGAAGGATACGGTGTCGCCGATGATTTTGTGTGCACAAGGGTTTGGATCTGGGTTAACAAAAGCTGGATATGTCTTCGAAGTTCCTATTATTGGTTAGGGCCTCGGAAATGACCCATTTCCATCCATATCAACCTTGGTTGTCTCTTGGATCATATTTAACTGAAAATAAAATTGTAACTACATGAATAAACAAAGAAGGGAAATGGTGGAAATACTCTAATCTGTGATAATAGCACTAGTGTGGATGAAGGATCTTTCTCTCATCATTTGGGAAATTTTGGTTTGTAAAAGATTGGGGATGATTCTAGGGTTCAGTCAAGGAAAAATAAGTTTTCTCTAATCAGTAAATTTCTAAATTTCATGATAAATTTCAAATAACTTTGGTAAAAAAAGTATATGCGTAACTTAATTATCAAGTAACTGGTTAGCAAGTCACCCATATTATCAAAAATTTACCAACATCCAAAATATTTAGTGACTCACCAACTCCTCTAAAATTTTACAAGCCTAGTAACTAAATCCTCAACACTATTTATTTACCAACATTCTAATAAGTCACTAACTTACCGACTGTTTTGAAATTTTACAAATTTGGTTTGGAAAATACCAACTTTATATACCGACATTCCATTAAAATTAGTAAGTCCTCAACTTTTTTTCTTTTTTCGAATTTTAACAAGTGTGTTTAGTAAACTACCTTGTTGCTCCTCCCATTTTATTTTCTTTTATCACTCATGTAAGCGAAACATAGCCGATTCATTTCATCCTAAATTGAATTAGGCCTGCAGATTCTATGTCATCCTTTGAAGACCACTTTTCATGTTCACTTGTGTAGAATGGAGTGGTTTTGTTGAGGACATTTTGACCGGTGTCATGGACCTACTTGAAATCGATCACTCTTATGAGCATAAAATTAGCTTTGACCTATGAATATGAGACAAAAGGCTTTTCCTGCGAGCTCCTCGAGGATACTGATTTGTTTTGTTTTGTCAGTCTTTTGTGTTTGCATTTGCCATATTCATCATGTTATCTTCCTTGAATCTTCTTGACACTGCCTAGGGAATACTCAAGATCAAGTTTAATTGCTTTTCTTGATCATGAGTCCTCAGTTGCATAAGACAAATTAATAATCGCGATTATAATTTCTATACCCTTAAAATCACATCGCCACAGAAAGAATTGATCAAAATCCACGTTCCTTTCTTAGCGCTTAATTAAGCATTTCATTTATTTCTTTGTCTCATGATTTCTCGCCAATCGACCTACCCTATGGATTTTATGATTGGTAAAGGGGGTCAAAATATATATATATATATTTTTTATTGAGTCTTCTATTGCAAGTTGTTAGTGGCCAGGAAAGAACTCTTGTGTAGCTTCCTTCGTGATTAAGTAAATGCAAGGAAATGAGAAGGTGAAATTAAGAAATGAAGCTAGTCGTCAGCACATGCCTTCGGGGGCCAATGTTTACCAAGTCAAGGTCTGCATTTCACATGATAATTTTTTTTTTCCCAGAAATTGGAAGACTCGAGTGTCTGAAACAGAAGAACCAAATTTGAAGTATTCAAGGCCAATTCAAATGTGAATAATCAAAGCTCTTTTGGTTATTTTATTTGCGTGTTCTGTGTTCTAGAACTCATACTGAAACTGTAATCAAAACATCATTTCCCCTCTTCTTTTAAATTTCAAAAAGCCCACAAACACGTCTCCTCCTCTGCTGCGATTTCCCCCTCTTCTTTTAAATTTCAAGGAGCCCTTCCTTCTGCACATACACGTCTCCTCCTCTGCTGCTCTCTCCGGTTTGCACGCGTCTCCTCCTCTGCTGCACGTCTGCTGCACTGCGCCTTGTCCTCTTCTTTCTTCTTCTCTGTGCTGCGACATGGAACGTCGGGCTAAGATTACCATCTTGCCCGACGTCACGAGAGACGACAGTCTTCAAACTCTGGTGAACAATCTCAGTATAATCTTGGAATCAGTCTTTTCTGGTGAGCTTTCCTTACTTTCGTCCACTTCTTGAAAAAAACTCAAAAAACATCATTGAAGATACTTTCGGAAGTCTTTGGAAAGGCTTGATTACAAAGATAGGGAAGACTGCTCGAACAGACTAGCTGCAACGGGGATTCCTTACTCGCCATCATCCTTTAGATTGCCGCTTCTCTCGTGACTTATTGGGAAAAAAAACTACTTCAACAACCATGGACATCTTATTTTACGCCATAATGGGTGCTTCCATGTTCGGATTGTCATTTTCTCTCACCAACAAATGGTACCAGTGCGAGAGCCGTGGGACTCGTATTTGCACTATTTGCTGTCTTTCTCATTGTGGTCTTCTTAATCGTTGGCAGAACTAAATGAGCCGATACGAATATTATTAGGACAATTCTTTTTCTTTTGTTTCGAGCATGGTGGAAACTCATGGAATAAGAAATAATTGTTTCACTACTATAACAAAATGACATAACATAGTCGTAGGAGGAGGTTTGGTGTTGGTGGAGGAGTACAAGAACATGGAGTTTATTCTCAACCCACACACATTTACATGGATGAGTTGCACTGTTGGGTATTTGCGGAAACGTGTGAAATATGACTAGGAAATATGGATGTATTTTTGAAAAGATTATTTGGCAAAGGAAGCACAAGGGAAAAATAAGAAAACTTTTATTAATTGGTAAGTAATACAAGGAGTTGAAGTTGGTCCGAAAGGAGAATTTTTCTAGTTTTTCTACTACAACACGGAGGAGATGTCCACCAAGTCCTATTTATAGGCGTGGTACATTGACTCTTCTTGACCAACTTAGACACCTAGATGACTGTAGACAATTCTTTAGTCTTCAACTTTGACTTGGACTTGCTTTTGTCTTGTATCCCACGTCTAGATTCTTCTCCATTCTTCAGCTCACTATTTTTTACTTTTTCCAAGGTTTCTTTTGCTGCTGCTTGCTTGCTGACTTGGACAAGTTGCCACAAAGGCTTTTCTTCTTAATTAAATATTCTTCATTCTTAAACACTAGTTGATTCTAGAGTTTTTCAAAATGGATCATAGTTCAACACATTTCATCTCCCACCCCACCAATTTTTGCTTACAAAAACTTTGCTGTCTTGCAACTACAAACAACAATATGGAAATTGAACTTTAAAAGTGGCAATCGACATCACCAACAAAAACCAAGCATTTTTCCATTATGTTGATATCTAAATTTTGACTAAGTATTAAGATTTAAATTACCTAGAAAATTAGGGACTAATTTGGCCCTAACAAAAAGGATTTTTGCACCACCTAAATATTAATATTATTTACCTTTTACTAAGTTTAATTTCCCTTATTTTACACGTTTTTTTTCTTCGGATAATTATTTAAAAAAAAGAAAAAAGAGAGGAGGGAGGCCCACACAGGCTGGGCCTTTGCGCCCAGCTCCCTTTTATTTTCTTCTCATGGGTTCGGGCCCATTTGGCCCCCTCACCCTCACGGCCCGGCCCGGCCGGGCCCTCTCCATCTTCTTCTTCCTTTCTTCTTCTTCCCTGCACGCGTGAAGCAAGCAGAGCAGAGCAGCAAGGAGGCCATAGCCGGCGACGGATGGGACGCTTCGCGGGCGCCATCAATGCCGCCGAATGGAGCAGCGCGAGATCCGGCGAAGGATCCGGACGTCTTCATTGCCGAGCAGGCGTAGCCGAAAGCGACACCGGTTCGGCCAAGAGGGAGGCCGGTCGGCGTACCGAGGACCGGCAGCCAAGCCTCCGTCGACCGGGCCATCCTCAGCCTATAAATAGAGGCGAACGAAGCAGCTGCCAGAGGAGGAGAAATCCGAAGGGGAAAAAAAAAAAAAACAGATCTGAGAGGGAAGAGAGGAAAAACCAGAGAAGAGAGATCTGGAGGGAGAGAAAAAAATCGAGAGAAACCGAGGGAGTAGAAGGTAGAGAGCGTCTAAGCCTCCGGCGAGCACCGGCAGCCTCCCTTCCCGAGCCGACAGGTGGGGGTTGCTCTGTATTTCATTTTCTGCTTTCGTTTGTTCGAGTTCGGGGTCGGCTCCCGAGGATCTCGGTTCGGGGATGTGCGAGGCAGACGAAGGCAGCTCGGTTTCCGAGCTTGTCCGCTGTCCGACGCCACGAGCCGCGTAGGAAACCTTCGCCGACCCCCTACTGAGTTGCTGCGTGTGTCGCCGTCGTCGGTTTCGCCTCCTGTCCGAGCAAGTTGCCCTGTCCAAGTCACGCACGCCGTTTGCCCCTGTAAAAATTTTCTTTGCTCCGCCTCTTTCGGCCGGATCTGAGCCGACGGTGCCCAGCCGTCCCCCGTCGAGGTGGACCTGCGATGTGGGGATTTCTGGGCGCCGGTCGGTTGTTCGGCTCGACGTGCATTACACAACCCCCGGCCCCTTTTTTTGGCTGCCTTCGGCCTTTGCTCAGGAGGGAGTCCTCCGGGTCGGTCCCTGCTCACGGCGGCCGCCGCCTTGATGCGACCGGGCAGTCTCGGACCGACCATCCGCTCCACGACACCTGAGACGACGCCAAGGTAAGCCCTCGGCTGGGCGGAGGAGAGGGGGCGACGCTTGAAGTCGCCGTCTCGGTCGCCGCAGGGGAGCCGCGGCGAAGGAAGAGCAACCCGGGTCAGCTTGCGGGTTTGCCTGACCCGGTTTTCTTTGTTTCTGGGCTAGGGTTTTGGGTCTAATGGGCCATACTTGGCTTGGTGGGCTGTTTTTTTTAAATCAATAATGGGCTCAACTTTGTTTTATTGGGCTTGGATTAGAGCATATTGGGCTGGACTCTTGGACGAACCGGATCGGCTCCAACCCGGAAATCTGACCCGGTTCCCTTTTATAATAATTAAAAAAAGAATTTCGAAATAAAAAATAAAAAAATATAATTTTTAGAAAAATCAGAAAATCCGAAAAATATGTTTATAATTTCCAAAAATATCAGAAAATCCAAAAAATATTTTTTAATTAAAAAAATCAAAAATCTTAAAATATTTTATATTTTTCAGAAAAACAACAAAAATCTAAAAATATTTCACATTTTCTAATAAACCAAAAAACTCAATTAGATACTGGAAGGGTATTAGTGATTAATTAATGTAATCACGTTCTCGGTTTTAGTTTATTTGGTTGCGTAAGAGTAAAATATTTCTCTCGATATTTTATTTGGGTTTTTAATTGACCCACCATAAATTGGTTAGTGGCGACTTTTTTAAAAAATGAAATTGAATTGCAAGTTAAAAACTCGAACTTTAAGTCGTGAATTGTTGGGACTTGATAGAGCGGGCTAAAACCCTGATAAAGGCATTTAGTCGAGCCATTAGCCTCTTGGGACGCGAGAGGGAGGTCACGACACACTACATGAGGTTATTACGCTTTTAAGAAGTAGTGAATCATCATTAGGGACCAAGGCAATGAAGACAATGATGAAGAAGTAAAGAATTGAAGGCCCGACTTCTAGGGTTTGGTAAGGATGATCATCACTAGGCCAATCACCTTGCTCTTATCAAGCAATAGGTCTAATGGTTGCCCACAATTAGAATAGTCATTCATAAAAGACATAACACATATGGAGCAACCAGTTATGAAACCAGTAATCATCCAATTATCCTAAAAGAGGATAACTGTAGCATCCCCAGCATGACAGCACATGAAATTGATAATAGAAGAGCATACTGTAATTGGCTGCTTCACCTGTACATCCTATTATGGCTGGCTTGGTGAAATCAGAGGATGTTTTTCCTCTCCATGCAAATTCACAAGGAAATTATGAAAAGATAGCAGAGTTTCATAAAACCATTCCAATGAATCATGTTCAAGTAAGATCAATTCCATCACTTTTATTTGTTGGTATAACATCGCAAATTCACCTGTAAAGATTTTAGTCTTGAAATGACACGAACAGGAAAACAAGAGAGCAATGCAGAGCAAACCAACTCTTGGAGACTGGTTAAAAATTAAATACCATTTTTTAGGCCAATCTCATCAATAACTAGCAACTACTTCCCATAAAAACTAGAGTTAACAAAAGTGAACATGCACTTAGACGGCAATTTCAGAGTTTTTCATCTATTAGTAGTTAATGCATTTACTTTCAAGGACTTCATGGCCAACAAGACTTTCAGTTTCTTAACTAGAATTATTGACTGCAGAGTTTATGCCAACTTAGCTTCAACTATTAAATGTTGAGCAGGTAGGACAACTCACTTCAGAGAATTAGGAACTCTCTGATGAATTGGCATGTAGAAAAGGACAATTTCATCGTCTATGCAGAAGTTCGGTTTCATTATCTTGACTCTTCCCAAGTATTGATCAACGGAATTTTTTTGTCGACCTTTTGCCTTTTCCAAGAAATTAAAAGAACAGAAGTTCAACAAATTGATGGGGCAGAAGCTTTTTTAAAGGAGAAAACAACCAAGAAAAAACCAATAATTTGGAAATAAGACTTCCAGCTCTTTTGTACTCTTTCTCCACCCTTTTGCTCTTTAAAACAAAAAAGAGCAGATTATCCTTTTCCTAGGTTCTGGCAAACCACCTCAGGTGGCTATAGCTTTTTTTTTTTTTTTTTTTTTTGAACGAGGAAACTATGTTGCATATACATGATTGACAAAATAATGTCAAATTTAACTGAAAAAGCAGCAAAGAGGATTAACATTTATATCTATTGCAACTGAGGAAATAACTAGTTGTCTAATGGACCCTGGCAATATCATGAGGTTATAACCTTTATGAAGTCACGAGGCCAACGGCAAGTTTCTAAAAAAAGATTCTCAAGGATTTTGAAACATTATATCAAGTGAGTCTCACATGTCAAGTATATATGAGTTAGGCTCATATGTATTGTGATAGATGACATTAGACTGTAGGAGAATCAATGGGACGGAGCCACATTTGGTGAAAATCACAGCTGTTATGACCACTTTGAATCTTTGATAAGAGCTGCTCTTTTCCCTCCCTCTAGAAAGCCTTACCAAAGACTTACTGTGAATGGGCTCCAGTAACATCTATAGAGGCATCAATGCTGGTTGTCCTTCCTCCATGTTGTATATCTTTTTGAGCTTCGGTGGTTTTTACACGTTGTTTAGATACAATCAATGCGCTAAATCATCTAACGGAATGACTTTCCCCATTTCATTTCCTCTAGATGTCTCTACAAATAATCTCGATCATTTTATCAAAGGTTGAGATTTGTCGAGACATCAATACAAGAGCTTGAAATAATCCAAAGTAGGCCAAATACAAGAGCTCCTGCGACATTTTGCACCATTGCTTCCTACTCGTGGGCATGTATTTTGCTTCTGTATTGACCAAAGGCAGTCAAGTGTCGGGCCGGAGTCAAGACCGCGTCACTTCCTCACCACCCGATTCGATCTTTTGTATGATTGAGTATGTTGAAGTGGCAGGACCAATGGTATGTTTGGCCTAGTGATTGATGGTAGCATTTTGCGCAAAAAAATAAACAGCAACAGAATCGATCATCAATTTACTAGAAATAAGTGCACGGCGCGGCGTGCATTTTACGAACGAATCTGAATAGTATTGTTCTTGCGGATAGTTGTTAGTTAATGGCAAACTCCAATCCACAGCTTCCACTTCCACGTTTATAGGTGATTCTCATCAGTTTCCCCCATTTCATCTCTCTACTGTCAATGATATTGGTGCACACAGTGGCAACCTCGGGCAAGCTGCAAGAGCGACCCTAGTCCGCGACGGGTCACCAGCCATGGCCAAGCACTTGCCACAAGCAAAAGGAATAGAAAAGGAAAAAAGAGAGTAAAAAGGGGCAAAAATTAATAATTAAAAAATTATCTATGTCAATATTAATTATACCACATAGGACAATTGGTGTCCACATAAGTAATTTCCCACTTAAATTGGCCAAATGGATATAATTGGTACCAATTTGAAAATGGTTTATATTTAAATGTAATAGATGTAGAATTTTTGGGTACTTTCTATTTAAAGGAGTGAACCAACTTGACACTGAGCGAGAGTGGCCAAGCTTGATCCGGACACCGTCGACCATGGCTAGAAGCGGCAGTGAGCACCCGACCATGGTCCCACTACTTGGTTCAAGTCATGTTTACTCCGTGATGAAACGAAATGGACTATTTGGGCCGTAAAAATCATGTAAATTGATGAGCCTTAACATATTTCCAAGACAATACTTCCACTCTTTCTGGTTTTTAAACAAGCGCCTTCCCATTATCAAGTTCGACAAAGTCTAATACAATTACTAATTACTCCCTTACGAGTAGAACTTTACGACATCGGTTACTAGATACTCTCAAACATCACGTGACGATTTTCCCCCGTTTATAGAAAATGGTGGGCTCAACAAATAATAAAAAGGAGAGAGAATAGAGTGTGGTCACACCGAATGATAATTACCGCCGAGTGAAATATATATGGCTAATCTACGTTCCATTTTACAAGAGCTATTTCAACTACATGAGCATGTAATATCAACGAGGATGGCACCATTTTCATTCACCAAGTAGTCACCAAACTGGACGCACACAAGACTTTATTCGCGTTTAGTCATTGCATGGCCGAATACGCACAAAAACATTTGGAAAAAGGTACAAATTTGTATAACCCTAATTATTAAGAGATGTCCGAATATGATTTAACACTCTTTGACTTGAAAATCGACAAGCTTCGATTCTTGTTTGTAATCACGTTGAAAAAATGATGCTTTGTTAATTAATTCAACATGAATTGTTTTGTCAATGGCATTCATATCCCCATTCGACAAAAATGTCACAGGAGCTCTCAATAAGTGGATTTGGCCATCTCATTTTGGATGATTTCAAGTGTGTGATTTGAGTTCAAATTTTATTGATGTCTTGAAGATAATTCAGTGCTCTAAAATTTTGATAAAATAATCTTGTAAATTTGATTATTTGTGCCATGGTAGACATCAAGAGAAAATCAAATGGAGAAAGTCATTCAATGGCGTTAGATGATATAGTGATTGAGATTATTTGTTGAGACATTTATGACTTCCGTCAATATTAATTCTATGTTTTGACTATGGCTTGTTTTGTATATGGCTTTACTTTTTTTTTTGGCTCTTTTTTTTTATGGGTTTTTACCCCCTGGTGCCCTATGGTTGAACTTTTTATCTATTAAAAATGAAAAAGATATCGAAAGAAGGATCTTCCAATGCATGCTTGTAATTGGTCAACGTACATTGAAGTGCTGCACTATATTTTCTTATAATTCTTCATGGTCCTTCCTGCAATTAGACTATGGAAGCCTAGGTAGGTAATTTTTATTTCGCATAATCCTTTTTTTCTACTTCCCGCATAAAAATTGGATAGTTTGTTGTTGTCGAAGATTCCACTGCGCATCTTAGCTATATTCCTATCCATCAGGTGGTGATTGTCTGTCCTTTCAGGTTCATGAGACCTATGCATTGAAATTTCCGGCAAGATAAACCAATCAAGCCAAATATTCAGAAGTAGAACTCGGCAAGGTTTTTCTTCCTTGATTAGAAAACCTACTAGACAGCCCAAGGCTTGTTTGGCTATGGTTTTGAAGAAGCAAATAAAGCCAATTCGATGAATTGATTCTCTGGATTTTACTTATAAAAGCAGACACTAAATGTGAATGAAAAGGGATAGACAATCGGCAGAATGGAGACGACCACACTTAATAAGAGGGAATAGGGGGGGATTGTTGAGACATGGTAGATTTTGCAATAATTGGGACAATGTTGAATGAGAAAAATTATTGTCCACAAGAGAGAAAGAAAATAAAGAAGTAGTTGGGGTTATGGATTACGTAGAAATTAGTAATTCATATGTAATATAGTCATCAATTCAAAGATTTTATTACATGCCATACTTGATCTCATAATATATGGTATTCTCCGTCTTAAGTTATCTGCATCCAATCCTACTTCTTAAGTAAACGAATGAAACATAAGGGATATGTATGACGTAAGTTTCCCTGTGTTAAATAAATTTTTAACTTACCCGGAAAAGGGAATATGTAAGCAGTCTATGTACTTTATGTTCCTGCCTCTGTATTTAATAGAATGCTTTTCTTGCAGTTGTGCTCCAGAATTGGTGGGACTGCTGCCTGAGCTGAATGATGCAGTTGAAGAGCTTGAAAGCAGAATGAATTTGCTTCTAAGCAAGGTATTCATTCCTCTGTCAAAGGGGCATGTGCGAACAGAAGATAGGGGAGAGAGAAAACAAATGGAGTGAGGAAAGGACAGGGCGTGTCCTGTTTTGTGCAGCAGAGATGTGCAGCAAAGAAGAGAACATTGCCCAGTTTTGTGCAGAAGAGAAGAGAACATATGGAGTGAGGAAAAGACGAGGTGGCTTGGTCGAAAGTGTTCAAAATATTTTGAGAGGGTTTTTTGAAATTTGGAAAATAAGGATTTTCAAAAAAGAGGGGAGAGTTTTTGAAATCGTGTCGGTAGTGGAGTGGGCAGGGGTCTTTTTTTTCTTTCTTTTTTTTTTCCCTCTTTCGAATATTTTAAAATCCTAAAATTTCCTTTTATGTGGGATTGTAGAATTGTTTATATTCCATATTCAGTATGGATATACGAGGTAGAAAAGGCAGAGCAGATCCTCCTCTTCCCCCTCGTTCGTTTTGTTTCTCCCCATGGATCTGAAGAAGCCGCCGCCGCTTGATCCCGGCTCCCAAAGCGTCGATCCCCATCCTCCTCCCATGGATCTGGAGGAGCCGCCGCTCGATTCCTTCCCTAGAAGGAAGAAAAGGCAGAGCAGATCCTACTCTTTCCCCTCGTTCGTTTTGTATCTCCCCATGGATCTGAAGAAGCCGCCGCCGCTTGATCCCGGCTCCCAAAGCGTCGATCCCCATCCTCCTCATCATCAGGATCAGGATGACTTCATCCTGGCATACATTTTAAAGGTCGCCTGTGCAATGGTCGCTGCTTACTGTTATCTTATCGTTTATCTTCCGACGTCCATCATCAGGAGAGACTTGTTTGCCGTCGGATTGCTAGGGTTTTCCATCGAGCTCACCTTCGTATCCTCTTCTGTCTCGGCCATCTTGTTCTACTTCGGGAAGGTGGGAGTCGTTGAGAGATTCTGCCGATGGACTTCCATGGTTGGCATGGCTGCAGTTCTAGTCTCACTCCCGAAGTTCTTGGTGGCTATCTGTCCATGGTGAAGAAGGCAAATCATCAATTAAGATTACATAATTGAAATAGCTTAATCCTAAAATTCGAAATGGAATCATGAGGCATTTGCTAAGCATTTTTAATAATGAACCATTTGATCTTCAAAATGTTGATTAAGGATATTACAAAAAATTAAGCGCATTAAAAATCGTAACCTTTGTTTTTTTTTTTAATGGTATTGGCATTTAATGTTGATTATAAAATTGATATATCAAGTAATACACTAGATTTTTATTAGGTATATTAGGAATTTGGTGAAGTAACCATTTGCACTCTGTCACGTCACTTGAGAAATCTAATTTATAGGTAGATTTTAAAGTGTGCATCATTGTTCTCGGTTTTTTAGCACGTGTTAGATAAGACACTTTTTGACAAAACTCAATGGTAATAGGGCCTATAGACTCGCCCGTTCTTCCGTGAAATAAAAGTGGTAGGTCAAATTTTGGTCTAATTTGAGAATATGACCTGTTTATGATGCCCTACAAAAGGGGGCAAAATGGGTTTGGATGTACATACATGTGTTTAAATGTATCTAGACATGCCATGTCAATTCTAATAGTATATATAAACCTATATTAATTAAACGTGTCTAGATGCACTATAAACAAGCTAACAGGTCTAGACCATACACAATATACTTATTATTTGTGTTAAAGCAGACGTACCCATTCAAGACATGATTGCGTTTGACAATCGTCTGCCCTAAGTAGTTATTGTGGAGAATACATCGTAGATATCCGGCACGAAATCTGAAATCTCACGCCTCTGCGAAATTTCAATTGAGAAGGTCGGACAGACTTGTGGGGTGCCGGCTCCAAGTAAGCTTTTTCCTGTTGGCTGGACTCTCAAATGACTGTTTATTTGCTTGAGAGTTTCCGATCCCGTTCGCTTTCTCCTACCTTGGAACCCGCGCACGCCATCTCCATCTCCTACCCAAACTTGATGTCTTAACCAAACATTAGACGGCCACAATATTAAAAAAAAGCAACCCGAACAACTGGTCAAAGACCCAGAAAGCATACCGAGTCCTTTGCTTCCAAGAAAGCACTTCTTGTCGTCTCTCGCGCATCCCAACTATTCATTCACTTATCAGTTTTAGATGGGAGGGGAAGGTTCAGGGTGGGGTACCGTCTGCCAAATTTCATCGTATCCGCACTCCGTCGGTGGTACGTCATCGATCCTTACAAAGGAAACGAAGACAAAAGAGAGAGATCGTACATTAAACGTATCTTTCTTCCGTTCACTCGCCGTATTAAGTCGACAATCTACTACGTTGTGATTTTGCCGTTCCAGATGTTCACGTTTTCCCAGAGGCCGTTCTGCCTCGTGAGGTAGAAACTTTCACACGCGCACTGAAATTTCTCGAGCTAAAAATTTTGGAGATAGCCCCCACGGCCTAGCCACACACGTCATCTCAATTCAAGCGTCCTCTCGCTTTAGGATCGAAACAGGGACAAAGAAAGTCTTTAGGTTCGTGAGTAGCTAAAGTGGGAAGGAGTAATGGCCTTGCTTTTTGAACGAGAAAAAAGAGAGGGCGGGACTGTAATTCCAAGGGAGACAGCGGTGGCAATCTGGTAACTATGGAGTCATAATTCCGAGGGAAAGAGAGACAGGGCAGGTGACAATGATGAGGTTTTGGCAAGACCAAGAGGGAGAAGAAAATGGGGGGAGCGGTGGGTAATCATAGGTGCTGTCTTGGGAAGAGGGAGCCCCCCATTGGGTGGGGGTGGGGGTGGGGGTGGTGGTGGTGGTGGGACTGATGAAGAAAAAGTTGACAAAAAATAATGTAGAAATTTTGGATGTGGGACGTAACAATGACCCAGAATGATGGAGTTTTCCCCTGCTTTTACTCGTGTGCTGCTTCGCTTTTTTGAACGAGCCCGGGAGGGTTGACGATCCACTGCTCCCTGTTTCACCCTCTATCTCCATCACGTTTCTTCCCGGCTTTGCGCTTAAGTCTATGAGATTCTGGCGCAGCTTCTGAATGCGTTAGGTCCAACGTCAATGAGCTCCACCGGATTGCCATCCACCAGCAAGGGGATCACTGGAGCCGTATCCGATGCGAACGGAGCTGAACCAAGTCAGTGCTAACTCAGGAATTTATGTAGATCGAGGCTTAATATCCGCGTCTCCGACTTTACACAAATCACAGGCTAGTCGAGTTTCCGTCTGATAAGCCTCCTTTCTATCTTGAAGAGACCTCCATACATGTTCGGCCGGCCCTTCGTCTAACATTAGCGTCGTGGGTGCTGTACTCACATTTTGTGTTGCCGAGGAAAGAAAACTCATACCTCGTTTCAAGAGCAATTCTATTCAATTGGGCTTTTATTAAACTCGGCATCTCCATAGATGGTCGATTGCGCACTCCAAAAGTCGTCCTGCAAAAACACTCAAAGACAACCCCACATTGGATTTCTCATCGATAATTACCTCAGATTTAAACATTCCAGATAACTTTTTTTCGTGGTGCTTCGGGAGCAATCGAAATTCTCAACTTTGTTCTGTGGTCAACTGCATGTGAATTCGTGTAGAACAAACTTCACAAGCAACCTCATCCTGCCTTTTTCCTAATTAACTGTCCACGCCAAATCAAAATAGCTCTACTACGATATGCGTATTTGATTCCATAGAGTTCCACTTTTTGGTTCACGTATATATTTTGGCTGACGTAAATTTGCATATACTTTTCTCATAGTCATTGTATTTTCGGATTTTGATTGTTCTTGCCTTCAAATAAAAAGTACGAACTCAAACCTGCCTCAAACAATTTTTTTTTCCTTCAAACAAAATGAAAGGAAATGGAACCAACACGATGAAATCAAAGTGGCCAATCATGCATGTGTCTTGCCAGAAAGGGCTACCTAGGAATCCGAAACATATGAAAAAATCTTGCTCATTTCAATACCAAATCGTGGGGCTCTCTGAAATTCCCCCAACTCAATTAGGGGTGCTAAAAAGAATTTCTCTGTATATTCGGACAAAACATTCATCATGGTACCAACATGTTACACTGATTTGCATTCATCATGGTATCTCTCTCACTAAAATTTTAGCCTAGTATGTTCTTACGTCTTACATAAAAATCAAATCGTGAAATTGGGAATTCATCTGTTCATTCGGCCGGTCCATAGCTTCTTGTCGACGGCTCCCATCCTGAACACAGAAGCACGAAGCCGTGAGTTTCCATCGTACTCGAAACAAAAAGAAAAGGCATTGTATATTTTGGCCGACGTAAATTTGCATATACTTTTCTCATAGTCAATGTATTTTCGGATTTTGATTGTTCTTGCTTTCAAATAAAAGCACGAACTCAAACCTACCTAAAACAATTTTTTTTTTTTCCTTCAAACAAAATGAAAGGAAATGGAACCGACACGATGAAATCAAAGTGGCCAATCATGCATGTGTCTTGCCGAAAGGGCTACCTAGGAATCCGAAACATATGAAAAAATCTTGCTCATTTCAATACCAAATCGTGGGGCTCTCTGAAATTCCCCCAACTCGATTAGGGGTGCTAAAAAGAATTTCTCTGTATATTCGGACAAAACATTCATCATGGTACCAACATGTTACACTGATTTGCATTCATCATGGTATCTCTCTCACTAAAATTTTAGCCTAGTATGTTCTTACGTCTTACATAAAAATCAAATCGTGAAATTGGGAATTCATCTGTTCATTCGGCCGGTCCATAGCTTCTTGTCGACGGCTCCCATCCCGAACACGTAAGCACGAAGCCGTGAGTTTCCATCGTACTCGAAACAAAAAGAAAAGGCATTGTATATTTTGGCCGACGTAAATTTGCATATACTTTTCTCATAGTCATTTTATTTTCGGATTTTGATTGTTCTTGCTTTCAAATAAAAAGCACGAACTCAAACCTCGCCTAAAACAATTTTTTTTTTTCCTTCAAACAAAATGAAAGGAAATGGAACCGACACGATGAAATCAAAGTGGCCAATCATGCATGTGTCTTGCTAGAAAGGGCTACCTAGGAATCTGAAACATATGAAAAAATCTTGCTCATTAAAATACCAAATCGTGGGGCTCTCTGAAATTCCCCCAACTCGATTAGGGGTGCTAAAAAGAATTTCTCTCGTATATTCGGACAAAACATTCATCATGGTACCAACATGTTACACTGATTTGCATTCATCATGGTATCTCTCTCACTAAAATTTTAGCTTAGTATGTTCTTACGTCTTACCTAAAAATCAAATCGTGAAATTGGGAATTCATCTGTTCATTCGGCCGGTCCATAGCTTCTTGTCGACGGCTCCCATCCTGAACACAGAAGCACGAAGCCGTGAGTTTCCATCGTACTCGAAACAAAAAGAAAAGGCATTGTATATTTTGGCCGACGTAAATTTGCATATACTTTTCTCATAGTCATTGTATTTTCGGATTTTGATTGTTCTTGCTTTCAAATAAAAAGCACGAACTCAAACCTGCCTAAAACAATTTTTTTTTTCCTTCAAACAAAATGAAAGGAAATGGAACCGACACGATGAAATCAAAGTGGCCAATCATGCATGTGTCTTGCCGAAAGGGCTACCTAGGAATCTGAAACATATGAAAAATCTTGCTCATTTCAATACCAAATCGTGGGGCTCTCTCGAAATTCCCCCAACTCGATTAGGGGTGCTAAAAAGAATTTCTCTGTATATTCGGACAAAACATTCATCATGGTACCAACATGTTACACGATTTGCATTCATCATGGTATCTCTCCCACTAAAATTTTAGCCTAGTATGTTCTTACTTCTTACCTAAAAATCAAATCGTGAAATTGGGAATTCATCTGTTCATTCGGCCGGTCCACAGCTTCTTGCCGACGGCTCCCATCCTGAACACAGAAGCACGAAGCCGTGAGTTTCCATCGTACTCGAAACAAAAAGAAAATGCATTGTATATTTTGGCCGACGTAAATTTGCATATACTTTTCTCATAGTCATTGTATTTTCGGATTTTGATTGTTCTTGCTTTCAAATAAAAAGTACGAACTCAAACCTGCCTAAAACAATTTTTTTTTCCTTCAAACAAAATGAAAGGAAATGGAACCGACACGATGAAATCAAAGTGGCCAATCATGCATGTGTCTTGCCAGAAAGGGCTACCTAGGAATCTGAAACATATGAAAAACTCTTGCTCATTTCAATACCAAATCGTGGGGCTCTCTAAAATTCCCCCAACTCGATTAGGGGTGCTAAAAAGAATTTCTCTGTATATTCGGACAAAACATTCATCATGGTACCAACATGTAACACTGATTTGCATTCATCACGGTATCTCTACCACTAAAATTTTAGCCTAGTATGTTCTTACGTCTTACCTAAAAATCAAATCGTGAAATTGGGAATTCATCTGTTCATTCGGCCGGTCCATAGCTTCTTGCCGACGGCTCCCATCCTGAACACAGAAGCACGAAGCCGTGAGTTTCCATCGTACTCGAAACAAAAAGAAAAGGCATTGTATATTTTGGCCAACGTAAATTTGAATATACTTTTTTGATAGTTATTGTATTTTCGGATTTTGATTGTTCTTGCTTTCAAATAAAAAGTACGAACTCAAACCTGCCTAAAACAATTTTTTTTTCCTTCAAACAAAATGAAAGGAAATGGAACCGACACGATGAAATCAAAGTAGCCAATCATGCATGTGTCTTGCCAGAAAGGGCTACCTAGGAATCTGAAACATATGAAAAACTCTTGCTCATTTCAATACCAAATCGTAGGGCTCTCTAAAATTCCCCCAACTCGATTAGGGGTGCTAAAAAGAATTTCTCTGTATATTCGAACAAAACATTCATCATGGTACCAACATGTAACACTGATTTGCATTCATCATGGTATCTCTACCACTAAAATTTTAGCCTAGTATGTTCTTACGTCTTACCTAAAAATCAAATCGTGAAATTGGGAATTCATCTGTTCATTCGGCCGGTCCATAGCTTCTTGCCGACGGCTCCCATCCTGAACACGGAAGCAGGAAGCCGTGAGTTTCCATCGTACTCGAAACAAAAAGAAAAAAAGAAAAGGCATTGTATATTTTGGCCAACGTAAATTTGCATATACTTTTTTGATAGTTATTGTATTTTCGGATTTTGATTGTTCTTGCTTTCCAATAAAAAGTACGAACTCAAACCTGCCTAAAACAATTTTTCTTTTCCTTCAAACAAAATGAAAGGAAATGGAACCGACACGATGAAATCAAAGTGGCCAATCATGCATGTGTCTTGCCAGAAAGGGCTACCTAGGAATCTGAAACATATGAAAAACTCTTGCTCATTTCAATACCAAATCGTAGGGCTCTCTGAAATTTCCCCAACTCGATTAGGGGTGCTAAGAAGAATTTCTCTGTATATTCGGACAAAACATTCATCATGGTACCAACATGTTACACTGATTTGCATTCATCATGGTATCTCTCTCACTAAAATTTTAGCCTAGTATGCTCTTACGTCTTACCTAAAAATCAAATCGTGAAATTGGGAATTCATCTGTTCATTCGGCCGGTCCATAGCTTCTTGCCGACGGCTCCCATCCTGAACACAGAAGCACGAAGCCGTGAGTTTCCATCGTACTCGAAACAAAAAGAAAAGGCATTGTATATTTTGGCCGATGTAAATTTGCATATACTTTTTTGATAGTTATTGTATTTTCGGATTTTGATTGTTCTTGCTTTCAAATAAAAAGTACGAACTCAAACCTGCCTAAAACAATTTTTTTTTCCTTCAAACAAAATGAAAGGAAATGGAACCGACACGATGAAATCAAAGTGGCCAATCATGCATGTGTCTTGCCAGAAAGGGCTACCTAGGAATCTGAAACATATGAAAAACTCTTGCTCATTTCAATACCAAATCGTGGGGCTCTCTGAAATTCCCCCAACTCGATTAGGGGTGCTAAAAAGAATTTCTCTGTATATTCGGACAAAACATTCATCATGGTACCAACATGTAACACTGATTTGCATTCATCATGGTATCTCTATCACTAAAATTTTAGCCTAGTATGTTCTTACGTCTTACCTAAAAATCAAATCGTGAAATTGGGAATTCATCTGTTCATTCGGCCGGTCCATAGCTTCTTGCCGACGGCTCCCATCCTGAACACAGAAGCACGAAGCCGTGAGTTTCCATCGTACTCGAAACAAAAAGAAAAGGCATTGTATATTTTGGCCGACGTAAATTTGCATATACTTTTCTAATAGTTATTGTATTTTCAGATTTTGATTGTTCTTGCGTTCAAATAAAAAGTACGAACTCAAACCTGCCTCAAACAATTTTTTTTTTCCTTCAAACAAAATGAAAGGAAATGGAACCGACACGATGAAATCAAAGTGGCCAATCATGCATGTGTCTTGCCAGAAAGGGCTACCTAGGAATCTGAAACATATGAAAAACTCTTGCTCATTTCAATACCAAATCGTAGGGCTCTCTGAAATTCCCCCAACTCGATTAGGGGTGCTAAAAGAATTTCTCCCGTATATTCGACAAAACATTCATCATGGTACCAACATGTTACACTGATTTGCATTCATCATGGTATCTCTCCCACTAAAATTTTAGCCTAGTATGTTCTTACGTCTTACCTAAAAATCAAATCGTGAAATTGGGAATTCATCTGTTCATTCGGCCGGTCCATAGCTTCTTGCCAACGGCTCCCATCCTTAACACGGAAGCACGAAGCCGTGAGTTTCCATCGTACTCGAAACAAAAAGAAAAGGCATTGTATATTTTGGCCGACGTAAATTTGCATATACTTTTCTCATAGTCATTGTATTTTCGGATTTTGATTGTTCTTACTTTCAAATAAAAAGCACGAACTCAAACCTGCCTAAAACAATTTTTTTTTCCTTCAAACAAAATGAAAGGAAATGGAACCGACACGATGAAATCAAAGTGGCCAATCATGCATGTGTCTTGCCAGAAAGGGCTACCTAAGAATCCGAAACATATGAAAAGCTCTTGCTCATTTCAATACCAAATCGTAGGGCTCTCTGAAATTCCCCCAACTCGATTAAAGGTGCTAAAAAGAATTTCTCTGTATATTCGGACAAAACATTCGTCATCGTACCAACATGTTACACTGATTTGCATTCATCATGGTATCTCTCCCACTAAAATTTTAGCCTAGTATGTTCTTACGTCTTGCCTAAAATTGAAATCGTGAAATTGGGAATTCATCTGTTCATTCGACCGGTCCATAGCTTCTTGCCGACGGCTCCCATCTTGAACACAGAAGCACGAAGCCGTGAGTTTCCATCGCACTCGAAACAAAAAGAAAAGGCATTGTATATTCATACCAGCTAATTCAGCCGTGCCTCTGCCAACACACAGTAAGACCACAGTGAGAAGGAAGGCAACTAGTGCACACTTGAGTCCCGCAACTCCCATCCTCGTGCACCGGTACCATTGGCCGGCGATAGAAATTAATAATCCGATCGTCGAAGAACACATTATGGCGTAGAATAGGATGTCCATAATTGTTGAAGTAGTTCTTGTGTGTCCCCGAAGAGTCACGAGTGAAGCAGTTATCTGAAGAATGATGCCTAGTAAGCCTTCCCCCGATGCGAAGGGACTGGTTGAGGGTTCTTCCCTAACCAGATGGTACGAGCAGAAATGATGGTCCGATGCTGGCTGCTGGGGAAGATGAACTGAGGGCTGACGGTGATCGACAAAGGGGACCCGCCCCATCTCGAGTATGCGGTGGGGGGATCGCGACGAGGTGGGATGCCTTAAAGTGTTTAAAGAGAGACTACGGAATCGCATAGGGAGGACAGATGCGATACGAGCGAGAGTGTGCGACTCGCCGCGTGGAGATGAGGGACGTTGGTGCGTAGGGTTGGTTCTTTCATCGTCATTGACCGCAGCGTCGCCGTCGCCGTCGCCGTCTACATGATCGATGGATCCGCCAACGACGGCAAAACCGCCTTGCCTCGACCCACTCCACCCTCTCCATCGCACTGATACGAGATGAAAGGTTAATATTTTGATGTTTTTTGAGTTTTCCAGAAGTCGACGAAAGTAAAGAAAGCTCACCAGAAAAGAGTGATTCCAAGATTACATTGAGATTATTCACGAAAGTCTGAAGACTGTCGTCTCTCGTTACGTTGGGCAAGAGGGTAATCTTGGCCCGACGTTCCATGTCGCAGCACAGAGAAGAAAGAAGAGGACAAGGCACTCTGCAGAACAATTCCCTGCAGCAGATGTGCAACTCCTATTTGCAGTGGAGACGTGCAGCTCCTGTTTGCAGCGGAGACGTGCAGCAGGAGTGTAGCAGAGGAGGAGACGTGCAAACAGGAGTGCAGCAGAGGAGGAGACGTGCAAGAGGTTTTGTGCAGAAGGAAGGGCTTTTTGAAATTTAAAAGAAGAGGGGGAAATCGCAGCAGAGGAGGAGACGTGCAAGGAGAAAATATTCGGTGGTTAGCAACCACCATGTCATCAGCTGACGTGGTGTGCATGCTCCACTAAAAAAGTGACATCTGTCGATTGATATGGAATATGTTGCGGAAATTGAAAAATTAAAATCGGAAGGCGCGGGTGCTCTTTTCTCTCTCCTCTGCCAGACGACTGACACAAGGAAGCAATAAATGCTTGGCTCCCACTTAAAATTTCCGCCTTACCAAAAAAAAAAATTTCCGATTTTCTAAATCTTTGGTAGATAAAAGTAATTAAAGTGAAAGTTGGCTATTTCGTGCCTGCTCGAATGTGCTTTTATATTTTGATATTACATAGGGAAGACCCCATAGATATAAAGTCTTTTCTCGAACAATCCCTCAAAGCGGAGAAAATATTTAGTGATTAGAAAGCACCACGTCATCTGCCTATGTGGCACGCATGAGCTTTAGTGGCTCCACTCAGAGGGCGACATCTGGCGCGTGACATGGAATTAAAGAAAGAAATGGTAGCCATTTTTTTCTCTCTCCTCTGGCGTGATGGATTGAGAAGAAGCAGCATTTAATGCTGACATTTATTGCATTCTCTCTCCTCTGTAAAACAAAACACAAGGAGTCTTCCTCTTCACGTTCCCGCCCCTCTCTTCCTCTTCCGAGCCCATCACTCTCTCACCTCAAGTGCTCCCCTTCTCCTTCTTCTTTGCCTCTATTCTCATCGCCGTCGTCGACTTTCCGACTCCAGAAATAGCTGAGTGGCCTCTCAAACTCCTCTTCATCTTCTACTCCTTATTTGGTCCCGATTTCGAGCTCGGGTGAGTCACCAACTATTTTGAAGCGAAGGAGGCTTGCGAGACTGGATATCTTGGTGGTCACATTGAGTTTTGGGGTTTTGGCGTCGCCCGCAACACCCGCGAGGGATATTGCAGCCGAGGTGAGAGAGGTGTATGGTTCTGTGAGACCTCTCTTTCCTGTTCCGTTTTTTTTTTCCTTTTCTTTTGGCTTTGTTTGTGGTGGTGTCAACTCCCATTAGGGTGGTATGTTAAATCCTAGTGAAGTCCTAGAGATTGTTCTGCAGATATTGAGATTCCTGCTGAAAAGAAAAGAAAGCTGTCCGAGATTTCGAATAATGATGACTTGGGCACATCGAGGTTGCTGCTGAAACTAACAACCACAGTAGAGTGGAGGATCTTGACGAAGATGACGACGTTTTTTCATCTCTGATGGAGACTCAAGACACTAGCAAGAAGAGAAAGATGCACTAGTTCTCACATCCTAATTTTGTACCGACTGAGAGACTATTCTTCTGGCACATAGTTGTCGGTGTCCCATATAATCTATAGTCAATGGCTTGAGTTAGACGTAGCCTAATTGTCAAGCCGTGTACTTGATCTTAGATGTGAGAAGCCAACCCTCATTTTTGCACTAGAAAGTAGAAACGTGCAGAAGTAACTGAACTTGTAATGTGTGAATTAACAAAGCATGACACCCATTTTACTTATGATCCTTTGTTCACGTAATTGGCAGTTTCATGTCCATTTTCCAAATCTCTGAAGTTTGTGTAGGGTTCCAAACATAAAAAAACAAAAACAAAAAGTTTGTGCAGGGTTATTGCGCGTGCTTTGAACTTCAGCGGGCACTCGTGAAGCTCGGAAAAAGAAAGTGCGCAACAGATTAACATAACAGAAGTTTGCTTTGTGCTTGGCTTTTTTTGAACAACCATATCATCAACTGCACTTGATTTCATTGGACAGAGTCTTTACTAAGTAAGGGAGAAAGCTCATGAAAATATTTGATTGATTTCAAGCTTCTAATAAAGATATATATGACACGAGGTATGAAAATCTGGACTTTATGAAGGAAATCTGTCTCGATCCAATTTTGTCAAGGTCCAATTTTGTCGCCGATTCATTCAAATTTTGGTTTTTGTACAACGTGAACAAGTAGAGAGAGATGCCTCAAGTAATCTATGGTATCTACACACGGATGCAACTATCGAGACATTGGGTGCTGCTAGATGCACTTCGACATGGGTATGGAGGAAATGGTGCTCCTTTCCTCTTCAAGTACTTCATTTTCTTGACGGCATTATGCCAATCCCAAGCTCCCTGAAAATTTGAGAAGATTGCAAAGAATGAAAAAAGAAACTCCACCAGTTAAATCCAAGTGTCCGACATACGTAATTAGAATGGACCAACGTATGAAGGTTTGTAGTCTACTAGGAAGACCATGGACAGAATTTTCCTCCACTTTTTTCTTGCAAATATTTTGAGAAATTACAATAAAGCAAGCAATGTACCTACAGAGAGGGACGATTTCTTGCTTAAAGTCACGAGTCCAGAAAGATCACTTGATTTGTAAGGCAGTGATGGGATGAACCTCCTGCGCTCTCCTATGGTGTCTAGGCTGGCTTGTGACAAGCAAATATACTTCACTTTTCCCTCTTCCACCAACCTCTTCTCTTCCTTCACCTGCAAGCTCAACAGACCACCCCAAGGGAAGTTGACACCACCACGAGCAGAGCCAAAAGAAAAGGAAAAAAAAAGAGAGAGCTCTCACGGAACCATACACCTCTCTCACCTCCGCTGCAATTGTCGCCAAAACCCCATAACTCAGTACGACCACCAGGATATACAACCTTGCAAGCCTTCTTCGCTTCAAAATAGTTGTAGAGGAGTTTGAGAGGCCAGTTGGCCATTTCTGGAGCCGGAAAGTCGACGACGGTGATGAGAATAGAGGCGAAGAAGAAGGAGAAGGGGAGCGCTGAGGTGAGAGAGTGATGGGCTCAGAAGAAGAAGAAGAGAGAGGCGGGAATGTGAAGAGGAAGACTCCTCATATTTTGTTTCAAAGAGGAGAGAGAATGTAGTAAATGCCAGCATTAAATGCTGCTTTTTCCTAGTCAATCACACCAGAGGAGAGAGAAAAAAGTGGCTACTATTTCTTTCTTTAATTCCACGTCAGGCGCCAGATGTCGTCCTTTGAGTGGAGCCACTAAAGCTCATGCGTGCCACGTAGGCGAATGACGTGGTGCTTTCTAACCATTGAATATTTTCTCCTCAAAGGAGAAGCGAGACCTTTTTTAAAGTATCTCCCAAAGTGTACCCCTATGTTCCCATTGACCCACTTACTGTTGAGAAAACTCCTAGTTTTGATGCTAACAAAACAACGTATGAATGATATTTATATATCAATCTCTTGAAGGAAAAAGACACAGAATGACATAGGCTTTAAAGTCTGCTTGTTGCGAAGATAAAGCATAAGATGTCTAAGAGTCGACCGTACCCAGGCACGGAAAAACTCATCCAGACCGAGTTTTAAGTCTCCTGACCCGTCTGGCCGAGATTTTAAGTCGAATGAACCAGGAGGCGAAAATCTAGGCGGACTTCATTTAAGATTATCGAGACTTAAGATGAACCTACAAGATAAGATTACCAACGGTAGAGTATTTCACTTACCTTATTTATGTTGATTCTGTTATACTAATCTGATTGACAGGATCAATTAATGAGAAACTTCCAATGAAGAATAGAGTACTTATGGAAGCCCGTATTCTGGTTGTATGGGCGAACAGAATCTAAGGGGATCTGATCTACCCTCAACGGTCAAAAAGACTTGCCTTATAAAGTCTGTCCAAGAAAGGGAAGACAAAACTCTCAAGGAAAGAGCCAACGGTCGAGTGTGGCTTGGAGAGTATTTAAGGGTAGGTTGAGACTTAGGGGTAGGACGGATGAACATTATTCCAAAGCTGATTCAATTCTTCAATTGTTGTTCATAGTGCACATTTGAGTGATTTAGGTGTTTTACAAAAAGAGAGTGACTTAGTGAGACGGATCATCACCGAGTACAAACACTCGAGAGTGTGTAATCACCGTTGATCATATAGTGAAATACAGCCGATTGGCTGGTCGCTCGGAGAGTGGACGTAGGCTTATCAAAAGCCGAACCACTATAAACAATGTTTGCAATCTTCTCTAACTCTCTCTACTTGATGTCAGTTAGTTGATTCGAAAAGTTATATATATTTGATTGATTAATCTCTCTGCACCTATTCACCCCCCCTCTAGGTATTTATACTAGTTATATCAATTGATATCAGAGCCTCGTGCTCGAGATCTTGAAGTGTTTGTTACTTATGAGTTAAAGATCCTCTATGGCTAGTATTCTTGCACCAGGTTTAATTGAGGGGCAGAGCAACACTCGTCCACCATACTTCGACGGCAAGGATTACAATATCTGGAAGAATAAAATGAAGGTCTTTCTCAGGTCGAAAGATCCACTGGAATGGGATGTGGTTGATAGGGGAATTGAGCCCACTGTTAACGCCAGAAAGACGTCAAAGAGTACCGATGGGAAAGAAACAGAACCATCAGCCACTCTCTCTCCAGAAGAGATAACAAAGAGACAAACTATTGATGCAAAGGCTATTTACTCTCTATATTGTGCTTTATCACCTAATGAATATAATCGTATATCTTCTTGTGATACGGCAAAGGAAGTATGGGATAGACTACATGTGACATATGAAGGAACTGATCGTGTTAAGGAGACCAAAGTAAACATATTACTTGGCCAATACGAATCTTTTAAGTGAAGCATAGTGAATCCATAGAAGATATGTTCAGTCGTTTTACAGAAATTGTAAACGGATTGGCATATCAAGGACAGCCTGTTCTGGACCAATGAAGGTCAACAAACTTCGAGAGGACCGTCAAAAGAATGGAACAATGTGAAGACATCTATCGAGAAACTCTGCGAATTTCACCTCTAACGGTCGATGAGCTCGTTGGTACTCTGCAATCCCATGAGGCGGAAACAAATGAACGAGGAAGTGGAATCCGAGGTAAAAAGTCCATTGCTCTTAAGTCTAACACCGATTCGATGATACTGATTCGAGGAAGAATCGGACGACGAGGAACTTGCAGCTGCCGATCAAAAAGGTAAAGAAATTAAACGAAAAAGCAGGAAGTTCAACAACAGGAAACAAAAGGACAATGGACAACGCAAAACCGATGACGAGGATGATTATGCCAAAGATGTAATTTGCTTTGAGTGTAAGAAAAAGGGACATGTTAAATAGAATTGTCCCAAACTCAAAAAGAACAAAGGGAAATTCGAGAAGTACAAGAAGGCTCTCAAAGCTGAAACATAGAGTGACACAGAAGTCGAGGATAGTGAAAACGAATATGGAAACATCTGTCTTATGGCACACTCAGACTCAGACTCTGAAACAGATTCAGGCTCAGACTCAGACAGAGAGATCGAGGTAAATCATTCTGAGATTCCTATAGAAGTTTCACATTATATAAATGAACTTTGTTTTAATCTAAAATCTACTCGAAAAGGATCTCCAAATTAAAAAGGAAAATTACAAGTTGAATCAACAGAATGTTTCTTTGAAAGGAAAAGTGGATGATTTCAAAAGGAATTTTTGGAAATAAAGGAAAATCGAGAGTTTCTATTAAATGAGAATGAATCTATTAAAAAGGAACTTTTGGAAACAAAGGAAAATCGAAATTCTTTGCAAAAGCGAGAATGATTCTTTCAAAAAGGAATTCTTATATATTACCACAAAATTTTTTAAAGGATCAAAAACTCTACAGCATATACTTTCCATTCAAATTCCTTATTATGATAAGTCTGGACTTGGTTTTTATAAGAAAAATGATTCCCTGATTGATTTTCCTAAAGTCAAGGAAAGAATAAGACAAAGACCTTCTCGACAAGCTTATAGAAATCATTTCAAAAACAATTTTGTAAGACCTATTGGTAGAAACAATCTCAAATGTTCTAATTGTGGAGAAAGAGAACATTTTGAAAACAAATGTCCTAAAGTCTGGAGACTTGTTCAAAAGAAATTGATAGAAAAAGCTTATACTACTAACTTCAATGGACCCAAGAAAATTTGGGTACCAAAGAAAAAAATGAGTATATGTAAACATTGCGGGTAAGCTTCAAAAGTAAGAAGAAATGGTATTTGGACAAAGGATGTTCAAGACATATGACAGAAACTCAAAGATGTTCATTGGATACGAAAGAATCAAGGGAGGAACAGTTTCGTTTGGAGGAAACACCAAAGGAAACATTATAGGACTGAACTGTCAAGATCGGTAGCTTAATCATCAACAACGTTTCTCTAGTCAAAGGATTAAACTACAATCTTCGAGCATCGGCCCGCTTATGTGATGCCGGCTTCGAATAAACTTCAAAGAGAACCTATGTTCGGAACAAGCAATGACTCTTCACGACTTTCACCGGACGAAGACATGTGAACATTTATCTTCCTCGGACATAAATGAAGATACTCGCGAAATGTCTATTATCACCAAGATGAAGCGAAAGCGTTATGTGGCACCGCAAACTTGGGCATGTCGGCATGAAACAAATCTCCAAGCTTGCTAGCAAAAAGCTTGTTCGTGGCCATCTTCACTAAGTTACAAGAAAACGAGCTTTGCTCGCATGTACACTGGGAAAACAGGTAAGAAGCTCTTTCAAATCTACAAAACAAATTTCTACTAATCGTGTATTACAGCTTCTTCACATGGACTTATTTGGACCAACCAGAACCAAAAGCATTGGAGGTAAGAAATACTGTTTTGTGATAGTAGATGATTACTCTCGATTCACATGGGTATATTTTCTAGCAAATAAAGGAGATACCTTCTCACATTTCTCAACATTTGCAAAGAGGATCCAAAATGAAAAAGGTTACTCTATTTCAAGTATCAAAATAGATCATGGGGGAGAATTTGAGAATCAAGACTTCTCAAACTTTTGTGACAAAAATGGCATACAACATACATTTTCATCTCCTTACACTCCAGAACAAAATGGAGTTGTGGAAAGAAAGAATAGGTCTTTGCAAGAAATGGCCAGAACATTGCTTATAGAAAGCAATGTGGCAACTCGGTTCTGGGCAGAAGCAGTTTCTACTTCTTGCCATATTATTAACAGAGTGTTTCTTAGACCAATTCTTGAGAAAACGCCCTATGAGATTTTCAAAGGAAGAAAACCTATTGTTTCCTACTTTCGAATCTTTGGTTGTCTATGCTTTATCCTTAAAAATGTTAATCATCAACCTAGTAAGTTTGAAGAAAGGTCAGATGAAGGTATTTTTCTGGGCTATTCAAACTCTAGTAAAGCATATAGAGTGTTCAACAAGAACACTTAGACAATGGAAGAATCCATGAACGTAAAGTTTCTGGAGAAAGAAGTTTCAAAACAGAGCAGTTCAATAAATGAAGAATCAGAATCAAATGCAGCTATTGAAAGATCTGGTCTCAACAAAGAAGCGAGAATCTTCCCAGAAAACAAAAAGAAGCAACTCATGAAGAACGACTAACTCAACTTGATACTCCCCGCATCGCGAAGATTATGATAATAATGAAGTTCCAAACAACTGGAAGCATAAGTCCAATCATCCCAAGGAGCTTGTGATTGGAAACATCAACGAAGGAATTCAAACCAGATCAAGAAACAAAAAGGTCACAGGTATTGTTGCACTGATCTCTGAAATTGAACCCAAAGGAATTAATGAAGCACTGGAAAATGAAAGCTGGATAGAAGCAATGCAAGACGAGCTTCAACAGTTCAAGAGAAATGATGTATGGGAATTGGTACCCAAACCAAAAGGACGAACTATCATTGGAACTAAATGGATTTTCAGAAACAAAGTCAATGAACTTGGAAAAGTCACCAGAAACAAGGCAAGGCTCTTGGCAAAAGGTTATTCTCAATCTGAAGGAATAGACTATGATGAAACCTATGCCCCAGTTGCAAGACTAGAAGCAATCAGACTTTTACTTGCTTATGCTTGCTATCAAAATTTCAAGCTATATCAAATGGACGTGAAAAGTGCTTTTCTGAATGGATTTATCAAAGAAGAAGTGTTTTTAGAACAACCTCCAGGATTCGAGGAACCAAGAAAGCCAGACCATGTATACAAATTAAAAAAGGCACTTTACGGTCAAAACAGCTCCTCGTGCTTGGTATGAACGATTGAGCAAGTTTCTACTAGACAACAAATTCGGAAAGGTATGGTAGATACAACCTTGTTCATTAAGAAGGAAGGTAAAGATATACTGCTGGTACAAATTTATGTAGATGATATTATTTTTGGTTCATCTAATGAGCACTTGTGCAAGATCTTCTCAAAGTCTATGCAGGAAGAATTTGAAATGAGCATGATGGGAGAACTGACATTCTTCCTAGGACTTCAAGTCAATCAAACGAAACGTGGAACGTTTATCAATCAAGAGAAGTATGCCAAAGACTTGATTAAAAAATTTGGAATGGAGAACTGCAAGAGGACTGAAACTCCAATGGCAACCTCCATCAAACTAGATCAAGATGAAAAAAGGGGAAGAAGGTTGACCAGAAGAATTACAGAAGCATGATCGGTTCTCTTCTCTACCTTACTGCATCTAGACCAGATATTCTATATAGTGTTTGTCTCTCATGCAAGGTTTCAAGTGGATCCTAGAGAATCACATCTTTCTGTCGTTAAACGTATAATTAAGTATATAGCCACTTATCCAAACTTGGGGCTATGGTATCCAAAAGAAACAGATTTTACTCTTCTTGGCTACTCAGATGCAGATTTAGCAGGATGCAAAGTAGACGAAAGAGTACTTCAGAACATGCCAACTTAAGGGAAAAATGCTAGTTTCATGGTTTTCCAAAAAGCGAGAATACGTGGCTCTATCAACAGCGAAGCGAGAATATGTAGCACTTGGAAACCGTTGTTCACAGATTCTATGAATGAGACAACAACTAAGAGACTATGGGAAGGAAGAATCCTGCACAGAAATAAGATGTGATAACACGAGTGCCATAAACCTCACCACGAATCCAATTTTACATTCCAGGGCAAAGCACATTGAGATCAAACATCACTTTATTAGAGACCATGTGCAAAATGGAGACATATATGTGGAATTTATTGATTCTAAGAATCAATTAGCAGATATCTTCACAAAGCCGCTGGACAAAGGTACATTCGATTCAATATGTGAGTGTTTAAATATTATTAACCCTTTCTTATAAATTCTATGAGAATAGGACAAAGTCTGATAGAAGCAATCGTCGGGACATATCACTCTTAGAAGAAGATTGAAAAAGGAAATAATTATATTTTAGAATGGTGTGTTATTTCCTTATTGAAATATGGTAATTATTTTAGTAAGTTTTTGATCTGAATGATTGATTTGCATATTTTCTAGCATATGTCTATGATGATTGAATATTCTTGTTAAATTTAGAATAACTGCCATTTTAATTTGTTTTGGGTTGCGACTGTTCACTCGTTCTCCTAACAAGGGTATAAAAACATCCAAAAGTCGGGTCTTTTCCTCATCACTCTCCAGAACGGTTTGTTTACAAACCCTAACAGAGAAAAACGCTTTCTAAATCAATCTTCGCCAAAACCAACCTTCTCCGAACATGGCCTCGAGATCCTCCATATCCAGATCAAGATCTCCATCTCCTAGAAGAAGATCAAACAGGATTGCTGGGAGAGGAGGAAGGAGAATCGACGGAGGACAGACGCATTTCAACCTAACACAGACTTCCGAAGATACTTAAGGACAATCTCCAAGAGTTTCTCCTCAAAGAAATCAAGATGATAATGAGGAATCTCCAAGAACTCTCCGCTCACAATCTGAAGAAAGGAATGTCTCACGTAGAGGTACGTCTGGATTAACTCTACCGACACCCACTGAAAGTCCTTATGTAATAATGAGGAGATATGAGAAGTTAGTCCGGAGAAATGTCAGGGAAGATGTCAAACTGTTTTTCTTGAGACAGAATGGGTATGCGAATGAACTCCGTCTCATTCAAGCAGTACAAGCTGTAGAATCGTCATCTACTCGTAGAGAACGAGTTAGTGATACAGGGAGAAGCACAGATAAGGTGAAGGAAGATGATGAGACGATCTACATAAATTTTGAAGTGAGAATGGGAATAGCTGCTGTAGTCCGGAACACAACTGGGAAATTATTTCGATCCAAAGAGCATAAGACTTTCTTTAACAAACTGTTGGATCGAGGAGTCATGAACCATAGAATTGTAGATTTTGATTATTTGGATGCAGCTGATGTGAATCTGCGAGAATGCTTTGAAAAATTGCAGATGGACTAATTTTGCACTGATTCTGCTGTTGTTTATCCGGAATTAACATCATATTTTTACTCGAATTTGACATTTCTATCTCCAGACAAAATGCAATTAAGTGTGAATGACAGGTTCTATGATGTTAGTTCAGATACTCTTGCTGACATTATAAAAGTTGAGAGAGGAGCATTCGGGCCAATAGACGTCCCTTATGAAACAAGCTTTGTAAGTTTCTCACAAAGTCTCGTAAGGGCCACTATAACTTATCCTCTTCTAACTTCGCAAGAACTATTTTGCACAAGATCATTATCAGCTGCATTCGTCCAAAAGCATCATCCAAGACTGATGTATCCAAATTTGAGGCCAAACTGATGTGGGCTATTGAAAAATGAGTACTGTTCTCACTGCCTCACACAATAATATTGCATATGTATCGGACAGTGTCAAAGGACAAAGGACAGCTACCCTATGGAGCTTTAGTGACAAGGATCTTTGATCATCTTAAAATAGACATACCCGAGAAGATTCAAGACTAAAACTCTTCCCACAATGATCATTGATATGAAAATGATCAATAAGATGAGACTCAAGGATGTTGCGAGACATGGAGACGAAAAGAAAAGGAATTGGCTAGAGCAGAGACAAAAACGAAAAGGCAAAGAATCACCTGCCCGAACCAAGTTCTAAAAGGAGAAGACAACTCCTACTGGTAGATGAAGAAGATGAAGAAGAAAGCATCTCCGCAATTCTGGCAAATATGCGTCAAAATTCTCAGAGAATGTCGGAACATGAGGCAGAAACACATGCAGAACACATTCTCCACACTGAACATGAGAGGGATGATGAATATGAATAAATGGATGATCCAGAAGAAGAAGAAGGAGCAGAAGCAGAAGCAGAAGAAGAAGAAGAAGAAATGGATGAGGACAGAGAAAAAGAGGGGCAACAAGGACAGAATGAAGCATCAACTCAGGGGGAGCGTCATTATGAAAATATTGACATTCAAGTTCTTGCAATTTCATCTGGGAATGCTGATTATCAGAAGGTCTTAGGACTTTTAACAGAGATTAGGGATCGGCAGGTACAAATGGAAACCTCCTTCAATAACAAACTGGAAACTCTCGAGAAGACAGTTAATCAGTGTATTGACAGGATTGAGAAGTCTGCATCAGATATGGAGGATTTCACCCTTGTTCGGACCCCAAACAAGAAAACCTCTTAAAAACATCTTTTTGAACTGACTAACTCTTTTTGAAGTTGACAAAAAGTGGGAGTAGATATGGCTTTGATTTTTGGAGTTGATTTTTGATTGCTTTTGAAGTTGATTTTTGATTGCTTTCACTGTTAGATTTTTGATGGATTTATCATTGCGTTGATGCATAACAGTTGGCTTTATCATTGTGTTGATGCATGATACTGTGATATGAAAGTTCTGATTATGAATGGCTAATGATATTCTCTCATAGGCTGATCTCACAGTACTGATAAAGTCTGAATTATGTTGAGCTGTAATATGAAATTATGTTGCTGCTGTATTGTCTATATAGGGTTGATATGAGCTACACTTATGAGTTGAGCAGAATAGTTGGAAACATGCTCTATTTAACCATATTTTGCAGGGACATTAAGCCATATGTATAAGATGTTTTGTCACCATAAAAAAGGGGGAGATTGTTGAGAAAACTCCTAGTTTTGATGCTAACAAAACAGCGTATGAATGATATTTATATATCAATCTCTTGAAGGAAAAGGACACAGAATGACATAGGCTTTAAAGTCTGCTTGTTGTAGAAGATAAAGCTGTCGCGACCTAAAATTAATTTTTCGAAAATAATAATAGGTTTAGGGGTATTGTTAATTTCGGGCCGACGGCTTTTAATTAACTAGGACTCTCCCAAGCCCATACCCCGCGCGACGTTGGGATATTCGTAAAAAATAAAAATAAAAAATAAAAATAAAAATAAAAAAATAAATATAATAAAAATAAAAATTTCAAACAAGGAGTCGCCACTAGTCATTGAGGTCCGACAGAAACCGAGCGAGACATGGGGAGCGTGTCTTGCTTCTTACGCAACCGAGAGGATCTCGGGTCGGGGACTTGATTACGTTAGTCATGCGATTAACGTCCTTTCGGTACCTAACTTGATCATGTATTAATGAAGTCATGGCAATGTATTCGAGAATTCTAAGATCCGTCCCTAACCATTCTAAAGTGAGAAAATAACGTTCAAAATGTCATCGCAAAAAAATAAGGTGCGGGAATAATCCTAATAACATAAACTAGGAAAACCTATTGTGGAGCCCTAAAGGCTTATTCAATTTTAGTATTTTTTTATTTTTTTTAAGGGTTTTCTAATTTCTTTTGGAATTTTTCTGAATTTTTCTGAATTTTTAATATTTTTAATATTTTTTAATATTTTCGAATTCTTCGAAATTAAATAAAACAAGATTTCGGGATTTTTTTATATTTTCTGACTTTTCCGAAAATTTAAGAAAAATATTTATTAATGTTTTTGGAATTTTCTGATTTTTTCTATTTTTTTTTGGAATTTTTTAATATTTTTGTATTTTCTAAAATAAAATAAAAATAAAAATAACAATATTTGTTTTCGAAATTTCCAGATTCCTGAAATTTTCCGTGCATTTTCTGAATTTTCATATTTTTATTTTTTGATTTTCTGAAATTTTTTTAGATTTTTTTTTAATTAATTAAAAAAAGTGATTCGGACCGGGTCGCGAGACCCGGCCCTGCTAAACCGACCCGGCCCCTATCGGGCCGGGCCAGAACAACGACCGGGCTGGCCGAATGGCCCGGTCAAAACATATTTTAAATGGCCCATTACAAAATAAATTAAAACAGCCCATTTATGTTTTACAAAAATCAGCCCAATCACCTGCCTAAGCCCACTCAAAAAAATTCAGCCCAGCCCTTGTCTCTTTCTATTTTCGACCACTTCTTTCCCTATATATATTTTTTAATTTCGATTTTCTTTATTTTTCCTATTTTTTAATTATTTTTTCTTTTCACTTTTTGTCTCTTCTGCATGTATTCCTTCTTCTGCATGTCATCTTCAACCTCCGCGACCTGCATGCCCGACGAACGTGAAGCCGCCTCACCGGACCGACGTTAAGCGCCGCTGCGAGACCTCACTAGCCCTAAAAGGGGTCGCCCTAGCATCGTCCGGCGCCGACCGTTCCATCTGACCGACGCCGGACGTGTCGGCGATGACCTCCGGCGATCCCGGAAGCTCACCGTCGCCGGAAAAATAAAAACACCTCTTTTCGACTCCAAAACGTGCGGAAATCACATGAAACTAGCTAAAATACTAAGATAAACACAATATAAAGCCATATACAGTCAAAGATCTACAAAAACAGGTCATCGAGGATGGATTAAACCATGAAATTTTCTGGGTTTCATTCGAGCATTTCATCGAACAGGTTACGTGCATGAACGAAAACAGGGCTATTCGACTCGAGCAGGCCTGAGGCCGAGACCGAGCTTCCATTTAATCATACCAGCATGCATAAAAACATTAATGGAGGAGCGTCTGGGGCCGGGGCTCGCCCGAACTGGTCGGCGCGAGCTCCGGCCCGCCAACTTGCAAGAACTGAACAGAAATGCTTTTCCAGAGAAGTTTACCTGGCTTGGGCGAAATGTCACGACAAACGGTGGTTGGCGATGGGAAATCTGACCGTTTTAGACCACGTTTCAAGCTCCCTCTCGGCTCGGGTTGTTCTCTCTCGGTCACCTCCTCTCTACTCGGTCCGCCTGGCTCTCTCTCTTTTTCTTATTCTCTTGAGTTCTTTCCTCTCGCTTCCCTTGTTTCTGCTACTTCCAGTACTGGAGTTGAAGCGCGGCGGGGAAATGTCGACGATGAATTAGGCGTGGCCATAAGCCATTCTTTCCCTCCGTTCACTCTTTTTTTTCCTCCTTTCGTTGTCTGCTCCCCCTTTTCGCTACTGTCTTCTCCGGTTCTCCAACTCAGGCCCTCGTTTCCTTCTCTATGATCGTCGGTTTTTTTCTTTTTTTTCTCTCTTTTCGATCTCCTACTCCCCGTTTTTTCTTTCTCGGCTGTCGCCCCTTCTCCTTTTCTTTCTCTCCCCCAAAACCGCCCCCTCTTTCTGCCTTTTCTTCTTCCGTTTTTTCTCGGTGGTGGGGTTATTCGAGAGGCCACGTTCCCCTCTCCCCCACGTTCTGCTCCTTGTCTCCGCGGTGGGGGTCGTCTGAACGGCCCCCTTGTTTCTCGCCCTCTCCGTGCGTGCGTTGCCTTTCTCTGCATGTCTGTGTTCCTGGAGAATGAAGGGGCCAAAGAATAACATGGGCTGGGAAAGAAAGAAAAGTGGGCTGGGCTGAGCCAGCCCACCTGAAATTTTTTTAATTTTTTTAATATTTTTAATATTTTTAATTTTTAATTTTTAATTTTTAATTTTTAATTTTTAATTTTTTTTATCTTTTCTATGAATTAATATATATATTTATACATGGAAATAAATGGGCATTTAAAACAAAAATAAACAAAAATTCGGGTGTCAACAAAAGCATAAGATGTTTAAGAGTCTGACCGTACCAGACGGAAAAACTCATCCAGATCGAGTTTTAAGTCTCGATCAGAGGCCCGAGATTTTAAGTCCGAATGAACCGGAGGGCGAAAATCTATAAGCAGACTCGAACTTAAGATCATCGACTTAAGATGAACCTACACGATAAGATCACCAACGGTAGAGTATTTCACTTACCTTATTTATGTTGATTCTTATACTAATCGATTGACGATCAATTAATGAGCAACTTCCAATGAAGAATAGAGTACTTATGGAAGCCCTGGATTACGGTTGTATGGGCGAATGTAAATCTAAGGGGATCGATCTACCCTCAACGGTCAAAAAGACTTGCCTTATAAAAGTGTCCAAGAAAGGGAAGACAAAACTCTCAAGGAAAGAGCCAACGGTCGAGTGTGGCTTAGAGAGTATTTAAGGGTAGGTTGAGACTTAGGGGTAGGACGAATGGACATTATTCCAAAGCTGATTCAATTCTTCAATTGTTGTTCATAGTGCGCATTTGAGTGATCTAGGTGTTTTACAAAAAGAGAGTGACTTAGTGAGACAGATCATCACCGAGTACAAACACTCGAGAGTGTGTAATCACCGTTGATCATATAGTGAAATACAGCCGATTGGCTGGTCGCTCAGAGAGTGGACGTAGGCTTATCAAAAGCCGAACCACTATAAACAGTGTTTGTAATCTTCTCTAACTCTCTCTACTTGATTTCAGTTAGTTGATTCGAAAAGTTATATATATTTGATTGATTAATCTCTCTGCACCTATTCACCCCCCCTCTAGGTATTTATACTAGTTATATCACTTACCTCATGGCGGTTGATAAAAAGCACCCTCGGATGGCTCGGGACCGTCATGTACTTGTTTCTTGCTTTAGATTATACATGATTAATTTAAAAGTGGTCGTGCTCGCGTGAGGATGGAGAGATGCTCACCCTTTTTTTCTTCGAAAAAATGATAGATGATACCCGTACCTAAGTGGATTAAGGGATCATCGCATTTAGTGCAATGTTATTATAGAGCAAAAGATCAGAACAGAAGCAAACAAGTTAGGGCAAGGATGAAAATTTTAAAATTCGAAAAAAGGACTGTTTAAGTAGGAAACCGTCGTATTTACTAGTACAATGCTCAAAATATTGTAGTTATAATTTCTATAGATTGTAAGTGAATGTAGATTTTTATGTTTCAGAGCCACCAAAAATTCAAATATAATATATCTTCTTGATTGCAATACATTCAGCACTTTTAGTTTGGGCATAGATCAACTAAATTTTATCTTTCAACAATCGAAATGTTGTTAAAAACATGGTCAGCAAAAAGAAACACAAGCTGCTTTCATCACAATTGAGCATGCTAGTCTTAACCATCTCTATTACTTCACTAATCGACACATCGATGATAATCAATGAAGGTTACTTTTTTCTCCGACCAACATTGTTTACAGTAAAAATCCTTAGACAAGCTTGCGAAACAACTTATGAATAGCCTAGCTCAACCGGGAGAGAGTGAAAGGAATGCATGGACTTATGGATATTACTCCATCATACGCATGTTTTTTTTTTTTTTCATCACACGCATGTGTTATTCACCCACACGTGCACCTAATTAGCCTTTAGGTTTGAAAAACAATGATCATTATTCAATCTCTCGATAGCAACCTCAACGTTATTAACAACCAAATTATGGGGCTTTTCTCGGGTTAGATTGAAATGGCCTTGATCACTCCCTCCAAAGCTTGCTTAGATTCCAATTTTTCATGGAAAGTCAATAATTTTAAAAATATTTTTTCTAAAAATAATATTTATATCTAAATATTTTTATCATCGACAATAATTTATCTCTAAACATATTTATGTAAAATGAAAATATACTTCGATCATTTATTTTTCACAAGCAATTATTTTTTAGAAATTACTTTTTAAAAATTATTCATTTTTTTATGAAAGCTTTAATTCCACAGGCCTCGTGGCGACGTGAGGAGTTACGATAATATGGGAACTCTTACCGGTCACAGGTGTACACGTCCTACTGGTTGGGGAGAGACGAGGGGATTAAGTTTTCTAAACCCTATGAAATAAAGAAAAAAATGAAAAAGAATAAGAGAAGTATTGTTATTGATAGAAAGAAAATAAAAGAAATAAAGACTAGAAGGACGGTGATTCACGTGTTGGAATAGGTGCAGGGCAGTGATGCCCGATGCATCAACACCGTATCGATGCTCTTTCGTCGATGATATAGAAAAGGACAAGGTGCTCTAAACTTTAACTATTTTGCTTGTCTGGTCTCATTAATTGCTCACTCTCTCGCCTGACTTCAAAAGGCAATCCCTTTCACACTTACATCAAAATTCGAATATCTCTGTTCTTATCCGAGTCTAGCCCCAGCGGATTTTATCCCTTGGGAGTCCGAGCGTGAGGTATGAGATGAATAACGACAACAAAGAGTACCGAGAAAATCCGACAGCTCAGTGATTTACCTTCTTTTGACCAAAAACAAAAGGATTTACTTTCTTTAGAGGAGAGAGAGCGACAATGCTACACGTGTGAGATGAGACCGACTAGATTACCTATCCAGTTTCTCACGTTCGAAGTACGAACAAGACCTTGAGGGACCATCACAAGTTAGAGTTGACTATAACTTGAGTATAGTGCGAATTGAGTCAGTCGAGCACTTAATCCAGAGATCAATTTGCATAATGCTAATTGCTAATTTTTTAGATCGAGGAGCTTGCTTAAAATTTAGAATTGGATTGAGTTCAATTTAATTTGAAACCAATCGATTATTTTTCATTTTATTTTTTGTATTTTATAAAGGGATAAACATATTATTTCAAATTATACATCCATCAACAATACAATATTAAATAATTGAACTATAAACATCAATACATGGTAAACATATATATCAAATAACGTAACAACAAAAAATTTACACTTACTAAAAGTACCAAATCATAAAAAACGAGGCAAGGGAACAAAGGTGAGCAAGGAAAGCGAAAAAAGGTGAGCGAGGTCAAGGCGGGCAAGTGAGGTTGAGGTGAATGAAAAGGATTTTATATATATATTAATAGAAGAGGAGGTGATAGGATTTAAAATACACAAAAACACATATAGGGTTGGATTCTAAATTCTGAGGATCAAGGATCGAAGATCGAGTTATACAATTTAGGGTTTAAGGATTTTAGGATTGCGGACCGACTTAAATCAATTAAAATGATTAAAAAAGGAGAAAAGACTGTCGGGAGAAATTAATTTCCTTCTCTTGAAATTAGATAATAAGTAGGATTATTATTTCCAATCAACATTTATTAATTCTAATAAATCTATCGGTACATCAAATTATTACGGCATATAAATAACGAATACATGAAATTTCACTAGAGCATCTTAATGCAACAGTTCCTTAATATCCAAAAAAACTAAATGAGTATACGTGATAAATCTATTCCAAACTAATTGCATGAGCATAAATTTGTTAAATATGAGAGTAAATTTGTCACGAGTGTACTAGTATAACTTTTAATGTTTAAAAAATTAATTTAAGGTAAATGTGTTATAAATGTACCAATTTGAGATTTTTTATGGTGTTAACCCAGAAAAGAATTACTTCACAAATGGAAACTTGTGATTTTGTCTTTCTGTACACATTCTTGTACCTTAGTAGGGTCGCAATGACGAGCCCATCCATCGAGACTTTATTGTTCAAATAATGTTACCCTAACGAGCATGCCACTCTTATAATAATAATAATAATAATAATAATAATAATAATAATAATCTTGGAGATTTGTGGATGCTATTGGTCACTCTGTTCTGGATAATTTTTTGTTCGTCCAAAAACATTTATTTCAAACGTGATATTTTCTATCTCTAGTCTCTTTCCTTGCATCCACGGCTATAAATAGAGCAAGCCTGCCATCACCACACCACGCCACACCGCCTACACTCCCTTCCTCCTCTAGCTTTGCTCTCTCTAAACACACAAAACCCTAGACTCTTTGAGACTCGAGAAAATGGCGAGCAGGACCCTCGGCCAGATTCTCCGGAGGGAGAAGAGCAAGGTTGACCAGAGCATGTTGAATAGCCTGCTCGCCATCTTTGACGACGAGAAGTTCATGAAGGAGATGGTGGACGCTCACGCTCCCGACGAAGGAGACGTCGACGTCCAGTCTCTCTTCCTTCTCGTCGACAACGCCCTCCATGGAACCATCAATTGCCGACTCCGTTGTCAACCCTAAGGTAAAAATCGAAATAATGCCATGTGTTTTGTGCATGTGCGGGCACGTATATGAGAAAGATACATTCCAAAATACGTTCGAGACTTAGATCTCGAATCTAAGGTCGACCGAGCCCTGGATCTGAGATCTAAGGCTTGGGTCAAGCGTCACCCGGTCAAAGATCCCGCCATCGTGCTCAATCTCAGCTCAAGGTTGTGTGGGGCTACAGCTCCTTCACCTCGACCTCGGCGGTGATAGGGAAGGGAGAGATCGGAAAAGAGAGAGGCGCTCCCAGCTATTTACGGTCGTTGTGACCGCGGTGGCTGTGGTCCGTAGGTCGCCGGCGTGGTGGATAACGTCAAATATTAGACATCTACCACATACTTCATTAGATATTAGAAATTTTATTATGTGTTTATCCATTTTTTTGTTTATTCTATCCAATAAAGGCCAAACGTGTAGCTCAAATTCCTCAACAATAATGGACCGACCTAGTAACTTTAGGTGGGGGGACCCCTAGTACACTTACCGCCACGTACAGCTATGATGGAGGCCACACAATTCATCGAACGCAGAAGGGACTGACATGACGTCTCTCTCGGCCGTACTTACTTTTCTAGTTGCATGGGCAAAGATGAAAAGAAAGAGATGAAGCAATCGATCTCATAACAGCATCATCCACGTACGGCCATTCCATGCATTACTGAGCGCTCGGACAAAAGCACATTGGTTGTCCACCCCGCTTTAACTTTTTCTACTTGCTTTTTTTTTTCTTTTGCTTTTTTAGACGGTCAAGGACAAAGGAGAAAGATAAAGCAATTAATCTGAAAAATGGATTAATTGGAATTAGTTAAAGGGTCTAACTATTACGAGTCCCTTTCTCATAAGTAGATCTTTTTATGGTAAAAAATTATATAAAGTTTTCATATTTCGTACGCGCTCCTCCATTTCTTTGTACTATGTTCCAAAAGGACGAGTTGGTAGAGAATCTTCAAGAGGTAAAAATTAAATAATATTCGCCAGAAAGTTTACTTTTCCTAATCACGAAGCAATCCACAGGCAATTTTTGTGGAGCTTGTATTAATCTATCTAATCATGAGATCATCTTTTCATGCAAAAGTCAACGACACAATAGTTGATGTGACATAGGAGATTAAATCGAACTCATGATGAGTTATTACTCATTTAATTGATTACACCTGTACTTTAATAGGGATATTAGTTTATTCTCTAGTTTCGCAAGGCCTGGACAATTATTCTTTTAAATTTATCTTTGGAACACTTTTGTTTAGTGTGATTTATTGATGCTAATCATTCTATTTTTGTTTCAGAAGTATTTTTATATTTCAAACTTATTTATGGAATAAAAATTCATTTGATAAAATAATTTTATTTTTTTATATTTGGAATAGATTTTTATTTTAGAAATAAATTTGGAATAGTAATTAGAAATAAAAAAATTTACTTTTGGAATAAAAATCAGAAATTATTTATCTATTTTTTTATTTTTCACTCATAGGAATTTATTGCCGCTGGTGACCACCACCCTCGCTTGCCAGTCGCTCGCTGCCGCTAGCAGTTGCCGGACGCCTTTCGGGAAAAATGAAATTTTTTTCATTATCAAACGAATTTCTATTCCAAGAATAGAAATTTTGTGTCTTTATCAAATACGTTTTTTTATTCGAAACTTATCTAAGAATAGAAATAGAAAATTATATTTCTCTTTCAAAAATTAATTTCTTACCAAAAATGTTATCATTTATGCCCTAAGAATTTTTTGAAAATTGAGGAACTTATTGCACTCATAAAAATAAATTGGCAAAAGTATTTTCATTATCGACGAAAGTAATTAATCATAAATCATTCTTAAAATATTTAAAGAGATCTTTGATTTTTCACGTGATAACTGCACCTTAATATATACTTTCATCACTAGTGAATTGTTGAATAAATATTAACAATCTTTTAGATATAAATTCTGATCATATATCTATACGGAAAGCGAATTCGACGGGATAACCGTGGATTTCCTTAGTTTAGATTTGAAAAACCAAGAATTTTTTTCTCATCATTTCGTTTAATAAGCCCCTCTCTCTCTCTCTCTCTCTCTCTCTCTCTCTCTAGCAGTAAGTCTCACATGTGCATACACTGTAGGGCACTCAAGGATCTGGAAGCCCTGCATTCAAGCCACCAAAGGAAGGCTTCAATCCACCCCTAGCGGCAATCAACGAAGTGGCTTGTGACGTATGTCTAATTTATTTTCCTTAAGTGAAAGAATGGCTTCTGTTTTGGGCTATTTTTACTGCTCGGAGCTTCGTAATAGCTAATCCCATGTATTAACATTCTCAACATCTTGTGATCAGCTCACATGCAAAGCATTGGACACCAAAAATGTGCGTGAAACGATGATCTCGATCTTTCACGAGCTGTCGAGCTACTCCTGGGTCAATAAGGCTGTGATTACCCTTTCGTCGCTTGCTCTATTCTATGGCGACTTTTGGCGACTCACTTGGATCGAACCATCTGATGAGCTCACGGAATCGCTGGCCATACTGAAGGGGTTACCTGCAATCACCAAGCCCACGGACGTGCAAAAGATCCAAGTGTATGGAGTTCTGCATGAAATGATCAAGACCACCTTGAGCATCACCGAGTGCATTGTCGAGTTCGAGCATGACAGTAAAGACGTTCCCGAGCTGTCCACAGCAATCGACATCCCCAGCAACGTTTATCAGATCATCATCAGTGTCCTCGCCTGCTCGATTCAGTTCACCAGCCTCATCAGCCACGCCGATGAGTACGGTTCACCGATGATCCCTTTCTTTGAGTCTCTTTTGGGGAAAAAAACATGTTTTACTGCTTTTATTTTATTTCTTTATGATAACATGTAATGACTCATCTAAAATCATTACAACAGACTGGAAATTTTAAGGAGAGCGTTGTTTTTTCCTTTTTCTTAAAGAGGGTTTCCCGTTATTTTCAGCTACAAGGGGAAAGATCTCCCAATCTTTGCTCGGAAAGTGAACATGATCCACCACACCATCAAGAGACATTTTGAAGATTACAAGCAAAAAAAGGGTAAAAGTTCATTTCATCGGTTTGTGATTATAATTATGCTCTGAATTTGGACTAACGTTCTCATCAGCTTCAATTTGAATGCAGAGGAAATTAGATAGTATCAGAGGCTGCAGCGACTATTCAATGCCCCTACTGATAATGTGGAGCTCATCAAGGCCCTGGTTTACATCAAGGACGATCCTCAGCCACTCTACATTGGCTCAAAGAAGACCACGGTTCAATCTTCTAACTCTCTAATTCCACAACACTTCATGTCTTTTTATTTTTGGCGAAAGAATTATTTTTGAACTGATTTGCTGAAATCAAAACATAACGAGTCGCCTAAGTGGCACTTATTTACCTAGTTTTGGCCCTTGTGTAAATTTGTCTTGTTGGCAGCCAAAGGAGTGAAATGTTGATCCTTGTTCATCGTTCTGCGACACACAGGACAAGGTTGAATCCCTACGAAGGAAGAATGTGCTGCTGCTGATTTCCAACCTAAAGTTGACCTCTCACGACCTTTCCATCCTCATCAAGATCTACAGCGAGCGCAAGTTCCATGAAGAGCGCTTTGAGATCATGTGGGTCCCGATCACCGAGCAAGAAGGCGAGGATGTGATCAACCAGTTCAAGAATCTACAGTCACAAATGCCGTGGTACTCGGTGCACTACCCGACACTTATCAACAAGGTGGCCGTCAAGATCATCAAGGAGAAATGGCACTTTAGGCAAGAGACCATCGTGACCGTGTTGGATCCCCAAGGATGGGTCTCGAACAAAAATGCCATGGGCATGATTAGGCTTTGGGGATGGGATGCTTTCCCTTTCACTGAATCAGTAGGAGCAAGCCTGGCATCAGCTGGTTTGAGCTCTTGCTGACCGAGATGGTCATTCCTAAGATAAATGAAGCTGTAAGTAGTTCTATGTATTTTTTTTTCTTTCTTTTTCACTTTCCTTTTTACCCTTCGACGGGAAAATGAGCTCTGAGTTAATTTAGAAAACAATCTTAATTAATTTTTGGAGGATTAGAATGATCTTAATTTAAATCTAGAATCGATTGAAAGATTTATTAGACAAAAATTGAGAACTAAGCAGACCATTTCCCATTATAATAGTGTCTTGTTTCTACTAACATATGCTACTCATCTTATATTAGACATAGGCTTTACTGAAATTTTCCTGGAAAACTTGAAACTAGAGGATGATTGTTTTCTTTGTATTGTAGAAATATGCAGACTGACCCGTAAGAATTTTTTTCATTGATCACTCATCCGATTGATTATCATTGGTCAGATGAAGTCTAAGAAGTACATCCTCCTCTATGGAGCTGAAGACACCAAGGCAATCCATGAAATTGAGGAGCCAGTGAAGAAGATCATCGAAGACGGTGTCCCCATCAACGCATACAATGTCACCAAGAACCAGCTCTTCTGGAGCCGCCTCGAGAGCCTCATGCTGTCGAAAGCAGACCAAAGCGGACGTGCACGAACCCCTCATGCAGTACATCCTCAGCCTCTACACCAACTTCAAGAAGGATGGCGGGTTCGCAGTCCTCACGAGGGGGTCGCAGGTCGTGATCAACGACTCAATAGTCGACGTCACCAAAGTCCTGGTCCAGTACGAGACTACTTGGAAGAAGCAGGTCAAAGGGAACGAGAAGACGTTCGACGCGGCCTTCAAGGAGCACCGCGAGCGGGTCTTCGTCCTTCCAAGGTGCCACCACTTCTACATTCCAAACATGGTGGGCTACATCCCGGAGGACGTGAAGTGTCCGGTCTGTCCCCGCATGATGAAGAACATTGTCAAGTTCGAGTGCTGCCATAGAGCACATTAGGGAACTTATGCATCTCTCCGCTGCTCCATGTCCCTAATAAAGGTTGCTGTAAGAGTCCTCTGTAGGCCGGGACATGAAATAAAAGGGATGTTTGCTGAGTCCTTTTGAGTTTGTGAGTTGCCTTCGTTAAGGGCAACCAGTATCTAAGTTGGCATGTCCAAGTACTTCGTCTAAGCACGTAGTGTTTTTCGCTCTGAAAGTGCTTTGGTCTTCTTTCTGATTCTCCCTGCATCCACGGAATGATGAGATACCGTCCGAAAGCAACTTAAAAAATGGATGAGCAACTTAACATTTGAATAATTAGTCACATTTTTATTTAGCAACTTAAGCTTTTAGGGTACTCACAAATTTTCATAGAGTATATGACCTTAGCAATTGGCTTCGACTGAAATAGAAAATAGGAGATAAGAGAGAATATCTAGGTGAGGATTTTCCACAAGCAATATCTAATTGATACTAGTAGGCTTGTAGCAGCCTATACGGGGAGTGAGAGAACGACCCAAAGGAAGTAATATACGAACTATGTCGATGACATAAACAACAAGATTACTGTTTGATTGGATTGCGATAAAGAAATAGAGAGGGATCGAACGACAATATAAAAGAAGCAAATGTACTTGATTGAGCAAGAAGAGCGCGGAAACTTAGTGAGAGCTCCATATATAAGGGAACATGGAGATCGCCGAGAACAGATTGAATTGTGCTAATTGTACAATTGGACTAAAATTCTTCTCCAAGAACTCATTTCCATCCTGTTGGTAACATGTTACTGTTGCGCCCCTCCCCAACAAGTATCGGAGAAATACAGATTTTGAAGTATTGACACCTATAATTTTGATGACCCATTTAGGTATTTTATTATGTTGAAAATTAGGGATCGATCATTGAACCCTAAACAAAAACATTAGATAAATTACGTATAAATATTATTTATATAATTATAAGCCCATATAATTATATTCTAATTGGATTAAGGCCAAGAGGTCTTGTGCACAAGCGAAATAGAATAAGCCCGCGTAAATTGAGATTTCGGCCAAGCTTCGGTTAATTAGAAGTAGTAGGAACACATCGTATTAAAAGCTTCGGTCAATTAGAGGACAAAAAAGCAAAGGAGTAGAGGGAAAAGAATAATAAGACATATTCATGACCTGAGCATATGTGGTGAAAAGAAATATATATGAAGAGGAAAGAGATGAAGGCAGATGACATTTGGACTATACTTACAAAGGGAAACTAGAAAATTGTTTGAAAGGTCATATTTTTTCCACTCATCCTTTGATTTAAAAACTCCACTTTTAGTAAAACTTTACAAAAGTAATCTTTTTTAGAAAAAGCTATTGAATGCTTTTTATTTTGCTTCTTCCTTTTCTTCCTTATGGATCCCACTTTCATTCTTTTCCTTTTTTTCTATGTCTTTGATATTTCAATCTCCGCATTTGCAAATGTCTCTATGTTTCTCTCTTTCTATGCCTTCCGCCCCTTCTACAAACCCCATCATCCTCCACACTTTCGTTGGCACGAGCGTTGGGTTCACCAGTGATCTCCCCAATAAACCCTTTTTCTCAGCGGCATGCAGGCTCTTTTTGCACCATGGAAGGTAATATTGAGAAGCATTATTCTCTCTCTTCCTTTTTCTTTTTAAAATATTTCTCTCCTCTTCTTTCACATGTGAGTGTCTAGAAAAAAAAAAAAGATGTCTCCATCATGTGTAGGCATAAAAGTCAAGGGTGATAGGCGAGTATGAAGTGGGATTTGAATTAATAGTTTAATTTGATTGTAGTTTTCAATGCTATGTTTGAGTGTTGAAGTAAGCAATTCTTTTGAAGATTGCAAATGCATGAGAAATTTGTGAAGAAGAAGGAGTGAGAGGCGTAGAAAGGAGAGAATGACCTACAAGAGAGAAAATAAAGAGGAGAAGATTTGCAAGGATGGAGAATTGAGACATCAAAGCGTGGAAAGAAAGAAGGAGAAGGAAAGTGGGATCCATGTGGAAAAGAAAAGAAACAAAATAAAAGGCATTGACCAAATAATATAAATAATCACTCGTAGTGGTGGATTCCGGGATAGTATGGTTAGAACACCCAAAAATATTGAGTGTTTAAGTCAAATGAGGATTGGAAAAAGCACCACCCTTTTTGGAAACCCAATTTCCTCGCATATAAAAAAGAATATGGCAAGGACACTTCGCAGGGGAGGACCACTATTTTTTCTTGAAGACGGGCACGAATAGAACAAGGCTGGTTTTTCTTGTTTTCTCTCTGCAATGTCCATCGCACACGGTGACATCTTTCCACATGAAGAAAATGCCGAGGAGGTCCTTCAGAGACAAAAGGTACAGCAAAAGAAGAGGACAAAACGGGTTAAATGGGTCGATGTGAGTCGGATTATTTTCGACCCGACCCACCCATTTGACACTCCTATTCGGCATGTGTCTTCTAATCTATGAAGGTTAAATAGAGGGAAAGTACAATGAAATGAGGATCGCGCTATTTGGAGTAAAGCAGGTGTTGCTGCTGTCCTACTGCCAAGCAATTGCCTTTTATCTCCTCCTTAAGTCTGAGGGACAACCAGTTCGTGATCATCCTGTTATAGCTCGCCTTGTGGAGATCAAAAGCTTATTGGAGAAAGTATTTGAAGAAGCTATATAATTTCTATTGCTGATTTTAACTATAAATCTGCGCATGCATGTTGCATGGCTTGCCAATTAATATCTTTCAGCGTACTTGTTAATTCCTGTTAGAAATCACTCTTGGACATGATAGGCAAAAGTCACAATACACTGAACGGTGTCATTGCTCCCTTCATCGTATTGATTATGGGTAACATGCTGCTCAAGGAGTGTGTGGACATACTTTTTAGAGTGTTCCATTTTTTTTCTTATGCTCAGGGATTTGTTAAATGTTTTTGTAGCGTCTCTGTTAGTATGTATGGCTGTTTTGGTTCAGTCCATGTTGCTAGTTGAACATCTTTACTAAAGCCTCCGTTAACTTTTACTATTCCATTTAATGAGGACTAATGAACCATTCGGTCAAGCTGTGTCAGCGATTTATTTGTGGTGTCTCCCTATTTATTATGCTGGAATCGACTTTAACTGGCACCCAGTCCTAATGAAATGACGATCTTTCTTCTGTGATTCCTAATCTTCAGTGCGGTGTAGTTTTCTTCTGTAATTCCTAATCTTTAGTGCGGTGTAGTATTCTGAGGGTAGAAAGGGGTGACTAGAAGGTTGTCTGGAATGTGCACATGCATATTTGTTTGTCAACATCCTGACTATACAAGTGCCCGAAGATTGCTCTCTCTTCCCCTTGGGGTGAGTTATGCATATAACTTTACTGCTCACTTATTCAATCTCTGTGAACATATTGCTTCCAGAAATCTTCGTTGGGATGAGGAGAAAGTTAAGTAAAACGTTAACTTTGCATTCCATTTATTTCGACGTGTAATGCGCATAGTCATCGGTTCACCATTGCGGCGGTCGGTTGAATGGTCCAAAAATTTGATTTCAAGTTGGATTCTCCAACCTGTTCTCGTCCCGAATGCAAAGGATGGACCTGGCTTAGCACATACACGTACAATTTCTCAAACCAAATCGACAGTCGATAACATTTATGCACATGAATGAAAGTTCATCAAACAGTCTCGTTGACTTGGCGTGAAGAACCCTATAGAGCTATCCAACTACGGAGCTATCCAACTTTCTCCTTAGCAATTATTTGTATGCTCTTTCCATTTGAGCAATGCTAAACCTATGATGATTGGTTTAAAAAAAGTAATTTATTGAATAATGCGGCAGATTTTAAATGAATCATATTCTCCAATCTAAGAGATCAATTAATTTCGAAGCTAATATTAGTAGGTGTATAATTTCTTTTTTTCATCTCTTGAGAGGAACATAAATCTCACAAAGTCGGTCACCGCTTCCTTAGCGCACGCGGCCGGTTCTCCTTCGAATCAAGATCTTGAATTTTCCAAGCTAACTCTCAGCAGCCTCAAATCAACCGTGCCTACTCTCTCACCTATACTCCCACAAATACCTCTCATTGCATGTTCATATCCCTCACACCCATATCCAGAATGACCAAATCAATCAAAATAGCAACAGATCTTCTAAACATTCTCGTCGTGTCCGGCCTCAACGCCGGGCGCACGTCTTCGGTCAAAGATTGTGGCTGTGCCGCCGACCTGTTTTGTAGCCAGTATGGGTATTGCGGGCTTGGAGATGAGTACTGCAGGGCCAGTTGTTCATTCAAAGGTGGAATCTTTGGACGAGGGACTCCTTAAAAAAAGACTTTTAGTTTCCTACCAAGATAAAACAGAGTAATTGGTTGGAACTATGATCATTGGGTTGAGTTTGAATGTAGATGATGACCGAGTTTCTTCTGGAGAAACCCCAGATGGAAGAAACGAAACGAAAACGCAGCAGCATTCAACCGGCCTAAATTTTCCCTTAAAAAAACTTGTCTAATCTCATATTAGAGGAGACAGAAATAAAGAAAGCCTAAATTTTCCTTAAAAAACTTGTCTAATCTCATATTAGAGGAGACAGAAATAAAGAAATCCATAGCCGGTCTGTCGTAGACAAGAGAGAAGAGGAGAGAGTCATTCAGCACAAACAAGAAAAGATAAAAACATATATTTCATTCATTAGAAGAGTAGTTCCAAGGAAAACATGATTTCCTCTTTTTATTTGATGCTATTACCTAGTACGGCCTACTCATAGGAACTCGACGGACGGACGGAATTTGTGCTTCAGCACCATGGACGGATAGCCACCAAGAACTTCGGGAGTGAGACTAGAACTGCAGCCATGCCAACCATGGAAGTCCATCGGCAGAATCTCTCAACGACTCCCACCTTCCCGAAGTAGAACAAGATGACCGAGACAAAAGAGGATACGAAGGTGAGCTCGATGGAAAACCCTAGCAATCCGACGGCAAACAAGTCTCTCCTGATGATGGACGTCGGAAGATGAACGATAAGATAACAGTAAGCAGCGACCATTGCACTGGCGACCTTTAAAATGTATGCCGGGATGAAGTCATCCTGATCCTGATGAGGAGGAGGAGGATGGGGATCGACGCTTTGGGAGCCGGGATCAAGCGCGGCGGCTTCTTCAGATACATGGGGAGATACGAAACGAACGAGGGGAAAGAGTAGGATCTGCTCTGCCTTTTCTTCCTTCTAGGGAAGGGATCGAGCGGCGGCTCCTCCAGATCCATGGGAGGAGGATGGGGATCGACGCTTTGGGAGCCGGGATCAAGCGGCGGCGGCTTCTTCAGATCCATGGGGAGAAACAAAACGAACGAGGGGGAAGAGGAGGATCTGCTCTGCCTTTTCTACCTCGTATATCCATACTGAATATGGAATATAAACAATTCTACAATCCCACATAAAAGGAAATTTTAGGATTTTAAAATATTCGAAAGAGGGAAAAAAAAAAAAAAAAAAAAGACCCCTGCCCACTCCACTACCGACACGATTTTAAAAACTCTCCCCTCTTTTTTGAAAATCCTTATTTTCCAAATTTCAAAAAACCCTCTCAAAATATTTTGAACACTTTCGACCAAGCCACCTCGTCTTTTCCTCACTCCATATGTTCTCTTCTCTTCTGCACAAAACTGGGCAATGTTCTCTTCTTTGCTGCACATCTCTGCTGCACAAAACAGGACACGCCCTGTCCTTTCCTCACTCCATTTGTTTTCTCTCTCCCCTATCTTCTGTTCGCACATGCCCCTTTGACAGAGGAATGAATACCTTGCTTAGAAGCAAATTCATTCTGCTTTCAAGCTCTTCAACTGCATCATTCAGCTCAGGCAGCAGTCCCACCAATTCTGGAGCACAACTGCAAGAAAAGCATTCTATTAAATACAGAGGCAGGAACATAAAGTACATAGACTGCTTACATATTCCCTTTTCCGGGTAAGTTAAAAATTTATTTAACACAGGGAAACTTACGTCATACATATCCCTTATGTTTCATTCGTTTACTTAAGAAGTAGGATTGGATGCAGATAACTTAAGACGGGAGAATACCATATATTATGAGATCAAGTATGGCATGTAATAAAATCTTTGAATTGATGACTATATTACATATGAATTACTAATTTCTACGTAATCCATAACCCCAACTACTTCTTTATTTTCTTTCTCTCTTGTGGACAATAATTTTTCTCATTCAACATTGTCCCAATTATTGCAAAATCTACCATGTCTCAACAATCCCCCCCTATTCCCTCTTCTTAAGTGTGGTCGTCTCCATTAGCCTTTACCACTAACATGTCTTCCTCATCTAGCTTGACAAATTCTCTTCCCAACAAGGAGGTGGCTTATAAGAATCCTATGAAATCGAAAAATGGAACGTCTTCTCTAAATACCACGTTACAGGAGGAAAACATTGTGAGATATACGAGGAGAAATCTGCCGATTGTCTTTCCCTTTTCATTCACATTTAATGTTTGCTTTTATAAGTAAAATCCAGAGAATCAATTCATCGAATTGGCTTTATTTGCTTCTTCAAAACCATAGCCAAACAAGCCTTGGGCTGTCTAGTAGGTTTTCTAATCAAGGAAGAAAAACCTTGCCGAGTTCTACTTCTGAATATTTGGCTTGATTGGTTTATCTTGCCGGAAATTTCAAAGCATAGGTCTCACGAACCTGAAAGGACAGACAATCACCACCTGATGGATAGGAATAGCTAAGATGCGCAGTGGAATCTTCGACAACAAACTATCCAATTTTATGCAAAAAGGATTATGCGAATTACCTACCTAGGCTTCCATAGTCTAATTGCAGGAAGGACCATGAAGAATTATGAGAAAATATAGTGCAGCACTTCAATGTACGTCGACCAATTACAAGCATGCATTGGAAGATCCTTCTTTCGATATCTTTTTCTTTTTTAATAGATAAAAAATTCAACCATAGGGCACCGGGGGGTAAAAACCCATAAAAAAAAAGAGCCAAAAAAAAGAGTAAAGCCATATACAAAACAAGCCATAGTCAAAACACAGAATTAATATTAGTCATTGCGCACTATATCATCTGACGGAATGACTTTCTCCATTTCATTTTCTCTAAATGTCTCAACAAATAATCTCAATCATTTTATCAAAAGTTGAGATTTATCAAGACATCAATAAAAGAGCTTGAAATAATCCAAAATAGGCCAAATACAAGAGCTCCTGTGACATTTTTGCGCCATTGCTTCCTACTTGTGGGCATGGATTTCGCTTATGTATCGACCAGAGGCAGCCCAACATATTTGATTTTCATATGATGCGATGGACTATACTATGGCAAAAGAAAAAAGGTTGAAATCAATCAAATTTACAAGACCTTGCTACATGCGATTGGACCATATGACGAACATATTTTAGAGCACCGAATCAAACATATCTTGCATATGTGTATACTCCACCGAGTTCACATAATGCAACGATTCATTTAAACTCAAATTACACACCCTGATTCATATCATAAAAAACATTAAGCATGAGATGGACTTTTTTTTTATTGTTAAATACCATCCACTTATTGATGTATACTTACAATCCATCATAATATATTAATCTTGCGAACCAATTATAATATAACACCGGCGTTGCTTGCCATAATTTGTCCAAGCCCAACTTAAATCGCTTAACTTTGATCGTCGAATGGGGATATGAATGCATCATTTCCTTGACAAAACAATTCATGTTGAATTATCTATTATTTGTATAATGTGATCATTTATATTATATCAATGCGATTACAAAGCATTTTTTAATTAACAAGAATCGAAGCTTGTCGATTTTCAAGTCAAAGAGTGTTAAATCATATTCGGACATCTCTTAATAATTAGGGTTATACAAATTTGTACCTTTTCCAAATGTTTTTGTGCGTATTAGGCCATGCAATTACTAAACGCGAATAAAGTCTTGTGTGCGTCCAGTTTGGTGACTACTTGGTGAATGAAAATGGTGCCATCCTCGTTGATATTACATGCTCATGTAGTTGAAATAGCTCTTGCCAAATGGAACGTAGATTTGCCATATATATTTCACTCGGCGGTAATTATCATTCGGTGTGACCGCACTCTATTCTCTCTCCTTTTTATTATTTGTTGAGCCCACCATTTTCTATAAATGGGGGAAAATCGTCACGTGATGTTTGAGAGTATCTAGTAACTGATGTCGTAAAGTTCTACTCGTAATGTAGTATTTAGTAATTGTATTAGACTTTGTCGAACTTGATAATGGGAAGGCGCTTGTTTAAAAACCAGAAAGAGTGGATGTATTGTCTTGGAAATATGTTAAGGCTCATCAATCTACATGATTTATACGGCCCAAATAGTCCATTTCGTTTCATCACGGAATAAACATGACTTAAACCAAGTGCGGCCTTAGCCCGAAAATTGATGCTCTATAATTTGCCAAATTTGGGCACCTTTATCAGAGAAAAAGAAGAAAAAATTGGCAATTACCCCATTTTATCTTGGTAGGAAACTAAAAAAAAAGTATATTTTTAGGAGCCCCTCATATACAGATGCGACCTTTGAATGAACGGTATGCCCCCGGATTATTAGCCCAGATGCACTGGATTGTTTCGCAGTTCAGACGCAAATTGAACAATCGTTCTCGAATGGGACAGCATATATACCACTAGTTTCCTCTTTTTTCTTCTCAGTTCCCTATGGTTTGCTCTTTAAAAATAGCTTCAAGTCTCCCCATAATTCTCTCTTAAAGGATTGCGAGACATCACTTGCCTTTTTCTGATGTGAGCACTTTCACGGGAATGTGTCCTTCCGGCCCTGATGAGATCAGAGTCTTTTCTAAAAGCATACTATGGTTCGTGATCACATGTTGGAACACAGTTCATCCTCAGCTCAAATTCATTGGACGCCCTTCGGGCGGGGAGTAATCTTTCAGGGGACCATCTATCTCTTCAATGTAGCAAAAATCTGCAGCCAAGAAGATTATTTGTTATTAGTTGCTTCCATTTGGGGGTTTGATAGTTCGTAATGATCTAACCGTATATCTAAAGCAAAGCAGATCATATGCTATGTGTTGGAGAAATAATCTGTATCAATCCTTGATTGATTCCCTAGCCAGATTCTAGTTCATTAATTGATACAGGGGATCGTAGATTTAGAATAATTTAGGAAAAATAATATTGCATATAGTTTCCTTATTATACTTTTCTTGTACTATATAAGTTGACATATACATGTACATTGATTCAGTGTGATAGAATATATGAAATTATATTCTTCAACCCCATTTCGTGTCATGGTATCAGAGCGGGTTTTCTAACCCAACTTCCGCAAAAAATTTTCCTTTGAATTGCCTCCGATTGCTTTCTAGTTTGTTGTTGCGATTCCTATCCTGCAAAAAAAATTAGCACATCGAATTGGAATTCGGTTTCATATCCAAGATGCAGAATCCAGCTGACCATGAAATTGAAGAATCACCTACACCGAAAACTCATCTATTCAAGCTCCGAGGAATTGCAGCGCGTTGCACAAATCTCCTCAGCCCCTTCAGCCCAACCTGTTCAAATCCAATGGCCATATATGCCATGGATGCCATCCAAGGCCATGGGCCCCCGGGCCCAATCAATGGATTCCGGGTCCGGTCAACGGTGGGCAAACCACGGCCCACAGCCCACCACAGAAGATCTAGACCCGGCTTCTCAGGGTCACAGACCCGAATTCAATTCAGGCGGGTCGGGAACGAATCCCTACCCGAATCTGCCGCCCGGAATTGTGCCGCTGCCGTTTCCGGCTGTCACTGGGCGTCTCGAACCCGGCGACCCTCGTACACTTCACCGGCGACGGACCGGAGTTGCGATTGATCACCCTCCAACTTACCGGATCCGACACCTATTCGGCGTGGGCGAGGGAGTTTCGGCGGGCCCTCGTCACAAAGGAGAAAGACGGATTCCTCGATGGATCGGTTCCCTTTCCGACCGACGACCGAATGCAACGTCACTGGCGCCGGTGCAATCAACTAGTCCGAACCTGGATCGGAAATTGCGTTGCACCGAAAGTTGCCGCCGGACTTCCTCCGGCGAAGACGCAAAGAAAATATGGGAAGACATTAAAGAAATGTATGGAAAACTCGATCGCGTAAAGGTTTTCTCCCTCATGCAAGCCCTCTCGGAGTTGAAGCAAGGGAACCTCTCGGTTACCGCTTGCTTCAACCGGTTATCGGCCCTTTGGAATGAACTTGAAGCGGCGGAAGAACAGGCTCGACGGACCGGAGACAACCCTAACACAAGACAGAACAAATCAAAGAAAGGGAGAAGACGACTCGTTTTCTCTTAACCCTAAATGACAATTTCATACCTTTCCGCGCAAATCCTCACCATGGATCCGGCTCCGACGCTCGGGAAGATTTTTCAACGGCCGTCCAAGAAGAAAGCCAGCAACTTGCAGCCACCGGAGGAGGAAAAGGGACCGAAACCATGGCCCTTGCTACTCGGATTTCCGGTCGATTTCATGGCGGACGACAACCGCCGCGAGAGGGAGAAACCTCGGAGGAAACCCTAGAGGAAATGAGGAAGACGATGCTGAATTTTCTAGAAGGGACCGTATGAACGGTCCGGATCATCGAGGGGAATCCAACGGCTCGAGATCAACTTCGATCCAACGGTGGAGATCTTCAATATGGACGTGGATCGACGGCCCATATTCTTTCCGAATCGGCGGTGGAGATCGATCAACGGCGCAGATCCGATGGCCACAATGCTCCCCGATCGGACGGCCTAGATCAGCGGCGCGGAAAAGGATCGGATGGCCAGTATTCAATCGCCCCAAACTCTGAATCAAATGGTCCTTATAATGCCACGTCATCACTGAAAGGGGGAGGCCAAAATTATAAATTTAAGGGTAAGTATTGTGAATATTGCCATCGTCCACATCATACTATAGGCACATGTTGGAAATTGCATGGCAAGCCAAATGACAAAGAAAAGAAAGGGAAAGAATTTTCGCTTATCGGTATCGGCACAAGGGAATGACAACGTTCATCGCCAATTACTCAAAATCGTATCAAGAAATAATGAAGGCGCTCAATCAACTGAGGACAATTGACAAAGATGCAAATTTTTCAGGTACTTCATTGTGCAAAAATACTAATATTACAGTTGATGCATGGATTATTGACTCGGGTGCCAGTGACCACATAGTTTGCAATGAATATTTACTTTCAACTGTCTACAAGAAAACTGATCCATACACATCTGTCCGTCTTCCAAATGGGAATATTACTAGTGTGCGAAAGATAGGTACTGTTTACCTTAGCCCAGACATTATCCTAAAAAATGTCCTCTATATCCCTGAGTTTGAATTCAACCTTATATCTGTTTCCAAAGTCTGTGAGGACAATTCTTGTCGAGTCAACTTCAACTCTGAAAATTGTTCCTTTCAGGGCCTTTCGACTGGGAAACTGATGGGCTTGGGTAGAATGGAACAAGGACTATATTTTTGGATCGCGCTTCCCAGTGATTTTAATTTGTCTTCCTTAAATAAAGGCATACACTATGATCTCCAGCACGTCATGGTGAATAATATTCGTGGCAAAGAGCAAACATGGCAAGTGAAGACAAAAGGACTTTAACATGCGTAGCATTGTTTTTAAGCTTAAAAATGGACCAGCTTAATCGTGAGAGCAAATTGAGGAAAACAAAACAGAGATCATGAACTTCTCGATGAATGAATTGGCATCCTACGAGGTTGCATTTCATGTTTTGGGAGAAGTTATTACTGTGCAGTCTTGTGCGTGACATGCTCACGCTTAGAGTCATCGGCAGACCCAACTGTGCTGAATTTGGGGTAGCCACCGGCAGCATCAACGAAAGCTTGCCTAGTGTAGAAGCTCCTCCTGCTGCAACTTGTATCGGCCTGGGCAATTATCTATTTAAAGAAGCTAGCCGTCACCACATACGCCACTGAGACCCCCCTGCTCGGGGTGGTGGGTGTGGATGACGAGTAACACGACCCGGATCGACTACTGGCCCTGCAGTACTCATCTCCAAGCCCGCAATACCCATACTGGCTACAAAACAGGTCGGCGGCACAGCCACAATCTTTGACCGAAGACGTGCGCCCGGCGATGAGGCCGGACACGACGAGAATGTTTAGAAGATCTGTTGCTATTTTGATTGATTTGGTCATTCTGGATATGAGAGTGAGGGATGTGAACATGCAATGAGAGGTATTTGTGGGAGTATAGGCGAGAGAGTAGGCACAGTTGATTTGAGGCTGCTGAGAGTTAGCTTGGAAAATTCAAGAGCTTGATTCGAAGGAGAACCGGCCGCGTGCGTTAAGGAAGCGTTGACCGACTTTGTGAGATTTATGTTCCTCTCAAGAGATCAAAAAAAGAAATTATACACTTACTAATATAAGCTTCGAAATTAATTAATCTCTTGGATTGTAGAATATGATTCATTTAAAATCTGCCGCATTATTCAATAAATTACTTTTTTTGAACCAATCTTCATAGGTTCAACACTGCTCAAATGGAAAGAGCATACAGATTCGTTCGTGCCATCATTTCCAAAGTCGAGAGTGAAGGATGCGATGCGAATAATTGCTAAGGAGAAGTTGGATAGCTCAGCGGGGCTCTTCACGCCAAGTCAACGAGACTGTTTGACGAGCTTTCATTCATGTGCGTAAATGTTATTGATTGTCGATTTGGTTTGAGAAATTGTCCCTGTATGTACTAAGCTAGGTCCATCCTTTGCATCCGGGACGAGAACAGGTTGGAGAATCCAACTTGAAATCAAAATGGTGAACTGACGACTCAGCAGAAAGATAATTCTATGTGCATTACATGTCGAAATAAATGGAATGCAAAGTTAACGTTTTACTTAACTTTCTCCTCATCCCAACGAAGAATTCTTGCGTCCTCTTTGGTTTCATCGTGGTAAGGATTCATAACTTGAAGGTTCTTGAGAAATTCCCTGACCGGTGAATCTAAAACTTCCTCCTCAGAGCACGAGTGGAATACGACGCGATCTCGAGATTCTTTGTGTTTTTGAAGCTGATGAACGTCGTTCCAAATTGCTGAATTCAACCCAACCATCTCTTGACCCAATTCCGAAACGACGACACCGGCATGTGCCAACTGAAAAACCGACTTTTTCAAGCTTGTCGAGTCGAAGACTAGAGTCAGTAGAGCCAAATCACTATCTTGGTAAACCAAAGACAAAAGCCTCTTGATGGTTTTAAGAACCCTTAGTAATGCACAAGCTCTCTATTTCACCATTGACAGACAGTAACTTGCGTTTACAACCGATAAAATGAGTAAAGGAGATCCTATTTAATCTTTTGTTGTATGACCTAGAGACAGATTGCAATCATTTAAAACACCTAGTATACTCTTGGATTAATAGTATCAGTTTATACTGTTCAATTTAGACCGTAGAATCCCAAACAATTGGAGTTAGTTAATTATCCCGCTGATTACGTTACATGTCATGAATTTATCAATTAAGCACAGGATGCGACGTGCCTAAAATTGTTTCCGATGTCGTTCAAATTCAAGGACCGCTCCTTGTGGTCGGAAAATAATGTTCCACTCAGACCACAACTTTTTCACACTTCCGAGTTGCTAGCGGAAAGCCCTTTTGACTTGGTTGCTTAATTCTATAGAATATGAGGACATGGCTTATGTTTCCTTTTCTCATCCATAGCCTTTCACTCGGGAATAGAGAACGCATACCCCGAGCTACTCGATCTTGATCGGTTAATTATTCGAAATCGGTTTCAACGATTTCCAAGATTGAATGGTTCAAATAGCCAAAGGATCGAGCTTGAGTTTGGCAACAAGTAGCTATTGTCTTAGCCTAATCGAATAGCTTCATTTTTATTTACTTAACTCTATAAGCATCTACCTTAAAAAGCATAAGAACTACATAGACGTAGATAGATGAATTTGAGCTTCATTCAAATGCGACTTCTTTTATGGAGTATACTTCATAGATAAAAAAATTGGCTTCTCTGACCTACACTCCGATGCTACTATTGTCTATGGTGCTGTAATGCTTGCATTTCTCTTGGTACTAAACGTGACCGATCATTAGATTTGTTATAAAAGAATACAGGCTGAAAAATTCCTCGGATTTACTTTACGTTGGACGTCTACATCGAAACCCAATCATCATAGTTCCAATTACTTTGTTTTATCTTGGTAGGAAACTAAAAAAGACGGGATCCCCCCTCCCCCACGATCCAAAGATGCGACCTTTGAATGAACAGTGTGCCTCCAGATTTAGCCCTGATGCACCGGATGGTTTCGCAGTTCAGATGCAAATTTAACAACGAGGCTCATCTCTAAGAGTCCAAAATGTCGACACCCTTGTTTTCGAATGGGACTGCATATATACCCTTAGTTCCCTCTTTTTTCTTCTCGGATCCCTATGGTTCACTCTTTAAAAATAGCTTCAAGTCTCGCTAAAGTAATATGTGTATATGTATATGTATATGTATATGTATATGTATCGCCAGCAGGTTGACCCTAGGTCCGCACGACAGATTTCAACGTAAAGTAGTAGCATTTAGCTCTTGAATCTAATGCTTCGACTAATTCCTGCATTGATACCATATGCCTCCCCACCGTAAGGTCCAGAAGGCTTCCTGATCTCCCGAACTTGCCCTTTCTGTCGGACCACTGCGTTCTCATGCTTACCCTGCACGTTGAAATGAACACATATAATTCTAGGAAAAATCGAAAGTCGACGTGAGAATATACATACAACAAGCTGATTCTCTAGACTCACACGGTACTTCATCCTCGGAAATTTTCGTTTGTTTCTTCCGATTACACGTCAGTCCTCTATTTTTCTCCATCTAAAACGTATGCACAGCAAAAGTTAAATCTTTGACCGTGACATCCGAGTAGCTAAGACCATCAACGGAACTGACCAAAACCATTGCGTGCAGGCTCCCCTGATAAGTGAGATGGCGCTTTCCATCGACTGTCTCAGGCAAGGATGGCATTGCTGGATCCCTGTAGGCACATCAAAGTTAACCACAAATTGATCACATTGTGAGAGCAATTTCACCATGACACAGCACTAAATACTTCCATTTAGTTTTCAAATGTGTCAAAAAACAAAAGAAAACTCGTTCATTTTGCAAGCCATAGGTCCATGATCTTGATGCATTGGTAGCTCTCTCCCGTTTTGTTTTTTTATTTTATTTTTAATCTTCATTTGGTTTCAACTTTTTAATTAGATCCAGAATGCTATGCACCCTCCTCGAAAGTTCTCTTTCCTTTTCCTGCTATTTTGTTAGATATTCAAATAGTCCACAGGATAAAGTAGCAAAAAGATTGATATAACATCTTTCTTATTTCATGATAACAAATAAAACTCTTAGAAATGCAAGTTCAAGTCTTAGCTAAATCCAGCTACTCGACAAGGTTCAATATTGTATAAAATGAAAGATATGATTTGTTTATATGAAGACACATTATACACTCGCACCAAGTTATCTTGCACTTTATACTTGGTAATGCGGATTAGTCTTCATTTCAAAGATTGTTCAATGTAAGACTTTTCCTTGTAAGTTAAGGTCTCAACCCTTGGTACCAAATGTCTAAGAAAAATTTTCAAGAAATGAAAATGGAGAAAAAAAAAACAAATCTTAAATAGGTAATTCATGGAGCTTATACATGACTGGAGAAATTTCTACGATCTCCTTGTTCTATACCCAGCACGTAACTATTAATTTACTTTTCAAAGCATAAGTCGAAATGATTGATGAAATGGATGCCTAATATCACTCGTCTAGGACCACATTGTTCCTTCTGCACCCCAAATTGTTCCTTCTGCCAAATTTTGCGATAATCGCATACAAGAATACTTATGGTACTTCATGCAGCTAGAAGAGAGAGGAACTGACATTTATGGTGCTTTCAATTGAGCCAGACTTACTTGAGGTTTATGTTTCTTTCCATTATCATCTGTCCTAAATGGGTTCTCATTGGCCATCGCATACAAGAATACTTATGCTACTTCATGCAGCTCGGCCGATCCTCACTGGCCACAACTAGGGCTTTGAGGTCTCCACCCAAAGTCCTCATCGGCCATTGCATGGGTGCTGTGACCCTAGAGCTAGAGCTAGAGGCACCCTTGCCTAGGGTCGATGTGGGTGTCTTGACCCTCAACTATGGCCAATGACCTCCATTGGCCACTGCTGAGGCCTTTGAGTAGTGGAGGGAAATAAGAAAAAACAAAAAAGAAAGCAAAAGAAAATGAAAAAAAAAAATTAAAATTTTCAGTATTGATTTTACACTCGATACGAGATGGTCGATAGTCAATAATGTAATCATTGTGATTTACTTACTATTTTCATATGGAAAGGAAGATGTTAAGCTTTCGAATCCCCATTTTCTCATAGGGAATGGGGTGGAGATGATTTAATTTTAAGCATGGGTTTCCACCCTTGCGTCCTGTAAGAAGGTATGACAAAAGTTTAAGAGTAAGAGAGTTAAAGTAGGACTAGCAAAAAAAAAGAAAAAGAATGAAGTATTAGATATGCCTTCTTTGTGAAAGAAGTACAAAGTGAACGCTGCATAACCACTGGCTCTCCTTCCCACATAGAAAAGGGGGAGATGGGGGTTTGAATTTTCGCACTCTCTGGATGGGTTGGGGTAGAGACTATTTAGCTTCACTTGTGAGTTTTGACTTCCACGTCCTGCAAGAGACAAGGTGAAAATCTAAAAGCAATAAAAGAAAATAATGAATAATATTTCTAGCGAGTTTGCCCATATGTCATAATATAGTTTGTACAAGTGTCAAAAGTCACAAATTCGTGGAAAGCTCATGTTACATATAAAGAAGAGAGAATAGTTATCAAAAAAGTTGTCAACATATTATACGAATATTTATTTAATCTTAATTTTTTTTAATTTAGCTAATTATATCCTTCACTTTTTGACAATTTATCTTTGTAGTCATTCTAGTCAATTTTATTGAAAATTGGTGATGTGAACACCCAAAGTCCTAGATAGTACAATTGGAGCCTACATTGACAGTTTTTACATTTTTTGAATAATTTTCTAGATTTTCTTTTCTTTTCTTTCTCCTACTTTTTTTTTTCCTTCCTTTTTTTTTTTTTTTTTTTTTTTATTGTGGACTAGTGAGGGCCAGCTAGGCCCTCACTAGCCACAAGCAAGGGTATCAATGCCCCGACCTGAAGTCCTCAGTGGCCACCTCAAGCGTGCTGTGGCCCTTGCTAGAGTTGGGCAAGCCACCCTTGCCAAGGGCCAATGAGGGCGTCCTAGCCCTCCCCTATGGCTAGTGACCTCCATTGGCCATTGCCAAGGCCATTGAGCAATGGCGGGAAATAATAAAAAGGAAAGAAAAGAAAGACACTAAAAATTTATTTTTCACGTTAACATCAACCATGCCATGCAGGCTAATGTCCATGTCAGCAATTTCCATTCATTATTGGCCGAAAGGATTACATTGGTAAGTTGTTAAAAGATTAACGATTAAATTGGCCAACTCAAAAGTTTGAGGATTGAATTGGGATTTGAACAATAGATTTACAACTTTTTTCTTTTGTAATTTTCCTGTACTATTCAGTAGGGGTGTAAATGGTTTTGGCTTTCAGGAAAATCGAACTGATAAGGTGCGATTCTAAACCAAATACAAACCAAACCGAAAACCCTATTAAGCTCGGTTTGGTTTTTTAGTTTTCTTACTTTTGTCTTATTTATTGGAATCAAAGTAAAGAAGAGGTGAGAAAAAAGAGAGGTTTTAAGTTGATTGTTCAATTTTTGTTAAGAATTTCGATTCCGATCAGTTAACCAAACTGCTAGAAATTTTTTCAACTATTCGAATAGAAAACACATGAAATTTTGGTTTGGTTTCGATTTCAATTCGATTTTCGGTTCGATTTTTGACACATCTAGTATTCAGTTTGTCACTCAACAACTTAAATTTTCCAAGAGAAATGGTTTACAGCTTTGCATCTGTAATTTTCTTTTGATGAGTTGTTTAACCACCCGTCTTCTTTCCCAGGAGAATAGGGCTGGAGGACCAAAAAAGAGGAGAATAATACCTACTCTCTGATGGCAATCGGTTTTCAAACTTTTGACTCGGTCGATGTTGAAAACTGGGGACACAGCATGGTCCTTCTCAACCCACTCCCGTGAGTCCCCGTGAAACAAAGTGTCCAAGGTTTAAAATTATCATAAATAGCGTATCGTATCAAACAAGATAGCAACATGGTCTCTTGCGGTACAGTGAACTCCACCATCAATGGAGGAGATAGCCCATACAAACGGACAAGAAAAATGTTATGTTGTTAATATATAATAATCAGTCAAAAGATTCAACACGACTCGTGTGTAATCAAATTGGAGATTTGTGCGGAAGAGTTAGTTGAAACTAAGAGATTTGGCGAATCGCTGTTAACTATTCTAAAAACTTAAGCTATTATATAAATGCATAATTTATTATTTTAGATTTTTTAACAGAAATCCCTACATAATTGTGTGACTTACGCTTGTTCAAGCAATGCCAGTCAAGCTCGCTTTCCTAGTACTTAATCTACCCTAGATTTGAAGAGCATAGAGTAGTAACAAATTAGGGGTCGAGATGATTTTTTTAAAAATTTTTTTGGAGAATTTTTTTCCGAGTAATTTAAGTTACTAGAAAAAAATCAACTAAAATATTTACGGATGTATTACTTAGTACCCTCGCAATAGAAGATGCAAACGTAACAATATTTATATGATACAAGATACCGTCATGAGCCCCGACATCCATGCCATCGTCAATCGACGCCGCCACCACCTCCGCCTGACTCCTCGATTTGTTACCCTTTTAATGGGCTATTTCGCTTTGACATTAGCATTCATCGACTCGGCATTAGAGCCGAAGTGTCATAAAAGTATATAAAAAAAGAAAAGAAAAAGAGAGCCGCATCAAATTCTTCCATCGCTCAAGCGAGCTAATAGAGTTACTTGCTTCATTATTTTGTACAAGTTTGGAAATCTGATTATACTTTTTGAAAATTTTCTAAATTTTTCGTACTTTCGAATTTTGGGATATCATGCATTTGTTGAAATAAACGAGTTGAATGATGCCAGAAAGTGGTTGTTGAAGGAGCAAGATTTTCTAGGCGCGTGCACTTTGAGTCTGCCTGACTCTTTGAAACCTGCTAATATAAGACTAATTCATTCAAATAATTATATATACATACTCATTGGTTGATATATAAATATGGGGGTGCATATAACCTTTGTACTAAAATCTTCTAGAGCTTCCTATTCATATCGGAAGAAGCATATCGAGAACCGATCCTGTCATATGGAGCATGGCTCAGGCCCTCTTAATCTTTGTCATGTCCTCACAAGATCAATCATCATCAACCGCACCTACATGCTCGTTCATGTTACAGCTCTATCCGCTCTTGTATACTACAGAGCTTCATTTTTCTTCAGTGAAAGTAACTCGAGAGACAGAGCCACAACTTTGGCATGGCTCATCATTTTCCTTGCCGAGCTAGGGCTGTCTTTCCTATGGCTACTCAGCCAAGCCTTCCGGTGGCGGCCTGTGAGACGGGTCGCCTTCCCCGAGCGACTGCCGGAGGATGAGAAGCTCCCGCCCATTGATGTGTTCGTGTGCACGGTGGACCCGGATAAGGAGCCGACCGTGGACGTGATGAACACGGTGGTGTCGGCGATGGCACTTGACTATCCCCCGGAGAAGCTCCACGTGTACCTCTCGGACGACGGCGGCTCGCCACTGACGTTGCACGGGACGAGGGAGGCCTACGATTTCGCGAGATGGTGGCTGCCCTTTTGCAAGAGGTATGGAATAAAGACGAGGTGCCCGAAGGAGTATTTTGGGGAGGAGGACGAGGATGGTGAGGAGATTGGTACGAACTCTGACAATGAGTTTGGGTCAGATAAGAAGAAAGTCAAGGTACGCTGTCCCTTCTGGCGATCTTCTCCTTTTGTCCATTCGCCTGCCCTTTCATTTTATCTTTAAGATAACCTCTTGCTATATTTTGAATATTAAACAAGCCCCTTCGTTCAAAGGGTTAAAAGGGTTTTTTACTCTTGCGTATGCATTGAGTTGTCTCAGCTGAGTGCCTTTGTCCTGAAATTAGTCTTCATTTTAATAAAAGCGTGTCATACACGTCGGGTCATATATTTTTACGTAATATGTAAATATTATAAATCAAATGAAGAACAACGGGTTAGGGGTAAAGCAACACTTGTCTGGGAAAATCTAATTTTTTGGTAGAGCAAAGCTACCTCTTACATTTTTACGCACGTTAGCCAAAATAATATGAATGATGGTTGACTTATTTTGGAATTGCCTATGACTGCTTCATCCAAATGCCATATATGATTGCTAGAAAGAATACCTTGAAGAGTCTTGTGGCCAAGTTTTTTGCCATTTGTTGCCTTAATCATCCATCCAATATTTTGGCACATACTTCCTGTTCACTCTTATTGGAAGAATAAATGGATTCTGCATTCTCTACCAGCCTTGCAGAAGTGACACTGGATATCAACTGAAGTCATCCATTAGTCGATGATTTGTACAATTGGTAGTATGTTTCTACAAATGAGCCAACAATAAGATTGTGTTTGTTAATTCCACTAGTCCAAATTAGGTTATACCACTTCAATCGGTCCCGCATATTTGAGTTTATCATAAATTTCTCGACAAAGTACCTTGAGCTATGGATAATCGAGGTTAGAACAAGCCGCAATTTAAGGAGATATTGCCAACTCCAAACCATACTACCCCTAATGTTGATTTGCATAATTGGAGTGCCTTTGCATTTGCTGTTGTAAACCCAAATCCAAAGGAAAGAGGATGGACGATTAATGAGGTTCCATAGCATGCAACCTAACAATACTTTGTTCCATAAGTTCAAATTGAGCAATCCTAATCCTCCTTCCCTTTAAGGCGAGCAAGCTAATTGCCATGCCATCTTGTCCAATCCATGATTTACCGTATTACCTACACATAGAAATTGACATATCCTCTTCTCAACCTTGTCTATGGTTTCCTTTGGAAGTAAGAACAATTGCATCCAATAGGGGCAAATGGAGATGAGGACTGATTTAGGTAACTATAGACACCCCGCGTAACTCATATGCTTCTTGTCTTAGCTTTCAATTTTCTAGAAGATTTTGTAGCGAGACTCTTACAATCTTTGTGAGTGAATCTTCTAGTAATAAGGGGAACACCTAAGCATCCGATAGGGAGGGTTCTTGTGGAAAAAGGCATGTGGTCTAGTATGAGGAGCTTCTCATCCTTGTTTAACCTAGAGAAAGAGATTTGGCATTTGTCAGGATTAATATATTAGCAGCATCCACATCAACCATACTTTGTTTTACAAATTAAGATTACAGCTTATTATTTAGGGTTATGGTAATGACGGATTAGATCTAAGCAAGTCCTTAAATTATTTTGTCTGAATTATAAGACGTAAAATTCAGGGGTATTCTCAAGTTAGAGGAGAAGAAAAATATTCTCTTATCAATGAGGGGTACAAAACGTGCGAGCACCAGCACATTAAAATAAAAAATACAGTTTGGCTAAGCCCCCTCGCTGGAGGGACTATCATAGGTGGCCGTTATAAGTGGCAACACCCTTGAAAGAGGATAGGTAGGTGGAGTGCTACAAAAGGGATGGGCATGAAGAATCGAGAATTCGTGCCCTGCATACCGATTAAACATTGGCAATGGAGGCATTCATCGGAGGCATAGATTGAAAATGGATTAAATTTTGAAGTTCATTTTCCTATGCTCTCGCCAATTCACTATCCACCGTAGGCGTAGAGAGAATGGATTTTTTGTTGCAAGGACTAGATTAGACATTTCATATAAGTAGAAAGACTTGATTGAAAATTTGAAGTGCAGGAGCTTTTATTAAAAAAATAGTGAAAACTCGAATAAAAAAGATACAATGTCTTCTTTTGTTTTTTTCCCACCCTAGTTACCAATCGTAATTTACAACACAACATGCCAAAGATCGAGAAGCATAATAGCAATTAACCACCCCATCATTCACATTGTTCAATTCAACTCATGGACATAATCTTAATATAATGTAGCTTGCTTAGATTGATCTAACTGCTTTCCTTCTTTTAGGAGAAGTATGAGTTGTTCAAAGAACGAGTATATGTGTATCGAAAGAAACACCGAGGTGACTCAAGCCACACTAGCCGAGACCATCCGCCTACCATGGAGGTGATTCTAAATTTAAAATGGGAATTTGCAATTTCTAAGGCTTTGGTAAGAAAATTTTCAAAACATGTCTCAATGTATATGACGAAAATCAATGGATGCCATAGGTGGTCCGAGGAAATGCCCCTGATGAAGTTGTGCAAGCACACCAAGAACCTATGCCTCAGCTTATATATGTGTCAAGAGAAAAGCGACCTTCTCATCACCATCACTTCAAAGCCGGAGCTCTCAACGTTCTTGTACGCCATTTTACATTTCAAATCCGAAACAGACATATCTATAATATTCTTCTTCTATGTATAGCCTATAACAATTCACCCGTTGCTCGTCCCGTTCAGCTCCGGGTGTCGGGAGTGATAAGCAACTCGCCTTACATTCTAGTGTTGGATTGCGACATGTACTGCAACGACCCTTCCTCGGCTCGGCAGGCGATGTGTTTCCATTTGGATCCGAGATTATCTCGAACGCTGACGCTGGTTCAATTTCCTCAAAGGTTTCATAATATTAGCGAGAATGACATCTACGATAGCAAGATCAGAACATACTTTTGGGTAAAGGAAAAGAATCATATGGAGTTTTTGAATTGCGTATTGCAGGTTCCGATTTAATAGAGTGCAAATTTTCTTTTGTTAGCTAATGATTTTTACTCTGTTTCAGACATGTTTTTATGGAATGGATGGATTGAAGGGACCTGTTTTATCTGGGACTTGCGTCTACATTAAGAGAGAGTCCTTGTATCGTAAACCCACTCAAGAAGGCAAGTAGATCGATCCTTGTCACTATTTTATTTTCAAGAAAGTACGGTAGAAAGAGTAAATGCAGTAAATGAATTAATTAACTCATTTTCCCATGAATCTAATAGGCTCTGATCTCATGGATTTAAAGAAACTCTTCGGCCATTCGAATGAATTCATCAAATATCTTTGGCTAAAGGAGAAGCCAAGCAAGAACACCATTGCTTCTGCAGCATTGGGGAAAGAAACGCAACTGTTAGCTTCTTGTGGCTATGAAAATGGCACAAAATGGGGTGAAGAGGCAAGTATAATTAAAAGAAACATTATATTTAGTCCTTGTTATTTGCTATAAATGACTTCATTTCTTTTCTTATTCGAGTTTTGTTGACATGATCTCAGGTGGGCTTCATGTACTATTCTGTGGTAGAAGACTACTTCACAGGTTTTACCTTACACTGCAAAGGCTGGACTTCAGTGTATTATACCCCTCCAAAGCCGCAATTTTTAGGGACTGCAACAACGAATTTGAGTGGCATGTTGATTCAAGGCACGAGATGGTATTCTGGGTTGTCGCAAGTCGGTATCTCGAGATTTTGTCCTCTGATCTATGGGTCGTTGAGGATGCCCATTCTTCAGAGCATGTGCTATGCTGAACTTGCACTTTTTCCCTTCTATTGCTTGCCAATATGCTGCTTTGCAACTATTCCTCAGATCTGTCTAGTAAATGGCATCTCTATATACCCTGAGGTAAGTTGAATCCTAGCTCTAGAACATAACATTCAACTCCCTCAGTGTATAAAATATGCTTCAATTTTGTTTCTCAGTTTATTTGTTTGAAAGAGTTGATTAATGATTTCTTCATGGTCAGGTTTCAAGTCCATATATCATCCTATTTGCCTTCATCTTCCTATCATCCCTTTGTAAGCATCTCTATGAAGTCGTCGCAAGTGGCCATTCGGTCCAAACATTCTTGAACGAACAACGAATCTGGATGATCAAGTCAACTACATCTTATGTATACGGAACCATGGACGCGGTCATGACACAAATCGGCATGAGAAGAGCTAGCTTCTTGCCTACAAATAAGGTCGACGATGACGAGCAATCAAAGAGATACGAGATGGGCATATTCGATTTCCATACGTCAATAATGTTTTTGGCTCCGATGGTGACTATAGTGATATTGAACATGGTTTCATTCATCGGAGGAGTCGCTAGAGTTCTTACTTTGGGAGGCTGCAACAAATTGTTTCTGCAGATTGCTCTATCATTTTTTGTCTTGTTGATGAGCTACCCTGTGATTGAAGCGATGGTATTGAGGACGGACAAAGGACGCATTCCACGATCAGTCACTATACTGTCAACTTTTCTTTCCTCAGTGTTGTTGCTGTGTTCAAGTTTTCTCATGTAACAATGAACGCGACGCGTAGGAACTTATAAGTCCTTTCATATCTATTCCTCAATAATCATAATTGTTGGACATTCTGCAGAATATTCAGAAGTGATTCTGGATTATCATGGACTACAATTGTGTAAGCTTTAAATTGACTTATGGGACAATTGCAACAAGATGAGTCGTTCAACAAATTGATTTACGATTGCTTGGCTTGTAGCTCAAAAGATAGAATAGCAAAATGGAGTCCTCGTGTTGACTGTTGACGCAACTTGTGAACTCTGCAATGCTGCGTTGGAGGAGTCAAGGGAACAGCTTTTCTTTGGGTAGACATCTTGCCTGGCTTTCATATCAGTCTCAAAGTGGAATGGGCTATTTGACAACTAAGTGGCAAAAGCATGCCATGCTTAATCGTTGAAAATGGCATGGATTACTTTTGACTATATGACAGAGTTTGACGAGGCGCATAGTTTAAATTGATAATAATCAAATTGGAGACTTGTTGGGACTTGGTTGTAAATGAGAGATTTGATGAGATTTTTATTTTAAGTTTTTAAATAGGACCCTCTACAAAATCGTATTGCTTATGTTTATTCAAGTAATGCCGGTCAAGCTTGCTTCCCTAGTCTAGCAATACGTGTTGACATTTGAATTTTTGTCTACATGTTTTGAATATCCATTTATTTTGCAAAAATATAAAAATTTACAAAAAGAGAAAAAAATTGATTATTAAATATAAAAAAACAGAGAAATCAAGCAAGCTGGCATGGCCGGCCCACTCTTTTTATAAATTTGTGACCCCATAAAGTCCTCTCTTAGCCCATCTTCTTTTTGTTTCTTCTTGATCCATCTTTCTTTATTTCCTTTCCTTGAAGCCCATCACAGATATAATAAAATAGAGGCCCAGCCCACCACCCCTTTCCTTTCCTTTCCTTAAATTGTTATCTAAAAGGGGTGACATCTTACATGGGCTTGTTGCAAACAAACTGACAACAGGAAAATTAAAAAGATTATGAATGGTTTCCATTGCAATATCACTCCAAGCTGTCAAAGTTGACTTGTGGTGCAGAAATTTTGTATCGGACCAACGTGTCGGGTTTGAGATTAGAATCAAACCGCCCCTCATTAATGCAGACTAGGCCCAGGCCCAGGCCCAGGCCCAAAATAGCTCCGAAACACGAAGCCCGGTGGATTGGTCGAGCTGGGATGGGATCCCTACCACTTGGGCTTGATCTTCCTCAAAGCACTGCCATCAATCTCCTATGGCAGTAGATGCTATCTAAGCCCCACTTCAAGTTCTCTAAACTTTAATTAATTAGGTGGATTAGTCATCAGAAATATGGTAGAACCAATGCGATCCCCCCGTTGATCCTGACTGCGACTCCTTTTGCCACGCAGAAATGATTATTAGTCTCAAGATTAAATTACATCTGACCCCAATAAAAGGAAAAACCTGAGGTCATTTCTGCAATAAGAATCTCTGCAAAAAACACGAGTTATGGAGATATTACTCTCTTTGATTAAAAGGGTGTGTCTAGAGCCAACTAAGATGTTTGTTTGGTTTTCGGCAACAAGGAGTATACCAAAAGCTCTGCAATGTAGTCTCCTTCCAAGACTGATGGGGACCGATGGAGAATTTTCAAGCCTTGCACGCCAAGCTCCATCTTGTTCATAGTCAAAGCCGCCATTTCGCAAGACAAAACAAATGAAGGGATGTGTTAACGAGAATGCCCCTTACGATAAAACCAGCATGGTTTGAGTCAAGATTGCTGGTCACCCTTGCCGCCACTTTTACTTATTAAAAAGGAATAATCTCAATATTTTACATCTCTGCTAAGTGAGTACTTCAAACTAGAAGAATTAGAATCGAAAATTAGTGACTTTGAAAACAAATAGCTAGACGCTTGTATCACGGATCCGAGGTTTCCGTGATCAATGGAGCATTTATGATTGAGTAAGAATGACCAAAATGCTCTTGGAATGATCCAAATGCTTTCGGAATATTCTTAAGGACAGGCAGTGCTGTAATTATATTGTAGTCTAGAATTTTCTCAGGCGGTACGATCTCATCTGTCGGATCACAAATCGATTAATGTTTGTAATATGAGGGCCTCAAGTATAAGAAGTGGTGCCCTAAATTTTCTTTCTTTACGATCCGAGTGAGTTGAGTGATCGAACCTTCCGAAGAAGGCTTGGCTTAAGCCCCAACGATTCTAGCAATCCAAAATAGCCTAAATCGCTGCATGGTCACGGTTCCAAATGATCTGCCCATAACACTTGGGTTAAACTGATATGATATATGGATCCAAAATTAGAAAAGTGACGCACGTCAATTGTTAGGAACTTAAGCGCTTAATCATTTTCACATAATTGATGTACGCAAAGGGTGATCCTCCCCCTAATCTTTGTACGGTGCTTATGCAGCAAATAACAATTCATAATTCTAACAATTCATAACTCAAACCATCCAATCAAGTAGGTTCAAAGTTCCGAGAAATGTCTAACTGCAAACTACGAAGGAGGAGTACTATTAGCCTCTCCTCTATGGGCAAGAGCCTTTCAGTTCATGTTTAAAGAAAGAGCTACCTATGTTCTCTCCCATTATATGAAGAAAAAAAACTTGGCTCTGATTTGGGCATGAGTTATTTCATGTCAACATCACGTATGGAAATCTTAGGATCAACGTGTAAGAGGTTCATGGACCGAGTTGACCTGAAATCTTGGGATACCGAGCTCATCACGAGGTCAAGATTGTTCAGCCAAATGATTGCATACGTCCAAAAGATTAAAAGTTGAAAAGTCGAAGCAGTGCAGTGCACCTAGAGAAGGAGAATGGCCAATGAATGGCATAAGGAAAAAAAAACGGTCCAGACCCTAAACAAAAGCCGACGCGTAAAGCAGCCGCTTCGTCCCGTGAGGAGCAAGATGTAGTGGTGCGCAAGGAAAATTACGTGGGTGCTCGAGACCTTTCTTCGACAGTGATCTGCAGTCCATCAGTCAAACACAAGTAAATTGCAGAACGTGGAATTGTTGGAGTGCTTGAGTGCGTGTTTATATATCCCTCAAATCCTAGCACCAATTCTCAAGAACAGCAGCTTAGGTTACAAATTCGCGAGTGCTGAATTATACCATGGAGCGCCGTTCAGGCCCTCTGTCTCTTTGCCACGTTAACACAAAATCCATCATCATCAACCGCGCACACATGCTCATCCATGGAATAGCTATAATCGTCCTCATACACTACAGAGCTTCTTTTTCTTCACCGAAACTAGTTCCACAAGCGAACCCACTTTTTGGGCTTGGGTTATGATATTCCTAGCCGAACTGATGTTATCCTTCTCGTGGCTCCTCAACCAAGCCTACCGGTGGCGACCCGTGGCACGGACCGCCTTCCCCGAGAGGCTGCCAGAAGACAGTGAGCTTCCGCCGATAGACGTGTTCGTGTGCACGGCGGACCCCAATAAAGAGCTGACCGTGGACGTGATGAACACGGTGATATCGGCGATGGCGCTCGACTATCCACCGGAGAAGGTCCACGTGTATCTCTCAGACGACTGGGGGTCGCCGCTCACCTTGTATGGGATGAGGGAGGCATACGATTTCGCGAGGCGGTGGTTGCCGTTTTGTAAGAGGTTTGGGATAAAGACGAGGTGTCCAAAGGCTTATTTCATGGATGATGGTTGTGATGAAGATGAAGAGGATGGCGCTGGGGTTGATGTGAGGTCTGGTGATGAGTATGGCTCGGAGAAGCAGAAAGTCAAGGTTGGTCTTCTACAATTTCACACGGGCAATGGATCAAATAATTATAATGAGAATACCATCAACAAGAATACATCTGGTGCACCAAAATTTAATTGGTCAAACTGTTAAGCGCAATGAATTCCTATGGAGATCTTCACGATGTTTATGTACTGCAACTCTCTTTTTTTTTCTGCAGGAGAAGTATGAGTTATTTAAGGCAAGAGTAAATGAATACAGAGCTAGCAGCCATGGAGACTCAAGTCTTAGCAGTCGGGATCATCCATCTACGGTTGAGGTACTTATAAATGTCAGTTTTCCTTTTCATTATAAAACTTTTATCCAATATATGTAATAATATTTATATATTACGTACAAATAAATTTTATAGGTGATCCGAGGAAGTTCTGCCGATGAAGTTGCGCAAGCAGAGCAACAAAACATCATGCCTCTGCTTGTGTATGTCGCGAGAGAAAAGAGACCTTCTCACCATCATCACTTTAAAGCTGGAGCTCTGAATGTTCTTGTATGCCACTAAATCGAACTTCACATCCTCTTTCTTTACAAAGTTATCAAAGATATGTTATTTCCTAATGATTCATTAACTGATGATTTGGGTATTGCCCTTCCGTTGCACAGCTTCGAGTCTCGGGAGTGATAAGCAATTCGCCTTATGTTCTGGTATTGGACTGCGACATGTACTGCAATGGTCCTTCTTCGGCAAGGCAGGCCATGTGCTTCCACTTGGATCCGAAAATATCTCCTTCGCTATCGTTTGTCCAATTTCCTCAAAGATTCCATAATATCAGTAAGAGCGACATCTACGATGGCAAACTCCGATCGTACTTCTGGGTGAGGAAATTAACGAAAGACTACATTTTCTGGTCTTGCATATACAAATTTCTTATGATATCTAACTAATATGAATTTCGCCCTTATTTTAGACATCATTGTGCGGAATGGATGGACTGAAGGGGCCTGGATTATCTGGTACGGGCTTTTATATCAAGAGAGAGTCATTGAATGGTAAATCCATAAGCGAAGGTAAGTAAATAGATAGATAAATTTAGTTACTAAATACTGTGAAAAACAAAGAATTCTCTTTCTTTAATACTGCAACTATGATATTTATTGTATCTCCTGCTAATTCAATAGAGACACATGTCACGGACTTAAGAAAGCTCTTCGGCAATTCAAAAGAATTCATTAAATATCTCCAGCAGGACGACCAGCCGAGCAAGAACGTTATCCTCAGCGATTCTGCAGCTTTCCATAAAGAAGCCCAGTTCTTAGCTTCTTGTGAATACGAAAGTGGCACCAAATGGGGTCAAGAGGTGAGTATAATTAGTAACATTTTGGTTTGCCGTAGGTAATTTTTTTCAACTTCTTTTTTACTGTTGGCTTATCCAATATTCAGGTGGGCTTCCTGTACCAATCCGTGGCAGAAGACTACTTCACAGGCTTTACCTTGCACTGCAAAGGATGGACATCGGTGTATTATAGCCCATCAAGGCCACAGTTCATGGGGACATCAACGACAAATTTGAATGACCTGCTGATTCAAGGCACGAGATGGAGTTCTGGGCTCGCCGAAGTCGGCTTCTCTAAATTCTGTCCTCTGATTTACGGCTCACTGAGGATGTCAATTTTGCAAAGCATGTGCTATGCTGAACTTGCATTTTTCCCACTCTATTGCTTGCCCATTAGCATATTTGCCACAATTCCTCAGATCTGCCTTTTGAATGGCATCGCCATATATCCTAAGGTAACTTGACACTCTTAAGCTCTAGATTAGTACATTGTCAAAAGTCACTTTAGTCTTACTCCTATAATATAGCTCATAATGTAGTTGACCTTTGCGCACTTGAATTTGTTGGATGATAGGTTTAGTTGTGGTGTTCGATTGACTTGGCTAATTAGATGCTGATTAACATACTCTGTTTTTCTATCCGCCAGGTTTCAAGTACATATTCCATGGTATTTTCCTTGGTGTTTGTTTCGTCACTCTGCAAGCACCTGTATGAAGTCATTGCGAGTGGTCACTCGGTTCGAGCGTTCATAAATGAGCAACGGATGTGGATGATCAGGTCGGTGACCAATCATGTGTACGGAACAATGGACGCGATCCTGAAACAACTGGGCATGAGAAAAGCTAGCTTCTCACCGACGAACAAGGCTGCTGATGACCAGCAATCGAAGAGATACGAGATGGGCGTATTTGATTTCCAGACATCCACCATGTTTTTGGCTCCGATGGTGACCGCAGTGATGTTGAACGTGGCTTCCTTTGTTGGAGGCATCTTTTGGGTGCTTGTCATGGGATCCTGGGACAAACTGCTTATGCAAATGGTTCTGGTTCTTTTCATCATAGCGATGAGTTACCCTGTGATCGAAGGGATGGTACTAAGGACGGACAGAGGTCGCGTTCCACGATCGGTTACTTCATTATCGGTTGCACTATGCACGGCATCATTGAATCTCTTCTTGGCTCTGAGTTTATGGAGCAGACGATCCTGGCCCCATGGATGAGACCTGGGTTAGATTTGTATCAGTACCTCTTAAATACAAAGCTGGAGAATTGTTTGGCATGTTCTCAAACCTTTGCTTCAAGAAGTCCTGGAAGGCATTCTATCCTAAAGCTGCGATCAACTTACTGTCTTTTTTTTCCCTCTCATTTTTAGGATTACAAGTGTTTTGGGACACAAAAGTGGCTTATGTAGCTGAAACGTGACTCAAATGACACTACGAATTGACTTACAAGAGGCATTTTAGTGGTATGATAATCTCAAATATTAAGCGTGCTTAGATGAGAGCACTATTAATAAAGTTAAGCATACATAATATAAAAGTATCTTTTGAATTTGAGCTCATGTATGAGACCGGACCCAGGTGGAGGATGTAGACTAATCCACATGTGTAGGGACAACTGGACAAGGCGTTCAAGAAAGTCTAAATTGGACTTCGATTTGGTTTTTTCCTAGGTTGCCAATTATTATATGTTTTTTTTCCGGCTGGATATACAAATCCAAAATTCGATCAACAAGAGTAACCAAGGCAGTGATTTGATATTTTCTTGGAGATAACTATTCGAGGTTGACCGGAAGGCAAAGCAAGTCCTAAGTTTGACCGCACTGGGGACACCAATAGGTACTGCCGCATGGTATTTGATTTCTTTTTGAGCCGCACGAGAAAGCATAAAGAAGATAAGAAAATAAGGGCACGTCTCTAAGGGGCGCAAGAGAAAAGCTCTCTGGAATCTGCACTTGAATAATACCGCAGGATCCGTAGGTTTAGGCATTCATTTTACAACACATGGGATGACACTCAATACGAGATTGTCAACAGCGAATAAGGTTTTTAAAGAGTTAGCTCATATGTTAGAATATTTTTTGCACAAATATCTTGTCGCACGTGAAGAAGAGGGGATAGTTATATATAAAAAGTCATAAATATATTATATAAATAGTAATTCAATTTTAAATATATTATATAAATAGTAATTCAATTATATAAATAGTAATCGAATGGGCCCCACCATGTTGGTAAGGCCGAGCTAGTAGAAGAAGAAGAAAGAAGAAGAAGAAGACTGGGCCCCACCATGTTGGTAAGGCCGAGCTAGTAGAAGAAGAAGAAGAAAGAAGAAGAAGAAGAAGAGATGCCTCTTGCTCTTGCTAGAAATCAAGGCTAGGGCCTAACCAACGGAAATGCACAAAAATCGCATGGGCCCCACCATGTCGGTAAGGCCGAGCTAGAAATCGAGGCTGGGACCTAACTAGCGGAAATGGACAAAAATCGCATGGGCCCCACCATGTCTGTAAGGCCGAGCTAGAAATCAAGGCTGGGACCTAACTAGCGGAAATGGACAAAAATCGCATGGGCCCCACCATGTCAGTAAGGCCGAGCCTAGCTCAGGCCCACGTGCATAGTCTGCATATTCCATCTCGCAAACGTACCAGGTAGTTCTAAATATATTTTGGGACTAACATTGGTAGGGAAAATACCAAAAAAGAAAAGAAATTAATGGAAGCTTGGATAATTTCAAAAGATGCAATAAATTCGTTATCATTAATTATTATTCTCTATCTAGAAAAATGTTAAGGTAATACACAATTCAGTTTTCTTTTACCTTGATTAATATAATAAAATACGTGAAAATTTGATATGCGATACATGCGTAACATTAAAATTCCTAATAATTCAAGGTACTTTTAAACTCCAACATCAAATCTAAACCGCATCAAGCACGATTTCTACTCCATGCTGTAGCTTGCGCCAGAGTTTAAATGGTTGCACGAAGGGCTTTCGAACCAAAGCTACAGGGGTACGGTGAAAACAAAGAGGAGACGGTGAACAGTAAATCCCATTTGATCGACTTTTCAAGCTTACTTTAAGAACTTCATTTGCAAGAATATATGTGCCTATTTAATTCTAAAACTTTTGACGATTTGTCAATTTACTCCTAAACATTTTGTCAATTTGTCAATTTAATCATTTCAGCTAATTTTGGCCAAAATCACTGATGTGGACAGCAATCATGCCATGTAGGATTATTTACATTGACGTGGTCAATATATTTTCATTTTTTAATATTTTTTAAATTCTATTTTCCTGTTTTTCTCTTCCTTATTTTCTTTCCTTCCTTCACTAGTTGTTGAGCCTTGGCGATGACTAGCGACCAGCCATAGATGAGGGTTGACCTTGCTGGTGACTGGGCAACCTCATCAAATCTAGTGAGGGTTGAACCTCACAATTGGTTGTGCAAGGTCATCTTACCGGATATAACGAGGTGGAGCCTCATCAAGTGAGGCTAGTTGCTTATCATTGTCAAGGCTCAATGATGGTTGACAAAAGAAAAAGTAAAAAAAAAAAAAAGAAGAAGAAGAAGAAGAAGAAAAATCTAGAAATTTTTTTTGAAAAATTGCAAAAATTACTCATATTAGCAATGGCCATGTCATGTCAACAATAGCACTGACTAGATCGCCACGTCAAAGATTTCTAGCTAAAATTAGCTAAAATAATTAAATTGGAAAATCGTCAAGTGGCACAATTAAAAAATTTAAAATTAAATTGGTCAAATTAAAAAGTTCATGACTGAATTAGCACAAGTGTATTAAATTTATGATTTTTTTTTTTTGTACATTCTCCTCTACTCCTCGACATTCATTTTGGTGTTAGGCATCTCAATTTCTAGGAAATGAAGCTACATGGTTAAGCAAGTGCAAAGCTTTTGTAATCAAGCCTTTCCAAAGACTTCCGAAAGAATTATGTCGACTAATGCACACATCAACTAAAGCTTAATAAAACCTTGAATGCGGTTTTTTTTTTTGTTATTATATATAGTTTTTCTATTATAAATAAATCATGGTTCTCCATTTGGATATTTGAAAATTATGATAGATAATTTCGACAATGTTGTCACGTTAGTCGTTTATGGAGACGAAAGCTTCGGAGACGAGCTGCTCCCATGGAGCCCTAGGGTCATCGAGGTAAGCACTCGAAATGCGTCGCAACTCGTCCATTACAACGAGGACGACGACGTGCTGTATCCTAGGGCAAAACTTTAATTTATTAGCAGGCGAGACCGCTGTATATGGACAAGATGTATCGTATAAGGTATTTAGAGGAATTCGCTCATTGATTTCACCCCTAGATAGTCATCACATTGAGTATTCGTTCTCAGGGTTAGATTCATCTGCAACGGGTTGGACTGCTATTGATGGTATGAGAAACCTCTCCTGTAGATCAGTGGCTTGAGGATGAGGGCGAGAGCAATCGCTGGAATGAGAGCTTGAACAAGGTCCGACTCCATATAGTATCAATAATTTACTTACTATACTTGTAAAGTTTCAAAAGAGTTAGAAACTTACTAATTCTTTTGAATGTTGGTAAATCCATGATAATATTGGTGACTTACCGATTACCTTATAATTAAGTTAAGGATATGCATATTTTACCAAAAGTACTTGAAATTTATTATGAATTCAGAAATTTACGGACTACGAAAGACTTTTCAGATTTTTCCTTAACTAAACCCTAGAATCATCCCCCATGTTGCAAATCAAAATTTACCAAATGATACGTGAGAGAGAGAGAGATCATTCACATTAGGGCTATCATCACAGATTAGAGTACAAAATGTCTAATCTAGTCCTTGCAACAAAAAATCCATTCTCTATCTACGCCTACGGTGGATTGTGAATTGACAAGAGCATAGAAAAATGAACTTCAAAATTTACTCCTATAAAATAGCTCATAATGTAGTTGACCTTTGCGCACTTGAATTTGTTGGATGATAGGTTTAGTTGTGGTGTTCGATTGACTTGGCTAATTAGATGCTGATTAACATACTCTGTTTTTCTATCCGCCAGGTTTCAAGTACATATTCCATGGTATTTTCCTTGGTGTTTGTTTCGTCACTCTGCAAGCACCTGTATGAAGTCATTGCAAGTGGTCACTCGGTTCGAGCGTTCATAAATGAACAACGGATGTGGATGATCAGGTCGGTGACCAATCATGTGTACGGAACAATGGACGCGATCCTGAAGCAACTGGGCATGAGAAAAGCTAGCTTCTCACCGACGAACAAGGCTGCCGATGACCAGCAATCGAAGAGATACGAGATGGGCGTATTTGATTTCCAGACATCCACCATGTTTTTGGCTCCGATGGTGACCGCAGTGATGTTGAACGTGGCTTCCTTTGTTGGAGGCATCTTTTGGGTGCTTCTCATGGGATCCTGGGACAAACTGCTTATGCAAATGGTTCTGGTTCTTTTCATCATAGCGATGAGTTACCCTGTGATCGGAGGGATGGTACTGAGGACGGACAAAGGTCGCGTTCCACGATCGGTTATTTCATTATCGTCTTCACTTTGCACGGCATCATTGAATCTCTTCTTGGCTCTGAGTTTATGGAGCAGACGATCCTGGCCCCATGGATGAGACCTGGGTTAGATTTGTATCAGTACCTCTTAAATACAAAGCTGGAGAATGGCCTGGTTTATTCTCAAACCTTTGCTTCAAGAAGTCCTGGAAGGCATTCTATCTTAAAGCTGCGATCAATTTACTGTCTTTTTTTTTCCCTCTCATTTTTAGGATTATAAGTGTTTTAGGACACAAAAGTGGCTTATGTAGCTGAAACGTGACTCAAATGACACTACGAATTGACTTACAAGAGGCATTTTAGTGGTATGATAATCTCAAATACTAAGTGTGCTTAGATGAGAACATTATTAATAAAGTTAAGCATACATAATATAAAAGTATCTTTTGAATTTGAGCTCGTGTAGGAGACCGGACCCAGGTGGAGGATGTGGACTAATCCACAAGTGTAGGGGCAACTGGACAAGGCGTTCAAGAAAGTCGTAATTGGACTTCGATTTTGCCAATTATTATATGTTTTTCCGGCTGGATATACAAATCCAAGATTCGGTCAACAAGAGTAACCAAGGCAGTGATTTAATATTTTCTTGGAGATAACTATTCGAGGTTGACCGGGAGGCAAAGCAAGTCCTAAGTTCGACCGCTCACCAGTAGGTACTGCCGCATGATATTTGATTTCTTTTTGAGCCGCACGAGAAAACATAAAGAAGATAAGAAAATAAGGGCACGTCTCTAAGGGGCGCAAGAGAAAAGCTCTCTGGAATCTGCACTTGAATAATACCGCAAGATCCGTAGGTTTAGGCATTCATTTTACAACACATGGGATGACAATCGATACGAGATTGTCAACAGCGAATAAGGGTTTTAAAGAGTTAGCTCATATGTCAGAATATTTTTTGCATAGGTATCTTGTCGCACGTGAAGAAGAGGGGATAGTTATATATAAAAAGTCATAAAACATATTATATAAATAGTAATTCAATTTTAAAAATTTTCATTTAATTAATTTAATTATAAATTTTTTGATAATTTATCAATGTAATCCTTTTGATAAGTTTTAATTGGAAATTAGTGATGTGAATGCACAAAGTCCTAAAGAATATAATCGGCGTTAACGTTGATAATTTTTACATTTTTTCAATAATTTTTTTAGATTTTCTTTTCTTTTCTTTCTCCTTTTTTTTTCCTTCCTTTTTTTTTTTTTTTTTTTAGGCTAAGGACCATCGAGAGCCTGGAGGTCTCCACCCAAAGTTCTCATCGGCCATTGCAAGGGTGTTGCAATCCTTGCTAGAGCTAGATGCACCCTCGCCTAGAGTCGATGAGGGCATATCGGCCCTCGACTATGGCTAACAACCTCTAGTGGCTACCATTGAGGCCATTGAGCAGTGGAGGGAAATAAGAAAAAAAAAAAAAAAAAAAAAAAAAAAGGAAAAGGAAAATTAAAATTTATTGTCCATATTATCACACCATGCCAAGAAGAATGGTCAGCGTCCATATTAGCAATTTCCATCAATTATTGGCTAAAACGACTACATTAATAAGTTGTCAAGAGATTTACAATTAAAGATTTATGATTAAATTGTCATATGAACAACATAGTTAAAACTCTTTTTTGGTAATTTTCCTGTACTATTTGGCTTGTCACTTAACATCTTAAATTCTCAAGAGAAATGGCAAAGTTGTTCCTTTTGATGAGTTGTTTAAACAACAGTTTTCTTTCACATGAGGAGTATACTTAGGACTTGCATGGTAACTGATCAAATAGTAATTACTTCTATTCTTTTGTTCCCTATAAGTAGATTTGGAACTAAAAATCCATTTGATAAATATTTTGTTTCTGGAAACAAATTTATTCCTAAGAATAGATTTGGAACAGAATAAAAAAAAAGTTAATTCTTATTCCCGAGAACAATTTCAGAATTCAAATCTAATTTTCTTATTCTATTTTCTTTACCTTCCTTTTGTTTTCTTTTTCTTCTTCCTCCACCTAACCCATCACCGACTTATCGCCATCTCATCACTACCTGCTGACCATCGCCGCCAGTGGCTAGTGAGTAGTTGAGCGAGGTTTGGCGAGCTCGCTAAAGCCTTGCTAGGTCAGGATAAGGTCCGACGAGCTTATCAGAGGCTCACCTGGCCATTGGTGAGCTTGTTAGAGGCTTGCCTAGCCATCAATGAGGCTTGACCTCGCATTGGCTTGGCAAGGCCTAGCCTTGCACGGGCTAGCAAGGCCAAGGATCATTGGTGGTTGGGCGAGGCTCTTTGGCAAGGCAATCCTTACCTAGATATTGGCGAGGCCAACCTCATACCACCTAAGTGAGGTTGAGCATTGCTAGTGGCCTGATGAGGCTTGCTAGGTGAGGTAAGGCTTAGATTTGTTAAGACTTGTGAGGTCAAGCCTCGCTGGTGGCTAGACGAGCTCACCAGATCTCGCCCTAGCCTGGTGAGGTGTTGGCGAGCCGCTTGCTAGCCACAAAAGGAGGAAGGAGAAGTAAAAAAGAAAAAGAAAAAGTAAATAAAAGCATTAAAATATTAAAAGAAACAAAAAAAATTTAAGAGTTTTACCAAATACAATTTTATTTCGAAAATAAAAATTTGGGAAAGTTACAAAATACCTTCATATATTTAGAAATTATTCTTAAGAACATAATAAAAATGAATTATTTTTAAATAAAAATTATTTTTGAAAACGGAATGATTATTGTTCGTAAATCGCAATCAATTTTCAAACTTTTGACTCGATTGATGTTGAAAATTGGGGACAAAGCATGGCCCATCTCAACTGTCGTTAGTCCCTAGGAAATAGGTGTCTAGTACTTAGAATTATCATAAATAGCTTATCGTATCTGACAAGAGAGCAACATGGTCTCTTGAAGTTCATTGAACTTGACAATCAAATTAGAGATTGGTTGGGACTTAGTTGGAATTGAAAGATCTAGTGAGATTACTATTAACTGTTATAAAAACTCAAAATTATCATATAAATAGGTGATTTATTATTTTAAATATTTTCACAGAAACCTCTACAAAATCGTATTGTCTACGTTTGTTCAAGTCATGCTGGCCAAGCTCGCTTTTCTAGTACCTAATTTAAAAATTTCTAGCAGTACAATCCCCTAGATTTGAAGAGCTTAGAGTAGCGACAAATTAGGGGTTGAGATGATTTTTTTATTATTTTTTTGGAGATTTTTTTAATAGTTTCCAAAATAATTTAATTTACTAGAAAAAGAATCAACTATATATTCACAGATATATTACCTAGTACTGTCAATAAAAGATGGGAACGTAATTACATTTACAAGATAATTGGGGAAAAGAAAACAGGCGGCATAAGAGACTGGAGAATAAATGGGTTAATATCATAAAAATTATCTTAAATTAATATATTTATGACAAATTTATCTAAAATTTATTTTTTGATTGCTGTGACCAAATTTTTTCTTTTAATCATCAAAAACTTTAAACTGGTACATTCGTAACAAATATACCCTCAATAAATTGGATTATTATTACAAAACTGGTACAACCGTGATAAACAGAGCGTAAAATCTTAAATTGATAAAATAATCAACTATCATATATCATCCAATATGTCATCTAATGAAATTTAATAAAAACTAACATATAGTAAATTAATTTTGTCAAAAGTGTACTGATTTGAGGCTACTTGTCATGGGTATATTAGTTTTGGGTTTTTCGTGATATTAATCCTATATAAATACGGAGGTGCATATAACCCTATGTACTAAAATATTGGAGAACTTCCAATTCATATCAGAAGAAGCATATCCAGAAGCCGATCCTACCATATGGAGCATCTCTCAGGCCCTCTCAATCTTTGTCATGTCCTCACAAAATCAATCATCATCAACCGCACCCATATGCTCGTTCACGCCATAGCTCTATCCGCTCTTATATACTACAGAGCTTCGTTTTTCTTCAAAGAAAGCAACTTGAGAGACACAGCCACAACTTTGGTATGGTTCATCATTTTCCTTGCCGAGCTAGGTCTGTCCTTCCTATGGCTGCTCAGCCAAGCCTTCCGGTGGCGGCCTGTGAGACGTACTGCCTTCCCCGAGCGACTGCCGGAGGACGAGAAGCTCCCACCCATCGACGTGTTCGTGTGCACAGCGGATCCAGAGAAAGAGCCGACAGTGGATGTGATGAACACAGTGGTGTCGGCGATGGCGCTCAACTATCCCCCAGAGAAGCTCCATGTGTACCTTTCGGACGATGGCGGCTCGCCGCTGACGTTGCACGGGACGAGGGAGGCCCACAATTTCGCGAGATGGTGGCTGCCCTTCTGCAAGAGGTATGGAATAAAGACGAGGTGTCCGAAGGCGTATTTCAGGGAGGAAGAGGATGGCGAGGACAGTGATATGAGCTCTGACAATGAGTTTGACTCAGAGAAGAAGAAAATCAAGGTACGCTTTCCCTTTGGGCGATCTTTCTCTTCTGTCCATACGCCTGCCCCTCCATCTTCTCCTTAAGATAATGATGACTTGCTGATTAGGACAAGTTCATGTTTCCTTTCTTGACCTCCCAACTTACTTGGGTGGTTTTTCACCTATGAAAATCGTTTGGGTAATCTCCTATTAGAGAGTCCTATCAAGTTGTGTTTTTTATTTTAAGACGTGAGTATTCACATGCTTTATATCATTTGTTAGTAGGTGAATATTTTTCTTTTTCACCAATTAAGAAATATGAATGTGATATTGCGAAGTCTCTTATTTCAAAATAAATTTTTTGTTTATCTTTTCTCTCAAGTCTTTTAAAAACCTGCTAATGCCCACCTTAAGATAATGATGTCTTGCTATATTTGAACAAGCCCGTGAGTTGTTCAATGGCTTGAAAGGTCTTTTTACTCTTACATATGCAATACAGTTCTCTCACTTAAGTGCCTTTGTCCAGAAATTAGTCTTCATGTTTATAAAAACGCGTTACATGCGTTTGAGCTCTCGAAGTGTGATGCCTTCTATGTTTAATAGATTAGCAGCATCCACATCTACCATGCTTTGTTTTACAGATTTAGATTACAGCTTAATATCTGGCGTTTATAGTTTACGACGAACGAATTCAATAGAAGAGACGGGGATGAAGAACTGACAATCAGTGCCCTGCGGACTGACTAAATATTTAATCTAACTATTCTTCTTCTTTTAGGAGAAGTACGAGTTGTTCAAAGAACGAGTAAATGAGTATCGAAAGATGCACCGCGGCGACTCTAGCCACACTGGCCGAGACCATCCGCCTACCATTGAGGTCATTCTAAATTTAAAATGGGAATTTGCAATTTCCAAGGCTTTGGTAAGAAAACTTTGAAAACACATGTCTCAATGTATATGACGAAAATCAATGGATGCCATAGGTGGTCCGAGGAAATGCCTCCGATGAAGTTGGGCAAGCACACCAAGAACCTATGCCTCAGCTTATATATGTGTCAAGAGAAAAGCAACCTTCTCATCACCATCACTTCAAAGCCGGAGCTCTCAACGTTCTTGTACGCCATTTTAAATTTCAAATCTGAAACAGACATATCTATAATATTCTTCTTCTGTGTACAGCCTGTAATAATTCGCCCGTTGCTTGTCCCGTGCAGCTCCGGGTGTCAGGAGTGATAAGCAACTCGCCTTACATTCTAGTGTTGGATTGCGACATGTACTGCAACGACCCTTCCTCGGCTCGGCAGGCGATGTGTTTCCATTTGGATCCGAGATTATCTCGATCACTAATGCTAATTCAATTTCCTCAAAGGTTTCATAATATTAGTGAGAATGACATCTACGATGGCAAGATCAGAACATACTTTTGGGTAAAGGAAAAGAATCATATGGAGTTTTTAATTGTGCATTCGCAGATTCCTATATTATAGAGTGTAAATATTCTCTTGTTAGCTAATAATTTTTAATCTGTTTCAGACATGTTTTTATGGAATGGATGGATTGAAGGGACCTGTTTTATCTGGGACTTGCTTCTACATTAAGAGAGAGTCCTTGTATCGTAAACCCACACAAGAAGGTAAGTAGATCGATCCTTATAACTTTTTTATTTTCAAGAAAGTATGGTAGAAAAAGCAAATGCAATAAATGAATTAATTAACTCGTTTTCCTGCGAATCTAACAGGTTCTGATCTCATGGATTTAAAGAAACTCTTTGGCCATTCGAATGAATTCATCAAATATCTTTGGCAAAAGGAGAAGCCAAGCAAGAACACCATTGCTGGTGATTCTGCAGCATTGAGGAAAGAAACCCAATTATTAGCTTCTTGTGGCTATGAAAATGGCACAAAATGGGGTCAAGAGGCAAGTATAATTAGAAGAAACGTTATATTTAGTCCTTGTTATTTGCTATAAATGACTACATTTCTTTTCTTATTCGAGTTTTGTTGACATGATCTCAGGTGGGCTTCATGTACTATTCTGTGGTAGAAGACTACTTCACAAGTTTTACCTTACACTGCAAAGGCTGGACTTCAGTGTTTTATAACCCACCAAAGCCACAATTTTTAGGGACTACGACAGCAAATTTGAATGACATGTTGATTCAAGGCACAAGATGGTTTTCTGGGTTGTCACAAGTCGGCATCTCGAGATTTTGTCCTCTGATCTATGGGTCGTTGAGGATGCCCATTCTTCAGAGCATGTGCTACGCTGAACCTGCACTTTTTCCCTTCTATTGTTTGCCAATATGCTGCTTTGCAACTGTTCCTCAGATCTGTCTAGTAAATGGCATCTCTATATTCCCTGAGGTAAGTTGACTCCTAGCTCTAGAACATAACATTCTCATCGCCTTCAGCGTATAAAATATGCTTCAATTTTGTTGCTTAGTTTATTTGTTTGAACGAGTTGATTAATGATTTCTTCACGGTCAGGTTTCAAGTCCATATATCATGCTATTTGCCTTCATCTTCCTATCATCCCTTTGTAAGCATCTCTATGAAGTTGTCGCAAGTGGGTTTTCAGTCCAAACATTCTTGAACGAACAACGAATCTGGATGATCAAGTCAACAACGTCTTATGTATACGGAACCATGGATGCGGTTATGACGCAAATCGGCATGAGAAGAGCTAGCTTCTTGCCTACAAATAAGGTTGACGATGATGAGCAATCAAAGAGATACGAGATGGGGATATTCGATTTCCAAACGTCAATAATGTTTTTGGCTCCGATGGTGACTCTAGTGATATTGAACATGACTTCATTCATCGGAGGAGTCGCTAGAGTTCTTACTTTGGGAGGCTGCAACAAATTGTTTCTGCAGATTGCTCTATCATTTTTCGTCTTGCTGATGAGCCACCCTGTGATTGAAGCGATGGTATTGAGGACGGACAAAGGACGCATTCCACGATCAGTCACTATACTGTCAACTTTTCTGTCCTCAGTGTTGTTGTTGCTATGTTCAAGTTTTCTCATGTAACAATGAATGCCACGCGTAGGAACTTATAAGTCCTTTCATATCTATTCCTCAATAATCATAATTGTTGGACATTCTGCAGAATATGCAGAAGTGATTCTGGATTATCGTGGACTACAATTGTGTAAGCTTTAAATTGACTTATGGGACAATTGCAACAGGATGAGTCGTTCAACAAATTGATTTACGATTGCTTGGCTTGTAGCTCAAAAGATAGAATAGCAAAATGGAGTCCTCGTGTTGACTGTTGATGCAACTTGTGAACTCTGCAATGCTGCGTTGGAGGAGTCAAGGGAACAGCTTTTCTTTGGGTAGACATCTTGCCTGGCTTTCATATCAGTATGCATCGTCAAGGCCGAAGCTCAAAGTGGAATGGGCTATTTGACAACTAAGTGGCAAAAGCATGCCATGCTTAATCGTTGAAAATGGCATGGATTACTTTTGACTATATGACTGACAGAGTTTGACGAGCTATTCCCCACCCTACTCCCTCATTGAGTAGGCACGGACCATTAGAAACGGTATGTTCACATGAACAGGCAGTAGAGGAATTCCTAATAGAAGAGCATAGGACAGGGTCACAAAACCGATAACTACCGTATGTTCAGCAATAAGAACATCGAAAATGATTGAGGCCATTTACTATTTCTCAAAGATCGATCTCTCCCTTCCTTTCTTGTCCAACATCTCAAACCGAAGCAAAAGGAGATGTTAGAGGGTCAACTTCCTTCCACAGCACCCAATTCCCAGGAAAAGTCGAGTCCCCCTACCTTCTTGAAAGAGAGATGTCCTGAACCACTAGACGATGGGGGCACACTTGCCCAAGTAAGGTTATCTGAGCCAAGGAAAGCAGATCTTAGAGGGTCTAGCATTAGGCCAAGAGGTTAACGCCTTCGGCATTCAGGGATTATGGACCAACCGTCCTAGGAGTATCCAGCCTTGGAAGATGGTCCTTTTTTACTCACTCTGCCGCCAAGACATTCCACAACTGCTTGTCACTTGGCCGTCTAATCACCGCGTCTTCTCTTTGGAAAAGAGAAATTTTATCATTCGACAACATCTGTGCTTTTTTCATTTGCAACTACAACTAACATGGAAGCATGAACAACCGAAACAATTCGAGCAAGAAATAAATTGCAAAAATAAAAGCCGAACCCCACTAATTTATGTTGTCCGGCTTTATGCTTCACAAGCAAAACTGATGATTCCATTGTAATTAGCAAAGAGAATATTAGGATCGCTCAAACACTCACACTCTAGTATTTTCTGAACCTACAAGAATTAATTTTAAAAAATGAGTATTCTCATGCTCTCAACTCTTGTAGACTATTGCTCTCGAAAGTTCTCTAGGAATCAAGTAAGTTCTCTACTTTTTTTTTTTTTGGTCGAAAGTTTCTCTACTTAAATAAGTTTGAAATATAGGGTTTTAACAAGTCTGAATTGGGGCCTAGTTACAACGCTGAAGAACATCACCACTATTGGGCACTGTTCAAGAGCTTGACTAGCTTTGCTCGTGTGCGCAAAACTGGCCGGCAGCCCCGCCACTACTTAGCTGCACGCTTGCCTAGTAGTCTAGTTCTTCTAAGTGCCAGTTGGCCATTTCCTTGCATAGCCGATTGTTTGGCTTTGTCTCCATGCCTTTGCAAACACTCCGAGTTTGTGAAAATCACGAGCTTCTGTCAACTTTAACGATGGAATTTGTGACATCCCGAATTAATTCACTTAGATATTATTAGCTTGGAGGTATTTCATATTGAGTCTCATAGTTTTGTCATTTGATATAGATGTAAGTATTTTCCTAGGAGGTCGCCCATTTTGGTATTGCTCTAGCCTAAGCTCACTTGCAAAGTTTATTGTTACATCCAAATGTATTTCCATAAGTCAATTCTAGTTTATATATATTTTAAAATTACTCTCTCCTTATTCAATGCATAGCTTGAATCCTATAAGCTTGTCAAGAGCTGCTCCTTATCTAAACTCTCTGACCCTGGCAATCACTCATCGCCCTCATAAGACTAGGTCATTATAGAATTAACTTCGGGCCATAATAAACAAATCTTCACCCTTGTTTGAAGTCCAACTTTGTCCTTCTCCATTATTGTCTTTGTTGAGTCCCTCTGGACTCCTCACCAGCTACAGACACTGACTAGATTTAAACAATACTAGAATTTAGTCAATGGGATAGGCTTTGTTAACATGTTTGTTGGATTACTTGTTGAGCACACTTGCTCAATGGAGGTGACTCCCTATGACAAAATATTATGAATAAAATAGTACCTGACATCGATGTGTTTTGCCCACTCATGATACATCTGATTTTTGGTTAAATACATTGCATTTTGATTGTCATGGCAAGCAACAATCTTATTTTGCTATAATTCTAGATCATTGAGCAAACCTCTAAGCCAAATAGTTTCCTTGTTTGCCTTGGTTGTGCAATACTTTGCTCGATAAAGCAACTACTGGGTATTGCGCTTTCCAATTGATGAAACAATCCACAGAATTGAACACACAACCCATCAAGAGCCTCCATCATCCAAGTAATAGGCAAAATCTGAGTCCATATGCTCTGCTATGCCTCTTGGAAGTCGTCTTTTCCCAAAAGTCAAACTCACGCTTGCCACCTCTCATAGTAACTACAGCACTAGCATAAAGAGCACGAGACATGGGTTTCTTATCTGCCTCTGAGTATGGTGCAAGGTTAGTTGAAAGCTTAAAATGTGTAGGATTTTTCAGAAGCAACGAAAAGTATCAAATCAATATTTAAAGGTTGTGGGTGTGGTGAGAGAGCGAACAATAGCACATTAGGTTCACAATATAGGAGCCATGCCAATTGCACAATAACTAAATCAAGTGGTGCACTTGTAAGCGATCGGCTTACACACAAGTGTTACGGTCTATGATTCTCTTATACTTGTGAATCCTTATGAGTGGAGTTTGGGGTTATCGAGTGAAGAGTGATTGATGTAAAGAGGACAAATACAATTGCTCCATAGGAGTAGCGTCGGGACGGTTTATGCTAAATGTTCTAGGATGGAACGAACATATCTATATAGAGCTTTGAAGGTGGGATTGGCTTCTTGTGCACAAACTGGTCAAGAGTTGATACCGTTCTCCCAATGAGACCATGGCAAATCAAAATCAATTATTGAGCTTAAAGTGTTTTATTGTCTCACTCGATAGACTAGACGCTCAAGCTAAGTTAGGCGTGGTGTGATCTTATATAAACAAGCTATTTGCCCTATTGTTCTTTGGAACAACTATTGAATGAAGTTTGGCTTGATATTGTTCGCTCACCAGGTGTTGCATGGGTTATACATGGCAATAAGAAAAAAATATCGGCCCATGATAGATGGTATCAAAGTTGGATCCTTTCAATTAGTGTGTTGAGTTAGAGAAAACTTATTGTCTACTTGGTCCTACAAGGGAAAAAAGTGAATCGTCAAGGAAAAAGGTGCTCGGACAAAGTGTGGCTTTTGACTAGCTTCTAGTATGAAAATGATGATACAGGAAAGATCTAATTTCTCACTACATAGGGAAAATTTTCTAGGATCAATAGGCGAATCTTAAGAAGAGGTCTGCTATCACATTTTCAACAATGAAAGAAACCTTTACTGGTCTGCTGAGATCACAAAAGGCTTAGTAGGCAAAATAGGGTGTTGCTAAAAGGTGTAGTTGCTGAAAAATGCCACACTTGCCAAGGAAAGCACAAGTGATTGAAAGGGCCCAAACGTCTATGATCAAAAGAAGTTACTTGTGGAGTAACTTGTTTTGTTGGGTAGGTGTTGCCATTCAATGTATGATCCAAAGTGGTGTGTCAATGGTTAAAAAAAATGTAGGAAAGCGACAGAACAACTCACAACAAAGGGGTTGTAGAATGGAGTGGGGGATAATGGAAAATGTTACAATTCACGATTCTCCCGTACTCGTAAACCCTTTTGAGTGGAGTTCGGGATTATTAAGTGAAGAGTGAAGGATGTAGAGGGGATGAATACAACTGGTTCATGAGAGTAGCGTCGAGACGGCTATTGCCCATGGATAACTTGTTTTGTTGGGCATTTGTTGCCATTCAATGTACGATCCAAAGTGATGCATCAATGGTTAAAAAAATGTAGGAAAGCGACAAAACAACCCGTAACAAAGGGGTTGCAGAATTGAGTGGGGGAGAATGGAAAATGTTATAGTTCATGCTTCTCCCGTACTCGTAAATCCTTGTGAGTGGTGTTCATGGTTATCAAGTGAAGAGTGAAGGATGCAAATGGGATGAATACAATTGATCCATAAGAGTGGCGTTGAAACAGCTGGTGCTAGAAGTTCTAAGATGGAATGAATATATCTCTACAGAGCTCTTAAGGTAAGGTTAGCCTCCCATGCACAAACTGGTTGGGAGATGACGTCACTTTCCGGATGAAGCCATGGTAGGTTAAAATGAGTTGTTGAGCTTAACATGTTCTATTGTTTCACTCGATGAACTAAATGTTGAGCTTATCTTGACGTAGTATGATCTTATATAAAAAAGCTATTCACCATATTATTCTTTGGAACAACTATTGAACAAAGGCTAACCTGATATTGTCCGCTCTTCAAGCATCGCACATGCTATTCCGCAACCAAGGAACAGCCAACCCATTACATAAGGAGAAGTGTAAAGTAGAATCCCACATCACTCAAATACATTATCATAATGGGTATCAAGTATTGACTATTAACTCCACAAGCCGCTAAGGATTATTGCTTTGAGAAAGATAAATTGGGCCAAGCTCGTCGAGGCCACAGTTCTTGGTGACATCAACGATGAATTTGAATGACATGCCGTTTGAAGGCACGAGATGGAGTTCAGGCCTCGCCTAAGTCTGTTTCTCTAGATTTTGTCCTCTGATTTACCGCTCACTAAGGATGTTGATATTACCACCATTTTCACTTGGGAGTGGAGAGATGGAGAATTTGAACTTCCCCTTCCAAATAGGTGATTATAGGTATATGAGGTTTTCACATATGAGCCCACTAGAGGCCCACCGAGCTTTTTATATAGGAGCTCCAAAGTCCAGGTATACGGCCGGCAGAGCCTAAAACAAAAAGAGGATGCTGATGTTGCAAAGCATGTGCTATGCTGAACTCTACTTTTTTTTTCCCACTTTATTGCTTGCCCATTTGTATCTTTTCCTTTGTTCCTCAGATCTGTCTATCAAGTGGCATCACTGGATATCCAAAGGTATGTTGACACTGCTAAACTCTAGATTAGCCCTTTGCCGAAAATCCTTTTAGTCTTATTCCTATTTAGAATTGCTCATACTGTACTTGACATTTGGGCACTGTCCGCGAGCCCGACCTGCTTTGTCCGAGCGTCCAGATCTTGTTGGCAGCTCCGACACTCCTTAGTTGCGGCTGCCTGGTGGCCTGGCTCTTCCAGGCACTAAGCAGGCAATTTCCTCACAAATCTAGACGTCCGCCTCTCTTTCCATGCCCTCGCAAACACATGGAGTATCCTGAAAATAGCGAGCTTGTGTCGATTCCAAATTAAGTGAAATTACCTTTGAGCCATTATGAATAAATCTCCACCTCAACCCATTAAGTTGAACACATAACCTGTGAAGCAGCTCCGCTCATCCAATTCATCGGCAAAATCTGAATCCACATATCTATTATGCCTCTTGAGCCTGTCTTTTCCCTAAAGTCAAACTCACGTCACTTGTCCCTTTCAAAACCCTCGAAATCCATTTCATAGCTTCCTAGTGTTTCTTTCCAAGGGATTACTCATAGACCTGCTCACAACACTAGAAACATGGGAAACGTATGATCTATTGCAAACGATGCCATACATAATACTATCAACGGTAGTAGCATAAGTAACAAGGGCATACAAGGTGTTTGTAGTTGGATGGATTTCTTGAAAAAAGTAACTAGAATCATCAAATCTGTACGAAAGATGGTGGGTGGGGTGAGAGAGCGAACCCTGGCGTGGCTGGCTCACACAAAATAGCAGTCATGCCTTCTTCGCAAAAATTGAGCCGAGTCATGCGCGTGTAAAAGATCAGCTTACACGCGAGGACAATGTTAACAAAAATTGCATATCGCTTAAATACGCGATTAATATAGGTCTTTTTAAATATCCCTCAATCTATTAGTTTTAATTCTTAAGTTGGATATTCTAACAATTCTCAAGAATATGGTTGATCGCTTGACAAGTGTAGAGATTCAGTTGCACAAATAAACTGTTAAGAACAATTACATGTCTGGAGATCGACAATGCAAATGTTTAAGAGAGATCACAAGTATGGGTTGATTTAATAGGACAAGCAAATAATTCCAGTTCAGACGGACAATGGGTATTGAGCATCGAACCTCAATCGTATCGAGACGTCAAGGATTATCGCATCGAGAGAGACGAATTAGGCCCATCCCCGAAATTACGTAGGCAGTTTGGTTCCTGCGACATGCTTCGGAGGAGGCAGTCGACATGCTGTGCCCCAGTAGCGGCTCGGGGTGGATGAGGTTAATGTCGCAATCGAGCCACGTAAATGTCCAAGCAGCCCAAATAGAATTCTCCACCTTGAAAGAAGCCCCCACAAATCTGGGGAACCTGTCATGTACACCTGATTCTCTGTGGCTAATTATACACGTACGTCACAACAAATTGATTTCCTTCGTCTTGTTTTTGGTAAAAAGAGAAAGTACACGGCTTAATGTCTTCGTAGTGGTTTTTCTTCTTTGATCGCAGGTTCTTGATTAGTACTTAAACGTCCACGTCCGAAGACCATAAAAGTTTCAAATGCAGGCGACACAAGTTATTGATACATACTTACAGAATTCTTTCTTTAAAGAAAAGGTAATAAATAGAAGACGCAAACGGAAAAGCGAGTTTAGTGATGATTTTTCAGAACCGGGTCAAATGCATTGATCCAACTTTCTTTCATAAAAAAAGCAAAAAGAAATAGGGTTCGTGTCCGAGGGTTCAATTTAAGAATGAACCGGCAGTGGAAGCAGTTACAGCACTCGTGTTGCTGTCACCGACGATGTGCTCCTCCTTCCATTTGTCTTCGACATAACCCCATTGATTACGAGCTTGATTCCATTTGAATAACATTATCAAACTCGGAATAAACAGCAGCCGTCTTCTCTCTCTTTCCCCCTCTCTCGCCATTAATCGAGGACGTGGTCAAAGCTCGGGAGAGAGAGGAAAAAGTTGCACGAGATAGATGCCAAATTCTTTGAAAAAACGCGTTTTGAGGCCGTCCAGGTCTGATGTCCATGCATGGAGAACAAGTAAAACCCCCCCGCTAATTCCTAATCGGCACAGAACCAGACACCAGATAATGGTAATGAACAACCAAATGATATGGACACAAATGTCTTACGTCAAATCATTCTTTTGAACTGCCCCTAACCTTATGCATGCGCTTTTTACCCTTTCCCTATAGCCAGCAGATGGTTCTTATAAAAATGCGATAGCTGTTCATCGGTTGAAAGTTTCCTGCCAAAATTATAATCAAATAATAACAACACTATTTAAAAAAGCAAAAGGATGGCAAATTACGGGGCCAACGAGGGCTTTTGCAAAATGGGTTAAGATAATTATTCCTCGAGTCACGCCTAGAAGCGAATGAATCAAGAGGTTTCTAGGGAAATTGTATTTTGTTGATCAAATTACCTTTGCACAGATTATCTTCTATTTGTCGAAAAGAGGTACGCGTCAATATCGGAAAGTGAAAAAGAGTTGATGGGCAGAATCTCCTCAGCGCAAAAAATGAACATTTGAGTGCGCTGATTGATGGCGACTTTGGCCAAAGAAGAATATATTAGCTGATGGTAAAATTCCCAAAGTTTACCTTCTTGTGCTTAGCCTTATTGAATTGCAAAATGCTGCCATGCGTTTTGGAATATAATTTGAATTGGATTATTTTAGAAACTTTTAGTTTATATAAATCCCTTTTTTGATTGGTCCTAATTTAACTCTATAAATTGCTTTTAAACTTTTGCTGTACCTCTTTACAAGGCGTGAGATTCGAAACTTACACCTAAAACTAATCATCCCCACTCCAACCTCCTCGAGAAGTAGAGATTCAAATCCCCCACCTCCCCCTTTCCATATGAGGAAAATGGCCATTGGGGCAAATTCTAATAGTTTTTTATATAAATCCCTAGAACTCTTAGTTTTATCAAGTTTGATTATGAAGCAAAAAATTAGAGTGAAATGCGACCAAAACAACTTAAAAGTTTTCGATGAACCTCAACCTTGAGTGAGAATACTATTCTCGGAGCGCCTAGGTAGAACTTGATTAGTAAATCAGCTTATTTTCGGATGGCAAATGACTTCACATGGGGAGGATGAGTACTCACTCAAACTTAAAAGATTGCTCGCATTACCTCCAACGCTAGCAGATTAAACCATAGGAATCAAACTAAATATGGGTAGGAATCGTGACATCATTTCAACATCAAGAGCTTGCTCTGACAGCCTGTAGAATGAGAAAGCCCTTTTCTTTGAAAAAGAGTGAACGAATTCTATGGAGATCAGTTCACATGCAAAATATAGGACTCTTCCCTCGTGAATAGAATTGCCATTACTAACACTAGTAGCCGAACGTCGTGGACTGCTAAACAAGAGTCCTCTCCAGAAAAGATAAACCTACACAGTCACTTGCCTTTTAACTACTGCGTTAAGAAAACTTGGGTTGAAAGCTATATGACCACGAGACGCTAGTGGGGAAGGATCTTCTCTTTCTGTACATGCGAGAGAGAGAGAGAGAGAGAGAGAGAGAGAGAGAGAGAGAGAGAAGAGAAATGTGTTAAGAAAGACCCCATCAAAGAGCCGGCCAAAAGAATGGCTCTCGTAACAAAGGCCAAACTTTATGTCTCCGTATATAATAATCCGCTAAATCCACACTGGTAATGCCAATGTCTTCTAATTGTCCTCATTTCATACATCCCTCCTCATTTTTCCTCCATATAAAACCCTTTGTCTCTCTCCCTCTCTCTCTCTCTCTCTCTCTCTCTCTCTCTCTCTCTCTCTCCAATTGCTATCACCTGTCACCATGTTCTTCTTCTCCCCATAAATTCTTTCTTGGCAGTTTTGGGACAACAAATTGCAAAAAAATTCCTCTTAAGAAAGAGAAGAGGGTTTTCGATGGAACTGGGGAGGCCGTGCTCAGAGTCATCGAGCGAAGAAAGCGATCCGATTGAGCAACTGAAGGAGGAAGGGAGCGTCAAGCGGTCCTATGAATGCACGTTTTGCAAGCGGGGTTTCACGAACGCCCAAGCTTTGGGCGGTCACATGAACATCCACCGGAAAGATAGAGCCAAAGGAAAGCAAGCTCCAAGTGCTGCTCCCAGTATGAGGAAGATCTACGATCCTTATGCTATCACATCTAATCATAGTGGATCGAAATCGGGGCAAGTAACCCTGAATTATGACCTGGGCAAAGATGACGAAGCACAAAGAAATTATAGTCATCAGGGTTTGCAAGCATCTGCTATGAACCCTAGAAACTATCTTGAAAGCTTGCACTCCTTGCAAAGAGGAGATGACATTATATCGGATGCTAGCCTTAGCCTACGAATCGGCACATCGAACATGGAACGAACCAGTGAAGTGAATCAAGATGAGAAACAGGAGGAAGTTGATTTGGAGCTCCGACTCGGCCGCTACCCATGATTTATCATGCTTTATTTAGGTTTGAGAAATTTATAATTATTGTACAGATGATATTCTTTCGGATTTGCTATATATGCTATAAGGAGTGGGAATGTCAATTCCAAGGTTTTATGAAGAAGGGTTACAGCATACCATGAGTTGAATCTTGGCTCTGAATACCGTTTCATCAAGGTAATGAAAACGTGACTATTTTTCTCTAATGAGCTTTTCTTTGTCATGCTTGGTCTGCGGCATCAGTTAAAAAACGCAACGTACTTGTGCTGAGTTGGTTTAACTTATAGAGCAATCTTTTTGTTTTCCAGCGACACAACTTATAGAGCAATTGACATGGTAGGAAATGTAGCATATAGTTGATTAAAAACTTTATCTTGCCAGATGCATAACAAAGATACCATCAGAAGTCGGTTCCTATTTCAAATGGCAATTAGCGTCGAATTACTGTTTGATCTCTCATTGTATGATTGCCCCTTTATTATCCTGAGGGCTATAAGAAGGCTCTGCACTTGAGAAAGAAACTGCATCTGATTTCCTTACCAGTTGCTGCTGATCCAAATTTATGCCAAGTTCTCCAGAAAAAAAAAAGAAAAAAAGGTAAAGATCGATGCCCGGGATTTCATCGTTCACGTTCTTCTGTTCATCAACAAACAAGGTCAATATTTTGCTTAACAATTTCTCAGAATACATGTCATTCTCTTGTTTTTAAGCATCATCTGGGTGTTGGTCAATCAAAGAGAGATGACTGTTTACCAAGAAGAAAGAGCAGATATAAAGCATGAGTTGTTAAAATTAATCTGAGGTATCTCTTCTGTTTTGGCATAAGCACTCTTTATGTGAAATGCTGGGAACGTAATCATGACAAGAACAGAAAAATTTTCATCTGAAATTCCCTTTTTTCTCAGATATATTCAAAAACCGCATGACTCCCCTTGTAGATATCATTTGCTTAAAAAAATCATGTTGTAACTTACGGTTGCATGATTAGTAAATTATGCTGGTGAAAGTTTGATAATCACCTACTGATAGAGAAGTATTTGAGAAAGGTCGATTTCTCCAAATTCTCCTAGTAATACACGATATAATGGATTTGACTATGTCTTATATAGCCGATCTTCCTGGATGCTGTCAAATTAATTAATACACGATAATAGCGTTTCGATGCAATATACCAGCTGTTTCTTAAAAAGGACAACTGAAAGTATGACTAAGCTCATCCTACATTAAGTAGCATGTTAGTGTTATAAAAATGTGTATGTGCAAAATGAAACCTCCATGTTTATGTGACGAACTTTCATGCACCTAACATAGTAACTTCATTGGATTTAGTCAATGATTGTGGTTGTTTTAAAGTCGTTGCTGAAAGTTGATTAGGTAATTAAAGCGATGCATAGGATATGAAATTACTAATCAAGCTTAAGATAGCTAGCTAATACCTATATGCCATCAAACTTTGCTTTTGGGGAACCTATGGAGGGGCTAAGATGGATTGATTTTTCTCAAACCGTCATTCCACCAATATGGACTAGTTCTTTTTTCTTCTTTACTGTGCAAAATGTGAAGGTATAACTAAGATTTTGAAATCATGTACAAGGATTTTTTGAAATTTGAAGATGAAACCAAATGCTCAAGATTTGCCCTTTCTAGCTATTTTTATTTCCCTTTTCTATACCTCTCTCTTTTTGCCCAATTTCTTTACTAAACATATAAGGGATTTTCACTTTTTTTTTTTTTTTGGAATTTTCTTCTAATTGCAAGTTTCAAATATTTGCAGGACATTCAATTACCAATTAAAAAAAAATTAGGACTAATGATAGTCCAAACCCACTTCCTCAATTTTGGGAAAACTTAGCTCCACTTTCTCAAACTTGTCATGAGTTTTTCATTTTAAACATATACATTTGAGATATCATTCTCCTTTTAATTCCACACTCTACACCTTTTCCCTTTTGTGCCAAACGAAAGGATTAAAGATTATAATTAAAACACCCCCTGTTTTATCTATTTACTGATTACTGAAAAATATAATCCAAAAATAACAATTTAAAATAAAAGCTTCATTTTATTATTTGCCCGCTCTCCGAGCAGTTTATGACATAAGTGCAATGCTGCCCAAATTAAGATTTATTTCGGGATTTTCAAACGTCAGAAGAACCAAAGTTTCCGTCATAACCAAACAAGAAAAGCGCCCAACAATCGGTCGGCAAGGAGCAATCTATCCCGGCAGATCGGAACCGGTCAACTTTTCTTGACGGGTCAATGGCGGTAGAGGTCCCCCATCATGATTCATGACTTCTGATCTCCCTCTCTCTCTTAACCTAGTCAACTTCAATCGGAAAAAGAGTTATTTACATAATGCATGTCCTATGGGGACAAGACAAGACACTAGTGTGACCTACTTGTGATTGGGGCCTAGATTATTTGACTCTAATTGTCAAATCGAACCAGATCGAACAATTGAATTTATTTTAGGGAGGCGATTTTGATATGTAGGTTCATATGTTGAGCTGGAATGAAATTTGACAGTTTGATTTGGTTCGAGGTATTGTCAAAACACACTAGATCGTCAATTCAATTTCTTTTTAGTTATTTTTCTTACTTTAATATATGTCCTTTGTGGCATTTTGTCACATACTATGTTGCTTTTATCTTCTTCTTTTATTCTCTTGATTTTTATTGGCTTGAGACCTTGACCAATTCAAAATTGATGAAAGTAGATGAGAGAATCGAGAGCAATATATAAGAAAAATGAAGAAAAACACGAAAATCACAAATATAATCAAGTTCTGTTTTAAACCAAATTATACTGAAAAATTCAATTTGGTTTTTTATCCATAGTGAACTGAGTTGAGCCATGTTTAGCCCGAGTTGTACATTGGCTTGTTCTTAGTGTAAAGTTCAATTTTCAAAATGAGTTGTGGAAAAATGTAAAGGCTTTTAGTGTAAAAATTTTTGATGAAATGCAAACTACATTTGGTAAAATTCCTTTGTAAAGCAACTTTCGGGTAAAAGCCAACCACTACCCCACTACCTTGAGCTTTTAGCTTTGCCAAGCTAGCATTTGGCTAAATACTGAATAAAAAACCGAACCACTCTATCTCCCCCCTCCCTCAAGTCTCTTAGGAAATTTAAACCAAACATAGCCTAAAGTGGTTATCTATGAGATTGGGATACTTTTCTTCAATTTCCGGGTTATGATTTTCCACCAATGATCATAACTCTATGCATACACAGGCTCCATTTGCTTCACGAAAAAAAAAGAAAATTTAGAAAAATGTTTTCCAGATTTTTCGCTATTCGTTTCACGGAAAACAAACTAGCCAAGGAAAATATTTTCCACCAATGGTAAAAAAAACTCCTTCTAAAGTGGGGAAAATGTTTTCTATTTTTCAAAAATGAGGAAAGATTTTCTATAATATTTTCACCTCACTTTCTTTCACCAAACACATTTTCTTTTTCTTTTTATGTTTTTTTTAATCTAGTTTTTAATTATTTTTTCCTTTTCTTTTTCTTCTTCCTTGATCGGTCATTGGCCATCTCAAGCCTCGCCACAAGCCAGCAAGGCTCAAGCTCACCAGCCTGTGGCAAGGTGGGTGAGGCTTTGCCTTGCCTACTCCAACGAAGTCGAGCTTGCCCAAGGCTAGATTTGCGAAATGGACAAGGCTCAAGGTTGCCAAAGCCCAAATCGTCAAATCTAGCATAGTCGAGCTCCCCCAACCTACCTTAAGCGAGCCTCGAGCTTGCTGACTAGTGTCTAGGTCGATTGCTAGCCATTGCTCGCAATGGCATAGAAAAGAGCAGAAAGAAGAACGAGGAAGGAAAAGACAAAGAAAAAAATAAATAAATAATAAAAATCGATTTTTTAAAAAATTGATTAAAATTTTATTTTTTAATAAAAATTAATTTTGTTGGTAATTCCTGGAAAATTAAATCACATACCAAATGATGAAAAATAGTTTCCACTTTATTTTTAGACTTCAGTTGAATAACCAAAACTATGGTCATTTTTCTTGGAAAATAGTTTTTTGAAAAATATTTTTGAAAAAACAATATTTTCCGTAAAATAAATGGAGCCTTAAACATTAATTAAAAGATGCTTTGCATTTTTGTTTTATGTTGTTTGCAAATTTAACATATTAATGTGAGTTTCTCTATAGACTTTACGGTCATATGTAGTTAGAACCACCACAACCTACACCTCTCTCTAGATACAAGATGCTGGAAGACAGCAAATCCCAAGTTGGTAAATATGCGAATAATCTTGAAACCGAAAACCAACCATTAAATTAGCGGCCGAGCGTGCCATTGGTTATCACGCTATCGTACTTGGAGACTATCGACTGGACACAACAACTTGACCCACCGAAACAAACATCGACTATGCTCCATCTCGAACTGGGCCGTCAATCCTTGCTCCCGACCCACCATGCCCACATCACGACCCTTTCGCACATTCAAATTACTCTCCATATCGTGATATTAATATAAAAATCGTTAATTTTTTCTTTAGGAAAGTGCATCATCTAAGAGCAATTGGCCGATTGAATTGGGGGAGTGCTTCGACCTTTCTTATGTACTTTTTAAAAATTATTTTATTCTCTAATGGTACTAGGAAGCTAAGTCAAAGAGTGCGAAATCAGCCTAAAAGATTCGCATTCCATTAGATCGATTAGACCCGCAAATCACTCGAGCTCGAAATGATTCGATAGAGACGATTCGAATCGCTCGAAATTGAATTATAGCATCGATGAATATTTCCTACCTCTTATCAATTTTTTTTAGGGTAGGGGGAGGGGTTTCGTCAGAGATGACGTCATAATTCTCCTCCTTCGGCATATTCCACAACGATAATCAACCACCGAAAAAGCCATTGAAATTTCGCCGTCGTCCTTCGATAATTACCATATATCGGGTCGGCAGCTCATCATTTCCTCTCAGCAGCACGCAAACCCAGAACTCTCCTTCCTCTTCGATCCTCCCCCGCCGTCGCCGTCGCCTCTCTCTCCGATCGCCGCCATGTGCACCCTCGAGAAACGCGGCGACATCTTCTACCTGACCCTGACCGGATCCGATGAGCACCGGCTCAGCCCCACCCTGATCGCCTCGCTTCTCTCGCTCCTCGCCGAGGCCGCGTCGCAGTCCACCCGCGGCTCCGTCCTCGTCACCACCTCCGTCGGCAAGTTCTTCTCCAACGGGTTCGACCTCGCCTGGGCCCAGTCGGCCGGATCCCCCGACGAGGCCGGCCGTCGCCTCCACCAGATGGTCGAGGACTTCCAGCCCGTGGTGGCTGCCCTGATCTCGCTGCCGATGCCCACGGTCGCCGCCGTCCAGGGCCACGCGGCCGCGGCGGGGCTGATGCTGGCGCTAAGCCACGACTATGTGGTGATGCGGAGCGACCGCGGGGTGCTGTACATGAGCGAGGTGGACATCGGGCTGTCGCTGCCGGAGTACTTCGGGGCGTTGGTGAGGGCGAAGGTGGGGTCGGCGGCGGCGAGGAGGGAGGTCCTGCTGAGGGGGAGGAAGGTGAGGGGGAGGAGGCGGTGGCGATGGGGATCGTGGAGGGGGCGCACGCCGGCGAGGAGGGGGTGGCGGGGGCCACCGCGCGGCTGGCGGAGGAGCTGGCCGGGAGGAGGTGGGACGGCGAGGTGTACGCCGAGATAAGGAAGGGGCTGTACCCGGAGCTGTGCGGCGTGTTGGGCTTGGCCACCAAAGTCTTCGCCACGCCTAGGCTTTGACCAGTTGACCGAAAGTGCTTGGCTTTTCCCATGCATTTTACGTTTTCCTGCAATGTAATTTCGAAACTGTTTCCATGCCAATCTATCTTTATCTTAATCAAAAGCTTTGTTGCTTGCTCATGGAGTGGAAAGTGTTCATTTTGGTGCTGAAATCTTGGGGGCTGTTCTTCCTGTTTTCTTGTCGATCTTATGGTGGGCGGCATTCTGTATCTACCTACCTATGGGTTTATCTTTCAATTGGGTCTCTAGTTCGGGTCAGTTGGGTCGGTATCTCAGTGATCGACTCAGGTTTTCCTCAGCTTGACCTGTCGCCGTCCGGCCAGCGCATCAATACTTGTTTTCTTTGATGAACGGCGCTAATACTGAACCCGAGAACAAGGTATTAGTTCAGTACTGTGGGAAGAGGGCTCGGATACGCCAAGCAAACGCATTTGAAGCACATAAATAGGCCACGATGCCACGGCTTCTCCGGGCGTTTCTTCAAAACCCTGCTTCCAATCTCTGGACGTGTGCCGAATTCGGGCTCATCCCCTCCGGCATAATTTGATTTCACTACTCAAGTTTCTCACAAGGGTTTATGTGTCTCACTAGTCAGGTTCGAGTCTTGCATAAAATCCATCATACAGCAACACAAAACGAATGAAAGGAGAGACTTTCAAGAATCCTGAACATCTAATGATAAATTCAAATTCTTTTGAGAGTAAAACTTCGTGAACCAACTTACTTAAACCAAAATGACAAAACATCATCACTCCCGTCGCTCGGGAATTGTCCTAATAACCTTTGGAGTCGAAAAATCACAGCAATGTGTACCGAAAAAAGTAGCCTGAAAATCTTTTATAACCTGGGGATGCCCTGCAGGAGATGCCATAGCATACTAACTCAAAACCCCACCCACCCAAATGAAGACCCCACTAAACTGGAAGCGCTCCAGACCATAGAATGCACCTCCACTTCTAATTCGCCTTCGCTTTTGGGCTCTTCTTCTTGAGTTGCCTCCTTGGAATCGAATTCTTCATCCCTATGAAGAAGAGAAGGGCACCGAAAAATGCCAAATGCTAGAAGGAGAGGAGGGGAGAGAAAGCAATCATTAGTGTCCGCTGCTGAGTGCGAAACATGTACATCAAACGACTGATGAGAAGTGAGGGAGAACAAATGCATACCTGTGTGAAGTCATTGAGAAGACTGTCGAACTCAGGCTTGGTTGGGTCATAGTTGTAGAAGTCATAGAGAATTGGTGTTGTGAGGGCCAATTGAAGAAGCTGCACACCAAAGTAAGTTAAAAATTTGTCTTCAACTTTCACAGGCTATGACAAAGGAAATTGTATGAGAGACCCACCAGGAGATAAGCCCCAAAGGAGCTACCGAACACAAACAGAATGCCTCCGAGGCCTTTAAGAATGTAGATTGATGCGACCACGTGTCTAGTCTGCAGGAACTCCTGAAAAATCAGGGGGTATAAAAGTATGAGAATGCAGAAGTTGGAACAAAGCCAAATTCAAGCAAAAAGGAAGATGACTTGAGCACAACAAAAAGACAGAAAACCTACATCAACATCAGGCGTCGCAACTCCCAATTTGGAGGACAGATGTTGCAAGGCAACACTTAACTTAGGACGCAACTCCTTAGCTGCTGCAGCACCCCCATCCACAGTGAACTCATTGTACCTGCAGAACAGCAAAACATGTTTCGATAAAAACCCAGCACTGCCTAGTACAACCAAAACATCCAAAAAGCGGGCTTTCCACATAGTAAATTAGTCAGGTGAATCTGATGAAACAACCAAAACATATAACATGAAACTCAACAGTAACAAATTAGAAAGGACTATATGTCGCTTCATGACAAATTCAGATGGAAGTCATGAAGAAAACAAGGGAAAAAGATGACCGTCTTCATGATAAAAATTGCATTGCTTTGTGAAAAGTAGGGAGAAAAGGCTACAAAAGCATTAAATCAATAGATTTGAACTTGAAAGAGAATCACTAGAAAGAATTCCGATTATGGAAAAAAGAGTAATTACAATCCTCCAAGTTAGACATATGGCTACTGCCCAAAGCTACAAAAAAAGTAAACTACCTTAAAGTTCCCTAATAGCAACTCCATGTTCTCAGTCAACTTCCTCAGTGTTTCCTTGTAAATAAAGATTCAAAATTAAGGGCACTCATCACATGTATCATGCACACAACACACAGTAAGGCCAGGGAAGTCAACAACGCCCCATATAATATACTTCACAACCTCAAGATCCTGCAACAAATTACATAAACTGTCTGCCCATTTGCAGCAGTTAGCTCAATGAGAAAGCAAGCACAAGTTTGACTTGAATCCTGTCGGTAGGCTGATGAACCAATCTGAACTGGAACAAAACTGACCACTCTTTGTATTACAATAGTTCTCACTGTGACCTACGTAAGTTATGTATAAATTGCACAACCTGCACTCCTTAAAATGGCGGCTCAAAAGGATACTCAAATGCATATCCCTAGTCCCATTAGAATATTTTTTATGCAAGCTGAAGCTTAGACTATAGATGTACCCAATACAGGCATCTACTTAATCTACACATTGGCTTCGAATCCCCCACACCAAACAACCCAATCATCAGTTCTTAAGCAAGAAAAGGAAACTAATAGGATCTCAAATTATCTTTCTGCAATTGAATGTCATCTCTTCATTGTAACTGTCCTTCTGAATAGAGTCAACCCTTGGCAAAACTGGCGTCATATTTTTTGTTCAAGAGGAAATACAATCTCTCATCCATACAAAGACTACCCTCAACCCACTTCCAAACAGAAAGTAGTGAGACCCCATACAGAGCTTAACACAGACTCCAGTCACCAAGGCACCAAGTGCAACTTTAAAAGTCATCACAAGAACAACAAGTGCACAAACATCCCGCCTAAACAAATTTAAACAGCAAGTGGCGAAGAACGAGAACCCAGAACCCAAACAGAGAGATGTCGCAGAAGCGTGAGCAGTAATTACAAACATCTCAACCCGAGATTCAAGATTCTTTTGCGCATCGACCCATCAAACGAAAAAAGCATAACCGCCCACTAAACCACTAGATCCAGCACGGAATCACAGATCTCGGCACCAATAATGAAGCAAATCCGAACTGAGATTCACACAGAACAAAAAAGGACGAAAAAGAAAAGCGACTTGACTGACGCTCCACCAACTAGATCCAACACGCGCGAGCGCGCAAGAACCCGCGCCGGAACCATTTCGACGCTCCGCTTCAGCTCGAACGCCGCCCAAAAACCCAAAAAGCCCTCATCGAGTCGACGGATCTAGAAAGAGAAAGCGAGGGCGAGAGATAGAGAGAGAAAGAACTCACATCTGCCATGCGGAGAGGAGGAAGAAAGACGCGAAGAGGACCCTTCCGAGGAACGAGAAGAAACCCATTTCCGTCCTCGCTATTCCCACTGCGACAAGAGAGAGAGATGAGGAGCAAATCTCGGGTCTCGTCGCAACCAAGGAAGAGAGACAGCGCGACACAGAGCGCAACGAGGAGGGAGAGAGAGAGAAGGAAGGGCTTTTGGTTGGCTAAATTGCGTGGAAGGCAGTCAAAGTCAACTCGAAGCCTCCCTCTCGGACCATTAAAGTACTAATTCGGAAAGTAAAAAAAATAAAAAAAAAAAAAACAAAGCAAAGCTGAGAATTACCGAGAAAAATGTCTTTCTTTTCTTATAATTGTCGTTGAAGGTGCTGAGAAGGTTCCCGTTTAATCTAATCTATAGAAGGAGGACTATTGTCAAGTGGAAAATGAAAAAAAATAAGGTTAATTAATTCCAAACAAAAATCTCAAATTAATACATTTATATGATAAATTTAATCTAAATTAATTTTTCGACCACTAAAAACTCTAAATTAATATATTTGAGATAAATTTACCCTTTAGTAGTTTCTGTTAAATTCGATTAATATTGTGAAAAATCACAAATTGATACTTATACAATAAATAAATGATAAAACCCTAAATTAATATATACGTTAATTGCCACATGTCATCTAATCCAACAATTTAATTGTAACAATTAACGAATGATAAATTTGTCACAAGTGTACCCGTTTGATATTTTTCATGGTCAAAAAATTATTTTAGGGTAAATTTATTACAAGTGTATTAGTTTAAGGTTTTTTTGAGATGTTCACCCAAAAATTAAATTAAACTTAGATAGTTCGATACCTTCTCGAACTTAGACAGCCTAATTTTTTTTTCTCTTGGCTAATTAGAGAGCTTTATTAATAGCATCAACAGATTTACTTTTTTATGACGTCGAAACCCATTTTAAGTAACTACATCTTTTATGGATGGCTCTATTTCCACCACTTTTATATATATATGGAAGGCACCAATTTTTCGGCAAAAGGACAAAATTGCCCGCAATCACGCAATCGGGAGTTAAGTGGTGGAACAAATTTATTTACTTTCAATCTTTTTAAGCTTTTATATTTTTGTGCAGGATCTAGTTGCCATAATTAAGATTTTACATATTTTTTTTAATATTTTCTTTATATGTGAGTATCTCATATATAATTGCCTCAGTGATAACTTTTTTCATATGAAAATGAAGAGATGAGAGATTCAAATCGCCATATAAGAAGATAGGGAAAAATCTAAGCAATTAGAATATGATTGATAAAAAAAATATCTCATATATACTAAAGGTAAAAAAAAAACATATACTAAAAGTATTATGTTTTTTAATGTATTATTGGATTTTACTTATCTAGAAGGTAATTTTGTCAAAAGAGAAATTTCCAAAAATTTAATTCTTTTCAACTTTGTCTAACAAATTTTTGGATTTATTGACAAATAGAATCAAGAAAAACATTAATATAAAAACTTTTTAACGCAACCACTTGTTTATAAGCATTCCCATTTATTATGCGTGTCACCATCATACCCTTTCTTATCATTTGTATTTTATACACATATACATATAATGAAATGATGAATGAAACAAAAGACAAACCTTTATAAGAGAATTTCTAAAATAATATCACACCCACATTTTCCAATGTAAAACTTTGAAAGATAACAGGTAAATAAATCATAGAAATCATAAATAAGAATTTTTTTTAAATGCCAATAAAATTTCATCATTTTGGATTGACAAAAATTAATAGTAAGCATGAATTTTTTTTTGAAAAAAATGCCAGGATAAGAAAGGATGTGATGATGATACGTGTCACACAAGGAAAATTTTGTGAAGATGAGATAGTTTTTAAAAATTGTCTATGTTAATCTATAAATTCTACTTGATAATAAATTCATATATTTGCTCAACAACCTAAGTATGAATTAGGTTTTTTTGGGAAAAATTTTCTTTTTAACAAAACTTATTCTACGGAAGCAAAATATAAATGAGATAGCCGCCTTAGACAAACACAAAACATGTGAAATGTTTTCTTATAGCAACTAGATTCTAAATAAAAGTAGCAAAAAAGAATAAAAAAAGGAAAGTAAATAAATTTGGGGCCAACACTTTATTTGCAATTGAATGAATGAAGGTAATTTCGCCTTTCTAGTAAAAAAAAAATAGGGTGGATCTAGTCATGTAAGGAGTGAAAATACTGCAGCCCTCTTTTATCTGCATAACTTGAAAGTTTTTCACCATTATAATAAAGCTTATAAAATACGAGCCAAAATCTATACAAGCGGATTAAGCATAAAAGTCCATTTTGGCAACCCTACTTTTCATTGTTTGTGCAATTGGATATTTGACTTTTTTGGGATATTAAATTATTTTGACGATAAATAAATTTTGGAACAAGTTCAAGATTGATTGAGGCGGCTAAATTACAATTTTCAATATAATTTTCAATCTAGAGGAAATTATTTCTTAATTTAAAAGAAAAGGAAGAAAGGAAGACTAAAAAGAAAATAAAACAGAGGGCTACGAGACGGCAGCCTCCAGCCCCTTGTTTTTCATGTTCCTTAGAACTTTTGTACTTTAAAATTCAAGTTTTCCCAAACTTTTTAAACATCCTCGATAATTATTTTCTTGGAATTTTCTTCTTATTTTTCGTGAAGAAGGTCCTGTTCAAGAATTGAAGATTCCATTATTTAAGCAAATGTCAATTTGCGCTAGTCTCATTATAATGCCTTACGTACACGGCGTACTTGACTTGGTTCATCGTAGGATCTAATAGAGACTTGACTCCATATTCTCCATGGAAATCAAATAGCTTTAAAAGTGGATTTTCAATATTTAGTTGGACTTTCCAAATGATTTAGAAACCATTTTCATATATTTGCTCATGAAAAAAATAGCTTTGACTCGATTGACCTTGTGACATGGTTACTTATGAACAGGGTCTCAAGTCTTGGAGTCAGGATCTCAGGTCTGAAGTCCGCCCTCAAGTTCCCTTTGCTAGTCTTGGTGTTTGCGTGTCGACTTGGATTCCTAAGTATGATTTTGTATTTTAAACACTACTAAATTAGTTTTTAGAGTTTGAGTTTTGATGTTTTACCGACTATGATAAGATTTTTATCGACTCATTTTCTTAAGTGATCCAAACGTTGAAAAATTGGGAGACATCGGGTCAAACATTGACCCGACTAGCCTTTCAGGCATGTTAGGAAAGCAAATAGGTTAAGATAGACAGACGGGAGTAGGAAATTAGACTAATTCATGTTCACATGTATTTGCTGGCCCACCAGTCATGTCTATCTCAAGTAGGTATGGCGTGATTGTCAATATATGATGGAGTGAAGCATGCTTTCGTGAAGGATCGAGGGTGACTGGATTGATGTAACAAATTGAGTTTATTATTGAGAATTCCCTTGGAGGGCACAAGGCGAGAGAGGTTAAGAACAATTCTGCCGCAGGCCGCATCTTCTGTAAGTACTGCTTGAGGCAGATACCATCCAACGGTCCTTTCTTTCGAGTGCATGCATGAATACAAAATCCCGAGACGAATCATTGCAGCTATTATAATGTCTGAGATACCCGAGCAGAAGAAGACAATAAGACACTGCTTCTCTCTCTCTCTCTCTCTCTCAAGCCCCCGCATGAAGCATCAGATCGACCGTTATGTAGGTCTCGAGTTTCTCAAGTGCCAATCCACACGAAGTCACTAAAACTTCTCCAAAATCTCTCATTCATTACTTCGTTCAGAAACTCTCTTGACCTACGGTCTTCACCGTGAGCTTATTTCTCTCTGGGTTTTAGGTCTCTCTGTCTCTCCTCTTAATCGGTTTATCTAGCTGCTTTCTTCGTTAACTTTCCCGCCACGGTTTCGACTCCAAATTATGCAAGGAAGACAGTTGTCGGGGCTGCCCTCGAAACTCGAGCCGGGCTATGATCGCTTGAGCGAGCTGAAAGCGTTCGATGAGCCGAAGACCGGGGTTAAGGGTCCTGGTTGACGTGGGAATCAGAAAAATGTGGTGAATATTACCGGAAATGTGGTGGAAGGAGCCCTGACCTCATTGTCCCGGTCATAGACCTTGGAGGCGTGGCTGATGATCCGGGGAGGCGTAAAGTAATTGTTGATCAAGTTCGAAATGCCTCAGAAAATGGGGGTTCAAACCTGTTTGCTTCTGTTTGGTCCCTGCGAAACATACTAATAACCGAACTTCGAAATCTTCTGTTAAATTTGTCTCCGGCTGAAGAGAGAACTATATGTTTCGCCTTGAGTAAATGTTGTCTGAACATCAGAGTTGTCGTTTGGGTTCCATTTTTTAAGTTGAATTATAGCAATCTGCATTAGATTTATAACTGAAGATGTGCCATCAGTGAAAAACAAAAGCTAATAAGTAGGTGCACGACTACTGGCATGGAAAAATCATTCTAAATGAGAAAGCAAATGAAGATTTTCCATTCACATAACCTGATACCACATATTCTCAAAAAGAAACTGTTCAGATGTCGATGCCGATAACCGAAAATGGGGACAGACTTTAAGCGAAAGCAGTTGACGAGCTTTGGCCATGAGAAAAAGGCAGGATCCGAGCTCAAACAGTTGCAGAAGAATTCCACCCCGCAACGGATATTCCGATTTATGAGGCTATAAGTAACAAGCACGTTCACTTGTCTTCAGGTGATAAACCATGGAGTGCCGGAAGAGATCACGCAGGAGATGATTGCTGGGGCCATAAGGTTCTTTGACCTGGACCCAGAGATCAAGAAGGCCAAGAAGGTGGGGACACGATAGCAACTTTGATCTGCATCAGTCCAAGGCAACTGATTGGAGGGACGGCATGTATTGCCTTCTTGCTCCCGGGCCTCCCCCGTGTGAAGAGATCTCAACCGCTAGTAGGTATGTATAATTAAGCCTTAATTTGATCATTTAATACTCTCAATTTTGATTAATCAGTTGAGTTTTTGAGATGGTACAGCATGAATTTATGACTGATAAAACCATTACTTCTACTGCTTACTCGTCTATGAGAGCATCAACATCACTAGAATCGGAGTATCAATGTCATGTCGATGGTTGCGGGTAGATTTGATGGAAAGAGATGAAATATTAGAGCTCTCATTCTAATAAATGCTAATCCACAAGAAACTAGAGTAAATGTTGAATTTATGACTGAATGTGTCGGCATTTGAGAATTGTTGAAACATAGACACTGAGCGTGTGGAGGATCTCTTTACCCCATGAAGTTTCTTTCATCTTGAAACATAGTGAATGTTGAACTTACTAAACCATTCTATTGACATTAATCACATGACAAACTTTTCCATGGCCAAACCTCTATAAAATCCCTCTCTCTCTCTCTCTTACATCAACAATGATCATGGGTCCGGAAAAATTTTCGGGGACATCATGCTAGAGTACCAAAAGCAAGTGACCAAGGTTATATACTGTACAGAGGGGCTTGCAATGCTCTTGACTACTACCTTGCATGCCCTGAGCCTGAGCTGACCATGGGCACAAGCAGGCACCAGGATGATTACTTCTTCACAGTGCTCCTCCAGGACCAAATTGGTGGCCTCCAAACCCTCCACAGGATCACTGGGTCGATGTTCCTCCATTTCCTGGGGCCCCTGTGATCAATATCGGAGACCATCTTCAGCTGAAACTTTTACCTTTCTTTTGCTTCATGGAAAAGTGCCAAGGAAGGACCTCATGCCTATCTCTTTAATGTTGTCTTTTTTGGCAGCTTATATCAAACAACCAATTCAAGAGCGTCGAGCACCTGGCCTTGGCAAGCCAGGTTGGCCCGAGAATCTCGGTAGCCAGCTTCTTCACCACATACACTCAGCCATCGTCGAAAGTCTATGGGCCCATTAAGGAATAGCTGTCGGAGAACAATCCTCCCAAGTACAGAGAAACAACGGTGAGGGACTACACATACTACTTCAACATGAAAGGGCTCGACGGCACTACGGCTCTGCCACACTTCAGGCTTTAAAGTTGGGATGGCTCTTGTTGTGAAGCGAAGGGCCTTATGATTTTTTCATCCGTATCCAATATGACAGAGGGTCATGGAAACTGTGATTGTACCAGCGAGTGCAGTCCCATGTCTTTGGTCGGTGTTCTGTTTGGCTTGTTCTGATGTTATAGATAGTCCACTTTCAATTTCTGGTCTGTCCCACATGAACTGCTGCGCAATTATACTTTCGTTTCTGGTTCTGCATCCATAGTCACTTTTAGGCGATTCACGAGCGAACCTTCAGGTAGTAAAACGACTTTAAAAGTAAACAAAAAATAGCCCAATTTGTTCGTAAATGCTTATAATTCATGTCACAGGTGCTGTAGCGCGACAAATTAGGCTTCTGATGTTCTTAAATTGCACGGATCAAGTGAATAGTCGACCCAATCTCTCTAGTTCACAAAAGATGTTCGTAGTTGGTACCTTGGCCCTGTGGTTATAAGATTAGGTACTACCAATTCAATGATACGTTACTTGAGATTTTTTACTTTTGACTGATTCAATGAGATGTTACTTAAGATGATTATTTTCAAGGTGTGAGGTTACATGAATGTATAAAAAATGATGCCATAATTTCAACAGCAGTCGAGCAACGGCACTAGTCTTTACCTTTGGGCTCAAGGAAGAAGGTTAAAGAAAGTGGCATTTTGAAAAGCGGGTGTTTTCTTTGCTTGCCAACCAAGTACAAAAGAGCGAACAGCCTTCCTATAAATTATGCACATCTCTTAAACCTTAATCAAGTTGTCTTCTTAGTGGTACACCTATCAGTCATAAACCCCACTTGAACCACAATGAACGCTTCTGATTCTACTGGGCCTGACCGAAAGAAGGAGCTAGAGGACTTCGACGCCACAAAAGCCGGCGTCAAGGGTCTCCTTGATGCCGGAGCCACTAAAATCCCGAAGATCTTTGTTAGGCCTACTGACGAGATAGCTGAAGACGACTTGAACCCCACTCTAAGCGATGCTCAAATACCGCTCATCGATCTTAGCCAAATCCAGAACGCCGAGAGCCATAAGGAGATCATTGACGGGATCCATTCTGCATCAGGTGAGTGGGGATTCTTCCAGCTGATCAACCACGGGATTGCCTCAAGCTTGATGGAGAGCATGTTGAACGGTGTCCGGAGGTTCAACGAGGGAGACCCCGAGGTGAAGAAGCATTACTACTCAAGAGATAGGACTAAGAAGGTCATATTCAACTCGAACTTCGATCTCTATGTTTCGACAAGCGCTAGCTGGAGAGACACCCTGGCAATATCTTTGCAGGTCTCGGACAATCTCGACCCAAGCGAACTTCCATCTGCTTGCAGGTATTTGCGAAATCGAATTGATCACACCTGCCTGAAGCCACTGTTCTAGTACCAAGATTTGGGACTATAATTTATCCAAAAGTCCCAAGAGATTAGTATTGTTTCCTCTGTCTCCCTTGCGGTGGTTCCGGCGTATTTACTGGATATAGCAAGGGAACAGGTCCATAGGTTCTTTATGTGGAGATGGTTGACCAACACGGCCATTCGCTTTCAGCTTGACAAATTCTAGAATCAGCACACGAAAATTTAGTTTTCTGATTGTTCATTTGCTACTTGTCTTGAATGCGAGTCCATTTCTTATGAGGTCAAAATAGTGCTTTCAATTTTCTGGTTTTCATAGTTCAAGACAAACTGTATATTATCATAATAGGTTTTATGCCATCGAAAATCCCATGTCTGTATATGCGTGCCCCATTTATTCAAAATTAATTCGTGTTACAAAAACTTCAAACCGGTATATTTATGCCACGTTTACTCCAAACTAATTTTTGTCACTTCAGCATGAATTCTACAAGGACATGACAAACAACTTAGGGAAATAAACTAAAAATCGGTTACAGTGTGTTAATTTCTGAGTTGAGTTATGGGGGTTTTGGTTGATTAAGCAGAGAGGCAGCTGTGGAGTACATAAAGCAGGTGAGAGAGCTTGTCAATTTGCTCCTGGAGTTGCTGTCGGAAGCTCTAGGGCTCAAATCACAGCACCTGACAGAGATGGAGTGCGGCAATGGATGCAGCTTCGTGTGCCACTACTATCCGGAATGCCCAGAGCCAGAGCTGACTTTGGGAGCTAAAAAGCACAGGGACCCTTCTTTTTTCACCATCCTCTTGCAAGACCAAATCGGTGGCCTCCAAGTCCTGCATCAAGACCACTGGGTCTCTGTCAACCCCATTCCTGGAAGCCTTGTGGTCAATGTTGGGGGCTATCTTCAGGTGAGGGTTCTCACAGTTCCTCTGCCCCTCTTAGTTCAGTCTTTCATATTCTTGATTTGTCTTCATCGTGATCATTAAAAACTGACCTCGGCATAGGATCAGCAGCTCGAGCAAACTCGATGAACAATTTGGCAACCTTTGAGCCCTCGATCACCTCTTCATCATGCCCCTTAGCCACTGTCTTGAGAATCGAGTATTATTGTAGATATGAGTGATGATAGTTGTACTAAGACTAGCGTACCAAATTGATATATTGAGTGATGTGGCATACTGCAATTGAATCTCTAAGTAAGAGAATCGTATTTGGCATTCAATATAAATATGTGCTTTTACTCAGTACATTAATTATCCACATAAGTAAGGTACATCTAAGATCATTCTTGTGGATAGAAGAGTTTTAAAAATGTCCACTGAACTGTCTCTCTGGATATGCAGATGATATCGAACAACAGATTGAAGAGCGTTGAGCACAGGGTGTTGGCAAACCGAACGGGCCCGAGAGTTTCCGTGGCTTGTTTTGTGACGGGGAGGATGGGCCTGTCAGAGAAGGTCTATGGCCCGATCGAGGAGCTCGTGTCGGAAGAAAGCCTGCCTCTGCACGGAGAGTTCCGGCCCAGCGAATACGTCTCCTTGTTCCAAGAGAAGAAGCTTTCTGATAAGTCTGGCCTAGATCAAGAATTGAAGATACAATAGACAGGGGGACCGGACTTATGAAGCAACAGAGATGAGATATATGTGGAAATGCTAAAAATGATGCTCTAACAATCGTGCTTGTCAGAGAATTGAATAAACTTGGGTTGGATGTTGGTGGGTGCATTCGAAATAGGATTACTGAAAAAAAAGATATATGTGAAAATTAATATCCATTTGAAAAATGGAAGTTAATCTAGTATTATATTTGCTATCATTCCGCGTTACTCTAATGAGGGTTGCCAATCCTCGCCAGCTAATGGGCACCACCCTATGGCCACTTTCTCTCTCTCGCTTTTTTTATTATTATTATATTGTTGGTCCAAGTAAAAAAAATTAGGATTTGAATGCACTATCATATAAAAGTTTATGACTTCTTCTATAATTGTCCCTCATTGTTGTGACCCTCCTTTCATAAAGGGGTTGGGCATCGATTAGGACTGTGGCTTGCTAAGCGAGGGCAACTAGAGCCTCAAGCAAGGTTGTTCTAACACTTGGCACGAATCCTTCCATACCCTATCGATTTGTGACATTTGGTTGACTCAGTTTATTATGATTGACATGTTCTTTCATTTTGAGAGTTGCCAAGAGCCAAGTGATGCTCAGGAGGACACTTCACTGTCCACGAAGTCAGAGATTCGGGGAATGAGAACTTGAGTATGCGATCTAATTAGCACCTTTTTAGTACCTACACTAGTTTTATTTTGAAGACATTAATCATGCGATCTTGTCAATTTAAACCCTAGGCACATTCAATAAATGATCACGGGTGGATAATTTGTGCATTTATTGTTTATCTATCACATGACCAAAACATAATAAACAAAACATCATATAAAAAAGCAACCACATAATCGGAACATCATAATAAATGAAATCAAATAAAGTGCAAAAATTTAAAATCCACTATGATGTCAGGCAAAGAATATACATCTTCACGTTATTGGCCTCTAGAATAGGATCCCATGAGCGTACCTAAAACTAAATGTGCATATATTTCTAAGTAGGGTGTCAATGGGTCGGGTTGGGTTGGGTCGGGTCGAGTTGGATTTTTATGTTATCTGATCCGATCCCAATTGTAAAGGGTCACACTCTAACCCGACTCGATCCGACCTAAAACGCATTAGATCCGAACAAAAAAAGCGGATCAGGTCGAGTAATGGACAATTTATAGTGGAGGGTGGATTGGTTTCTTGGCCACCATCATGCATTACAAGAATCATGCCCATCAAACTTTTTTGAGGCCATTTGTTCAAGTCCTTAGCTTTTTTTGGCTTCCGTTTAATCTTAAAGGCATCAAAAAAAGACTTTTCCTTTGCTTTTTTTTCTGTGACATCGGGTCTTGTCCTGTGATATTTCGAGGTTGAGTGGGGATTTTCGATCTTCTAGGTATTGCTTTCTCTCCTTTGTGGAAGTTGTCGTGTTCGCTTTGAAGTTTGCACAGCTCGTGCCCATTCCCCCCCGCGCCGCCACCCTCTCTGCATGTCATGTTGCGTCCATTGACTGAAGACGGTACTCTCATGCTGCGCATTTAAGAAAAGCATCTCTTCGTTTGGGCAAGCACATCATCCACTTTAATTGTTCAGTTTCATATTAGATCCTGAACTTCTTTGTCCTCTTGTAGATATGAAAAAAGCTGGAAAAGTTATCCTATCAATTCTAGATTTATTATACTAAAAAGCTAATGTGGTTGTCCATTTTTCGCTGCCTATTTTATGTGGCATATCTTTGTATAAGCAATTTCCAGTGAAAATTGACTAAAATGATTATATTGAAAATTCACGTAAAAACTCAAGATAAAATTAAAAATTAAAAATTGTAAAACTGATTGATATCTATATAGTAGATCTAGAGTTGATAAAAGAATTTCCCTGAAAAAAGTCGGTTCTTAACATTTCGGAATTTATATAGGAGTTATTCAAGTAAATCTAGGTTCTTTTTCACCTAAAGTGCTTAAGTTCAAGAATGAGATAGATAAAAAGTTCAAAGAAGACACAATAAGTAACACGGTGAGCTAAATGACAAGATAAGTAACCCAATAAGTAAGTAATAGGCACTTTCCATATGTTTGAATATCTTGTATGTCACAAGATCAATGTGCTCATCGGAAAAACCTTTAGCGCGGTGCACAAAGCTATGTCATATACATCCATTACATCCATATAACTTACATTTAGAGTAAGATTATTTGATGAAAATAATGAAGAATTTAGAAGATATTATCCTAAAAATAATCCTTCATATCGCGAAAGTATTTAGACATAAATTTTTATTGATAATGTGGTATTTTCCTTAACTAATTATTTTAAGCCATCAAAAGATTATTTCTAAGAAAATATTTTCCAAATTATCTATTTTCCATGAAAGATGGAGTCTCAATTTATATATTGAATTTCCTAAAATCTTTGTCAGCGACCCAGTGTTGATGTAGCTTGGCTGCTCACCTGAATCTAATAAACATGTATCTTAATCGTCGGCCCCCATGCAAGGACTAAATGTTTATTACAAGTCACAAAGAAACACCAGCAAACTTTTGCAAATCATGGGATAATAGGATTATTTATTTATTTATTTACATTACAAGATAAATGGATAAAGATTACAAATCCAACAACGTCTAAGCTCGAGTAAATCAACCTTGATCGTTTCAGGAGATTATGCTCAATTGATTTCGACCAGGACTGCAGCGAACGAGCGCCATAGAAATGAATAATTTTGACATAAGAGCTAGCTAAGTTGGAATGTACCAACATGGACCATTCGTGCGGTGTTATGGTTATGGTGTCACCTTTGAGGACCAGTCCCATTTGAAAAGGGTGAACGAAACAGCAAGACAAGCTTTAAGAGAGCAAAAGCAATAGCGCACAAGATGACTAGCTTTATGGCTTCTCCCAACTTTCATGTGAATGATTCGCTAAAGATGTAATTCTCTTTTCCTTTTCGAAATGGCAGGTCAACCACTGAATCTTTTAGCTCGACTTCTAAGAAGATGGAAAGCTGTTCTATGATGGGTTTGCATTAGAAAAGGTGCTTCAAGTATGGTCCAATGTGCTCCTCATTGCTCTCTCTATGGGTTAAAGCAGAAAACTGCACTCCCAAAAGAATACAACATTCATCAATATTGCTCCACAAAACATTAGTCTGTAAGTAGTTCGATCAATCGTTGGGTAGTTATTTTGAATTGAGTCCGCGTTCCATCCAGAACAGAATGAACATATCATTTATACATAAGGGCATTACATCCTTTCGAGTCAGGAATCAGCTGGTTCAGTTCCTGATTTCAAAGCAAGGAACCAACTATGATGAAAGTAACTTATACACCCTGAAACGACCCGTTTATGCAATGTTAGTGCATTTGGTTCGGAGTTATTAGATTATATAAAACTTTCATCTCAAAGCAGCACGTGTACAAGATAAATTTCTCTTTTAGGTGGTCTATAAATAGCTGATGAATCTAATATCATAATTCTAAGGATCATTCCGATCTTCATCCATTGCTGAATAAAGCAATGACGATCCATCATGCATCTACGCATCAAAAATAGTGTAGAAAGGTAACATGACTCAAGACCTGTTGAAGAGCATCCTATCATTCCACTGGGACAGAAATTTTCATTACTAACTTGTTGAATGGAGAGAAGCAGCCTCCCCTAATGCAACCCGAAGTCAAACATGTAAGTCACCAAAACAAGAGTGAAGCAATTGCAAGATCATGGAGGAAAATACGACATCAACTACATGGGCTGCAACGACTGTATGATGCTCCAAAAATGCCTTCAGTGCCCAGTGCGTATATACTGTATTTACAAGATTTGATATCTCTCACAACAACATAGCTTCTTGCCGACGGCTCCCATCCTGAGGCACTGCTACCATTTGCTGGTGAGAGAAAATGTCAATCCAAACACGGAAGCAGAAAGCAGAGACGTGGGTTTCCCATTGTACTCGAAACAAAAGAAAACGAATTGTCCTAGTAATATTCGTATAGGCTCATTCAGATCTGCCAATGAATAGGAAGACCTCGGTGAGAAAGACGACAAATAGTGCAAACATGAGTCCCATGGCTCCCATCCTAAGGCACTACTACCATTTGCTGGTGAGAGAAAATGCCAATCCGAACATGGAAACACCCACAATGGTGCAAAATAGGGCGTCCATGACTGTCGAAGTAGGTTTATTTTGTCCCTGGTAAGCCACGAGGGAAGCGGCAACCTGAAGGATGATGGCGAGTAAGGAATCCCCCATTGTGGCTAGTCTGTTCGAGCGGTCTTCCCTAGCTAGATGGTAGGAGCAGAAATGGCCCAATGCTGGTTGATGGGGAAGATGAACTCAGGCCATGACACCGTGACGGTGATCGAGGAAGGGCATCCGTTCCATCTTAATTACGCGATGGGGGAATCGCGAGTAGGAATGGCTTAAAGCATTCAAGGATAGACTCTGGAATCGCCTCGAGACAGATGCAAGACGAGCAAGACCCTTTGACTCGCCACTTGGAGATGGGGGACGGTGGTGCATAGTGCTCATTCCTTCGCCAACATCGCCCACACCATCGCCATCGCCGTCGTTGTCTACATGAAGATCGATGGCTTTGCCTACGAATGCAAAGCTGTCTTGCCTCAACCCCAATCTCCATTGCATTGAGATGAGAAGAAAGGTTAATATTCTAAGGTTTTTTGAGTTTTCTAAAGTCGATGAAAGAAAGCTCACCAACGAAAAGGGATTCCAAGACTCTGTTGATTTCAACGAAAGTCTGAAACCCATCTTGAGACACTAGTACCATTTGCTGGTGAAAGAAAAAGCCAATCTGAACATGGAAGCACCCACAATGGTGTAAAACAGGGCGTCCATGACTGTCGAAGTAGGCTTTTTTTTTTTTTTTCCCGGTAAGCCACTAGGGAAGTGGCAACCTGAAGGATGATGGCGAGTAAGGAATCCCCTATTGTGGCTAGTCTATTCAAGCGATCTTTCCTAGCTACATCGTAGGAGCAGAAATGGTCATATGCTGGTTGATTGGGAAGATGAATTGAGAGCATGACACCATGACGGTGATCAAGGGAGGGCATCCGTTCCATCTCAAATACGTGGTGGGGGAATCGCGAGTTGGAATGGCTTAAAGCATTCAAGGACAGACTTCAGAATCGCCTCGGGATAGAAGCAAGACGAGCAAGACCCTTTGACTCACCGTTGGGAGATGGGGGACCGTGGTGGGTAGTGCTCGTTCCTTCGCCAACATTGACCGCACCGTTGTTGTCGTCGTCGCCATCACCATCTACATGAAGATCGATGGCTCTACCTACGACTACAAAGCCGTCTTGCCTCGACCCCAATCTCCATCGCACTAAGATGAGAAGAAAGGTTAATATTCTGAGGTTTTTTGAGTTTTCTGAAGTCGATGAAAGAAAGCTCACCAACGAAAAGGGATTCCAAGATTCCATTGATTTCAACGAAAGCCTGAAACCCATATTGAGACACTAGTACCATTTGCTGGTGAGAGAAAATGTTCAATATTGAACATTTTTATATAGTTTTGGAATTATATGAAAACTTTCAATACTGTCCTTTAAGTTAAATTAATGGAAGGACAATATTGAACATTTTTATATAGTTCAAGCATTAAATTGAACATATGCCCAAAGTTCAAGAACCACATTGAATAAATTAAAATTTGAGAGATTACATTGCATATTGGGTTAAAGTTCATAAGCAACATTGAACAAATTAAAAGTCGGGAGACTAAATTATCAATTGGGCCAAAATTGAAAATTTATTTATGTCATTTTCCCATTAATATATTCCCCTATCATTTAACAAAGTTTTACATCTTTTACCTTACGAAAGAGATTTTAGCGGACCAATATAAAGAGAGTTGAATAGCTGTGCCATTGCTGGTCAACATGAAATTCACTATAAAAGCAAGCTCCTGGATAAATGTTGTGGCACCGTCTTCTTTGATCATAATTTGCTCATAATAAAAGCACTAGCACACTCATTGTCACCACTCCTTCCTGAAACAGCAGAGTGGCCATCCTAGAAGCAAATGAGTTCGATCGAATGAATGAGCTAATGGCCTTCGACTATTCGAAAACTGGCATCAAGGGCCTCGTTGATGCAGGCACAACAAGAGTACCGAACGTCTTCATCAGACCAGCCGATAAGCCCACCGAGGACGACATTGGTTTTTCTTTAGGCGACATCCATCTTCCAGTCATCGACCTTAGCCAAATTCAATCGCCTGAGGGGCGCAAAGCGACCATTGACGAAGTCAAGGCCGTGTCGAGCGAGTGGGGGTTCTTCCGGCTGGTCAATCACGGGTTCCCGCGAGGCCTGATGGAGGACATGCTGGATGGGATCCGCGAGTTCAACGAAAGCGACCTCGAGGAGAAGCAGCGGCTCTACTCGCGAGACGCAACGAGGAACATGATACACTATTCCAACTTCAGCTTGTACCACTCGCGAAGTGCGAGCTGGCGGGACACCTTCGCCGTGTCGTCACGGGTGTCCGACCTGCTCGAGGCCCTGGCTGCTTTCAGGTATTGCCAATTATTTGAACTGATCTGCTCAGGTAGTGCTTTTCGTCGCTAAAATAAACTTTTGAGGGCCAAAATTTGGTTTGTTGCCAAAAGCCTAACTTGTGGTGGTTGTACGAGGAAATCTCTAGTAATTTTTTGCAACAAAAGTAATTATTGCTCCACAACTATCAATATAATTACCCAGGCAATTATTCGAACTAGTTTTAACCGAAAGAAGTCACGACGTGCTTGATTTCATTCCAATTGCTTGACCAAGGAGGCAACATTGGAGTACCTGAAGCAAATGAGAGAGCTTGGGGATTTGCTCTTGGAGGTGCTATCTGAAGCTCTAGGGCTCATGCCACAGCACTTGACAGAGATGGGGTGTGGAAGAGTACACAACCTGGTGTACCATTATGATCAACTATGTCCAGAGCCAGAGCTGACTTGGGGAGCAGGAAGGCATAGAGACCCCTTTTTCTTGACTGTGCTCTTGCAGGACCAAGTTGTTAGCCTCCAAGTCCTGCGTCAAGATCACTGGGTTGATGTCAAGCCTGTCCCTGGGAGCTTTGTGGTCAACATTGCGGACTTTCTTCGGGTTTTGTAATCGATCCGCACACAACTTTTCTTGAACTTTCAATTGTGTTCCTGTTGGATAATCCAATTCCAAAAAGTTCTGAGAGTGGCTTAGCTGTTAAGGTATGGACTTGTGTGTGTTAATTACAAAAAAACGAACTTCCTCACCATGAAAAGGGGCACTTTGTCAGAATAATTCCCATAAACAATCTACGTGGAATGTAAAAACACTTGAAAAATATGGAATAATCCACGTGAGGATGAAACAACAAATGTGACTTGAAAATTTAAACTCCGATCCCTTGTTAAATATCAAACAAGATCTTGAACTTTAGCATGAATATAAGGTCATTATACCCTAGAAATCAGTTATGCAGGTTCAATATGTGGCTCGAGTTTTGGATCTTATCTAGAGAAGGTTGATTTCCTGATTAGATTTGTGGCTCGTTGAAATTGGGAAATAATTTCATAACCAATTTCCATTTTACATTTTGATGTTGATTCGTCCCATTAATATTATTACAATGGTTAAAATCAATGACTCTTTTCTTTTTACTACTTGAAATAAACAAGTAAACAAGGCAGGAATACAAGTATTTCTGACCCAGCTGAAAATGCAGATTATATCGAACGACAAATTCAGGAGCGTAGAGAACCGGGTACAAGCTAGCAGAGTGGGCCCGAGAGTTTCAGTGGCATGCTTCATCAGAGCAGGATCGGGCCCATCGGAGAAGGACTTTGGCCCAATCAAAGAGCTCGTATCCTAAGAAAATCCTCCTTTATACAGAGATTTTCGTCCAAGTAAATATGTTTCCTTGTATCAGCAGAAGAAGATTTCTTAAATAAGTCCAAGAAGACAAGACTCGTGTGGAAGACTTTGAGAAATTAAGTCTCCAAATGAATAAGCACGCATGTAATAAGAGCGCAGGGGTCATGTTCTAATAAGATTGTTTCAGTGCAACGTTAAAGTTTGGTAGATTATGAGGATGGTTACTTGATTGCATTGCCTCCTATAGCTTTTGTGGATTATGATGTTATTATGTCTCCAAATCAATAATCTTCCTATTTTAATGTGAAGAAAGTGATATTGGCAGCTCATTCGCCCCAGAATGATATGCTGCGGCCAGATGAGGTGGCCCAAACCCAGCAGGTGGTATAGTCATGGCTTTCAACTGCTGCTTCGTCCTTTCTTTATCAGCCTTCAAAGGAAGTTTCTTTTCTCGAAGCTCATTTTTCTCGGCCCGCTGTAAAGGAGAGCAAAGCAGTAGTGTCCTGTCAGCAAAAGTTCCAGATCTCGAAGTAGAAATACAGTCGATGGGATTCTCATTGATGCCATATCTTATTCACTAGCATTCAAAATAAAATAAAAAAATTGCGATGCTGCATGTGCTTAAGTGGCAACCTATGTCAGGATTCAAATTACTTTAAGAACTTCTAGGTGCAGGCCACCAGGCAGTTAGGAGTAGTCGTCAACAAGATCCGGTTGTAATGGATTCTGCTTTCTATTCCTTTTAACTTTTCTTCTGGATGGAGCGTGCCTTTGTTGACCGTTTAATGCATGTTCATCCCCCCACTTTCAAAAGTTTCTTGGGTTTAGCTGTTCATGTGGATGAAATGGATAGTAATATCATCTAGAGGGGGTGAATAAATTATTTAAAGCAGACTTTATAAATAAATGCAAAATCAATAGAGTTAAATGGACAAGAGTATGCCTATTAGAAATAGTGTTAATATGACCAGAGTTCTAATTAATCAGCAATGCAAAAGCTCTATAAAGTAATAAGTGAATATGAGCAAAGAGATAAAATACATTGTACATAGAAAATTTATAGTGATTCGGCTTAAAATAAGCATACGTCCACTCTTTCATACTAACAATCTACAAGCTGGATTCCACTAATAAAGTAAGGATAAAGTACAGTAGTTAGTGCTACTTATTCATAAACACTTCTTCTTGAAGTTGGTAATGCTCATACAAGAGATGATAGGGATCACTATCTTGCACTAACATTCTACTGATACTTTATAGATGATTACAATGGTAAGAAAGCTCCATGAAGATAATAAAAGATTGTGAAGCTCTCTTGAACTTTGAAATTGTTTTCTCTTGTTATATCTCTATTAAGCACCTTGATCTTCTTTTATACTCATCGGTATCCAAAACTTCCCACTGGACAATCTTTATGAGGATCAATCTCCATATTTAGTCATTGGACAATTGATGAGAGTATTAAGGTAGCCATTGAGATAGAACAATCAAAGATTTTGTTGATTTGGTTGCTCATACAATCAAATCTTGATTTTCCATTTAAGGGAAAAACTTTGTCTTCAAATGATTTATGATCAATTAAATTTATTGCTTGGTCAAATATATTGCAAGGACGATTTTAGAAAAAAAAAAGTCAATTAATATTTTCTATAGATGGAATCCATACCATATCACAAGCTATCAAAGGAATAGAGTATTAGTCTCGAAATTTGCAATAAAATTGTCTATGTAGGTATAATAAGTATTATGTTGATATTCAAACATTATATTACTCAATGATGTTCAGCATCAATATATCATGATAATGTCCACTCTATTGCTCTACTTATATCTAGATGTAATCTTTAATAACGTCTATATAAGTTTACTGATATCTAGCATTTGCAGTGCTGATACCTAGATATGTTCTTTTGATACTATTCATATAGAGGGACTCGATGTAAGTAGACTTGTCAAAATGATTATAGACATATTTTTTAACTCATATTTGATGGGATGGGTCATTATGTAAGCTAATTAATCTAGAAAATAGATCATAAATAGGTTTAGAATGGCAAAATCCAAAAATATATTGAGCCTAAAATGGATCCACTATTTAATTAGCCCCAATCCATTTGTGGCTCTCTCTCACCATCGCTCAATCTCGTGCAAGCTTATTGAGTTAAACAGTATCCCCCCTCTCTCAATTCATATTGCCTAGAAACAAGTCAAAATGGATTAATTGGTTAATTTGGATCGGACTGTTTTCAACCCTAGTCAAATCCAATTCGATCCATCTGTTCGATAGGTCTAGGCATAAGAAAAGTCTTCCTAATATCGCATAATACAATGGCTGTGAGCAATCAAAAAAGAAGGGAATAGAAATCATAGCAAGACGAATGGAGCGAAGTTGCCTTGTATGGAAAGTATAAAAATGATTGACAGATCGACAAAATCGCCAGTCACGAGGAGGATCATGTTTAAGAGTCGACAAGACCTTGGCATGATGTGAGGTGTATCCATTTTCGGAAATTTTTTTAAGGTAATCTCTCATCGAGGCGCACGTTGTACGCCACCAAGTTGAGCCACTGCTTCACCATGATCCATAAGTCGAGTTTTTTTGTAACGATTCATTGTCTTTGACCATTCCAGCTCGGGCTCTGGTAGATCTGTCGAATGGTGTTCATCCGGTCGTGTCTTTCGCAGTGGAAGAGACGTTCGGTTTTGAGATTCCATGCCCACCGTTGAAGATTTCTTCCCCTTTCCTGTAGACCGAATTGCACGACCTTACAGATGTTATTTGACATACTAACCGATACTTTGCTGTCTTTAGAAATCATAATCTGTCTCGTCTAGCTTAATAAACCACGCAAGTTTATATCGTTATAAATCGTGCATTGACTTTATTTTTTTCGTAATAAATAAATTTAAATGGTACAGTTCATATACATTATTGGCTCGTTTTTTAATAGTTTAAACTATCGAGAAAAAATTAATGGGATCTTTCCAAAGAAGCAAGCTTTCCTATAGATGTGTTGGCATTTTTTCTATGATCATGTTCTGCTCTTTTACAGCAGCACACTCGCTTGTCACCGCTTTTCCTAAAACAGCGTAATGGACATCCTAGATGCTAATGAGTTTGATCGAATGAAGGAGCTGAAGGACTTCGATGACACAAAGACCGGCATCAAGGGCCTCGTCGATGCAGGGATAACGGGAATACCGAACATTTTCATGAGACCAGTCAATGAGCTATCTGATGACAAGATCAATTTCTCTTTAAGCGATGTCCATCTTCCGGTCGTTGACCTTAGCCAAATCCAATTGCCTGAGAGGCGCAGAGCGATCGTCGATGAAGTCAAGGCCGCATCGAGTGAGTGGGGGTTCTTCCGGCTGGTCAACCATGGTTTCCCGCATAGTATGATGGAGGACTTGCTGCAGGCAATCCGTGTGTTCCATGAGGGCGACCCCGAGGAGAAGAAGCAGCTCTACTCGCGAGACACAAAGAGGAACCTGATATACTACTGCAACTATAGCTTCTACCACCTGCGGAGCCTGAGCTGGAGGGACAGCTTCGCCGTGATGTCGCATATGTCCAACCCACTCGAGCTCCCAGCCACTTGCAGGTATTGCAAATTAGTCGAATTGTCAGCTCAGGTAGTGCTTTTCATCGATAGAACATAACTCTTGACGACTCAAAGTAGGTTCGGTCCAGGCCTTTATTTGAACCTGTTTGAACTGAAAGAAGTCGCAACATGCTTAATTCAATTTCGATGCTTGAACAGGAACGCAATATGGGAGTACAGGAAGCAGATGAGAGAGCTTGGAGATCTGCTCCTGGAGTTGCTATCTGAAGCTCTAGGGCTCAAGCCACAGCACTTGATAGAGATGGAGTGTGGCAAGAAACACGACCTGGTATGCCACTATCATCCACCATGTCCAGAGCCAGATCTGACCTGGGGATCAACACAGCACAGAGACCCCTTCTTCTTGACTGTGCTCTTGCAGGACCAGGTCGGTGGCCTCCAAGTCCTGCATAAAGATCACTGGGTTGATGTCAAGCCCGTCCCTGGCAGCTTTGTAGTCAACATTGGGGACTTTCTACAGGTTAGGCATCGATTCACCCACGACGTGCTCCTGTTAGATAATCCACTCTAAAAACTTATGAGGTTGGCTAAGTGTTTTAGGCATCAACTTGTGTGTGTAGATTAGTTGCATGGTACAGATTCAAGTACTCATACTGTCAAGGACAAATAATAGTATGTGTAGACTGTTCATCTGTATTTTGGCTCATGTCTTATCTAATTTGAGAATTAGTGGGGCTACTTTACGAGTTTGTCTTTTACATATTTGGGATAATCTCCACGAGCAGGCATTGCAGCAAGTAAAAACGTGCATGAAGTTGAAGAACATGAAATAATCCATGCGATATTCGAAATATCAAACATGACATGAAAACTAAATTCTAATAGTATGTTAAAAAAATCAACCAACACCTTGAACGTTAACAAGAATTTAAGATCATGATACCCTAGAAGCAACTCAAGAGGGGTTCATCGTGCGATGTGAGTTTTGCATCTTCCTTAAGAAAGTTTGAGAAGATAAGTGGCTCATTAAAATTGAGAAATACTTCCATAACCAATCTAGGATTTGATTTGTTGATGTTGGCGCGTCGAGTAAATATTGGTACGATATCATCAAAGTCAATGACGCTTTTCTTTTGTTGACTTGCAATCTACAAGTAAACAAAGCACCAGTACATATATCTCTGACCTAACAAAGAAATGCAGATCGTATCAAACAACAAATTCAGAAGTGTAGAGCACCGGGTGCAAGCAAGTCGAGTGGGCCCGAGAGTCTCAGCGGCCCTCTTCATCACCACAGAATCAGGTCCATCGGAGAAGGTCTTCGGCCCAATCAAAGAGCTCGTCTCCGAAGAAAACCCTTCTTTATACGGGGACTCTCGACCGAGTGAATATTTTTCCTTGTTTCAGCAGAAGAAGATTTCCTAACTCCTAGGAGGCAAAGAGCAAGAGCAGTACATGGCTGCTGTGGTCATTTTCCAATAAGGCTGCTTGTGTAACGTAGTTCAGTGAATTGTGAGGATGGCTGCTTGAATGTATCGATTCTTATAGCTTTTGTGAATAATGAGGTTATTATGTCCTATCCTCTTTCCACGATGTGAAGAAAGGAGTACATTGCGAGGAAAACTTCAAATTTCCCTGTCTAATGGAACTTTTATTAAGTTCTTCTACACATCCTTAGGAGCCTTGTGAAAACAAACGATTTGTCAGACATGCCCTGAATGAAATTTTGAAACAGAGTGAATCGTGCATCATTAGTATAGGGGACCCATTCCATCATAGCATTTTCCGTTATAAGCAGTTTCCACAGCAAACAATTCACAAGCAGAAGAGACTTCATTTCTGACAAAGATGAATTTATTGTCCATGGAATCAATGTTAGGAAAACGGAAACAGGAAAAAGGGGCGGAAGAATCCATTAGATGTTCTCTAAACAAATGTGTTCCCCACAATCATCAAAAATGGGGCACATCAAAACATGAGCAATATATACATGTCAGAATCTGAGGGAACCACGAGCTTCTTGTCCAGTGAAGAATCAGCAAAACAACCAACGACCTAAACTAAGCAGCGGGAGGCCTCAGCTCATGATCGGATGATGTATCACGGGCTGAAGGGGGCATGTATTGCCACATTGGAATGAATCCGTAGCTGGGGTAAACGGGCATCTTATTTGCCCCAGCATGATATGCTGCGGCTGGATGAGGTGGCACAAACCCAGCAGGTGGGACAGTCATGGCTTTCAACTGCTGTTCCATCCTTTCTTTATCAGCCTTCAATGAAAGTTTCTCTTCTCGAAGCTCATTTTTCTCGGCCTGTTATAAAGGACAACAAGGTATCAGAGGCCAGTCAGCACAGGTTCGTCATTTTTAACTTTCAAGTTCTCGAAGTAGAAGTACATTCGATGAGAACCACATAAAATTCATGAGTATTGAGAACATAAATTGCTATGCTGCATGTGCTCAATTTTGACATATGTCAGGATTGAAGACACTTGAAGAACTTCTAAGTGCAGGCCTCCAAGCAGTTAGGACAAGACCAGGTATTCTGCTTTCTATTCCTCGATTTTTTTCTGCATGTAGGAGAGATGTCTTTGTTGATCATTTAACGCATGTTTAAGCCCCACCTTCAAAAGTTGCTTGGGTTGTGGCTTTTCATGTGAAAAGTTGAATCACTTAGCTTCTTAGTTTCAATTTAAATGCTTGCTTAAGTTTTAAGGTAAATGATCCACAAAAGATGAGGGCCAAAAGATATGCGACTGAAATTAGTGCCTTATTAAATAAGCTTTGCCTTGAGGTTCCTAAGGTTTCATGCATCAAGTTACAAGTGACACCTTGCAGGCCTTATGTCATTTGGCTAACTGTATTCCATCATATATCAGTTAGAAATCTTGCCATAGCAGGAAATTGCTACAGCTGCTACAACTGCTTCTTATGAGCTGGAAACAACATTAGAAAAAGAAGACCGCAATGTGTCACAGTTCAGTCCAAACTCAATCCCTTCAGGAGTAGTCAGCTAAACCACCTATTGTTCTGAGTTTGCGGAATCCTATATAATCTCTGATAAATAATTTAACAAACAAGCTAATGTGCATGCTTTTGACTAATTTTGCATGAACTCCCCAGAGTCTTTCACTTGATCACCAATATTGACAGGGAAAAAGGAGAAGAGAGCAGGAAGAAGCTTGTCTCATACAAAACAAAGTGGATTACTTTTATATTCACTAAAACAAGACTCTAGGCTTCCTAGCACTAGTTTAGCACAAACTTTAAAACATTAAATTTGATGACATCTGTCCTTCTAGCCAAAGGTAAGCATAAAACATCATATGCAATTCGACCTTGCTCACTCCATGGAAAGCAACATTTGCATCCACTATAATTTTAGGGTTCTAAGCATAGCTTGGCCCAAATTTCTGACCACAAGAATCTAAGAACATCAGTAGCTCTAGCTGACAGGGGGCATAAAATGTCATAAGGAATTTGACCTTGCTCTCCCCTCACAAAATCTTTTGCTTGATATTTAATAGAAACAAATAAAAAATAAGAAATGCAGAAACTTTCTTCTAGTACCATAGCATCTTAGCTGACTTCTTCAACTAAATTATTTGACAGAGGCCATATATTGTTTTGTCCCAGTGTTTGAGCAAACCCAACCCCATGAGAAAATTTTAGCCCATTTGAAAATAAATATTTGGCTCAGCAATGATACAACAGCAATTACCAAAAGGAAACACAAATTAGACCATTGCCTTGCCACTCATACATGCACTCATTTCACTGATAAGCATTACCAGGGAAGACAAGGATGGATTACGAAAACATTAAGAGAAACAGAAGAGACACTGATTGAGGTTATATCATCACTGTTCCATGTTAAACTAAAAACTGACTCTTCCAGAAATTTTAACACCAACCTTCAGGCATTTTATTTCTTCTTGCAGCTTTTGGTTTGTGTCTTTAAGCTCCTCAGACTCAGCTTTAAGCTGGGTCAAAACTCTAATAGCATCATCAAGTATAGCCGGTTTTTCAGTCTTGACAGATCTTCCAGGTTCCAAGATAGAGCTCAGATCTAGAAATCTGCACACCATTGCCATCATTATCTTTGATCAAATATATAAAATACTCGGAAGGAGAGACGGAGATGCAGTACTTCTGTCAATGGTACATTGCACACGGCGGTCATATTATTGCTACCGTCTGGCAAGAAAAATTGAGTAAAATACTAAAATCCTCATCGAAATCCCCAGTTCTGTAACAGATACATATTTATCCAACTAAAACCGTTCCACATTCTTTTGACTTCAACACATGCCACGCAATCCATAATCAAACGACGAGATTCAAAATGACTCAGGCCGTTACAGAGAACTCAAGAGCAGTCCATCATCGCACTATAAACACGAACCCAATACGTAATAATGGCAGGACCTATAGCTTTTCGTATAAATGCATGAAAAAAGAAAGAAGATACAGGCAATGTCACGGAACACGGAAGCGAAACCTGTCATTAAGCCTCTCCCTCCGCAATTTCTCGCGGCAAGCCTTCGTGCGCGGCTGGTTGCACGCATCGTTGCGTCCCCTGCAGATCAGATAAAAGGTTAAAAAAATCCCCACAAAAAAAAAAAAAAAAGGAAGGAAAAAAGAGGCTAAATCTCGTCGGCCGCTCAAAGCAAAAAGCCGATATCCTCCGATAAACACAGACGCCCCATCCAATGCACTAATTTTCGCCACGCACATCACTCAAACATTGCAAACTCACGGAAGACGGGAATTACCTCTTCCGGGCGGCGCATTGCGCCCCGCTGAGCTCGTCCCCCGCCGAGTCCACGCCGCCCGCCTGAAACTCGGCGGCGGCGGCGGCGCCTCTGCAACCAGGAAACGCAGAGCGAAGAAATCAATCGACCGACCGACCGACCGACCGATCAATCAAGGCATGGAAAAAAAAACACGCGCGGAGAGAAACCCTAGAAAATGGGAGGAACGGGAGCGGGGGCACCTACCCGGGAAGTTGGTCGTGGTGGGGAGGCCAGAGGGGAGGAGGAGGGGGAGGGGCGGCGGAGGAGGGGGAGGGGTCGGCGTCGGGGAAGAGGAGGGAGGAGCAGTCGAGGAAGTCCCAGCAGCTCGGGTCGTCGCCGACGAGCCCCAGCTCCGTCGTCTCCATTTTTCTTTTTCTTTTTCTCTTTCTCTTTTTTTTTTTTTTGGGGGAGGCGCGTCTGAGCTTTGTTGGTGATTGCTTTTTTGGAGGATATGTATTATTAGAGACCGATTCGGTTTTCTCCTCTTCTGCAAAACAAATATATGATCGATTCACGAGCGCGGCGATTCTTCTCCCTTGTCTCGTCTGTAAAAATTCTTTTTTCCTTCTTTTTCCTCTCTCTCTCTCTCTTTTTCTTGTTTCAGTCCCCAAAAAAAAACAGACACTATTTTTCCCTTTGTGAAGGTTCGGTGTGGTTGCGCCACGTGGAGGGGACTGATCTTGCCACGTGGCGCATCCCATAATTGTGATCATTGGATCATGGGGGCGTGTGTTTTTTTTTTTTTCTGGGAAGGCGCCATCGGGTGGGGGGGTTGACAATCTCCAATTTCCCATCATAGGGGACCGTGTTCCTTTTTTTATTTTATACTTTCTTAAAAATCTTGTGGATTTTCTTATTTGGTTTTGATTTAATGAAAAAAAAATTCGTCATATTAGGATAAAATTTAAAATTTAGAGGATTTTACAATATCTTATTCATTATTTGATGAATCATACTAATAAATACGAATATATTCAAACCGTATCATGTGCATTATTTTATATAAACTTCATCTGAAATTCAATAATGTGAAAACATTTTTTGGCAACAAAATTTTTTTAGTGAAATAGACACGCCATATTATAAGTGTAGTTTCCATCCGAAAGGCCCAAGCAATATTGACTTGTGTTTGTCACAGTTTGCTTTGCACCATGAACGGTGTGAATTAGCCTTGTATCTACCGTCATAAGATACCTGCATTTAAGAATTCTCAGAGCATGGAAATTGTACGGAGGTGAGATTGAAGTTGTGCTTCCTGGAAAAGCTTCTTGATTGCCCCTCATTCAATAGAGCGCTTCCTATTGAAGAACATTTTTCAGACGTATAAATCTTCCTTCTATCTCCTGCGGTTCATCAGAACCAAATTATCATTTCCCTTAGCAGAAGCATCACGCGGCAAGCGCTCTTTAAGTGACCGAGACATTGGCTGTGCAGACATGAATGTCCTACATTCTGCGGTTCACTGTACAATGTTGCCTGCTGCAAGAACTGGCCAAATTGGAGGCAAGAATGAATATTGCAAAGATTGAACTTTATTAAACTGGAAGCATCATCCAATGAACTGATGACATACATGTTGATATTCCCTTTCATGAAGGGATCGCCATTTCATTAGAATAACTACAGAAGCTGTTAAACTTGACATATGAAAAGGAATCAGATGACGCGAGCTTCATTCTGCAGCTTGTCAATTAGCTCATCGACAGAGGAGACGATGACCCCCGCTTTCCTCTTGGGAGGTTCCGTCACTTGAAGGACCTCCAAATCGGACTTGATCTCAACATTCAAATCTCCAGGGGTATAGTTCTTTATGACCTTGGATTTCGCTTTCATGATATTGGGGAGAGTCGCATACCTTGGCTGGTTCAGTCTCAAGTCAGTGCTGCATAAGACACATGATCGGAGGATGTTAGCAACAGGAGATTGAGCATACATAGGAGGTGCAAAAAAGGCCAAAACCACAATCAAGAAGAAACCCATCAGTTCAAAGACTTGCAATTTCACATATCCAAACTTCGATTGCAATAACAATCTAGCCCCAAAACTAGTAGAAAGTTTGCAAACCCTATCTCAATAAGTTAAGAGTAAATTGTAGATCTCCTTGCTTTCCTGGGGCTCTTTGGTTCTTACCAAAAGCACAGAAACCAAACCAATATATACTAAATGGAAAAAGACACTTAAGTATTGCAGTTACCAAGCTAAATATAAAATTGGCAGACTTTTAGGAGCTCCCTAAGCACGAAAAATTTCCATCCACCCAGACTAATCTCCACATAGGAATTTTTTCGTCTTGACAGAAAACGAGAACATCCATGACTCTAGGCACTTGGTGATTGGTCAGGGTAGAGGAGGACACCTTGCTCAGAGAACACCTACTAATTTCTCAAGATTTAGAAAGAATAAAATGTACAAGAAAAATGTGTCCTCACGTAATGACTGCTGGCAAGTCCAAAAGTACGGTCTCGATGCCACCATCCACTTCCCTATCCACAGTTGCAACCTGCTTTTCTTTGTCCAGGGTCACCTACTAAAAGGGCAGACACAAATCATCAACCATGAAAAAGCACCAAAATGCAAATGGGGAAAAGGACAACAGCAAGAGAACATAAAGGAAGATGTGATAAAATCTGGATAAACACCAATAGGAGATGTAACTCGGCAGAAATCAATTATCAGCATACTCAAGAAAACTTATCAGCTGAAGTGTAAACTATATCAACTCCTGTATAACTTTAGACATCTTTCTTCTTGCCAAACCCCAAGAGAGATAGTTAACTGTCATTAGCTGAAAGTTAGAGGATGTATGAGCAACACATTTACAAAAGCGAGAAGGAAAAAAAAATCCAAAATAGCAAACATTACCAGAAGTTAAAAAAAGGACAACAAATGGGAGCATTCAAAACAGAAGACAACTTAACCCTCTATAGACCTAAAAGATTAACTGCCAAAGGTAAGTTTTAAGACAATGAAAAGATTCATATCCTGTAACCATACTGTTCAGTGGGAGTTACTGTTCAATTGACTGATACATAATAACCTGGAGTCATAGATCCCTCTAGACCTAAAAGATTGACCAGTGAAGGCACATTGCAGGTAAATAAAAGGATGGATACATTAGTGACATTAACCAGTCCCTCACTGACACAAATTAAATGCTTAAAGACAGCAGATGGGGGTTCATAGAAGAAAGTGTCGAAACAAGAGAAATGAGACTATTACTAAAGAAAAGGACTATAGAATCCTGAAGATTAATGTGTACTGAACCAACAATGCCCAAGGAATCTTACACAGCTGAACTAAGGATCAGAATCATAGCAAATCTTACCTTAGAAGCAAAGGTTCCTTGTGGCCATTTCAGCAGCCCTGCAAGCATTTGCCCTGTTTGATTGCAGTCATCATCAATGGCCTGCTCACAAATCAACATCATTAGCTCATAAAGAATGGAAATCATTATATACACAGTGCAGAAAGTACATCAAATGGATCAATGGCTCAAGATTTAACTCAAAATTGGTCATTTTGACAGGTAATCATATAAAGTCAAATTTGGATCCAAAAACAACAGAAAGTATATCAATTGACTAAGAAGCACTTGGTATCTCCAAATTTTTGCAACTTAGTCAAGATGAAGCAGTGAGAATTGCATCTCAATTTTCATAAATTTAATGTGCCCAAACAACTTCGTCCTAATAGTTATAGGGAAACGCTTCATGCCAATCATTCAGATACTTGAAAGTTGAACCTGACTCCCTTCTACATAACCTCTTCAAAAGCTGGAGGAAAATCTCAAATCCATGATGAAATACCAATTTTAGGAACTAAAGCCAACAACAACTCGAACATAAAGGACCTCAGCAAAACCAAATAAGAGCCACAATAGAAAGAGCCAAACAACATCCCATTCATAATCTTAGCCTCAATTTTTAGATAAAGCGAAGAACTTTTGAGTGATCGAAAATGTTTTCCAGACATCATTTTGTCTTCTAAAACAGAAGATTGAAGCAAATAAGAGCAATGAACACTACCAACTGAGAAAGAACACCCTGCACAAAACCCGAAAGCCATCTCTCTCTCTCTCTCTCTCTCTCTCTCTCTCTCTCTCAGAGAAAGAATATTCGAAATGGACGTTAGACGAAGACCCGTTCCTATCCAAGACATCATCATTTGAAAAGATAACATCCTCCTACCCAGAACCATGTCATTCTAGCAATCTATCAAAAACATTTCATAATTCAATACGATACAAGCTTTTAGCAGTCGTTCATCTTCAACAAGCATCCTCAACCTCTCAATTTCCACTTCCTTTCGATCTCTGAATGATGACAACAACAACAACAACAACAGGGCAAGAAACCAAAACCTGCTTGCCAAGAATGAGAAGCCCCGGCTTCTCAGCCTCCACGAGCGCTCTCAAGACCTTGGCGACGGACAGCGGATTCAAGCCGTCCTTGAACTCCACGTGGATCCCCCGGTCGGCGCCCATCGCGAGACCCGTCCTCAGCGTGTCCACGCACTGGGCAGGCCCGACGCTGACGGCGACGACCTCCGAGGCCAGCCCAGATTCCCTGATCCGGAGCGCCTCCTCGAGGGCGATCTCGCAGAACGGGTTCATCGACATCTTCACGTTCTGGGTCTCCACGCCGGTCTGCGAAAATTCAGGGCTGTCAAGAAACCGGGTCGATCGAGAAGGAGCAGAAGCAGAAGTAGAAGCGGGGAGGGAAGTGCCTTGTCGGGTTTGACTCGGATTTTGACGGCGTAGTCCACCACGCGCTTGACGGCCACCATTATCTTCATGGTCCTTCTCCGGCGCTCCGGCGAGAGAGAGAGAGAGAGAGTTTTGGAAGGAAGGGGGAGATGACTCAGAAGAGATGAGCACGACAGTATCATTAACAAAGAGCAAGAGTTTCGGGGGAAAACGTGCATTTTTTGGTGGATTGTTTTGTCTTTTTCCCTTTTCCTTCGACAAAACTCCACGTGGCATTACAATCGCGCCAGGTAGTAACTCGATACCGTCGATTATAATTTTGATGCTTAATACAGGAAAATTTTCGAATAAAAATATAAAAAGAGACTGTTTTCTATAAATAAAAAAAATCCACAGTGGACTTTGTCATGTATAAAAATATAAATAATGATGATTTATGATGCATTTGGTAATTGGTCAATTCTTAGTTATTTGTGTTTTTTTTATTCCCACCACCAGAAGAAAACATAATTTCGTTCATTTTCACTAGTTAAATTTTCTACTTCCGAAAGTAGATTGGGAATATAATCAAGAAGTTAAAAAATATTACTTCTTTATTTTTGGGAACAATTCTAGAATCAAGCTTATTTTTTTTTCTTTTTCTTTTTCTTTTTCCTCTAGTTGGTTGCTACAGCTCGACAATGGTCAACGACTAGCTAGAGATGAGGTCCAAGGGTCCGTGGATGAGCAAGGCTTGACCTCGCCATGGCAATGTTGACCTCACAAGGGGTCGGCAAGGCTCCCCTAAGGTTGGTGAGGTCATTGGCTCTCGTCTCTCTCATCTCTGGCTAGTCGTAGGCCACCATTAAGACCCAACGGTTGGTTAGAGAAGGAAAAAGAAGAGAGGGAAAAAATAAAAATATAATAGATTTATTAAAAAATTAAAAAATTAAAAGAATTCTACATTATAAAAAATTTTGAGGGTCATATTGAACACATTGCTCTTCTTTTTTCATTTCGAAAATAGTAATTTTGTATAGTTACTAAACACATTGGAATGCTAGAAACTCTTCCTTAGAACAAAATTAGAAAAAATTATTTCCAAACGAAAATTGTTTTCAAAAAATAAATAATTATCAAATACCCTTACTCTCGAATAAGGGCTCTAGGGACACACTTGATCTCAAATAAAGGTCTAACTCATAGACCAAGTTTTCGCCAATCAGGGAGCACGTGTATCTTACGTGCTTATTCCAACGGTGAGGTTAAAGGTATTTTCGTCCGAAGGCATTTCTTCTTTCTTGTACTCTTTCTTTCTTCATTTTGATTGTTTATCTTCTTCGTCCTACAGCCTCTATACCAGTGGCCAAAAGGCCCATGTTGCATAGAGCACTCATTTAAGTGGGCTGGATTTCCTTTTGTTCAGTCTGCACAGCCTCACTTGTGCTTTTTGGATAGCTATGAAGACCGATAAATGAATTTTCTTCAATGCCCTAAATGCCACTTATTGTCAATTACATCTGTTCTATTTTCTTTGGAGCAGCCTTCCATATATGGTGAAAATCCCTTTGGAAGTTGTGGTGATAGAGATTTACAGTAGTAAGATCCTGTTTCTCCATATTTGTTCATTCTCTAAGTGTTATTCAGTAGCACCATGAATGAATTTGATAATGACGAGGAGTTCTGAGTTTGAGCATCAAGGACAACACTGATGAGAAACAATGGGGGCTTAAAGAGGAAGCAGCCATTGTTATGAATGAGATTGAGCGATGGAGGCTAGACGAAGAAGAAGATGAACAATGAAAAGAAGAAAGAAGGAAAGAACAAAAAGAAATGCCTCTGAATGAAATGCCCTTGGCCGTGAGACTAGAATAAGCACATGAGGTGTGTGTGCTTGTTGATGGGCAAAAATTTGGTCAGCCAAAACTAAGTAGCCATTTTGGGTCCTTTTTTGAGACAAAATCTACTATGAGCTCTTTTTTGAGAAAACCGAAATCACTTTAAGCTTTTATTTTAAATTTTCACCTTAATATATTGCGAAAGGTGAAGAAAAGAGATATAGAAATATTAAAAATTGTGGACAAAATGATTGTGAAATTAAATTAATATGGGAGTATTATATATTTAAATGGAAGTTGGAGGAAAATTTAGTTTGATGGTCGACGTGGATTGGAATTAGTTTTTTAGCAAGACAATAGAAATTGGGATTTCAATTGAACATCAGGGTTGCAATTTTCCATCACCTTCTAATTTACAAACCTCTCAAGTACGATTAGTGAAATCCGTGAATAAAAAGTTCACAATGCCAATAAAGAAGTTGCTACGGGGACCATCCGGAATTTAAAACTCGGAACAACACGTTTACCGAGGGAAATGAAATGAAATTATCCTCTATTCATATTCAGAAAGTTTAATAACGTAATATAAAGATGAACAATGGGAAAATTATTAGATAGCGTGCGTACGTATCTTTGGATTTCTTTCCTCAAAATCAACCTCATACGACCTCAAAACAGCTTATGTAGGAAAAACTTCCCGTAAATGGAATGGAATAAGTTTAATAAATTTCGAGCCTCATATTTTCTACTCCTTTTTTTTAATTTAAACACTCCCTTTTACAATATTTTTACTATATTACCCAATGTCCCTCTTTTTTTTCTTTTCTTTTTTTGAGGTCCCATCTTCTTCTCTCTTATAAGCAATTATTTTCTTTCCACACCTTTGTGTCTACCAACAACGATGCTCTTAATGTTCAACTTATTGATTTGAGAATATCTGAAGGCAAAGCATAACCTATTCTTCCATCAAAACCGCATATTGATATTGATGGTTTGTCTTGTAGTGATGAGGGGGCTCAATGATCAAGTGTATACAAGGATGAGGCGGTCACGGCACTATAGATCGGTAATAGTCGCGACTCGACTTTAGATAGTGAAATATGATAACTCAGCATGCTTATGGCTCGATTCTAACTAACCCAAGAAACCAGAAAAGACAAAATGAGAGTAGAAAAATCTAATAGACGAACAACTCGAAAAATCAATAGGCATGGAAACTACCTGGTGGCGGCTTTTGTGGATTGAAGATGGTAATAAAAAAAAAAAAATCTAGGTGGGTGATTTCTGGCTATGAGTATCTCTTGCGTGTGTGCCCACAATTTCTTTTCTGGTTGGTAATCTATATTCTTAGTGGTCTCTCTCTATCGTCCTCTTGAGTGGGTCCTCATTGACCAATCTCTTGAGTGTATTTTATGTGGCTCTTCCTTTTCTAAAAAAACATATGAATAATGGTTTCCTGTACTGCATAACGATAGCTTTGCTTTCCTTACTCATGATGCTAGAGGTTTCAATAACTTGGTTGACTTCAGTGATGATAGTTGGATACTCTCTATTGGAGCAACACTTAGTGAGGTCCTTGTACCATAACGAGAACATTGCCCATATCATACTTCTAATGGTCTTTTCAGATCAAAAGGTCAAATGTGTTTTCCCTGCATAGTGGTTAGGTTCCACTCACCGAACCCAATTTCATTTCCCTCTTCTTCCTTAGCATCACGACTAGGCCAAAATCCAAAAACCCTTAACCATCCCTTGATTGACAATGCTATACCCAAAAGCATTGTTGTCGGTAGACATCAAGGGTATGGAAAGAAGAGTATCACGTGCAAAAAGAGAAGTGAGTCAAAATTAAGTAAAGTGGGACCCACAAAGATAGGAAAAAAAAAGAATCAAAACAAAAAGAGGGGAAACGCTTTCTTTTCTTTGGTAGAGTTTGATTGAAGCATGCTACATGATGGTCACTTAAGGGATAATGTGGTCAAAACATTTGTGAAAGGGTGACCCTAAATTTAATATAATGTGGCATGAAGCTTTTGAATTTACTTTGTTCTAGTACAATATCATTACAAATTAGCAATAAAATAATTTACCTGACAAAATATGTTATAAAATTCATAGTAACCGTAGATAATCAATGGGTAGCTATGCGAGTACTAGTTGTAATTGTTTTATTGTTGTGAACTTTCTTGACTATGTTTTTGCATTTAATCTTTTGGGTTTTATGGATAGACCCAATGAGTGCTTTCCTTTAGTTTGGCTTGAATTTTCGTTGATACGTGTCATTTGATTATATAAGAGATAATGATAAAAACAGTCATTGAATTTTAGCTCAAAGTGCAATTTGGTTCATGAATTTTTAATTTATTTAATGTAGTCCCCAAACTTTAGTCCAATGTACTATGTAATCCCTAAATTTTTAATTTGTTCAATATAATCCATGAACTTTTTGTATAATGTTCAATATAGTCCCCAAACTTATATGAAAATGTTTAACATATTCATTCCATTTATTTAAAACCAGGAATTGCATTGAATATTTTCACACAATTTAGAAACTATGTGGAACATGTATAAAAAGTTCAAGAACTACATTGCACATTAAGTTAAAAGTACATTGAACAAATTAAAAATTGAAGGATCAAATTGTATATTGAGTTAAAGTTTGGAGATTACTTGTGTCATTTTCCCATTGAGTAAAGATCCATCATCATGATGAGCCTGTGACTTGAGAGAGAGAGAGAGAGAGAACAATAAATTTTGTTAATATAAGCAGGCAGCACTTTGATTAAACATAAGATCTTGAAGATCCAAATCGAATGTTTAATCACTTAGTTAACATTAAGGACTCTTATTTTAATAACTACTTAGGTTGAATAGGTTCTACATGAATTAAGATATAAGAGATAAAAAGTAGTATAATCTTTTAAACTCAATGACTCCGCTATTTAGCAACTCTTGTATTCCTATTCAATATTATTGTTTTAATATATGCAAATTCAGGGTACTAATATGCTTTTTGGCACTGAATAAAATTTTCAGTGCTATTTTATCTAGATGCTTCTTTTATAAAGTTACCAGGTCAGGTATTTTTTTAGTACTAATATTCTAAATATGGTGGGTTTGCCTGACTGAAATAAAGGCCGTCAAATAAACAAGAACATCTATGTTGTTAGGAAAATTTTTGACAAATTATATATGCTCTAATTGTTCACTTTTTTTTTTTGGTCAGAAAATTGTTTTATATTGGGAGGGATGATATTAGCAAAAACAAAAGAGAGACAAAATCAGGATTAATGGTTCTAAATCCTAATCTCCATGGCATCATTAATCGAGTCGTGCTTGCGAAAAGTCCAAACGATTAGCGGAATCGAAGGGACATTGGAAGAATTCCAAAAAGGGTCTTCAAATAGCCATCGCTTTGACCACCCATAGCCATCTTTCGGGGTACACCCGACAATGACAAGGCCATCGATGGCTCCATTTACCCGTTGTTAATTATTCCTAAGATGAATTTTTAATCAAACAACATTGTTTTTATTTCATTTAAGTCACATGGTGCACCATGTCACAACTATTTACTTTTTGACATCCATGCCAATTTATAACTATCTCATTGACAAAACTTTAATGAAGAATAAATGTGTCATAGATATAAATTTGTGATTTTTTATGTCACTAAAAAAATTTAAGACAAATGTTTCACAATGGGCATATTTTAGAGTTTTTAGTAGTTTTTTCCTTTAATTATTTGGGTAATGGACAAATCCAAGGAACGGTCCTTCCTTAAGTTTGGCTTGATTTTAATTTTAGTGGAATTAGCATTCCTATCTCATGACATGTCTCATGTGATTAAATAAAGATCCATCGTCACCATGAGCCCGTGCGCACGGGGGAGGGTGGGAGAGAGAGAGAAGTAGAGTTAACAATAAGATTTCATCAATATAAATGGGTGGCACTTTCATTTGAACATTGAATCTTCAACATCCAAATCAAACACTTAATCACTTAGTTAACATTAAGGTCTCTTATGTAATAATTACTAAAGTTTTATATAAATTAAGATAAGGTTTATATCACGAATAACCCCAAAATTAATGTCACAAAAAATCACAACTAGTACAACTATGATCAAATGGAGGGTGAAATTCAAAACCGGTATGCTCATAAACTGTCAAGTGTCATTAAACTTAGCAATTTAATGACAAAATTTAATGAAAATTAACAAAAGATAAATTTTTCATTGACATACTGGTTTAAGGTTTTTAATTTTGGGGGAGATTTATCACAAGTATATAAGTTTAAAAGATTTTATTTTTAGATTTTATTTCTTATATATTATAGTTAATACCACGAAAAATCGCCTACCATAGGCAAGGTGTGGTTGAGTGAAGGCGACACCAACCCATGTCATACTGCAGTAGGCTCGGTCAAGGCTAGTGGTTGGCCACTAGCAAAAGGAAGAGAAAAGAAAAAAATCACAAAAAATATTAAAAATTATCCACGTTAATCTAGTAAAAAATGAAAATATTTATGATTGAATTGATAAAATAAAAATATTTATAATTGAATTGAGAAAAATATAATAAATTTATGACTTTTAAATAAATTTTTCGTGATGGAGATATGCTCTAGAAAAGTCCAAAAGATTTTCGTAACGGACTCAATGGAAGGAAGGTAAAGGAGGGTCGTCAAAGAGCCGTCGCCTTGACCGCACTCAGCCACCAGTCGGAGTACATTGAACCAGACAGCGACCAAAAACAGGCCGTCGATGGCTCCATTTTTTTTATCCTCTTTCCAAGCACGTGCTCGCCTGTCCACGCACTGGGCAGGCCCGACGCTGACGGACACGATCTCCGAGGCCAGCCCGGATTCCCTGAGGGCGATCTCGCAGAACGGGTTCATCGACATCTTCACGTTCGAGGTCTCCACGCCGGTCTGCGAAAATTCACGGGTATCAAGAAGCCGGGTCGATCGAGAAGGAGCAGAAGCAGAAGTAGAAGCGGGGAGGGAAGTGCCTTGTCTGGTTTGACTCGGATTTTGACGGCGTAGTCCACCACGCGCTTGACGGCCACCATTATCTTCATGGTCCTTCTCCGGCGCTCCGGCGAGAGAGAGAGAGAGAGAGAGAGAGTTTTGGAAGGAAGGGGGAGACGACTCGGAAGAGATGAGCACGACAGTATCATTAACAAAGAGCAAGAGTTTCGGGGGAACAGGGGCATTTTTCGGTGGATTGTTTTGTTTTTTTCCCTCTTCCTTCGACAAAACTCCACGTGGCATTACAATCGCGCCAGGTTGGTTTTTCGTAACTCAATACCGTCGATTATTATTTTGATGCTTAATACAGGAAAATTTTCGAATAAAAATATAAAGCGAGACTGTTTTCTATAAAAAAAAATTCCACAGTGGACTTGTTAATGTATAAAAATATAAATAGTGGTCACTTAATATGCATTTGGAAATTGGTCAATTCTTAATTATTTGTATTTTTCTATTCCCACTAGCGAAAAACAAAAAAACAAAATTCCATTCATTTTCATCAATTAAATTTTCTATTCCGAAAAGTAGATTGGGAATAGAATAAAAAGTTAAAAATGTTATTTATTTATTTTCAAGAACAATCCTAGAATCAAACTATTTTTTTCTCTTTTCTTCTTCTTTTTCCTTTAGTTGGTTGCTAAGCTTGGCGATGGTCAATGACTGGCCGGAGACAAGGTCCAAGGATCGAGTCTTGCCATGGATGAGCAAGGCTTAACCTCGCCATTGCGATGTTGACCTCACAAGGGATAAGCAAGGTTGCCCTAAGGTTGGTGAGGTCACTAGCTTTTGTCCCTCTCATCTCTGGCTAGTCATCGGTCATCATCAAGACTTGGCGATTGGTTAGAGAAGGAAGAAGAAGAGAGGGAAAAAAATGAAAAGAAAAAAATTAAAAAATCTAATAAATTATTAAAAAATTAAAAAGAAATTCTACATTATATAAAATTTTGAGGGTTGTATTGAATTCTTTTCCTAGTCTGAGAATAGTAATTTTGTATAGTTATTAAATGCATTGGAATACTCAAAAACTCGTCCTCGAAGTAAAATCAGAAAATATTATTTTTGAAAAAAAATTGTTTTCATAAACAAAATAGTTACCAAATACCCTTACTATCGAATAATGGCTTTGGGGACACTTGATCTCAAATAAGGGTTTGAACTCATAGACCGAGTTTTTGCCAAGTGGGGAGCACGTGTATCTCACGTGCTAATTCCAATGGTGAGGCTAAGGGTATTTTCGTCTGAAGGCATTTCTTTTTTCTTATACTCTTTCTTTCTTCATTTTCATTGTTTATCTTCTTCGTCCTACCGCCTCTATACCAGTGGCCAAAAGGCCCTCGACGCTCGCTTTACTTCAGCCCATGTTGCATAGAGCACTCATTTAAGTGGGCTGGATTTCCTTTTGTTCAGTTTGCACAGCCTCACTTGTGCCTTTTGGATAGCTATGAAGACCGATAAATGAATTTTCTTCAATGCCCTAAATGCCACTTATTGTCAATTACATCTGTTCTATTTTCTTTAAAGCAACCTTCCATGTATGGTGAAAATCCCTTTGGAAGTTGTGGTAATAGAGATTTACGGTAGTGAGATCCTGTTTCTCCATATTTGTTCATTCTCTAAGTGTTATTCGGTAGCACCATGAACGAATATGATAATGATGACGAGTTATGAGTTTGAGCATTAAGGACAACACTGATGAGAACAACGGGAGCTTAAAGAGGAAGCGGCCATTGTTATGAACGGGATTGAGCGATGGAGGCTAGACGAAGAAGAAGATGAACAATGAAAAGAAGAAAGAAGGAAAGAACAAAAAGAAATGCCTCTAAATGAAATGCCCTTGGCCATGAGACTAGAATAAGCACACGAGGTGTGTGTGCTTGTTGATGGGCAAAAATTTGGCCGGCCAAAACTAAGTAGCCATTTTATTTTGGATCCTTTTTTGAGACAAAATCTACTATGAGCTCTTTTTTGAGAAAACCGAATTCACTTTAAGCTCTTATTTAAAATTTTTCCCTTAATATATTGCGAAAGGTGAAGAAAATATATATATATATTAAAAATATATATATATATATATATATATATTTAAAAAGGTGGACAAAATGATCGTGAAATTAAATTGATATGGGAGTACTATATATTTAAATGGAAGTTGGAGGAAAATTTAGTTTGATGGTCGACGTGGATTGGAATTAGTTTTTTAGCAAGAGAATAGAAATTGGGATTTCAATTGAACATCGGGGTTGCATTTTTCCACCTCCTTCTAATTTACAAATCTCTCAAGTACGATTAGTGAAATCCGTGAACAAAAAGTTCACAATGCCAATAAAGAAGTTGCCACGTGGACCATCCGGAATTTAAAACTCGGAACTACATGTTTACCGAGGGAAATGAAATGAAATGATCCTCTATTTATATTCAGAAAGTTCAATAACGTAATATAAAAATGAACAATGGGAAAATTATCCGATAGCGTGCGTATGTATCTTTGGATTTCTTTCCTCAAAATCAACCTCATGCGACCCGTAAATGGAATAAAATAAGTTTAATAAATTTAGGGCCGCCTATTTTCCACTCCTTTTTTAATTTAAACACTCCCTTTTACAATATTTTTACTATATTACCCAATGTCCCTTTTCTTTTCTTTTCTTTTCTTGAGGTCCCATCTTTTTCTCTCTTATAGGCAATTCTTTTCTTTCCACACCTTTGTATCTACCAACAACAATGCTCTTGATGTTCAACTTATCGGTTCGATAATATCTGAAGGCAAAGCATAACCTATTCTTCCATCAAAACCACATATTGATATCGATGGTTTGTCTTGTAGTGATGAGGGGGCTTGATGATCGATTGTATACAAGGATGAGGCGGTCATAGCACTATAAATCGGTAATAGCGGCGACTTGACTTTAGATAGCGAAATATGATAATTCGGAACACTTATGGCTCGATTCAAACTAACCCAAGAAATCAGAAAAGACAAAATGAGAGCAGAAAAATCTAATAGACAAACTACTTGAAAAATCAATAGGATGAGGCGGTCACGGCACCATAAATCGGTAATAGCGGCGACTCAACTTTAGATAGCGAAATATAATAACTCAGGACACTTATGGCTCGATTCAAACTAACCCAAGAAACTAGAAAAGACAAAATGAGATTTAGAAAAATCTAATAAACAAACAACTCGAAAAATCAATAGGCACGGAAACTACCTGGTGGCGGCTTTTGTGGATTGAAGATGGTAATAAAAAAAAAAATATGGGTGGGTGATTTCTGGCTATGAGTATCTCTTGCGTGTGTGCCCACAATTTCTTTTTTGGCTGGTAATCTATATTCTTAGTGAACTCTCTCTATCGTCCTCTTGAGTGGGTCCTCGTTGACCAATCTCTGAGTGTATTTTATGTGGCTCTTCCTTTTCTAAAAAAACATATGAATAATGGTTTCTTGTATTGCACAACGATAGCCTTGCTTTCCTTACTCATGATGCTAGAGGTTTCAATAACTTGGTTGACTTCAATGATGATAGTTGGATACTCTCTATTGGAGCAACACTTAGTGAGGTCATTGTACCTACAATTGTTGAATAAACATGAGCACAATATCCACTTGCTTTTACCGTAATGAGAACATTGCCCATATCATACTTCCAATACTCTTTTCGGGTCAAAAGGTCAAATGTGTTTTCCCTGCATAGTGGTTAGGTTCCACTCACCATGCCCAATTTCATTTCCCTCTTCCTCCTTAGCATCACGACTAGGCCAAAATGCAAAAACCTTTAACCATCCCTTGATTGACAATGCGATACCCAAAAGCATCGTCGTACTCGTCGGTAGACATCAATGATATGGAAAGAAGAGGATCACGTGCATAAGGAGGAGTGAGTCAAAATTAAGTAAAGTGGGACCCACAAAGATAGGTAAAAAAAGAAACAAAACAAAAAGAGGGGAAACACTTTCTTTTCTTTGGTAAGAGTTTGATTGAAACATGCTACATGATGGTCACATAAGGGATAACGTGGTCAAAACATTTGTGGAAGGGTGACCCTAAATTTAATGTAATGAGGCGTGAAGCTTTCGAATTTACTTTATTCTAATACAATATCATTACAAATTAGCAATAAAATATTTTATCTGACAAAAAAAATTATAAAAGTCATAGTAACCGCAGATAATCATTAGGTAGCTATACGACTACTACTTGTAATTTTGTTATTGTTGTGAAATTTCTTGACTATGTTTTTGCATCTAATCTTTTGGGTTTTACAGATAGACCCAAGGAGTGCTTTGCTTTAGTTTGGCTTGAATTTTCGTTTTAGTGTAATTAGCATTCCTATCTTATGATATGTGTCATTTGATTAGATAAGGGATGATGTTAGAAACGATCATTGAATTTTGGCTCAAAGTGGAATTTGGTCATTGAACTTTTAATTTGTTCGATGTAGTCCCCGAATTTTAGTCCAACGTACTATGTAATCCCTAAAATTTTAATTTGTTTAATATAATCCCTAAAATTTTTGCATAATGTTCAATACAATCCTTAAACCGTATGAAAATGCTTAACATATTCATTCCATTTATTTAAAATCGGAGATTACATTGAATATTTTCACAATTTAGGGACTATGTGGAACATGTATCAAAAGTTCAAGAAGTATATTGAACAAAATAAAAGTTCAAGAACCATATTGCACATTAGGCTAAAAGTACATTAAACAAATTAAAAATTCAAGGATCAAATTTCATATTGAGTCAAAATTTGGAGATTGTTTGTGTCATTCTCCCATTGAGTAAAGACCCATCATCATGATGAGCTTGTGACAACTCGATGTAGAGAAAGAGAAAGAAAATTAACAATAAATTTTGTTAATATAAGCGGGTGGCACTTTGATTAAACATAAGATCTTGAAGATCCAAATCAAATGTTTACTCACTTAGTTAACATTAAGGACTCTTATTTTGATAACTATTTAGGTTCTACGTGAATTAAGATATAAGAGATAAAAAGTAGTATAATCTTTTAAACTCAATGACTCCGCTATTTAGCAACTATTGTATTCCTATTCAATATTATTGTTTTAATATATGCAAATTCAGGGTACTAATCTGCTTTTTGGCACTGAATAAACTATTTTATCTAGTGGCTTCTTTTATAAAGTTACCAGGTCAGGTATTTTTTTAGTACTTATATTCTAAATATGGTGGGTTTGTCTGACTGAAATAAGGGCGATGAAATAAACAAGAACATCCCTGTTGTTAGGAAAATTTTTGACAAATTATATATGCTCTAATTGTTCACTTTTTTTTTTTTTGGTCAGAAAATTGTTTTACATTGGGAGGGATGATATTAGCAAAAACAAAAGAGAGACAAAATCAGGATTAATGGTTCTAAACCCTATTCTCCATGGCATCATTAATCGAGTCGTGCTGGCGAAAAGTCCAAACGATTAGCGGAATCGAAGGGACATTGGAAGAATTCCAAAAAGGGTCTTCAAAGAGCCGTCGCTTTGACCACCCATAGCCATCTTTAATGACAAGGCCATCGATGGCTCCATTTACCCGTTGTCAATTATTCCTAAGATGAATTTTCAACCACACAACATCGTTTTTATTTCACTTAAGACCTGTGGTACACCACATCTTAACTATTTGCTTTTTGACATCCATATAGGCCAATTTATAACTATCCCATTGATAGAACTTCAATGAAGAATAAATGTGTCACATATATAAATTTGTGATTTTTTATGTCACTAAAAAAATTTAGGATAAATGTTTTACAATGGTCATAGTTTAGGGCTGTTAGTTGTTTTTTCCTTTAATTATTTGGTTAATGGACAAATCCAAGGAACGGTCCTTCCTTAAGTTTGGCTTGATTTTCATTTGAGTGGAATTAGCATTCCTATCTCATGATATGTCTCATGTGATTAGATAATGATCCATCCTCACCATGAGCCCGTGTGCGCGGGGAGGGTGGGAGAGAGAGAAGTAGAGTTAACAATAAGATTTCGTCAATATAAGTGGGTGGCACTTTCATTTGAATATTGAATCTCCAACATCCAAATCAAATGCTTAATCACTTAGTTAACATTAATGTCTCTTATGTAATAATTACTAAAGTTTTATATAAATAGATAAGGTTTATATTGTGAAAAACCCCAAAATTAATGTCACAAAAAATCACAACTAGTACAGCTATGATCAAATGGAGGGTGAAACTCAAAATTAGTACACTCATAAACTGTCATATGACATCAAATTTAGCAATTTAATGACAAAATTTAATGAAAATTAACGAAAAATAAAATTTTCATTGACATATTGGTTTTAGGTTTTTAATTTTGGGGTAAATTTATCACAAGTGTATAATTTTTTGATTTTTTTGTGATATTAACCGTAAGAAATAAGAGATAAAAAGTTGTGATAACAAATCAATTATAATCTTTTAAACTTAATGACTCCGCTATTTATCAATTATTATATTCCTATTCAATATGATTGTTTTGGTACATGCAAAGTCAGTGTAATAATCTTCCTTTTGGCACTAAATAAAAATTTTAGTGCTATTTTTTTTAGTGGCTTCTTTTATAAAGTCACCAGGGCAGGTATGTTTTTGTACGTTTATTCTATATATAGTGGGTTTGCCTGAGTGAATAAAGGCCGTGAAATAAGCAAGAACATCTATATTTTTAGTAAATTACTTTATAAATTATTTATATGTACTAATTGTTCACTTTTTTTCGTTTTTTGACATAAAATTGTTACACTTTGGGAGGGATGATATTAGCAAGAACAAAAAAGAGAAAAAAATCATGATTAATTGTCCTAATCTCCATGGCATCATTAATGGAGGGGGAAAATGTCCAAAAAGTCCTAAATCTATTACACTTTTACCAATTCAACACTAAACCTTTAAATTTTGTCAATTCAATCCTATTTCACATTATTTCAATTCAATTCATTTGGTCATTTCACTGAAATTGCTTATTCTAGGTCTATCTTCATATCGTTGCCTATGTTCTTTGAGGAGCTTCCCACTTTTTTTAATTTATAAGGTAACTTCGAATTTGTGGCAAGTATGCTATCTCACATGTCTAGTCCTTCTAATCCTGAAATGGAAAAATTGAGGAGACAATTGTAGAAATATGATGCCGATCAAATTTTGAGGATTGTAGAAAATTTGGCTTGAGTACTATAGCAAAACACTATTCATAACAATGTAGTAGTACTGCAGCATAATGTAGTAATACTCACTATAGCATATTGTAGGAGGATGACATCATCAATGTAAATTTGAACATTGGCCATAATAGGTTGGAAAATTTTTCACATAGTCTTTTGGAGAAGTTTGAGTTCATCTTATAGGACGTCATTTTATTGTAGAAATGGATATGTCTTCCTTTTCTTAGATCATCACATGAGTCTCTTCCTCTAAATGTTTGATTCTTAACTCAGGTTCACCAACAAGTCCTATATTAGGGTCTTCATCAAGATACCTTTGGTGAAGATTAACTTTTGATCATTTCTTGGAGGAGTTGAATGCATCAATGGTTGTCCTATGTGATAGGGCCGGTGTCAACAATGATAATTTTTAATAATTTTTAATATTTTGTTGATTTTTTAATTAATTATTTATTTATTTTGCCTTTCTTGTTCCTTTGCCCGTGGTTGGCCACTAACCATAGCTAAGTGAGCTAGCCTTGCTTGCCATAGGCAAGGCCCGGCAAGGGGAGCCCTTGCCCAGCCTAGGGTGGCATCGCCGGGTCTAGCTTGGGCAAAGGGAGCCCTTGCCTAGGTGAGACTTGACATGGGTTGGTGTCGCCTTCCTCAACCAAACCTTACCTATAGTAGGTGAGGCCAGCAGGCTCAGTCAAGGCTAGTGGTTGGCCACTAGCAAAAGGAAGAAAAAGGAAAACAAAAAACACAAAAAAATTTAAAAAATTTAAAATTATTCACGTTAGTAATTTTCGACTAAAATTAGTAAAAAAGTAAAAATGTTTATGATTAAATTGACCAAATGAAAATATTTATGGCTGAATTGAGAAAAATAAAATAAATTTAGGATTTTTTAAATAAAATTTTCGTACCGGAGATATGCTCATGAAAAGTCCAAAAGATTTTCCAAAATCGAGGGGACTCATTGGAATAAATGTAAAGAAGGGTCGTCAAAGAGCCGTCGCCTTGACCGCACTCAGCCACCTCTCGGAGTACATTGAACCAGACAGCGACCAAAAACAGGCCGTCGATGGCTCCATTTTTTTATCCTTCCAAGCACGTGCTCGCCTGTTCTCAGCCACCCTCGTGTGTTTTACCTCTCCGTCTCGATCGCTTGAGAATTCAGTCGGAATTTTCAATGATTGCCCTCGTTCCCGCGACTTAGCAATTCGATCGAGAATCAAAAATATGGAATGAAGACGGTTTATAAAAGCGTGCTTCCTGCGACGCAGCCATGCAGGATAAACCCACATGGACCACGAGAACCCAAAAGGAAAGATCAAACATGAAGGAGGAGAGGGAGGAGGAGGAGGAGGAGGAGGAGGAGATGGGGCACCACCAGTGCGATACAGAGGCGTCCGGAGGCGGCCATGGGGGAAGTATGCAGCCGAGATCCGTGACTCCAGGAGGCGTGGCGCTCGGGTCTGGCTCGGGACTTTCAGCACTGCTGAGGATGCAGCTCGGGCCTACGACCGAGCTGCGTACGCCATGAGAGGTCACACTGCTATCCTCAATTTCCCTAATGAATTCCCTTTAGGATGTAAGGCCGGTAGGTCTCTGCTGTCGCCGTCGGCTTCTGTTTCTTCGTCGCCGAAGAGGCGAGGGGGCACACGAGGCCGCGATAACCGGGTGGTGGAATTTGAGTGCTTGGACGATAAGTTGTTAGAGGAACTTCTTGGAAACGAAGGGAAAAAGAACATGAAATGAAATGACATGGCTGCTCTACGTTCTTTGTCGTTGGAATGTTGGGTTGTCCACGATTACACGGGAGAGGGCGTTGCCAGTGTTTTTGTACTTTGAATAGGATTTCTTTTTTCTTTTTTTTTGGTGCTTGAATGGAGTCCACTCATTTAGTAACGGCCAGTTTGTTTCTATGTTTTGGTACAAAGGTTGAAATACTTCCGGAAAAAAGTTCATATACTGTTTTATGACATGACATGTATATATTGTGACAGTTTTAAGGATTTCGAGGTAAAAGCGGTCAAAGAGCATGGCCTACATGGTTTAAGAAAAACATTAAAATCAATGTAGATACAGACGTACATTTATAGGTTGTTAAGTTATATAAAAAAATGGGCGATTTTGCGAATCAATTTACTACTGGAGGATTACTTTATTTTGCTCACTATTTTTGGAATTTCTTTCTTTCCTTTTTTGTTTGAGATAATTGCTTTCGGTGGGGGCCCCTCTTCACGGAGGCTGTTCTAATAGTTTCAAGCCAGAAAGAAATTTCTAGAGAATGCCCGAGGAGGTAGCCAAATTACACTTGTCCTTCTCTGTCTGCTGTTATTTTTCTCTTTCGGGAGAGGACTTGTTCTTCTGTGTTGAAAAGTAGCAGCCCTCAGAAGAAAATATCATTACGGCAATTAATATCACGATCCTTCACCGATTATAAAAAAAAAAAAGTCAAATTATTCTTTGAATCTCAACCTAATTTGTCTACTTTGACAAATATCTTACAAATCCTACACTTTGAACTAATGATACACCCGAAATGCTAGCTTTGTAGCCTCTTTTTGCAATGGTATGTAGAGCCAGATGTCGCAGGTAAGTGGTTCTACTTATATCTAAATCCTAGTGTCAACTTATAAGGTGTTCTTCCTTGGTACTTGAAACATATAAATCCTCCGGAAGTTGGAATTGCAAGGTTTGGGATCTTGAAATAAAAGCAATTTCAATGTCGAAAGCGGTCGAGATGCATGGTCTATTAGGCAAATCTACGACATACAACTCTGATCAAGAGTTGTTTAATGCTTGTTGTATATGATTTGGGAGCTTGTGGTTGAAAATTTCTCATGCATGGTAGCCAAATTTGTGATCACATGTAGGATGACTGGGAATATGAATGCCGATAAATGATGACAAATTATCATTTACTAGTGTCATGCAATACAAGTAGACATTTAAACAAGTTAATCATATTGAAAATTTATGAAAGAGTTTCCCTCATAAACTGACTGCTTTATAAGGATAGCTTTAGGATTTCACTGTTTTACATTGACCGAACACCAAGAATTACACTCGGAGTGTCTTCTTCTCTTAGAAGAACAAGAAAGGAGGTTTCAAGGGGTAGATTTGATGCTAGATTCTGGAGTCTGCATGGGGTGTAGCGCGGTTGGTAGTGTTACTTCAATCCCACCTGTATGGTACGAGTTGCATCTTGAATTTATCCAGAGCTAGTGGTGGGGCCCTTCTAGCATCCCGTGAGAGGTTTATCTGTTACAAATGTGTAAATCAAGACAATGCAGATTCCCCTCGTGATTATAAGAGAAAGTACAGAATTAGAGTCAAGAAACAAAGATTGAGATATAGCCAAATAATCCATTTATCACAAATTTACTGAACTAAACCCCCTACCCTCCTTTTCCTCGCTCTCTATATGTCTATGTGTGTAGAACAGCACCAGCGACTCGCCTATGGAGGTCGCTTGCCTTAGACGACTCCAAGGTAGCCAGAGGCACATCAACAATAGTACCTCCTTATGTCAAAATGATCAATCAATAGCTTCGTGTGCAAACTATGTTGTCCCTCAGAATGAGAATGCCTAGACTTCCTTAGAGGCATCGTCTTTGCGTGGCGAGTCCACATGTATCATCACCGTAGACCATGTGAGTTTCACTTACTAATAATGACAGCTCATATGCTTCTCGTATCCATCTGGATCACCGGAGAATTCTTCATGTGTACTGCGCCACCAAGATCAAATCCACTTTTGGAATAGCATGGCAGTCTTAGCTTTTGGAAGAAAGTATTTCTAATCACTATAGTGACAATGCTGTAAATTTAAAGCCCATAATGGCCAGGTAAACATGGAAATGGGTTCACTCTGAAATCCTGCCACTCTTGCTCGAGCTAGAGGATACAATTTTCACTCATTTTATGATTCAATCTGCCTCAATATCATTAACAAAAATTTTCCATAAAATTTATCCAGCAATCTTTGGGAGATTCAAGCAAACCTTCTTAACATCTACTGGGCACTGGATATCTATATGTTTCATTTGGACATCTTTATGCTAAGGTTGGTGAAAATTGTAGCTGGGGATGAATTAATGCTTCCTCTCTACTAGCTTTTTTAACCCCTACACTATGAGGGTTTGAGAGTAGCTCTCAGCTGCATTCAAAAGGGATAAAGCTGGCATTTGGTTGATCCGCCTGAATTAGCCAAATCGAAGATTCAGATACTATTCGATTTGTGTCTAACACCAGTTTTGACTTTCCTTAGCTGGGAAGCTGCAATCAAACACCAAGAACAAACTATACAACTCTTGTCTCCAGCTGTGCCTAAGATCTTTCGATGTAATCAGAATATGTGTATTGAGCTCCTCTTTCTCCGTTATTTGCATTGGCACAAGGGATCTCTTTTGAAATGGAAATACATCAATGTAACAAACATACAGCTGGTGGGTTTTTCCTTTTCGTCTCAAGAACCAGTTAAAAACTCCCACAAGACCGCATCTTTTATGATGAAATGTATTTGTGAAACTTAATTTAAGAGATGCAATGAATTCTTCCAAGTTTCATGCTCAGTATCAGAGAAGCTCATTAAGATTATACCTCTTGATGCACCAAAAGACTCCTGCAAGTGGCTTTTAGACTAGGGCATTCCTTTTCTCTTTGGTTGGTTCCTCAAATTCAGGGTGTCAAAAGATGCTTTAACCTCACACTCAACCTTTTGAAATAATTTAGATTGATCGGTTGCTATTTTCCCTCATTTTGGTAGTTTTTCCTCACTAATTAGCAGTCACCACGAAAACCCTAATCACCCAAAGTGAAGTCAGACACAAAATTGGCTTAATTATATGCGTAAAGGCTCCAACCAGAATCAAATCACGAGTTTATTGATCCAAGACACACACAGACTCCATAATCACAGCTACTGGTATGACCATTAATGGCAATGATCATCAGGAGAGAGAGAGAGAGAGAAAAAGAGTACTAAAGCTTACCATTCACTTGTTTTTCCCCTCTTCTTGTTCGAGGAGATCCTCGAGAACCTTATCATCCAAGCACTCGAACTCGAAAACTTCTTTAGCTTTCTCACTAGATTTACTTCTTCCACGACGGGAACTCTCCCCGAAATCCACTGACGAGGACAATGATTGTTCAGGAGGATGAGTAGACGGCGCGCATTCAGAGTAGTCCTCAATGGGAAAGTTAATGATAGCTTGATTACCCCTCAACCGTATTGCAGCACGGTCGTAAGCCCTAGCAGCTTCTTCCGCGGAATCGTACGTGCCAAGCCACACACGAGCTCCATGCCTCGACGGATCTCGAATTTCGGCCGCGAACTTCCCCCACGGCCGTCGCCTCACTCCTCGGTAGCGAACGGATCCTGCTTTTTCTTCATCTTCCTTCACCTTTTCAGGGTTTTCCATGATATTTCCCTTTTTTTTTCCTTGTCCTTTCAAGCAGCAGCAGAATAGAAAAAGGAACTAGCAGGCCGAAGTTTGAATTATTGGCCTTCTTCTTTCCTTTGGTTGGATTTGCTTTCCGTGGAGAAGTTTCAAGACGTGTCGCACTATGGTAGGTAACTATATACCTGATGAGTGGCAGAGTTAAGTAATTTAGACTATTGTCAAAGATGACGTTGATGTTCTCTGAAACGTGGATTGACCATCTAGTACTTTCAACGCTCCTGGACTAAAACCATATTCACATGTGATGATCTGCTTCTCGGAAGTTTCATAAAGGTGGGAAATTAAACTCTTTGGGACCATCCTTCATGTGAATTCAACGTTGCTTGGGGCTGCCTCTTGAATTACTGTTGACCGCTATTTGTGTTTTTGTATGAATACGTTCGGCAAATCAACGTGTCAATGAACTTGTGGAACAAGTACATGTCAATGAACTTGTTGAACAAGTATTTGAGATTGATGATTAATAAACTAATTAAATATTAAAAATGTTCTAATTCTAAAATTTATGTATAAGATCAAAATAGAATTGAGAATAAATTAAAGTTGACAATCTTACAAGCAAAATTTCAGAACTAAATGTAGTTAATAAATCAAATAAATACGTTAGAGCATCCAATTTCACCATAACAATTAGATATGAATTTCAAATCATTGCGCGCACAAAAACAATATCAAACATGTGATGATGGAATTTCCTAACCTATCTATTATCTTATCTCTTGGTATAGCAAACCTATATAGTTTATTAATCCATCATATCTTTATGTGAATTTAAATAAACATAAGTGCATTAGAATTTGTGAATAAGCCCGGTTTACAATAAGTCTTTTGGATCATCTTATCACCAAAAGCCACACAAATAACAATGTATGCCTCTATCCACATTTAAGTCATGGTTATTTATTATAAGGAGTAATTACATATAATCACTTCTCAGTCTCAAATATGTGTGTTAGATCATTCAAACAATAAGGTGAACTTACTTAATAACATTAAGCATAATAATATATAACTCACATGAATTAGATCCTTACAAAACATAAAAAGAATGAAATTCATATTATCATGAATAGGTTATATTATAGTCATAGCAAAAGAAAATTAGAACATAATGGAATAAGAAATGAAAATATAAATTAAATCTAACATCTAGAATCAAAAAATAAGAACTCGATCACCACTTTCTTGTTTTCTCTTCAAAATACTTGAAAAACTCCAAAATCAATAGAAAAACAATCTAAAAATAAAAATCTAGCTAGTCCCCTCAAGCTCTCAATGTTATCGTATTTATAGGATACATCCAATACTTTAATACAAGGTAATTTTTTTTTTCATAAAATTAGAGAATAAATCATGTAATTCCCGAGTTGGCATCCACCTTCTAATGCTTCCATGGGTGGCATCTTCTTTTCCTTTTTTACCGTTTTTTCTTTCCATGTCTCATTATGTTGCATAAACAACAAAAATTTAGGTAAATGGAGGGAAATCCAAATATTTTCTCAAAAATATTGCATTATTTGTTGCCTAAATAGGTAAAATAACTCTATTTTCATAGGGTTATTAGAATAACAACGTAGCAGGCTTTGAGCACTTCCTGTCATTTATCTACTTCATGTTCCCACATTTTGTCCTCGTTAGCAATGGAGTTGGATTCAAATTATCCACAATGGGCCAACCCGACCTAGATCACCTCTGGGTTATATATGTATGCATTGAAAGAGAATTTGACACATGATTCGGACATTGTTCTCAACAGATATCTCTAAGATTATTCCCTGCAAAAAGGACAGCTTTTTTCTTTTTCTTTTCCCAAGAAAGGCCCTTGCCCAACCTCCTACAATTGCCTTTCGAGCGTCTAAGGCATAAGCGAGCCATTTTGCTCATGATCAACTCTAGCTACCCAGACATAATGTTAGCTGTTTGATTTTGTGGTATGGAGAACTTAGGATGCGCGTTATGCCTAATCCCTACTATAAGGATGTTACCAAAAAAATAAAGAAAAGAGAGTGCATGATTGATGAGAATTGTTGAGGGAGCAATTGATCGAATAATAAAATAGACAGAAGAAGGAAATAAATTGAAAGTTAATGTAACCTATGTCCACGGGAAAAGCAACAAGGGGCCATTTGGTTTGGTTTTGGGTAAATGTTTTTAGGAAAATGTAAATATCTTTAAGTTAGAAGGATTTTTTGAAATACAAATAGCGTTTGTAAACTGTCATTTAAATTACATTGCGAAACGACTTTAGCTTAAAGGCTGTTTGGTAAAAACTACATTTTGCAAATGACTTTTACTAATTTTTTTAAAAAAGTTTAAAATGTTTTTTTTTTGTTTATTTAGTCACTAGTGGCCAAATTTGGACGTCGGATAATGTCACTTAGGTTGCGCGACCTCAGGTGGTGGTCACTTGGGTCACGCGAACCCAGGCAATGGCAATCCACGCGATCATTTGCTTGGGTCATGAACTCAAGTGACCATCGCTTGAGATCATGTGACCTCAGGCGGTAGTCACCAAGGTTGGGCAACCCCTTGGGTGGTAATCGCCGGTGCCGATGATCTCTTGGCTGGCGATCATCAACTTCCGTTTACTTTTCCAGAGAAGATAAATAGTACCCGCATGAATAGTCCAACTTGCATTTCAAAGGTGCAATTTGGATTTCGGACTTACCTTGGGCTAATGACCCTTAGAGTCCTTTGGAGATGCAATTATATTTAGCTAAAGTCACCCAAAAAATTGAACTAAACACGTTTGCATTTGGCCAATAACCTTTAGAGCCTTAAAGCCATTTTAAAATGCTGAACCAAACAAGGCCAAATAAGCAATACAATAAAAATTACAACCCTACTTGAGTCACGCAAGCATTCTCGGTGTTGTGTGGCTCCCAATTACACCCAATAATTCACACATTATTTGGCTCTATTATTTCTCAAAAAATAATCTCCCAATCTCACAAAGAAATTTACAAATCTCACTACAAGATTCAATTAGCTTGAACATTCTATTGCTTAATGGTGTAATGAGAGGAAAATCCAAAAGAAGTTGAAAAGGGATCGTAAGGAATTGAACTCAAGACTTTTAACTCTCATGCCAACTTAAAACTGAGGGTTGGTTTGTTTGAAAGAAAATTATTTCGTAATCTCTCCAAGGTAAACCACCAAAAGCAAAGCTAATGGATTACTAAGCCCAAAAGCTTAGTGTGAACTCTCACAAACTCATACCAACTACAACTTTTGGATTTTAATTTAAGGTGCATTTGTTTCATAGAAAACTCAAGATTTGGACAACATTTTCTGAAAAGTGATTGATTATTGCTTAGAAAAATTAGTTAATAGAAAATGTTTTTATTATCAACAACAATTTATGCCTAATTATTTTCATGCATCATGGAAATATTTTCATTTATTAATTTTTATAAGTGATATAAGTGACCATTTTTTGAAATTTTTTTCTAAATCTCAAGCTTTTTGTGAAAAAAACACACTAAATTAACTTAACATGCAAATTGATTTATTCAAAAGTCACCACTAATTAGTTATTGATGGGCCAATTGGACACCTAAGTGAAGTGTAGAAAAACACTTTAATACTATGAACAAGAGATTCATGAATACAGAGACTTGATTCCTTTTGGTACATTTTCTATTTATTCCAAAAATATTTTGTAGGCAATCTTGGTCAATTATAACTTAATCCACTAACATAAGAGAGGTGATTATGCGGGTGTGTAGATAAGAATTTAACAAACAATAATCAAAGCAGTAAATAAATTGCTAGAGACATGGCAAGAACACAAATGCCTCAAACAAGGAAAAGTCCAATAGTTGCAATTCATCGAATGATCAACAAGATATTACCTAGAAAATGCATGCATGTCCTCATTATTATTTGTAAATGCAATGTATTCATTTTTTTAGTTTTTCTTGTTTAACATGACTATGATTTAATTTAAATGTTATAAATATATGAATTTTAATCTAACATGAGTTGATTCTAAATGACATGCAAATTACATCAAAACACAATGCGACTTATACGCAATTTTAATCTTACTTTTAACATGCATAAATTATTAATTTAATGACATGTAGCCTAATGACAGGAAAAAATATAAAATAATCTAGCATGGCATATGGCATGTGATGACGTGGCAACAATGCAACTAAATCTACATGATATGCATGCCATGTATAATTTTATTTATGGTTTTTTTTAAAGTAAAAATAGGAAACCACTAAACATGTGATTACCTAATTTAAATTAGGAAATAATTTAGATTAAATGCTATTCTAAATCAGGAAATTGCCTAAATTACTACATGACTCCTAGAATATGCAATTCTAAATTAGGAAAGTAACATGGATACAAATCTATCCTAACGTCCAATGCATTTATTTTTAGTATATCTTATGATAAGAATGTTTTCTAAATTAGTAACATGCAATATAAGCCCACGTAGTTCAAATATTCACCGCATCTAAACATAGGAAACAAAGGTAATTGGAGATCCGCTCTTAGGTCTTGAGGATTGAAAGCCCAATTAGAAAGAGAAAATTGCCTATTTAGGATACGCCTAAAATTTCACGCCAAATTGTGCTAGAATCAAACAACCAAAATTTAGGCAATGGAATATTTAAATCAAACATAACTTGGGAAATTATCTAAATTGCATTACTGACTCATACGATGACCGATAGCGAGGGGATAACGAGGAAGATTCCTAGTGGTGATACCTGACGAGAAACAACAAGAGGGTGAAAATAGCAACGTCAAGGATTGTGAACATCAAAAGAGGATCTCTGACTCTTTGATGCTCGTTCCTTTCATGAAGTTGAAGAGCTAGGTGTCATGAAGGTCTCCTCAAAATTTCAATGCATTCTAACTTTGAATGAACAAATTTTCGATAGATAAGGCGTTAAGCTATGATATCTTGATTTACAAATCCGACCAGTTCGGTTTCCTCCATCAAAGGCATACCACTAGATATTTTCTCAATAGTCCCATGGGAAAAAACTCAAGAGCAATCACAAGATTTGAGCATGATCCAACAGTCAACTAGTGCGTACTCATCGATTTTATGAACTGCGCGCTGGAATTTTTCTGGGGCGGGGAGAGAGAGAGAGAGAGCCCACGTGCGTATGTGTTTCTTTCAATTGCCAACCTCAAATGTCTTTTCTTTTGTGAACCCTACCTTATCTTCAACAATAGCACACTCCTATTATCTCTTGTAAATTGTGATAATATCAAGTGTAATTGCTCTCCAATTTTACTTAAATCAATCCACAAAGGAAAGATGCAACAACACGATGAGATCAGAATCTAACTTGATGAGGCAGAACAGAGAGTGGAAATGTATGTGCTATTTATCTAATCACGTTGCGAAAAGAATGTGGATCTACTTCTTCTTTTTCGGTAAGGTAAGTGTATATAAAATCAACCAAAATCTAGTACATCAAGGGGGACTCGGTACCAGCGGCCACTCAGCTGGACAACATGTCGCTGGAGTGGACAGGTACTGCAAACCACAACATAAACAATACAACCAAACTAGAGCTCCAAGGGGGCCAAATGATCACAACCCACTATCCTAAGCTATAGGCAGCTCCAAAGCAAAGATGCTAGGATCTATCCCCCAACTGCGTTGCAGCCTTCAATTCCTGGGACTATCTTCCACCGAAGAGAAGGAAAGGGCTTTATCTTTAACTACCTTGAAGAGATGTAGCTTCAAGGCAGGAACAAAAAGGTTGAGGCCTTGGAAAATGATCTCATTCTTAGTCTTCCAGATTAGTTGGCATAGAGATCCAAATGAGAACCAAGTTATTTCTTGATAGAATAAAGAGATCTACTTGGATCTTTCTAAAACAAAGAGATGGTGGGACCCACCATTTTAAAACAAAAAAAGAAAGAAAGAAAAAATAGTTGAAAGGTTGAAAAAAGGAAAAAGAAGCAACAATGGATAGTCTGTCATGAAGGGGCCGAGATGCACACAGAAGTAGAGAGGAAAGGAAAGGAAAGAGAGAAAGGGAAAAGGAAAGAATGAAAAGAAAGAAGAAGAAAGCAAAAGAAGAGGAGGATTTCGTGTGTATTTGTCAAAACACCTCATCAAGCCGATTCGACTTTGATTTACAACACTCGATAAATGCTTATGCCCTTCTTCCAATCGGAATAGTTTTTGAGGTTAGGGCATGCTTGAAGATTGTTAACTAAGTAAGGACAAGTTCATGTATCCTTCCCTAGTCTCCCTCCAAACCGGGGTGGTTGCCCACCTACGATATTCCCCTATTGGGGCATCCTATCTCATTTTTTATTTTAATGTGTTAGTGTCTGGATGCCTCACTCCTCTTGTTGGTAAGTGAATATCTTTCTTTCTCACCACTCAGAGAATATGAGAGGTGACATTATAGAGTTTTTCACTTCAGGGAAAATCTCCCACCATTTGTTCTCCTTTGAGCTTTTTAAGAATGCGTTCAAGGGGCCCGGTGACCTTGGCTGGGCGAGGGCCAGCGACCCTCGTCGTAGGTCGGCCAGGGCCCAGCGACCCCGGCTGACCCTCACCCCACCATTGCTGGCCCTTCTCGGCGATGGTGGGGCAATGATGGTGGTAGCGAAGGCTACACAGCCCTCGCTCAATCCTCCATTTCCTCTTCTTTTTTTTAATTAATCAATTTCATAAAAGTATATTTTTAAATTATTTTAATATTATTTAATTAATATTTTTTTAAAATGTCACATCAGTACAAAAACGATGTTGTTTTGGTTGAGTTTTTGCTGACTTAACTTTCTTCGAGCCACGTAAGCGAGTTATATTATTAAAACAAGTCACGTCAGATTTCCGGTGACCTTTACCGAAATTGGCACTTGAGTTTACACTTAAATAATCCAATTTTCAAAAGAAGTGACACTTAAATATACATTTCGTAACTTTTAGCACTTAAGTATCATCTTATATCAAGTTTTGGCATTTGGACTGTTCTTTTCCCTAAATTTTGGATATGGTTTTTGGGAGTTCTTTATATGGTTGTTGATAGTTTGTTATGTTAAATGAGTTCTAAATTGTCCATATTCTTTTTGTTGGATTATAGAAAATTTGACATTGTTACCAACCTGATAGTTTATCTGATAAATATAGGTGTCAAATTAGTTTATGAAAGAGATCCAAGCGTATGCTTTTAGATACTAACAAAACACCTTCGTTGTTAATTTTGTTCCTTGCAGGTCTCCTTTTCGGAGTTGAGAAGACCAACTTTATGTGACTTTGGGAGGAAATCTATTGGTTCCTTTGGTCAAGAACCTCGTGACATAGAAATTACGAAACAAGCTAAGGATCTATAATGTAATTTTGGTCCAATCTGACCATGTTTTGACCATGAAAAATGTTGAGAAAAACCAATTAAAAAACTAATTTCTGAGATTGGAATTTTTCTTATTGAACCAGTTCAAGCGTCTTCGCATTTTGACGTGTTGTGCCCCCTTTTATCCATTACCTGTCTCTGTGAGCTTGATGGATGTTATATGGGAGAATAAGTGATGCCTAGGTCCGCTTGGTCCGTTCTATGGACCTCAATGTGAACCTCAAGAGTGCTTAGAGGTCGAGTCTATACTGGATCATGGCTGGCTAGTGTGGACCGTGCACGAAGGCTATTTTGAGAGGATGGCTCGATGCATATAATTGGTCATTCTCCGATCTGCTTGTTGCACTTGAATTTCAATGTTATATAATCGCATTTGGATTGAGCATATTTTTCTTCACATCACGCATGTGATAAGTATCAAGGATTGAATTTGGGCAGCCAACCTATTTGCCTGACTTGGGTTCAAATCCAGATAGCAAAACAGGTCACACTTATAAATTTGGGGCTAATTTCAATCATGTTAGTGTGTTTTCTAGGGTGAGATTTCTGGTTAATCTTGTTCCTTGAATGTTTTCGTATAATCTTGAGATTTTATTTCTTCTTAATATTGTCTATAGGTGGAGTCTTAAAGCCATGAATACAACTAGGAGAAACTGGCTTGGGCAATATAATGCACACCATATGTTCGACGAAATGCCAAACCAAGTTTCAATCTTGAAAAGCTTGAACCATGCTTGTTTATTGTGATATTCATGTTTTGAGTTAAATCAAGTATATATCTGTTTAAGGAATCAACTTTTTTTGAAAAAATAATATAAAATAATGTAAAATCTGGAAAATTTTGCCATAAAAAAAATTGTAGGATAGTGTTAAATTAGGGTAGCAATGATTTTTTTTTGTGTGGAATTTTTCCTGGTTTCTAGGGTCATTTTCCTAATTTATTGTTTTTTTTTTTGGCATTTTGTAATAATTTTTTTGTAAATAATCCTTTTAACGTCTATTAGAACAATATAATTTCATGCTTTTTGAGTAATTTCATGCATATTTAAATTTTCATTTAGCTTTCTACCAAAAAAAATATTTCCATTTAGCCCATGGAAATCATGTCCTAAGGCTTAACATGGTCATGTATATTGTTTGCCTGATTTACATTAGGTTTCTTTCTTGCATTTACTTGATTTCAATTCTTGAGTGTTTCTTTACCGCACCACACTTCAATAAATTGTTTGTGAATTTCTTTTTCTGGACAGGTTAAGTTTAGTTTAGAATCATAATAAACCTCACATGAAAAATTTGAATGATAATTTAGTGGCTTTGATACCTTTAGGATTATAATCGGTACTTAAGATTGTGTGAACATTTAGATAATAACCTTCCAAGTTAGTGGTATCAAGCACTAATAGACATAGGCATAATCAAGTCATTGAATTAGAATCTTTGGTTGTGTAGGAGACTAGGCAAACTTCCTAAAAAGTCCAATGTCGAATAAGGTATGAGCTTGAGAGAGCTCGTGCCTAAAGCGCTGAGTCATATGGCCTACCTCTTTAGGCATCCTCTAAACCAGTTTCCCTCAACAACATAAAACACAATTTTTGCCATGACACAAATAGGAGTGATCGGTTATTGGTCCGGTTCAATCCCAACATGGAACTAGGAACCAGGAACCAAGAGTCAAATCATAAGGATTTGTTCCCAATTTTAAGAATTGGGAACCAGAGCGTTTGGTCTTAGTATCATGAACCAGGCTGTACTACTAGTTCTGGTTTGGTCCAATGGAACATGCCACTTTTCTCCATTAAAGAGTGGTTGTGTGCAACAAAAGAAAGCGATAAATGTTAAAATATTGATGGAAGCAACGATGAGTAAGGAGTTATTATGCTGTAACTTGTGGTATTATTGGACAAACTAGTATTTAGTTCACATTTTGTTAATTCTTTTGAAGAAATAATAATATAATAAAAGGTATATGTAGTCGGTTTGATCCAGTCCAATTCTCGCTTCGAATTGAGAATCAGACCGTTGGGACATCGGTTCCACTTTTAGGAATCAATAACTGAACCGACATTCACAAAAATCGAACCATAACAGTTGGTCCAATCTAGGCGATTCTCAGTTTGAGTGATACGTCTTGCACACCCCTAGGCGTAAACATGAAAAGCTCAAACTTGTATAAAAAAGATGAAATAATGACAAAAATGGTCCTTAAAGAGGCATCAAAATGGATTAAAAATCCATTGAACCCATTTATGGTGAAATGGGTCATATAGCTTTAATTAATGGGTTTTTAATATGTTTGGGTTGTACTTGATTCGAATAGTAAATTGGTTGTAAATGTTAAACTCATTAACAACCCATTTAATTTATAAAGGTTATTAGTTGGGTCAACCCATTAATGTGATATGAGCAATTTTTTTTGAATTTTTAATAATTTTTTATTTAATTTTTCTTTATCTTTCTTTCTTTTAGTTTTCTTCCCCTATGAATTTTGGTGGCCAACCTTTGCCAATCACGAGCAAGGGCTGCAAAGCACTTCCCTCACCTACGGTGGGAAAGGGCCGCAAAATCCTTAACTAGTCACCAATCGCACTAGCGAGCTTGAGGCTCACCGATTGGGCAATTGCTCAAGCTCGCTAGATCTAGTGAGGCCAAGCTTGCTGGCAAGCATCAAGATCAAGATCGGGCGAAGCCAAGGCTCAAGCCTCCTAATCTAGCGAAGCTAAAGCTCGAGTCTCCAAATCTAGCAAGGTGGAGCCTTGCTTGAGGTTGGCAAGGCTCGAGCTCACCTGTTGCGGGCCGTGGTTGACGACTGAGAGGAGGGGGAGGAAAAAGAAAAAGAAATAAAAAATAATTAAAAATTTATTTTAAATAAATAAAAATAAAAATACTTTGAAGGAGTGCATGGAAAGTCAAATCAGATTTTCTATACTAAGCAAAAAATATTTTCTAATTCATTTTCAAATTTCAACTAAACAAGGGAAATATTATCATTTTCAATAATACCACATTTTTTGTGAAATAAATGGAGTCTCAATTTTTAAAAGAACTTATAAAATTCATCCATTAAATTTGTAATTGTATGGAAGAGTTTTAACAATATAATTTTTTTTAAATCATAATAAAAAAGTTTTGCTAAATTTGATTAAATATGAAAGTGCTTTATAATATAGAGTAGGTCGGGTATGGATTATGTATAAGTCAAGTCAAGTATAAGTCAATAAATTTATATTACTAATAAATGAGTCATAAATAAGTTAATGAATCAATTGGGTTGGACCATTTATGATTCAACTTAAACTCAACTTGACCCGACTTACCCGTTTGATAGGTCTACTAATAGATAATATGATTTCTCAACTTTTAATTTGTTCAATGTATTCTTAAACTTTAGCCCAATGTACAATGTAACCTTATACTTTTAATTTGTTAAATTTAGTCTTTAGACTTTAGTACATGTTCAAGGTAATTGCTTGGGGTCGTTACAGTGGTGGCGACAATAGTTAAGGTGATCTCCATTGCAACTCGCAAGAAGCACCATGCATCCGGATCCAAATACTGATCTTAGAGTCATTGAAAATATTACTCTCAAAATGTGTAAAGCTTTTCATTGGATAATGAACAATGATGCTCTATGCTTTCATGGCTTTTTGTTGCAGTGGAAAAGGCACTAATAGGGACAAATTGTGAATTTTGACATGCTTTACAAGATTTGATCCAAAATCTTATGCCATCCATAGAAAGGAAGATCTTCACAATTGACACTAGGCTGGGAGTTTCTTTTTCCCAAAACAATCTGATGAAACCCCAAACTTACCCCAGTTCTCTCACATGAAAAAAGAAAAAGAAAGCCTTCTCAAGTTCACTCAGTTCATGGCGTTCGCATTACGGCTCTCCTCCCACACCTCCATCGATCCTCCATCTCCGATAAGTCGATCTTATGCTTTGTAGAGTGAAGAGCCCCTGCCCTTGCATCCTGCTCTTGGAAAGCAGGGCATCGATATGGGGCTTACAAGTTTAAATTAGCACGTGCATCGGATCGAATCAACCGTTACTAAATGAAAACGCCCTTAGAAAAAGCTTGAATTTGAGTCACAGTCATGTGACTCGTACTTCGCCGTTCAGCCAACATTTGGCAAATTTAAATAAATAAATTAATTAACACAGCCATGGGAAAAGGAAGGACGGCTGGGCCGAGGCGGCAGCAGCAGCACCAAGTGACCGGGCTCTCGTGCTTGATTGGGCTCACTGTATCCATGGCCTTCCCCATGTAGACACACGGAGAGTGAATAAAGAGAAAGTCATGGACTCATAGCCCTCGCCACCGCTTGCCGGACCAGCCTTCCGGCGTGGCAGGGAGGGCCACTTACCCTTGCCGGTCACGGCTCGCTGCAGATCTTAGCAATGGCCACCCTTGCAGTCAATGTAGAAGATAATTAGAGTGAGTGTTGGCGCAACGCAAAGCCGGGGACGCATTGAGGTCGAAATGTCTGAACTGTCAAATTTGCGTACAATTCTCTGGTAGCCTTCGGATGATTTCCTCCGTGATAGCTTTTGGATGATGCTTAAACTCTACTGTCAATCTCTCTCTCTCTCTCTCTCTCCCCGCAATCGACACATAGCTCAATCAATCCAACTGTTTCTCTGATTAACATTCTACTTTGTTGAAATTGTAGTGCTCTCGTCAACGTAAATGCCGTTTGTTTCTCGTTCAAATGCAGTGTCTGCACTCTTTTCTCGATCGTGAGGAGTCTGTCGGCCGGTCCTGCAAGGACAATCCAACAACGATTTCGAGAATCACACGCTGAACCACAACGACCGTATCATCAAATTTAATGGACGAGAAATACGATGTTTGTCGTTTTCTTATCATGAACTTCAACCACGTGCTCCGGTCGATTGATATGCTAATTTACTCTGTCCGCTGGCAATGGCATGGTCACACTGTGGCCGCACATGATGATTTTGGTGCGCGTATGAAAAAAAGATATGTCACATAGTGGAAGTTTGGTGAGTACCCATCATCATGTTTTTTTTCTTTATTTTTGGTCAGAAAGTATCCTGCTTTTCAATTTTCAAGCAACTGTCCAGTACAAAAGAGGCATAGGCAAATCTTTGCGACAACGTATAATTACAACCCACTGAGACAGAGTACCCGCCCTCTCCAATCAAGATTTTACTTTTACGGGATAATAATAAAAAAAGTCTGAAATATATTATATGAACACCAATTTAATTATTAATTTTTTAATTTGACTAATATAATTATAAACATTTGATGATTTATCGATAGAATCATTTTGATAAATTTAAACACCTACCAACTATGCCACATAAGATAGCTGGTATCTAAGTCAATAATTATTTATCAAAATTGGCCAAAAAAAATTATATCAACAAATTGTCAAAAAAATTAGATTTACAACTTTTTTGGAAAATTTTCCTACTTTTACAGGATTAACAATATTTAGCACCCTTTTGTCATCATTTAGAATTTATATTTTTCTTGTAGAATTTTTACATAATGAATAACTTCAATTCTCACGCCATTCGGTAATTCAGTAATTTTATAAAAATATCAAAATCTTTTATCATGTGTATAAAAACATATATTTTAAAGCAAAAATATATTGTAAATGGTTCAATGGAAGAGAACCACCTTTTGTCGAGGAGGGTAATATTTTTCTCCATACATGCTCTAACTAGGGAACATCGGACACATGCAAACTTAGAGTTTATTTGTTTCAAGAAATATATATAATTTTGAAAAATATTAAAAATAATAGATTATATCGCTTACACTAATTAGTTAACAAAAAAATATTTTTCTATTATTGACAACAACATATACTTAAATATATTAGTGGACAATGAAATTATTATTCGTTCATTCTTTTTTTTAGTGATACAAATGATCTTATTTAGGAAAATATGTTCCAAAATGTGAGTATTCCACAAAGCAAACAAACCCAATAAAAAGTGTGTGGTCTCCATGTTTGAAATCAACTTCCTATGACCAAAGAATACAGGGACACGACTCTATGAGGAAAGTAACTCATGCGTTGTTGATATCTCAATATCATATACATATCGTATCATTTGATCACTCAAGTCTTTCTTATTTTCGAAACTCATGAGCAATTTTCCATCCTTATTCCGCCCCATTACTTGTCCCTTTCCCCATTTTTTCGTGGGGGGGAATTTGTCTCGTTCGCGGCATAATAGCAGCAAAAGAAGAATATTTCATTATTCTTAATTCAGAACACAAAGAAGAAGAGCCCAAGCATTTACTAACTTAGAAAGAGAAAAATGAGAAGAGAGACTATGAAACATCTAGAGATATGCCAAATAAGAAGTTATCAACACAGAGAGTGTACCGCTCAAATTCAAGTCCAGAACGCTTAGAAGATAGATACACGTCTCATGCACATTAACTTGTCCCAAATCTAGTTGGCAGACCCATTCCATACATAACATGACCACATGACTACGAATTACATGAACGAGATGATATTGATGACATCATAAAAGCATGACAAAGTGATTAAAATCCAAGCTCTTATTCTAGTACGCCACATTCTGCACGAGCCATGAGACAAACTTGGCTACTTATATTTAGCTACAAGCTGGTGGGTTGTGAGAGTCCTTAACGCCCACCGTCGATGGTGGCCAAGGTTTAGTCCATTGGAGGAGGCTTCTTTTTCGGTGGTGGCTTCTTCTTGGGAGGCTTGCCACCGTCCGTCAGAGTTTCCTCATCAAGGGTGGTGGTTTCTTCCGTTGGAGGTTTCTTTTTCGGTGGCGGCTTCTTCTTGCCACCATCCAAGGTGGTCAGGGTATCCTCGTCGAGGGTGGTGGTTTCTTCCATTGGAGGTTTCTTTTTCGGTGGCGGCTTCTTCTTGCCACCATCCAAGGCGGTCAGGGTCTCCTCATTAAGGGCGGCAGTTTCTTCAGTTGGAGGTTTCTTTTTCGGTGGTGGCTTCTTCTTGCCACCATCCAAGGTGGTCAGGGTTTCCTCGTGAAGGCCGGTGGTTTCTTCCGTCGGAGGTTTCTTTTTCGGTGGTGGTTTCTTATGCGGAGGGCCACGGTCGGCCAGAGCGGCAGTGGCGAGCACCGCCGTAAGCAGGAAAAGCACTAGAATGGTTTTTGGAGACATACTTGCTACGGTTTTTGCATGGTGAGAAGTGGAGTGGTTAGGTTATTTATAGAAGAATTGGACCTATCTCGTCTTGACACATGTGGTTCGATTTTTCTTTTGAAATAATTCATTCGCATTGCTGTTTATTTCGAGATGAGGACACGGAAAAGTGAAGGGTGTCCCACGCACTAAGCCGAAAAGTCGGACTTTGCTAGCGTTAATTGTTCAAGTTTCAACTGGGGCAGGTAAGTAAGCTTGACAATGGTCTTGATCTCCATCTTGTAGTGTAAAATGTAAACCGGATTTGATCTCAAGGAAGGCATGCAGTCGGTAGTGATCTTACTTTCGAAAGTGAGTACCGACGATCATGCTTGGACCTGCCTTTAGTCTTTTGTTGTCATCTTGAGACCAATGAGCAAGGGCCAACTATGTACCAAAAATGAATATAGAGATTGCGTACAGATGGAGGAGATACCAAGAAAGACGAGAAAACCTCGATATCCATATAAGGCCGACATTATCATTTATGAAATTATCATGAAAGCCATCTCCATCTTCAACCCTTCATTCTCATACTTGCAACTGTTTCGAGATTCCAAAATGCAACGTTGGGGAAGAGTGAGGCAAACGCAAGATCGAGAAGAAAAGCAAATCATTTATGGATTATACGTTCGAGCAGAGCGACTGACTAATTATATTAATCGTTTTATTTATATCTCAATTAATTTTACATTTTCCCTTTGTAAGCTCTCATCTAAGACTGAATTGTTTCTATAAGCTTATTTGTCATGTGTTGCATCTTATGCTTGGATTATCTCCTTGAGATTTAAACTTGAGTTTTACAAATATATACAGGAAGCGAAATTGAGTTCAATGAAAATATAAAATCCAAAAAAATCACCGATTAATAATTGAGGCCTCTTGACTTGGACTTCTTTTAACTTAAAAGGACGCCTATTTTTCTTGTGTAAATGTTTAGAATATAATTTAAGCTCCACAAAGTAAATCAACCTGTGGGCTAGGGAGATTTAAAAGAAAAATGAAAATTAAAAGGAGAGGAAGAGGCAATCGGGAGTATTCGCGAATCGCTGCAGATTGCATCATAAAGGACAAAAGAGGGACTTGTGGGTCCCATACCCAACCATGTATTCTCCAAAAACACCTTGATTCGTACACTGAAATTACGAAAAAGACCGTGTCTGAGGCTACGCACACCGCGACTCTCTCGTCCTCTCTCCCTTGCCAAATAGCCATCTTATTGTGATGAAATAACAATTTTGCCAGGCCGAAGGATTACCCATTTTCCATTCTTAACTAAGGTGAGTGTGATAATTTTTTTTTTTTTAATAATTTCTATTCAGAAATAATTTTTTTATTTTATTTCTTATGTCTACTTCAAATATATCTAATGACTTTTCTATTCCGGGGAATTGAAAAATTTACTGACATTGCTTAACGAATTTCTATTCTTTTTTTATTCCGAAAAACAAAACACATAAAAATAGAAATATATTATGGTTACCAACAAGCTCTCAACTAAAATCCAACAGGATATTGACAAGATTTCTAATTTTACTTTATCATGTCATGTCTCAATCAAAATCTAGGCGGCTAAACACTATCTTAAAGGCATGCGCAGGAAATCTTTATGTAATTTTGCCAAAAAAGAAGAAGAAAAAAAGCTCCTTGAAATTGGCAACGTTATTTCAAATGATACCTCATCTACTGAAAAAAGAGGTGCCAGATGGTGATCACATGTGAGTTGCCTAACTGTTTCTCGATAAGGACATTTTCATCACGAAATGCATGGGGAAAAAAAAAGACCTCGAATCGAGCCATCAAGCCTTGATCCACCACGGAACGGACCCCCTTCCCCTTCCCCAGAGGACCACAAGTGCCGCGCGTCTCCCCTCCCTCGGGCGTAATACACCGTGAAGATGCCTTCTTAACTGCCTTGGTGATTGAATTGAACATGGCAACTCTTCTCCTCTTTGGCACGGAAGATTCAGCAGCATCCAGCGCACGGGATGATGAGTCATGTCTTACGTTCGCACAACATTTCAGGAGATTTCTCAGAAGCATCGCAAAACTGCATTATGATAGTTAAGTAGCGTGGTCGATTAAGCTAACTAGATAACATTAAATATCAGGTACGCAGACAGACACTTGTCGCAGTGGACGGAATGGTTTTCTAGACGTGACACTCTTGGAGTCCAACGCCCCCACGTACGTGGCCAGCGGGGAGTAGGGACTTGCGAGGATAAGAAACTAAACACCAACATTAATGGCTAATGGCGATTTCGAGAATCACAGATTGCCAGCAACAATGATTGCCCTCTGCAAAGCTCATCGTGTGAAGCATCTGATATCTGTCCATATGCGGCGACCCTTCGAAAATACGACGAGACAAAGGCCGGGATGGTTGTTTTAGCGTCTTCCTACTCGTCTCGTGAACCACTCGAACCCAACTAAAACCGTCCGCGGATGACCCACGGTGAAATGACTGTATATGCAGTGTGTGCTCTAGTCTTTTTGGGCCATCCATGTCAAGTGAAAAGGCGAGGAAATTAAAAAGAGAGAGAGAAAGAGAGAGCTGTTGCTGTTTGGCTTGAATTTGGGTTGCTTGCTTACGTACGTAAATGTCTTTGTTCACGCCTTTTGATATCTGGTCCTGACTTCTGAGTTTGGTCGATTTTATTGGTCTTCTCCTCCAGAATTTTTGTTGGTAGATGATATTTAAGACAGGAGTCTCGATCATTGCTTCAGGTCTATTGAGCAAATTATATTATCTCTGTTAAGAAAATATTAGGATAATTGCGTATCGTTCGAAGAGTGGCATGATCTTTAATTGGTTTGATTGATCATGATGTATGGGGGAGTGGTAGGCAGTCATGCTCGCTAGTATTCTTTTTGGTGAATGTAATTGCTCTAGCTTTGATATTTCACCAGACTTTAATTTATTTTCCTCCCCAGATAGACAATACAACTACCATGTTTGTCGATATGATCTGTACACGGTTATGATGCACTCCAACTTCTTGAGAGAGCAGTTGAAGAAAGTGATGATGTCTTTGGATTATGCCACTGGAAGTTTGAATGGGCCTTAAATTTGGGTTCAACTTGAGTCACAAGGTGAAACTTAGACACTTGGTAAATCAACTGCAAAGCAAGCTCATTTCAATCAAACTAAGAGAGATTGCTTAGTTGTTATTATTTTTAACCTATACACATTCATTTCTGTGTGTGTTCTTGAGATGTGTAAGTTAAAACGATCAATATTAGATATTTGGATCATTAAAAAGTAGAAATTGGGTTATTGAGGAAGGAATACCTTCATACATAATTAACCCAAGAGGGACACCTTCTTCAATTTGCCTTGTGGCATGTGAGAGCCCATTAATGGGATGAATGTACCTGCTTTGGGGCTGTCATTTCATCACAATCTTATGGTGCATCCTTTCTTATTTTCTTGAAGGAATGGGGCATGGATTTTATGCTGTCGTCCTGGATCTATCTTCTTCTCAAATTACTCGATGATTATGGATGGTTCCTCGACATGTTAGATCCATTGAGTTGTCGGGGGTCTGTGGGCGTTAACCCTTACTCTTATGTAGAATTTTGTTCTTACAGTATCATCTGGTGATGTCATGCTAGGTAAACAATTATGCACTCAAAATGTACCTGAAGCAATCTTAACAAAGTTTGCATGTCATGCCAGTAGGGTAGTCGCGTTCGTGTGTAATTGTATGGTGATCCTGAAAGCCGCATGTACGGATGCAATATCGCATTATTCTTTTCGTTTAGGTAGTCTGAAGATTCTAGCGATTTTAATGCAAACTAGGTCCCTGGCATAAAGCAGAGTTAGGAAGCCCTAGGAGAATCAAGACTTCGTCTGTGGGAAGATCCTTGCATGTTGTTGAATCGTTTATGTCGCCATGTGAATGAGCTTTTTCCTATATAAGAGAGTTGTTTGGTTATTGTAATTATTAGCAAGAGGATAGAATTTTGTCGGGCGCTTTATTCTTCAATAGAATTACAGCTACTAAAACTCAATCACACAGCTAAGATACATGTCGAAAATTAATCGACAACAAGATAATTAGGACTATGATATAGGAATCGAATATAATTGAAAGATAACAGAATTTGTTTGTTTTTGTGTGCGGGGAGGGGGGCTTTAGTACACACACTGGTATTTATAGTACTCACAACATAACTACCCATAAGCAGATCTTCAGCGGTTCTGGCCATGCTTTCACATCTCCGGAATTTCTAGCTCCATGCTTTTTGTCACAATTTTACGTCCCTGGGTGGTATTTCTTTAAAATCCCCTCTTGATCCTCCACTTCTGCTGGTCGGATGGTTAACTTTCGAGTGATTTATCATTTGAGAGTTTATCTACACCTTTCAATCAGTGTTTTCCTCAGCCAATTTTGATTACGGGCAAGTAGCTGCTATCGTATGTCAATAATTGATCATAGTCATCAATAAGCATAGCCATTGATAGGAGCACTTGCGATCGGTATGGCCATCGATAAAGGCTTACGTATCAGTGTCTCGCCAATGGTCACAAACTTGTCCCAATTCCATGTTTATTTGAATCAGTATCATGCCAATGACTTAGCAAATATTTTGTGTAAACAAAAAGAGAAAAACTTAGGAGAGAATACATTTTTATAGAGTGCTTTTAGACATTTTTGGCCAACTGTCGTCATGAGCATTTTAATCGCATGAGGATGAGATAAAAGTGGTTATCAATGATTGGTGTGTGCCGATGTTACTACTATGAAACACCTATGACTATGCGAAAGAAGAAGTTGATAACACAAAGAGCGAATCACTCATATTCAAGTTTACATCGCTCATAAGATGGATACACACACGTCTTATGCACATTAACTTGCCCGACATCTAGTTGGCTGGGCCACATGACTGCGTATTACATGACGGGCCGATATCTATATCATGAAACCACAGTAGTCATGACCAACTGATTTGGATTCAAGCTCTTATTCTAGTACAACACGTTCTGCATATGCCATGAGATGAAGTTGGCTACTTATGATCAGTTCAAAGGCGGTGGCTTGTGCTTTGGTGGTGGCTTCTTCTTGGGTGGCTTGCCGCCGTCTAAGGTGGTCAGGGTTTCTTCATCAAGAGTGGCGGTTTCTTCAGCTGGAGGTTTCTTTTTCGGTGGTGGTTTCTTCTTGCCACCATCCAAGGTGGTCAGGGTTTCCTCATCAAGGGTGGCGGTTTCTTCCATTGGAGGCTTCTTTTTCGGTGGCGGTTTCTTCCCGCCACCATCCAAGGTGGTAAGGGTTTCGTCGAGGGTGTTGCTTTCCTCCGCTGGAGGTGGCTTATGTGGCGGCTTATGCGGAGGGCCACGGTCGGCGAGAGCGGCAGTGGTGAGAGCCACCAGAAGCAGGAAAAGCACTAGGATGTTTTTCGGAGACATGTTTTCTAGGGTTCTTGCATGGTGAGGAGGAGTCACGTTAATTTATAGTGGGATTGGACCTATCTCACCTTGACACGTGCCATCCAATTAATTTTGAAATGTTCTAGTCGCGTTGCAACTCCTGTATTTTTCACTTTGCTTTTTTCCACTTCTTCATGGAATGGCATATGTTAAGCATGGGCCCATTGGGACCGAGTTATTCCTCAAATTTCCTTCTGAGAATTTTAGCTATTTTTTATTTAATAAAGATTCATAGGAAAAATATTAAAATTGATTGAGGTAATGTCACGTGGAAGTTTGATTACCTAAACTAGACACGTTTGATGCATTATGCATTCTCACATTCCTTCCTATTTTAGGTTCATATTGTATGCTTTTCGCATTTCATTTTCTAAAAAACTCCTAACTATGATCGACATTGTGTATCTGATGTACCAAACATCATCTGGAGATTGAGACTCGAATGGCACACATAACTTTCGAAAATGAAATTATTGGGTTCTTTCAAGACATGTGACTCCAAAAATTCTTTTGATTATTTTAATAGTTGAGTCCCGTTTATTTGGACTTTTTTAAATAAAAAGAGAACTACCCTTTACTTTTTAACAAAGGCTAATTTTTTATTTAAGCTCCAAAATAAGGTAAGAAGATTTGTGCAAAGATAAAAATGAAAAAGAATACCGTGCAAATTGCCATCACAAGATAAAAATTAAATAGGGGACTTATGGGTCCCACCTCTAATTCACTTATTCTCCAAAATCAACTTGGCTAAGAACAAGGACGTGTTTAAGGCTAGGAACATCGCGACTCTCTAATTCCCCTTTTTATGGACCCTTTTTTTTTTTAAAAATAAAAAGAAACCTGCCCTTAACTTTTTTAACAAAGGTTAAAATTTTATTTAACCTCCAAAATAAGGTAAGAAGATTTGTGGAAAGATAAAAATGAAAAAGAATACCGTACAAATTGCCATCACAAGATAAAAATTGAAATAGGGGACTTATGGGTCCCACCTCTAATTCACTTATCCTCCAAAAGCAACTCGACTAAGAACAAGGCCGTGTTTAAAGGCTAGCAACATCGCGACCCGCTCATTCTCTCTCCTTGTCGGCCCCAACTCCCTCTCCCTGCTTCTCTCTCTCACTTGCCAAATAGCCACATTATATAGTTAAATAACAATTTTGCCAGGTGAATTAGCCATTTTTCATACTTGATTAGAGGCTCAGTAAATTGTCCAAGTCATAAATTGATTTTGAGGATTTGTTAATCTAATTCTTCTGACTAATTTTAGCTGGTAGTTACGTGTGGAAGGGAGACTCTTCCGATATGTACGAAACAAAGAAGAAAGCAAACTCAAGACAGAATTGGCTCACATCTTCTTTCATTTATATATTTCTTGTGGGCCCAAGGGAGTATTGAGTGAAAAGAAAAAGACAAACCTACATACTAGGGGCGGGCGTAATTCCATGGTAAAATTCGAAACTGAGAAATCAGATAGGTGATATGATTCTAGATTTCGAGGTATACAAGATTCTAGATTTCGGAAATTGGAGAACCTATTTCAACAAGTGAGTTCCAAGTACGAGGTTCTACTAACCTAAAATCTAAAATCTAAAAGCTTTTGTGTTTTTCTTGATTTATGTCTTTACGCAATCTTATGGCATTTTATAACGTTCGATGATGAGTTTATAATATAGAACCACTAATTTAAGCGTATAATATGTAACTACTAGTTTGACCTTCCATTTTGTGATTGGAATTTTTACTTTGTTAATATTTCATATTGTTTGTATTTCTAAATATAAATTGTTGTCGGTGAATTAGTAGTAAGTAGTGGTCATTAAACATGATGATTCATTGCAATCCTTTAATTAATAATACTTGTAAAATCTGAGTAGACCCTAAAACTGACTTTAAAACCTATGACAGAGTAGGTTCCCAGTTCTGAGGCATGCAAAGGAGATTTCAAATTTCAAAAATTAAAGAATCTATTTTAATAGGTGGGTTTCAAGTTATAGGTGAAATCTGTATGGAATTTGAAATCGCTTATCACTACTATATCTACTCTATATACGCAGTTACACAGTGTGTCAGAATTTCACACAATCACAAAGAAATAAAGAATAAAAGTGAGAAAAAATATCAAGGCAGAAGGTTTTCATCCCGATTCACTATTAAACTAGAATTATGTCTAGTAGAGGATTCTTATATAATTAGCATCTCGCATCTCTCTAATATATCACTCAATTATTAAAAAAAAGAAAAAGAATCATATATACTGAGCATAGTAGCTATTCATGAACCTAAGTGCAAATTACCAATAAGATATCAACTTAAACTATAAAAGTCTTTTGGGGATAGAAAGTATGAACCATGACAAGCTTTCTTTTGGGGATAGAAAGTATGAACCATGACAAGCGAAAGCGAGATTTGTAGTAACTTCTCCTCGTGAGCGGCCGCACCCAGAGTAAGAAGATAAAAATAAAAGAGTGCGGAGGTCTTCACTTGGCAGTCGGCACGCATGTAGATTTGTGTTGTGGATTTTTATTTTTTTATTTAATTCCATTTGAGTTGTTTATTTGTACTTTGAATTTAGATATAATTTAAGTGTAAAAAGCCCTTAAGCATCAAGCGATTGTAATTCTAATTGTCCGATTATAATGAATTATTTATTATTAACTCTTTCTGTGAATACATATACCGACACTTAGATCAAATTACTCGAATTTTTGGTATCCTTTGTCATTCCTCATTCATTTCGTTTGATTATCTCGGGTTAACTTAATTGTAAGATTCCGATCAGTTTCCTCATTGATATTACAATAATCAATGGCAAGTGAATGTGTCACGAGTTCTTATGTTCACACAGCATTCCAGAAGATCACCCACTCGAGGCTCGGGCTTTGCTTATTCCATAAGGAACGTAAGCCTCTTGATAATGGTTAATTATTGATTAATAAAGCTAACTAGATAATATTAAAGATCAGGTCGCAATCACGCGTCGAATCGGATTGGCTTGTTATCTAGATGTGACACTCGAGGAGTGTAATCCCACAGGGACGTGGCGGGCGTGGAGGAGGGATTTGCGGGGTTAAGAAACTAAACGACAACCTCGGTAGCTAATGTCGACTCAGAGAATCACAGATTTTCCAGCGATCATGACTTGTTTTTTCTCCAAAGTTCATCATGTCAAGCATATGATATTTGTCCAGATGCGTCGACCCCTCGAATATTCGATGAGACGATGCTGTGAACATTGTTTTCTCACTACGCCTGTCGCTACCACACAACCCGATCCCACTAAAGCCACCCCCGGCCCCGGATGACCCGCAGAAGAATGATTGCATTTGGAATGTCTATTCTAGTGTTTTCGAGCCATCCGTGTCACGTGGATATGTGAGAAAATCGACACCGCAAAAAACAAAAAAAAGTCACAAACAATTAAATAGAATGATATAATTTTCATTATAATATTATCAAAATATAAAGGAATTATTTAAATTTATTTTTTATATTATTCTTAACTTGATATAAAAGCTACACCATCCTGATATACATATGATTCGTTCCTAAATGCGCCACGACATAGTCAATCTTATTCTTTTTTTTTTATTAAGTCCTAACATTCTCCAATCAACGTCGATTTCAGCTTCCAAGTTAGTCTATTTTGTTGTTGATGGTAGCTTGTCGCGACAGTAGCTTCCTCTTGTTGCGATTGCAACCTCCTGCGCGACGGCAGCCTCCTGCTACGATGACAATATCCTACCATGTAACTTGTACAACAACCACAACAACCCACAACAGCCACCTAAGTAGCTCCGTCAAAGTTTGTGGATTCTCTCTTCACATCGAACAGTTTCGGCAATCAATTAGACATTTTTCAACCCTTTTTTTTTAAAATCCAAACTCAAGCCGACTTCTATGCACTTTTGAATTTGAGGGGATGTTAGAGATAATTAAATTTTTCTGTAGGATATTTTCCCATATTAAAAATAATTAGGATATATTTATTGATTTTCCATATTTCTCTAGATTTCAAGTGTATATCCATCTAATTATGATTGTTTTGATTAATACGTTATTTTAAATAACCATATAATAAAACCTATAAATGTGCCAATGTATTTTTCATTATTGTATTATCAAAATATATGGAAATTCCTTAAATCTATTTTCCGGATTATTCTTAGTTCTATGCTATGCTCGAGATCAATTACTGTGAGGGTAATTGTATTTGCTCTAACTTTGATTTTTGATTAGACTTTTATTGTATTCATTTCCCAGATAATGATATGATACTCATTATTCAGAAAAGATAACTCCCATATTTGCTAATATGATCTTTACATTGTTATGATGCATTCTAGCTTCTTGAGAGAGCACTTGAAGAAAGTCGTAATGACTTTGGATTCTACCTCAGGAAGCTTGAAGGAGCTCCAAATTTGGATTTAACTTGAATCACAAGGTGAAACTTAGATACTTGACAGATTAACTGCAAAGCAAGCTCATTTCAATCAAGCTCGGAGAGATTGCTTACTTGTAATTATTTTTAACCTATACCCGTTCGTTTCTATATGTGTTTGCCGGATGTGGAAAGTAAACCGATCAATTTCAGATATTTAGATAATGAGAAAGTAGAAATTGGGTTATAGAGGAGGAAGGAGTACATTCATAACTAATTAACACTAGAGGACCACATTTTCGATATAGTCCTAAATTTAGTCATAAACATTTGTGTGAAATTCAAATTTAGTTTTTTCAACCCAAATTTTCACCAAAAATTGATAGGACAGCTAGTGATACCAGATTGCCACATTAGCAAATTAAAATGAAGTCACAACTTTCTCGGAAATAAACCACTAGAGAAAGCCAATGGATTACTAAGCGTAATGCTTAGCACTAGCTCTCCTAAGCTTGACCAATCACAAGTTAGTACCCGATTTAATATTTTACCGTTTGGAGTTGCCACTAATTGGTTATGGGTCGATTGGGCTCTGTTTGGTAATTGGCTAAATAGTAACTATTTATGTTCTTTTGTTCATCAGAAAAAAAAAATCATTTTGGTAAATTTGTTGTTCCTGAGATTATATTTGGAACAAAATCAATAAGAAGAAAAAAGTTATTTATTTATTTATTTTTGGGAATAACTATAGAATCAAGCAATTTTCTTTTTTCTTATCTTTTCTTCTTTTCATTTTCTTCTTCTTCATCCTCTAGCTAGTGACCTCATCGACCCTCAATGAGGCTCAACCTTGCTCAAATATGTTGAGGTTGAGCTCGCCTGACCACCGATGAGGCTTGACCTCGCTAGATTTGGGTGTGGCTGGACGAGGTTGAGCCTTGCCTAGCCAAGCAAGGCTGAGCCTCACCCAACCATAGCGAGGCTTGGGCTAATGAGGCACAACCTCATTGAGGACCGACGAGGCTCCCTTGAGGCCAGGGAGATTGTTGGCTCTCATCTGGTCGGTAGCTGGCCATAGCCAAGGATGGCGATTGGCTAGAGGAAGAAGAAGAAAAAGAAAAAAGAAAAAAGAAAAAAAGAGAAATGTAATAAAATTCAAAAAAATCAAAAGAAATTTTATGTCACAAAAAAAATTGAGAGTCATACCAAATGCATTTTTATTCCAAAAATAAAAAATTTGTGCAGTTATCAAATGTATTTGAATGCTCATAAACTCATCTAGGACATAGAATCAGACAAAATTATTTCAAAACAAAAATTGTTTCCATGAACAAGATAGTTACCAAGCGTACCCTTAAACACTAAAGCAAAATGCAGGAGTACATTTTACTTCTGCGAGCTAGAGATTCATGTTTTAAGGACTTGATTATGCTATATTAATCTAACACCCTTTTAGTACATTTTCTCTTTATTTTGAGAATGTTTCGCATGCAGTCTTTATCCATTTTTATCTTATGACATGAACATGTGACTGATGATAATGCGAGCACACAATCAATAAAGTAATACAAAATAATTAAAGCAGTAAATGGATTAAAGAAGATTTTAAGAATGTGGATGTGTTAAGCAAAGTAAATCAAATTGCTATTCATCGCCACATGGTTATACAAACTCCTAATTAGGAAAATATTCAAACATAGTGAATGAATGGTATGCATGATTGATTGTGCATGAATTAATGACTAACTAACATGCAATCTATTATAATTCTTTTTTCGTTTAATAACATGCATTATTTAAGAAAATGCGGGAATGACTAATTAAACTGTGCTAATTAAAAGGCTAGTTGACATCAACGATGTGATCATACGAAATGCATGATGAATTCTAAGTTACACGTTATGAAATTAATTAAAAAACTCTACATGAGATGTTAATGAAATTTAATCCTAAAAGACGAGTCACTCATTGAATATCATACGATATGACGTTTCCTAACTAATACAATCTATATGATATAATCTAATATGATTTTTTTTCCTTTTATTAATTAACAAAAGGCAAACAACCTAAAAGTCTACAAAATAAAGAACACGTGTTGATTCCTAATCATGCACTAACTAAATTAATATGTATGACCTAAGTTACTCCATGAAGATGCAATCTAAATCCTATGTTCAAGAAGGCATATTTTAAATGTATGTATGTATGCAATCCTGAGCCAATTAAAATTAACCATGACTAATTTTACAATGCAGACTATATGAAATAATATTTTTATTCTACTTTTATTATAACCAAAACTTTAAGACAGAAGGTTCTACTATGAACTACCATGAAAATGCTATGTGACAGAAAACTAAATGATGCAAAGCTAATTTTATTTTCTCAAATTTTTATGCTATAAGAACATATGCAATGCGAATTATGTAGAATTATGTATGCAATGCAATTAATAACTAAGACTATCTATATGATATGATTATCAAAGATTAATTTTAAGTGATGTACATAATATGATTTGAATGATATGAGACTAATTAACTTTAAATATACATACAATCTAACTGATTCTAATGACACTTTTTGTTTGGTTTTTGTTTAATGATAACTATGGATTACCCTAAATCTATATGCATTCCAAAACAAACGTGCATGTCACGGATCTGAGGTAAAGATTGGCCGTCACATATTTCTCTAATTATGAAAGCCCTAAAATGCGAACTATGAAAGTGCCTTAATTCTAAATATGTATGCAACATGTGAAGTGTCATATGTACATGATGATCACTAAATTTCATGTATCATAATATACGTCTTGTCCAAGTTTACCATTAAAATTCGAAGGCATAATGTTTTGGTACATGCAAAGATTATTCAATCAATCACGTACATGAAAACACACATTAAAATCTCGGATTGTTCATGAGACGATGTTAGAGATCCGACTGTTGGGTTTAAAGGTCCGGCACCCTAATATGTCTTGACTAATGCAAGAAGATAATTAAGTATAATTAGCATTACCTAAAGTGTTGTTACTAAATAACATGCATTGTATTGTATGATATGACTCACCTTACGCGAAACCCACCGAAGCCAATGAGGGAAAACACAAATGAAGCAAGGACCAATGGTGAGGGTCAAGCAAGAGACCTGTGAAATGGATTGCTTCGGGAGGAGCAGCGCAAGCCAACGACTCGACAGGATCACGGACTGAGCTAAAAGAAAAAATGATCGGGTGGCGATCGACCTGGCGTTGCTCGGGCTGTTAAGGACACCGAGGATGCTGGCGTTTGCGGGAGTAAATCAGGAAAGCACCACGGAAATCTGCAATAGGAAAACAAAAGCTGCTGGACTTGTCAGAAGTTGAGAGAGCGCCTGTGGGCTCTTGGACCACCACCACGCGTGACAGTGTGGGCTCAGATTCGGCTCGGCAGAGGGTGGTATACATCGGGCAATGGATTGTCGCCAAAGGTCCGCAGTCTCGAGGATTGAGCTGAGGTGTGGCAAAGCGGCTGGGCTCTTGAGGAGAAAGGAATCAGGTTCAGCAGTGACTAATCACGGCTGAGCAAGAGATAAGCGCAGAAGCTTGCAGCAGCATTGTGCATCCCAGGGTAGCTGGGAGCATCGGGCCATTGGGGGGCATTGATGACGAAGCGACAGGAGGCTTGGTGGGCCACGGAGCTAGACGGGTGCGTCAATACAACAGAAGTCGTGTGGCAACATGTGGTTTGACGGCTGGGCAATGGACGGCAGGAACCCGGAGAGGCGTAACGACGGTGTGCAATGCGCGATCACGAGGCAAAAGGCAGTCGCAAAGAAGAATTGGCCTCTCTCTGTTTCCCTCTTCTTTTCTTACGATCCCCTCCATCTGTGGGCAACGAGGCAATGGTTTGTTCCTCCTCTTCCTTATTCACATTCTTCTCAGACCACCATCGGGGAGATGTCCTCTCCATGATTCCATGGGATTCTTTCCCGAAGCTTATGTCTTTCCTACTGTCATGTCAATTTCACGAGTCTTATTGTTTTGGGCGCAGTTGAAAACGCGAGCCTGAAGCACGCTTTGCGCACAAAAAATTGAGGACCAGTCACATGACAAGTTAGCCGACGGAAATTGATGATCTTGTCTAAGATGATACTCAATGTGGACATGGTATCTCCTAATTCTTCCTATGCAGTAAATGACTAATTGTGGTTTTCAAAATTTGGGTGTTGACAGGTGAAAATTGACTGGAATGATAATATTAGAATTTCGTACCGATGCTCTTGACAAAATTGATAAAATTGAAAACTAAATTGGTCGTATAATAAGTTTAGAACTAATTAGGCAATTTTCGTTTTTAATTGGGCTTGTGGCATGTGAGAGCCCGTGGATTGAACCTCTAATTTTGCTTTGACCTCAATACCCTGCTTTGGGGCTCTCTCTTCATCACAATCTTATGGTGCACCCTCTCTTCTTTTTTGAGGTAGTGGGGCATGGATTTGATGCTGTCATCCTGGATCTACCTTCTTCCTGAATTCTTCGATAATTATGGATGGTTCCTCGAGATTTTAGATCCATTGTGTTGCCAGGGGTCTGTGGGCGTAAACCCTTACTCTTCTGCAGAATCTTGTTCTTACAGTATTACCTGGTGATGCCATGCTAGGCAAACAACTATGCATTCAAAATGCACCTGAAGCAAGCTCAACAAAGTTTGCATATCATGCCGGTAGTCTCGTTCCGTTCGTGTGAAATTGTATGGTGATTTTGTAAGCCGCTTGTACAAATGCAATATGACATTGCTTTATAGATTTTGTCGGGGGCCTTGCGTGGGCACCCCATGGAACTTGGTGAGTAAACCTTGCTCCATTACCAAGCTCTCATCTGCTCGCCTCAACCATTCACCATCACCATTCGCTAACTGTTAGAGCCTGGCTACAAGGATGATGCTCCTCCATTAAAACGAAAGCTCACAAAATTAGGCAAACAAATGATTCGAACATCTGTTAGAACTTTGTACAACTAGCAATGTAAGTTTGTCGATTCTACCCGAGGTAAGGTGTGGTAACTTTAGCTTTTTATCTAATGGCCTGCTTTTGGTGTGTAGATATTCTTTTTGTTTTCGTGGTCTGAAGATTCTTGCGATTCTAATGCAAAAGCGATTCTAATGCAAACTCGGTCCCTGGCATAAAGCACAGTTAGGAAGCCCTGGGAGAATCAAAACTTTGTCTGGGAAGATCCTTGCACGTTGTTGAATCATTTATGCCGCCATGTGAATGAGTTTTCTCCTGTATAAGAGAGTTGTTTGGTTATTGTAAATGGCAAAAGGATAGAACGCTGAGCGTTTCATCCTTCAATGGGATTACAGCTACTAAAACTCAATGACACTGCTAAGATACATGTTTGAATTTAATTGACAACAAGATATCTAGAAACAACAGCAACTACTATAATATAGGAATTGAAATATAATTAAAGATAACTATGTTTTCGTTGGGGGAGCAGGGCTTGTAGTACATAAACACCAGTATTTATAGTACTGATAACATAACTACCCATAAGCAAATCTTCAGCGCTTCCGGCTATGCTTTCACATCTCCAGAATCTCTGGCTCCATACCTTCATGTCGCCACAATTTTCCATCCCTAAGTGGTTTTTTTTTTTAGAATCGCATCTTGATCTTCCACTTTTGCTTGTCAAACAGTTAATTTTCGTTCTTCATTTGACTATTTATCTACACCTTTCAATCAGTATCTTCCTCAATCAATTTTGCTAATCTGCAACTAGCTGCTACCACATATTTATAACTGATCATAGTCATCGATAAGCATAGCCATTGACAGGAGTTCTTGCGATTGGTATGACCATCAAAATAGGCTTACATATCGGTGTCTCACCAATGGTCACACCCTGCAAGTTACATGTCTATTTGAATCAGTCTCATGCCTTTGACTTAGCTAATTTTTGGTCTAAATAGAAAGATTAAAGTGAGGAGAGAATATATTTGAAATAGACTGGTTTTAGACATTTTTGGCGGCATAAGCACAGCAGAAGTGCCAAAAGTTAGCACAAAAGGACATTTAAGTGCCAAAAGTTACAAAATGTATACTTAAGTGCCACTTTTAAAAAAAAAATGGATCACTTAAGTGCCAAGTCGCCGGAACTCGCCGGAAATCCTACGTGGCAATTGTTTATTAATTTTCTTGCCTACGTGGCTCGCCGAAACCGAATCGGCCAAAAATCAGCCAAAACGACGTCGTTTTGGGCTGACGTGGATTTAAAAATTATTAAATAAATAATATTAAATAATTAAAAATATATTATTATAAAATCAATTTTATTTATTTAAAAAAAAAAAAGGGGGAGGAGGGGATCGGTGAGGGCAACCCTCGCTACTGCCGCCATCGCCGCCCCACCGCGCCGGTCTGGGCGGCCGACGTCCCTTGGCCCGGGCCGGGCGAGGGCCGGCGACCCTCGCCGGATCGGGGGAGGGTCGCGACCCTCGCCCTAGATCTGGGCGAGGGCGCGAAGGCCCTCGCCACCGACCGACCGGGGTCGCCGGCCATTGGCCGGGGCCCGGCGACCCCGGCCGACCCTCCCCCACCGTCGCCGGCCCTTCCCGGCGAGGTGGGGCGGCGATGGCGGCGGCGGCGAGGGCTACACAGCCCTCACCGATCCCCTCCTCCCTTTTTTTTTTTTTTTTTTTTAATAAAATCGATTTTAATTTTTCAAAAATCTGACGTGGACAATTTTTTTTAAAAAAAAAAAAAATTGCCACGTGGATTTTTTATTTAAAAAAAAAAGTTCCGTCGGCAAATGAAGTCGTCGGAAAATGGACACGTGGCAATTTGGTCGAAATTTTTCGCCATTGGCACTTAAGTGATCTATTTTGCTCCAATTTTGGCACTTAAGTGTACATTTTGTAACTTTTGACACTTAAGTATCCCTTTATACCAACTTTTGGCACTCCAGAGGTCCGTACCCCCATTTTTGGCCAACCGTTGTCATGAGCATTTAATCGCATGAGGATGAGATGAAAGTTATTATCAACGACTAGCACATGCCAATGATACTGCAACGAAACATCTACTATTATGCAAAAGGAGAAGGTAATAACATAAACAGCGCACCACACATATTCAAGTCTACAACGCTCAGAAGATGGATACACGTCTCATGCACATTAACCTGCCCGAAATCTAGTTGGCCAGACTACATGACTATGAATTACATGACAAGAGGATTTCGATATCATGAAATTGCAGTAGTTATGACCAACCAATTGAATCCAAGCTCTTATTCTAGTACTACACGTTCTGCATGTGCCATGAGACTTGGCTACTTATGATTAGTTTGAAGGTGGCTAGAGCCGGGTTCTGTCTACAACGCCGACTGGAGGCTTGTACGTCGGTGGTGGATTAACAGGTGGCTTGTGGGCGTCCTCAACGCTCGCTGGTTGTTTGCCCTTTCCTGTTGGAGACAACTTGTCGGGAAGCTTGCCACCGTCCAAGGTGGTCAGGGTTTCTTCATCAGGGACGGTGCTTTCCTCCGTCAGAGGTGGCTTACGCAGCGGCAGCTTATGCGGAGTGGCTGCGCTGAGCAACACCAGAAGCAGGAAAAGCACTAGGATGTTTTTCGGAGACATTTTCTACGGTTCTTGCATGATGAGAAGAGGAGTTAGGCTATTTATAGTGGGATTGGACCTATCTCACCTAGACACGTGTCATTCAATTATTTTCACAATGTTCCATTCGCATTGCAATTTATCTTGAGATGGGGACACTGAAAGAGTGACCGACGACCCACGAGTACTGAGCAGAAAAGTCCGACACCTTGGCTAGCTAGAGTTGATTGTGGAATTTGCCCTTCGGACAGAAAAGTCATCTCTTCTCGGTGTATGTTTTCTATATTTGGAATCTGGACTAATTAGTCTAAAAATTTAAATTATTAGATAAAGGCACACTTTAATATATAATTATTCTATCACTCCCATTGACGTTAGTACTGAGCATGGATATATATCATTATTGTATTCTTTACTTTACTTTTCACTTATTTATGAAATGACAGATAACTAATTCAGTAGATCCGTGATACACAGGTCAATTAGTCCCAAATTACTCCTCAATTTTTTTTTTGTGATAGTGTCAAATTGAATTTTGATTACCTCAAAAGGGTTAGGAAGCTTCACAACCCACCCTCCCCCTCTCTTTCTCTCTCCCTCTCTCCATCGTGTTGTGGAAATTGAATTGCAAAGACTTTTCCCAAGCTACCTTGTAAAAGAAAACAAAAAAAAAAAAATTTCAACATAAAAAGATAATAAGTTCCTTAAATTCCTAAGTCGGCATCTTAAAAGTTCACTTCTCATCATTCGCATTCTAATAGAAGTTTTGTCTAGAATAGAAGTTTGTTAGACTCGTCTGACTATGTAAACTGGATATGTTTCATGCGGTTTTTTTTTTTGGTCGGTAATATGTTTGATGCATTACCAGTTGGGAAATGATCATGAAACCGTCTTCATTTTCAACCCTTCGTTCCCATATTCCTTCCTGTTTTAGACTCGTCTAACTATGTAAATTGGATATGCTCGATGCATTACCAGCTAGGAAATGAACATAAAACCATCTTCATCTTCAAACCTTCGTTCCCATATTCCTTCCTATTTTGGCCTTCCAAAGTGTAAGATTGAGGAAGAGTAAGGCAAAGTGAGGTTGAGCAGAAAGTGTGTTGTTTACAAATTATATGTCTAAGCAGTGTAATCGACTAATCATATTGTTTGTTTTATTTGTATCTCGATTAACTTCGCATTTATTTATTTTTTAATCGACTTCTTTCTCTTACTGTTATTCTCATATCGACTATCTGATTTACAGAACATCTACTTAAGATTGAGACTAGAGTGGCACAAATAAGTTTGGGAAGTGAAACTATTGGGTTCAATCAGAATATGTAATTCCATAAGCAGCCTAAAACTCTTGATAATGGTTAATTATTGGTTAATAAAGCTAACTAGATAACATTAATATCAGGTCGCAATCACTTGTCGAATTGGATTAGCTTTTTTCTGGACGTGACACTTGGGAAGAAAAATCCCACAGGTACGCGGCGGGCATGGAAAAAGGGATTTGCGAGGCTGAGGACTAAACCACAACCTCAATAGCTAATGAGGATCCTAAGAATCACAGATTTTCCAGCGACGTGACTTTTTCTCCAAAGCTTGCCGTGAATACCTGTCCAAATGTATCGACTCCTCGAATAATTCGATGAAACAATGCTGTGATACTGGCACTATTTTCTTACTACGCCTATGGCGAACACATCCAATCCCCCCTAAAACCGTCCATGGATGACCCACAGAAGAAGATTGCACATGCAATGTCTATTCTAGTGTTTATGGGCCATCCATGTCTCGTGAAAATGAAAGAAAATTGAAACAGCACAAAGAAAAGTAATAAGAAAATAAATAGGTTAATGTATTCTTTATTATAGTATTATCAGAATAGACAGAAATTCTTTACATATGTTTCCCATATTATTCTTAATTTGATATAAGAACTATGTGATCTTAATGTACACACGGTGCACTTCTGAGTACATAACAGCACACTCAATCTTGCCTCTTGTGATTTTTTTAATAAGTCCTATATATCTTCAATCAACATTGCACCTTTTAGGACTAAGTTGATTCAATTGAAACGTTTAGGACTAAATTTGTATCAATGCCATAGGTTTAGAAATTTTTTGGTATTTTCCCATCTAATATCTAATCCTATACACATCTACATGTTTTTTGTTTTTTATTAAAATTTGAGATCGATAAATAATAGAAATTAAACTATCCAAAGTGTTTAGGAAATAATTCAGATCGAATCTTATTGTATTCGTAAACTTATATTGACCAATAGACATTATCTAACGTGCAATTTAATCTAGAAAATAAATTTAACCTCGCACAGAAAGTTATCTACATATCTATCATAATTTAGCATGTAATCTTTTTTTTAGATAGAGAAAGTAAATAAAAGATAAACATTAAATCAAACGAGATAAGCTCAAACATAGCAACAAATAGCCACACAATCTGAATTTGGAAGCAAATATAATTGATATCTTCATCTTAAGCATTAAAGATCAAATTATCGATTATCCGTGCAGTCCGTAATCCCATCTCAAGCCTTATAGATTGAATTACTGATTATGTGCACATTGTATGCCTAGATATCGATAAGCACATATTTGGCAACAAAATGTTAGAATTAAATTGATGTCGGATAATTGCCTAAACTTGAATATTTGACTTTCAAATTGGACCAACGAATGTAATCCCATCTGAAGCAGATCACGGGCCACAGCGACCAGCAGCTCTCGGTATGGCTGAAGACGGAGCAGCTCAGTGGCTTACGGTGGTGGTGGTGGTGACTCGGTCAAGGACAGCCGCAGTAGGTGGCTGCTTTGCCAGTGTGACTCGGCAGCGAGCAACTCACGATGGACGGCTCAGCACAGGGGGGGGACCGACAATGGGACTCACGGTGTAGTGACGTGGACTGGGCGAAATAACCACGAAGAAGTGGCTGCAGCGTTTGGAGAGCGACTATCGGCTACGGATCCCTAAGGAGCGCTGGACGTTGTTGAGTTCTCTGGACAGGTGCGGAAACCTGCAGAAAATTCACTGGAAAACTGTAACAATGAAACCAACGCAAGCTGGATCAGTGATGCTGCCGTACATCCATTGCTGCCAGCGGGATTACTAAAGAAGTCCACCTGTACTGATGACTAGGGGCACAAATGATAACCATTCTGATAGAATATATTTAACAAAAATAATTTTTTTTATTTCTATTCCTAAATGAGTTTCTAAGAAAAATACATATTTGATAACGACATAAAATTTCTCTTGAGCAGCGACGGCGATAATGACAATGGCGACCGACGGCAAGCGCTGGCAGTTGGGCAATCAGCTAGTAATGAGAATAAGTGATGAAAATAATTTTTATTTCTCATTTCTATTCCAGAAATAGAAAAGTTGAAAATCTTTACTTTTCACTTATGTTCCAAACCTATCTCTAAACTAAAAAATAAAAAAATAAAAAAATAAAATTATTTTACCAAACGAATTTCTATTCTAGAAATAAATCTAGAATATAAAAAGAATTCTTGAACAAAAATAGAATGGTTAGTTATTATGCACGCCTTGAAGGACGCATCTGTTAGAACTTTGTACAACTAGCAATGTAAGTTTGTCGATTCTACCCGAGGTAAGGTGTGGTAACTTTAGCTTTTTATCTAATGGCCTGCTTTTGGTGTGTAGATATTCTTTTTGTTTTCGCGGTCTGAAGATTCTTGCGATTCTAATGCAAACTTGGTCCCTGGCGTAAAGCACAGTTAGGAAGCCCTGGGAGAATCAAAACTTTGTCTGTGGGAAGATCCTTGCACGTTGTTGAATCATTTATGTCGCCATGTGAATGAGTTTTCTCCTGTATAAGAGAGTTGTTTGGTTATTGTAAATGGCAAAAGGATAGAACGCTGAGCGTTTCATCCTTCAATAGGATTACAGCTACTAAAACTCAATGACACTGCTAAGATACACGTTTGAATTTAATTGATGACAAGATATCTAGAAACAACAGCAACTACTATAATATAGGAATTGAAATATAATTGAAAGATAACTATGTTTTCGTGGGGGGAGCAGGGCTTGTAGTTAGGGGTGTCAAAAAGGCCCGAGCCGACCCGACCCGGCCCGGCCCGACCCGACCCGACCCTAAACTTAGGGTATTTTCCGATACCGGCTCCATACTCGGACCCGACCCGAAAATACCCTAAATTTAGGGTCAGGTCGGGTCAAAACGGGTCACACGCAAGCCTTTTTAACACTGGTACCGTCCGTACGTTTTGGTCCTCATCCGTTGAGGGAAAATGGTAAAGTATGATAAAATAAACAAAAGAAAAGAAGTTTTTATCTCTCTCTATACATTTTGGCTCTTAACTCTCTAGAGTTTTTGAGCTAAACAAGAAATTAAAACCAAACTTGTAAAGGGTCACGCTCCGGCCCGACCCGACCCGACCCGACCCTTTTGTTTGGGTCTAATGCATTTCGGGTCGGGTCGGGTCGGGTCGGGCCAATACATGACCCTGTAGGATTAGGGTCGGGTCAGGTAACATCAAAACCCGACCCGACCCGACCCGTTGACACCCCTACTTGTAGTACATAAACACCAGTATGTATAGTACCGAAAGAGTGACCGACGACCCACAAGTACTGAGCAGAAAAGTCCGACACCCACAAGTACTAGCTAGAGTTGATTGCTGAATTTGCCCTTCGGAAAGAAAAGTCATCTCTTCTCGGTGTATGTTTTCTATATTTGGAATCTGGACTAATTAGTCTAAAAAATTTAAATTATTAGACAAAGGCACACTTTAATATATAATTATTCTATCACTCCCATTGACATTAGTACTAAGCATGGATATATATCATTATTGTATTCTTTACTTTACTTTTCACTTATTTATGAAATGACAGATAACTAATTCAGTAGATCCGTGATACACAGGTCAATTAATCCCAAATTACTCCTCAATTATTTTTTTTGTGATAGTGTCAAATTGAATTTTGATTACCTCAAAAGGGTTAGGAAGCTTCACAACCCTCCCTCCCCCTCTCTTTCTCTCTCCCTCTCGCCATCGTGTTGTGGAAATTGAATTGCAAAGACTTTTCCCAAGCTACCTTTTAAAAGAAAACAAAAAAAAAAAAAAATCTCAACTTAAAAAGATAATAAGTTCCTTAAATTCCTAAGTCGGCATCTTAAACGTTCACTTCTCATCATTCGCATTCTAAAAGAAGTTTTGTCTAGAATAGAAGTTTGTTAGACTCGTCTGACTATGTAAACTGGATATGTTTCATGCGGTTTTTTTTTTTTTTTTGGTCGGTAATATGTTTGATGCATTACCAGTTGGGAAATGATCATGAAACCGTCTTCATTTTCAACCCTTCGTTCCCAAATTCCTTCCTGTTTTAGGCTTCCAGAATGCAAGGTCGAGGAAGAGTAAGGCAAACGTGAGGTTGAGGAGAAATTGAATTGTTTACAGATTATATATCTAAGCAGTGTAACCGACTAATGATATTGCTTTCTTTATTTATATCTAAATCAACTTCTCATTTACTTTTTTTTTAAAAACTCTTAACTGTGATCAACTTGTTCCTCTTACTGTTATTCTCATATCGTGCATCTAATTTACAAAACGTCTTCTTAAGATAGATACTTGAGTGGTACATATAAGTTCAAGGAAGTGAAATTATTAGATTCTATTAGAATATTAATTATTAATGCCCGTTTATTTGGACTTGTTTAAAAAAAAAAAATTTACAAAAGTTTAAAATATTATATAAGCTCCAAAATAATGTTAGATGACTTGAAAAAAAATAAAAAGTAAAAGTAAAATGGTAATCGGGAGTATTCGGGAATTACTGTGTAAATTGCATCACAAAGGACAAAAAAGGAACTTTTAGTTCCCACCACTAACTATTTATTATCCAAAAAAGCACCAACAACTCATGTTCAAGGCACCTTGACTAAGAACAAGGCTAGGGGTTACCTATCATGGGAATGGACCTATATCACCTAGGTACGTGTCATTCAATTATTTTTGGAATGATTCATTCGCATTGGAATTTTTCTTGAGATGGCGACACCGAAAATGTGACCGATGCCCCACGACTACTAAGCAGAAAAGTCCGACACCTTGGCTAGCTACGGTTGATTGCTAAATTTGCGCTTCGGACATAAAAGTCATCTCTTCCGACACCTTGGCAAGCTAGGGTTGATTGCTAAATTTGCGCTTCGGACAGAAAAGTCATCTCTTCTCAGGTTGTGTTTTCTATACCTGAAATCTGGACTAATTGGCCTAAAACTTTAAATTGTTAGTTAAAGACATACTTTAATATGTAATTATTCTATCACTTCCACTGACGCTAGTACTAAGCACTAACATATTCCATTACCGTATTTTTCACTTTGCTTTTCACTTATTAATGGAATGACAGATAATTAATTATGTAGACTAGTGACACATGGGCCCATTGGCCCGAAGTTATTCCTCAAATTTCTATTCGAGGTAACGTCAAATTGAATATTGATCACCTTAAAAGGGTCAGGAAGCTTCACCTAGACACATGTCATTCAATTATTTTCACAATGTTCCGTTCGCATTACAATTTATCTTGAGATGGGGACACCGAAAGAGTGACCGATGACCCACGAGTACTGAGCAGAAAAGTCCGACACCTTGGCTAGCTAGAGTTGATTGCGGAATTTGCCATCGGATAGAAAAGTCATCTGTTCTCGGTGTATGTTTTCTATATTTGGAATCTGGACTAATTAGTTAAAAATTTAAATTATTAGATAAAGACACACTTTAATATATAATTATTCTATCACTCTCATTGAAGTTAGTACTAAGCATGGATATATATCATTATTGTATTCTTTACTTTACTTTTCACTTATTTATGAAATGACAGATAACTAGAATAGGAGTATAATAGAACCGGCCAAAAAAAAAAAAAACCACCTGTGAACTAGACTAGACCACTGGGTGGTCTGATTTCCAATTTTTGGGTGGGATTAGATCGGACCGAGAACTGATCACTCCTAAACAAGGTCATGTTTGAGGCTATGAACTAGATTTGTCAAAATGGGTCATAAATCTATTTCTTAACTATATTTGATGAGTTGGCTATTAAATGGATTAGTCATATTCAATAAATAGGTTTAAATCCAAGTACATGAATCATAACTGGGTTGAATACGGGTGTCAGATGGATTTACAACATACTTAAATTTAACCCACCTTTACGACTCTTCTTTACTCTCTTGCCTTCAATTGATCTTGTGCTCACTCACTCCGTAATTTCATATCAGTTTGGATATAAGTTTTCCTAGATTTAGTTAAGTGTATAAGTGTATTAGTAATATTGATTAAGTTAGGTATTAGGTCACTAAATTTGTATTGCATTGCAATTGGTGAAAATGAGTTAAATGAGTCAATTATAATTGAACTACTTTTAATCAAACCAGACCTGACCCAACTGACTCACCTATTTGATAGGTTTACTAGGAACATCGTGACCCTCTCAATCTCTCACTATTAGCCCCAACCTTTCTCTCCCTCACTGCCAATTAGCCATCTTATTGTAATTTATATAACAATTTTTCTTCGAAGTAAATAGCAAGTGAATTAGCCATTTTCCATGCCGGCTAAGAGACCAATGTAAGATTTTGTGAGACCATTGTTAACTGTTCTAAAAGTTAAAGCTATTAGATGATGGCTTAGTTTATTATTTATTTATTCTAACAGTTCCCATCACGCTTAGTTTGATCTTTTGCGTACTAATGGTAGAAATTTAATTAGAGAGGCAAATAGAGCCTGATAAGATTTGAACTCAGAATTTCCAGCTCTGATACCACGTAAGATTTTATGAGACCACTGCCGACTATTCTAAAAGCTTAAGCTGTTAGATGATAACATAGTTTATTATTTATATATTCTAATAGCCCGTGCAAGATGTCTTGACATACTTTTGTAAAAAAGAAAAGCACTTAAAATCGACGACTTATTTCAAATGATCCCTATCTTATTGACAGCAAAAATAATGGGTCGGATGGCGATAACATGTGAGTTGCATTACCATTTTCACTATCTTGACAATGGCACTTCCATCCCAAAACATATGAAACGCACATGCCGATCACGTATGGGAAACAAAAAGACCTCGAATTGAGCCATCAAGCCCCAATGTGGTCTATTTAAATAATATCTAAGCGTTAATATACTCTATTACTATATCTCTCACTTTGCTTTCCACTTCTTAATGGAATGACAGATACCAGTTTGGTAGAACCGTGATGCATGGGCCCTTTAGCCCCGAGTTATTCCTCAATTTTTTCTTTGAGGTAATGTCAAGTTGAATTTTGATTACCTAAAAAGGTCAGAAAGATTCCCTCCCTCCCTCCATAGTGCTGTGGAAAATGAGTTGTTAAGACTTTTCCCAAGCTATTTAAATAAAATAAAATAAAAAATATCAATATGAAATGATAATAAGTTCCTTAAATTCCTAAGTAGGCATCTTAACATTCACTCGTCATCATTCGCATTCTAATCGAAGTTGTCTGCAATAGAAGATTATTAGACTCGTCTAACTATGTAAATTGGATATGCTCGATGCATTACCAGCTAGGAAATGAACATAAAACCATCTTCATCTTCAAACCTTCGTTCCCATATTCCTTCCTATTTTGGCCTTCCAGAGTGTAAGATTGAGGAAGAGTAAGGCAAAGTGAGGTTGAGCAGAAAGTGTGTTGTTTACAAATTATATGTCTAAGCAGTGTAATCGACTAATCATATTGTTCGTTTTATTTGTATCTCGATTAACTTCGCATTTATTTATTTTTTAATCGACTTCTTTCTCTTACTGTTATTCTCATATCGACTATCTGATTTACAGAACATCTACCTAAGATTGAGACTAGAGTGGCACAAATAAGTTTGGGAAGTGAAACTATTGGGTTCAATCAGAATATGTAATTCCATAAGCAGCCTAAAACTCTTGATAATGGTTAATTATTGGTTAATAAAGCTAACTAGATAACATTAATATCAGGTCGCAATCACTTGTCGAATTGGATTAGCTTTTTTCTGGACGTGACCCTTGGGAAGAAAAATCCCACAGGTACGCGGCGGGCATGGAAAAAGGGATTTGCGAGGCTGAGGACTAAACCACAACCTCAATAGCTAATGAGGATCCTAAGAATCACAGATTTTCCAGCGACGTGACTTTTTTCTCCAAAGCTTGCCGTGAATACCTGTCCAAATGTATCGACTCCTCGAATAATTCGATGAAACAATGCTGTGATACTGGCACTATTTTCTTACTACGCCTATGGCGAACACATCCAATCCCCCCTAAAACCGTCCATGGATGACCCACAGAAGAAGATTGCACATGCAATGTCTATTCTAGTGTTTATGGGCCATCCATGTCTCGTGAAAATGAAAGAAAATTGAAACAGCACAAAGAAAAGTAATAAGAAAATAAATAGGTTAATGTATTCTTTATTATAGTATTATCAGAATAGACAGAAATTCTTTACATATGTTTCCCATATTATTCTTAACTTGATATAAGAACTATGTGATCTTAATGTACACACGGTGCACTTCTGAGTACATAACAGCACACTCAATCTTGCCTCTTGTGATTTTTTTAATAAGTCCTAATATCTTCAATCAACATTGCACCTTTTAGGACTAAGTTGATTCAATTGAAATGTTTAGGACTAAATTTGTATCAATGCCATAGGTTTAGAACTTTTTTGGTATTTTCCCATCTAATATCTAATCCTATACACATCTACATGTTTTTTGTTTTTTATTAAAATTTGAGATCGATAAATAATAGAAATTAAACTATCCAAAGTGTTTAGGAAATAATTCAGATCGAATCTTATTGTATTCGTAAACTTATATTGACCAATAGACATTATCTAACGTGCAATTTAATCTAGAAAATAAATTTAACCTCGCACAGAAAGTTATCTACATATCTATCATAATTTAGCATGTAATCTTTTTTTTAGATAGAGAAAGTAAATAAAAGATAAACATTAAATCAAACGAGATAAGCTCAAACATAGCAACAAATAGCCACACAATCTGAATTTGGAAGCAAATATAATTGATATCTTCATCTTAAGCATTAAAGATCAAATTATCGATTATCCGTGCAGTCCGTAATCCCATCTCAAGCCTTATAGATTGAATTACTGATTATGTGCACATTGTATGCCTAGATATCGATAAGCACATATTTGGCAACAAAATGTTAGAATTAAATTGATGTCGGATAATTGCCTAAACTTGAATATTTGACTTTCAAATTGGACCAACGAATGTAATCCCATCTGAAGCAGATCACGGGCCACAGCGACAAGCAGCTCTCGGTATGGCTGAAGACGGAGCAGCTCAGTGGCTTACGGTGGTGGTGGTGGTGACTCGGTCAAGGACAGCCGCAGTAGGTGGCTGCTTTGCCAGTGTGACTCGGCAGCGAGCAACTCACGATGGACGGCTCAGCACAGGGGGGGGACGGACAATGGGACTCACGGTTTAGTGACGCGGACTGGGCAAAATAACCACGACGAAGGGGCTGCAGCGTTTGGAGAGCGACTATCGGCTACGGATCCCTAAGGAGCGCTGGACGTTGTTGAGTTCTCTGGACAGGTGCGGAAACCTGCAGAAAATTCACTGGAAAACTGTAACAATGAAACCGACGCAAGCTGGATCAGTGATGCTGCCGTAGATTCATTGCTGCCAGCGGGATTACTAAAGTAGTCTGCTTGTACTGATGACTAAGGGCACAAATGATAACCATTATAATCAGAAATTGATATATGTAACAAGAATAATTTTTCTATTTCTATTCTTAAATGAGTTTACGAGAAAAATACATATTTGATAACGATATAAAATTTCTAGCTCCAAAATAAAAATTCATTTGATAATGATACAAAATTTCTCCCAAGTGACGGCAATGGTGTCGATGGCGACCGACGGCAAGCACTGACAGGGGCGATTGGCTAGTAGTGAGGATAAGTGATGAAAATAATTTTTATTTCCCATTTCTATTCCTAAAATAGAGAAGTTGAAAATTTTTACTTCTTATTTATGTTCCAAACCTATTTCTAGACTAAAAATTTGTTTCAAAACAATATAAATGAAATTATTTTACTAAACAAATTTCTGTTCTAGAAATAAACCCGAAATAGAAAAGGAGTTTTGGAATATAAATAGAATGGTTAGTTATCACAGCCTAAAGGACACAATAGCAAAAACTACTCCTTTGCTGCTGGAGTTGGCCGATGGTAGGAGTCTCGCCGGGTTGGCGACATGTGTTTCAAAGTGGCATGCTACACCTCTCTCTCTCTCTCCCTCCTTTTCAGTATTATGTGAAGGAAGGCCTTCTATCCATTCAAGCTCTTAAGTCTAGATAGAGTAAGTTTATAACTGAATTTGCATCTATATAATATGTTTAGAACTGATTAGGTAATTTTTCCCTTTTCATCTACCTTGTGGCCTATGAGAGCCCATAGATGCGATGAATCTCTAATTTTGCTTTGACCTCAATAACCTACTTTGAGATAAAGGTTTAGAACCGTAGAAAGGAGGGGTCACAGATAGCAACAAAAGGTAGGAAATATAGATAGAAGAATTTATTAGAAATTATACCAAATTCATTGGTACCAAAAACTTCAACACCAAAATTGTCATTACTAATACCTTCGACACCAAGATCCCAAAATTGATATGGAAGACTGCTCAGCTTGAGAAAGAGTCATTCAATTTTTAGATGAAATGATTGTTTCTTGATAGATATTGTGAGATATGGTGAGATTTTGTGATTATTTTTTGAGTTTCTAGAAGATTTATTTCTCCAAAATGTTAGTTGTATTTTTAGGAAGAGCAAAGGCCATGTAACAAATCCTTAAATAGAAGAGTCTTATAATTTATTTTGTTAAGGTGAAATAAATCAACAAATAGATCAATCTCCTTCTCTTCTTTGGGAACGTTTCACCTTCAAAAGTTTTCATCTGTATTTTTTGAAAGAAAAGACACAAGTGTTTGAAGGCAAATGGATTCTCTCAATGTCTATATGAGCATACACTCTATTTGAAGTAAGAAAAAGTTGACGTGCTACTTGCTTGTTTATATGTTGATGACCTTGTATTTGCAGGAAATAACCCAGCAATAATTAAGGCATCGATGGTGAAATAATTTGAGATGATCGATAATGGTCTCAGGAATTATTTCCTTAATATTGATGTGAAGCAAAGTGCCAATGAATATTTTTATTTCCCAAAAAGGATATGCATAAAATATCCTTGAAAAATTCAACATGAAGAATTGTACTCCAATCAATACTCCAATCAATACTCCAATGGAGTGCGGAACCAAGCTGTCGAAGTTTGATTATGGTGTTGATGTTGATTCAACACATTATAGAAGCTGGATTGAGAGTTTAAGATACTCGACATGCATGAGATCGAATATCATGTACAATGTTGGAATTGTGAGTCGGTGCATGAAGAAGCCGAAGTCATCTCATCTTAAAGCTAGAAAGAGGATACTTCGAGCATCAAAGGTACTATTTCTTATGGCTTACACTATTATCACTTTAAATCCTTCCAACCTAGAGCTTATTTGGATAGTCATTATAATGAAGATGTTGACGATCGAAAGAGCACTACAAGCTTCGTATTTTTCTTGCGTGACACTACTTTCACGTGGTCATCAAAGAAGCAACTGAGCGTTACTCTATTGACATGTGAAGCTGAATATGTAGCTACATCCTTGTGTGTTTGCCATGCAATATGATTGAGAAGACTACTTAAGGATATTCTTGTGGAGTAGAAGAAAGCAACGGAGATTTTTGTTGATAATGTTTCTACTATCGCATTAGTGAAAAATTCAGCGTTTCATGAGTGAAGCAAACATATTGATGTTCTTTATCACTTCATTCAAGAATAAGTTAAAGAGAATGAGGTTGAAGTGTTGCATGTGAAGACAAAAGATTAAGTAGCAAACATTTTTACTAAACTTCTTAAGATTGATGCTTTGCGAAAGTTCAAGGACCTGCTTGGAATGATTGATGGAAGATAATTTGGTTTAAGGGGTGTGTTAAAAATTAAAGTGAATTCATTGGTGCCGAAAATTTTAATGTCAAGACTATCATTGCCTATACCTTTAACACTGAGATCCCAAAATAATATCGAAGGCTATTCAATACCCAAGAAAAGTCATAATTGTTATGTTATCTTTAATGAGTCTTTTCGTATTTCTAGATGGTAAGATATTGTCAAATATGATGAGATTTGATGATTATTTTGTGAGTTTCTCAAAAATTTACATTCTCGAAATGCTAACTGTATTCTTTAGAAGAGCAAATGTCATGTAACAAGTCTTCAAATAGGAGAGTCTTATAATTTATTTTGTTAAGATGAAATAAATCGACAAACAAATCCATCTCCTTCTCTTCTTCATGAACATTTCACCTTCAAAAGTTTTATTTTGACAAGTCAATATCACCACTGCGCCTCTGACAATTTCAACATAATTCATAAACAAGCAGCTAAGAACTAATGGAAGGAAAAGCTCAATGTGAATGTATTCAATCATGCAAAAACTAAACAAGAAAGAGTTGCGGAGCTAGTATTTATAGAGTTATCGGCAACTAAACCCTACTAAGTAGAATCCCTGAGAAAATTAGGAGTCAAGTAATTAAAATCACAGATATAATTCAGATTAAGCAACTTTATTCCATTCTCTTCGCTCTTCTCGTTTGAGAATACGCCTCCCAAAAGAACTTGATCAAGCAGGCGAAACATGTCCTTCCACTTGACCAGGTGAGTATCATGCAAAGACAAAATCGTCTCGTCTGTCCAAAACAATAGCAACCTTCATCTAGGGCAGCTCGAAGAAGATGAGGCTCTTTAAGAATAAGAGGTAATGCATTAAATGGAGTATTTCAGTTAAGACAACCAATGTCAGCATTGAGACCATTAGTGAACCTAGTCGAAGGAGCCATAGTTTCCTCATTCATATCTCAACACATCATCGATCCATCGAAACTGTTCCAGTAATCAGCAACGTCAAGAGACGATTTTCGAAGATTCCAAGTCTGATCCACGAATCGTCTTCTATAGTAGGGAGAAAGGTATTTTCTCTTGCGGTTTTTGCTTTATCGGCCGAAGTAGCCATGGGTTGCTTACCTACTCGCTCTAGGTTCATCCAACCGGACTGCCAGTAACGCTTAACGAAGCCTGCAAATTTCAACTCTGCATAGTGGATCCGACTGCATGCATTTTACGCAAAGCATATGTACCATGCGTTTTAGCGAAGCATTTTTATCCTGACAGGTGATGTGAGAATGTCTGAAGTGTTTTAAGCAAAGCATAATCCGTGCACTGTACAGTTAAAAGAATTACATTCCTTGAGTGTGCTATCAAAAGCACTTGGGTGACGCTGTTGGTTCGCGCTCTCTTCCTCTCGCAAAAGGTCGAGAGTTCGAATCTCAGCTTCGTCATAGAGTGACTTAACTGGTTTCACGTGTGTGGTGGCTAGCACGTGTAGCCCCCAGGATTTACTCCCCCGGCTGTCGGCGGGGTGCGGGGTTCCCTGGGTCATCAAAAAAAAAAAAAGCCGACATTCCGAAGCGTCCTCTTTTTTAAAAATATTGGGTCATATTTGGCATGAGAAGCAAACATATAAGAGAAGCCCTCTAGATATTTTTTTTTTTGTAGTTAGTTATGTATCTATCTATAGAAATAACCTTGAATCATATTAAGTTACTTGTAAGATCATTCACTAAAGTTTTTTCCTTTTCTTTGTTTTTTACATTTCATACGGTCACTATTATCTATTGAAATAACTTTGAGTTACGAAAGATTACTTGCAAAAATCTTCCAAGAAATTTTGAAGTGATGAACCATGATCGGATTTTGGAATAAAAAATATAAGAAAATTGAAAGATACAGTTTAATCATCCTTTCTCCCATTTGGTATGGATTTTTTTTTTAATATAAAAGACCGATTTAAATGCACGTGATTGTTGGGCTGAGCTGAGGAATTACATTTAAAACAGGAGATTAAGGGTTATAAATCACACATTCCCCACACAATGCCTACACTTGTATCTAGTTCCTGTTACATTCTTGAAAAAGGAAAAGGACTGTACAACATTAAAAGTAATTCCTAGATAAACTAGGGAAAAAGTGTCAAAAAGTCCTAATGTGAGAAAGGATTAGGAAAGGACCCTCACCATTTCTGACACTTTTCCTATTACATTCCTAACCTTGTCGTCACCGTCACCGGCACAGGCAAGGCCTAGCCAAGCGAGAGTGAGCCCTCGCCAAATCTAGCGAGATCGGCCTTCACGTAGTCCATGGCCAGTGGAAAGCTCGGTCTTGCTTCTTCCATCTTTGATCATGACGATGAGAAGGAGGAGACGGTCGTCACTGCCACTTTTGGACCAACTTGTGTCGGATGGGTTGTTAGGAAAAAGATATCGCCGCGAGCGCAAGAGCTGACATTCAACGCCTAGAAGTTGAGTCATGATCCAGTTGGCAGCATTGTCCAAAAGAACAAGCAAGAGACTTCGAGAGTTGACGCTGAGAATTGCAAGAAGCGGCCACGTTCATTCGATTCCACCAAAACCCATGAATCGAATGGGTTTTCAAGAACTAAAAAGAAGAATCTCCTTGATCTAATCGGACCAAGCAAATTGCCGACAAACTTCATGGACAAAGTGGAGATGCGTGGTTGGGATGTGAGGCTTGTGGTGTAAAAGGAACTTTCTATCACTGACATGAACCCAAGCTAAAGCAGGCCCTTGATGACCAAGTCGCAGGTATTCATAGTCACTGGTTCCTCGAGAGACCCTCGCCAAGCTCAAGTGACGCCCGGCTAAGTCACCTTGGCTTAGACGAGGGCTGGCCTCACCAAATTTGGCTAGGGGAGCCCTCATCGAGGCTTGACCTCGGTTGACCGGACTTACCTTGTGGCAAGCAATGGCAACCCTCACCCAAGCAAGGCCAGCCCACCCAATCATGGCCAATGGCCAGTCATCAGCAAAAGGAAGAAGAAAGGGAAAAAGAAGAATCAGAAAAAATAAAAAAAAAAACAAAGAAAATACTAAAATATTATTTAAAAAATTGTTTATGTCAATATCAACAATACCACGTAGGTCAAGTGGCTTCCACATCAGTAATAATCAACTAAAATTAGTTAAAAGAACTAAATTGATATTGAGTCAAAAGATTTAAAATTAAATTGACATCAATATAATAGGATTACGACTATTTGGATACTTTTCCCAATAAACAAGTTATTTCTTATAGTAAAAATGTACTACCTCCGCTCTGAATTTCCGGTTCCATCGTAAGAGGCGTATCCCTAGAGAGAAACGCACAGAGAACTCTACTCCACGCTGTTAATGTGTGAGAAAATTTCATGAAATCTCTACTCAATATGTGACCGGTGCACTCCATGGCTGTCATTTAACCGGGTTCCCTCAGAAATAGCTGGTCGTCCTAACAGGAGTCTAAATCTTACCATTGTGTTTGGGCCCGTTTGGACATATGATCCTTTCAAGGACTCCCTTAAAAGTGAAGTGATTGATCGTCCAGGCTCTATCTGTTGCCTGCACAGTCATTTGCACAAGACTTGACTAGGATAGAGAAATAGAAGAAAACCAGCAACGCCTCAATGAGCAGAGAAAAGAAGCATTTGACCACCCTTCATCATCCTCTCGAACTCGTCAAAGTTGACCATCCCATCTCCATCCGCGTCCACCTTCCTTATCATCTCCTCGCACTCCTCCGTCCTCTTCCCTTGGCTCATTCCCAGCGATGACAAGACCAGCCCTAACTCCTCCACTGTTATCAACCCATCCCGGTTCCTGTCAAACACGTCAAATGCCTCCTTCAGCTCCGCCTCCCGACCGTCACCTTCATAGAAATCACCATCCACCTTCCTGGCCTCCCTCTCGTCCACACTGACTGTGGATATGGACTCCAGGAGGCTGCAGAACTCATCAAGGTCGAGACGGCCATCACCATCAGCATCAGAGCCCATCACTGCCTCTTCCAACTCCGCATCTGACACAGAGATCCTGAGGCCGCTCAGGGACTCCCTTAGCTCCTCTCTCGTGATGAGACCATTGTGGTTCCTGTCAAACGTCGCGAACACCCTCTTCAGCTCCTCCCTCCTCTCGGTGCTCATATTCGGTGGCTCCTTCCTCTTCTGCAGCTGCTCTTGGGCCATCGCCACGGTGCCATCTAATTCACTACGCGAACCTGAAGTGGACTGCAGACTCAGGCGTCCAGCGAAGAGAGACTTGAGCCACACGAGGAGCTTATTTGGGGTCCCATGGAAGAGTATGTTTGCGAGGGAAGCGATGAAGACAAGGGACAGCAAGAGTGCAGTGAGCAGCATGGCTTACCGTATGGGAGGTTGCTGGGAAGAAAAGCACTTGACGAGGATGAGACCAAGGAGAGAGGTGTGGATGAAGAGAGGGAGAGACACACACAGAAACAAGTTCTTTTATGTGGATGTGGTGTAGATGACGGGGAATAAGTTATGGGGTTGGAAGAGGAAAGATTAGAATAGTGACGGCCAACAACTTCGGCGGTACGATGAATGTGGCGTGCGTGGGAAGATCCCAACCTGCCGCGGGGAACAAAAGCTAAAGCCCTCAATCGCAAGAATGGAATCTTGGTGAGCCTTGGGGGGAGAAGATATGTCGTGCAAAAAAAATCATTTTTCCCTCTCGATACAACCATTTTAATTAAAATATTAAAAAAAAAAAAAAAAAAAAAAAAAAACCATCGAACTCACCATACACTGTTTCTTGTAGTTGATTGGAGAACCAATATTTTCCCCTAAGTGCTGGAGGTCACCCGTTCATATTTTTATCGATTATGTGAAAATTGATTTTAGTCATGACCATGCGCACAAATTAGGGAATTGATTTTTTTTTTTCAAATTCGTTAGGCTTATAGAATGTGACATGAGTATTCAGGTAGTTGAATCTCTGCACTTGGGTGCCTCGGTATAAAAAAGGTATAGTGATCACAAATCTAGCACATCGCACCACTGCCCACCGTCATTCTTGGCCGTTCTAGGCGGCATGGCGTCCTATGGACTCCTACACACCTGCCACCATCATATATGCCTCTCCTAATTCCATCGACAGATCCAACTCCACACATAAATTGTCGGACTTTTACCAGAGAAATGACCATAATGAGGACGACCTCAATCTGAAGTCGTCAATGCTGGTCTTAACTAGAAAACTTGGAACTAAGCATTGGAGTCGGACGTAAAGAGGGTCCCTTTCGTATTTAATAAGATTGGCGTGGACTTTTGATAAATGAGCAACGGTTGCGATTGATCGGAAACAGCTGACATAGATCTCCTCGCTGATGTGATACATCAACATTGCTTTGTATATTCTCTAACTTTTGACGATGAAGGTCATTTTAATCAGATTCCGAAACACCCTATGCTAATATTAACAAGGGTTTTCTTAAAAGACTGCCTCCCAAGACACGAACTAACTAAAGAAATTTTATAGCTATTCATGCATTGACCATGTCACATTATGTGTGATCGCCTTTCGAAAACGAATTATTTTAAATCAAAGCTTAACATATGCTCCCGAACCATTCATTAACATAGTCCTAATAATAACCAGCATCTTCTCCAATCGAAAGAGAAGAGAGGGAAAAGAAAGAAACATGGAATGCAATATGAGTAGCACCTGAAGTCCATAATCCTTCCACTAAAGAAAAGAAAAAATGCAACCAAGACATATGGCAAAATAACACCAAAAGAGCAACAACAATGATGGCGAGTAGATTACTACGACTACCAAATTATTGTTGTGTGAGGAACAGGACAATCATCTTTACCAAAGCTCAATGAAGAACTTTACCATTCGACGAAATTCAAGCTGTAGAGTCAATCAATCATCTGATGTTAATCTGAAATACTAAGGATACATATTAAAGCAACGCCAGAAGCAGCAAATGACTCAAAATAGTTAACACTAAGCCACAGGAGGAGTTCCCATTTTGAATTAGCACCATGAGTAACACGAAGGACAGATGTCAAAAATTGTATCATCCATGGTGTATGAGAGAGAGAGTACCCAATTCGATTTCGCTCTGGATGAACAATTATGTTGCTAATCCAACAGACGAAAAATGGTTCAGCAACTTCAAAATTACTGTCCAACTGCCATTTTTCGTCCACTGGGTCTGCTGAATTGTTTCCTAGACCTATCTAGTTCTTGTCCTGACAAACTTGGTTCTTGAAGATCTTTTCTCCATCTTTTCTCTCTTTTTGCGAGTTTTATCATCTTCAAAGGCATCCTAAATCATGCAAACGCATGTTATTTATGAATCCATTAAACTCAATGGAGATATGCCTGAAGCTAAAGCAAAAAAAGACATACCTCAGAACCCGTCGGCAGAAATCCCTTAACAAAGCCAAAAGATTTATATGCTCCAAACACAGGAATCTGCAAAAGGAAAAAGTTATGTAGCAGTCATAGTTGTAAGGGTTCTTTTTCTATCCTTACCAGAACACACAGAAATATCAACTGAAACTAACAAATGCTAAAAAAGACTACAAGTATTGACTTTTGAATTGAGCTGCTTAAGTAATAACCAGATGTACTGCCTAGCTCTGATACTCATCCATGTTTTTCAGGGTTCATTCACGTTACAAGTAAGTTGGCAGGACTAGTTCAGTTCACATAGCAAGTGGACACTTCCATTAGATAAAATGCACTGCTTCATCCAATGCTTCAAGCAAAATTCGACGAACACTAATCCTCAGCCTATTTTGTCAAAGCCTACTGCTCCACTTGTCATTGCATCAGCACCTGTGAGTTTTTCTTTTAAACTTTTCTTTTTGTCTTTATTCACCCTACACATATATTTATCATAAATAATGTCGCTGAAAATAGGGTAAAGGTCCGAAGGAATGAGAGGCGTGAAGTACTTAGAGTTTCACCAATGTGGATCCATGGTATCTATGCAATAAAACCTCTTTATTCAACTTATATGTCAACAAGATACTTGGCCAATCTAGCTCTGACTTTAACATCCCTTGTCAACCTCTTAACTGACTAATTAACCACTAGTGTCTCGTAAGAACAATTTTGTTTACAGCATCCCTGAATTTACAGGAATGCAGTTTGACTAAATAAGCTACACTTAGAGCCCTATAAAGATCAAGCATTGCCTTCTCTACTTTATAGCAACACTCTGTCCAAAATGAAAGAATCTAAAAATGCATGCATGAAGAAACCTGTGAAAATGGTCACATAGACTGGTGGAGCCAAATATATAACCCACAGGAGGAGCAAGAGGCAACTTAGACTCTAGGACTGTCTAATGAGCTGGCACAAAGAGTTACCAGATTTCTCCACAAAAGATTTTGCCAACAAATCCATTTGGTATGTATAACAGAAGAATGAATCATACCACCAAATACGTGTACCAAAATTTCCCTGAAATGATGGATGCCACTTGCACGAAACTTGTAATGAAGATCACGTCATGCAGATATCTGCAGAGCAAGAATTTGCAAAGCAAACTGCATCATTTTTATCAAATTGATATCATTGAAGAAAAATGCAGTTGGCAAAATTTATGCTCAAGAATATAAGATTGTTAAATAAAAGAAAGAACCCAGATGTAGCATGGCCATCTAACTTCCAAAACTTCATTTACAATAGCATAAATATACTGTAAAACAATCATATTACACCTCTTATAAGCTCAGGTCAAAGCATAGTCAGCCTATTTTAAGGAGCAGAAATTTTTCTAAAACTTGAAGTGAAAGTACATTTGTGACATTGCCAAGCCAAGTTTGTATTACCATTGGTCCATCAATGAAAAATTTAGCCTAGACTTGTTGCTGGAGGGGACAGACAAGAAACAGAATTCTCGAGAAATTTGTTTCCAATAAAGATTCCTCTACAGAAATAAAGGTATTGGAAATGACGTTGGCTTCCATCCCGCTGATATAAAAGTTGCATGGGTAGACCTATAAAGATGTCGTATTCGATATTTTAATTAAATGCCAATGAACACTCATATAATCATCCATTTGATCACTGTCTACCAAGTATTACTCGAGATTTGGGAAAAAGAAATATCCAAGTAGACATAGCACCTCCATCTAGTTACCCCAAACCCAGTAGTAAGATTCATCGGCACAATAAGATAGCTAAGTTTGAAAAATAGGGCATAACATGATTAATCATATTTTTCTATAAAAAGGAAGCTTGCCTCAGCCAAGTAAAGCCCAAGTACACGAAATACACCATTAATCTCATGGACCATTCTAAGATACCCATGACTACCAGAATTTTTTTTCATTTCTATTCTCTGGAGAGGACAATGAGGCATTGCCTTTGAACATCCTTTGGGCAATTATGCAATTAAAGTGTGGAAGAAATTCCTAAGTGAAGAATCAGTGAGTCTTGCCTAGGTAGGAACCTGGAATATCGCTATTGTCAAACACACAAAACAAATTTTAACATTTAGATATAATGCGTTTTCAATTTGCTAAGAAGTGACATGTATCTTAGTATCCAAGTTATCTTGGGGATGGGAAAGGTATGAAACTAAGGAAATCACATGAAATTTGTGTTAAATATTTGTTTCTTTGTTGAACAGTCTTCCAACATATCGCGAGATGCTGTAGAAAAGTTATGATTCAGCAGTCAAGCTTTTCATATAGCACATTTGAAAATTTCCAACAAAACCACATGAGATCTTTCTTAAAGTCTCCCCTGAGAAGAAATGTAGCTATGGTGCAATGATCAAGCTTTATAGTAAAAATCATTACCTTTGCGCCAATTAAAAAATACCAAATGACAACATGACATTGAAATATACCACATAGTAGGGAGGAAATCATTATGTTCTGTCTGCATGTGCAGCTAGGTAAGGGCGTGAATGCACGAGCGAGGAGGGGGGAAGAGAGAGAGAGAGCTTACCCACAGACTCCACCTGTATTCATGTCGAATCCACCATCTAGAAGATCTCCATCATCAGCAAAGGTAGGCTGGGCCATTTTAGCAAGTTGCAGGTATGGAATTGCATAAGCTGCAGACGTGATAAGCAGCCCAACCCAATGTTTCCAGGTGAAAGAGGAGTGAAAGATGAGCATTCTCACTAAAATGTATATGGCCTGCATTGTTTTATTTATTTTGGAGGGAGAGGGGGGGGAGATTATCAACACAAGTCATAAATTAGCTGCCAAGCAAGCAGTAACTAATTCAACAAAAGAAATTATATGATCATGAACTTGTCACTGATTCAGAGAAAAAGATATCTAGAATTAAGTTAAAGTAGCATACAGATTGCACATCGTCAATTGAGATGTCTAAATTAAATGAGAATTTATCGTCATTTTTGTATTGCAGTAAACAAAATCAAAATCAATTGACGCGTTTCTATAAGGGTGCCACTATGGTAAATCTTAATCATCATCCATACAAACTTGGCAGTTAAAAAAGACTAAAAGTTGGTATAAATTAGGTGGCAGTGACAATCACAAGTTCAAGTACTAAAATTAGTAAAACACAGCCTTCTCAAGACAATCTTTTTCTCTGAGAGAGGCACATCATTCAGCTGCATAAATTGGATCTTAGTACTAGTTCCATATCAAATTTCATTTTACAGGAATGCATTTGAGAAGTACCAGCATATGCTCAACAAGGATTGACACAGTCCAATATCACCAGTGATGCTCATACGATGAATACCTCCTTGTATTTTAACTGATGTTATTGGTTGATGTGTTGCAATAAAGCAATCAGAGTTTAGGGAAAAACAATTGGAGGAAGTACCCAATGGAGTATCAAGAACTTGAGACAGAACACATAAATTTCATATTTACTTAAACCTTGGTGCAAGTAGCTACACAGTTTTTATCTCTGCAACCACAGGAGAAAATAGAAACTAAGGTAGCAAGGTTAAGTACAAGTTTGGTTTCTCAAACTTCCTTTATCCCTTTTAACTTGCAATGCAGTTGATTTGGTCTCTCTGACTCAGTTTCTAGGGGAACTTGCTGATATGGTCAAACAGACACTTTCATGAGGTCCATAGTTTGTCTATGTGAATCATAAATCATTCACAAATTGGCAAATTTCGTTGAAACATGGTCAAATTTGCTAGGACTGTTGTAAGACAGATGAACTTCCCTGGTTTTTACAAGTCGAAGGTTAAACTTTTTGGGGAAATTGAAAAAGAAGTACAAACATTGTGAAAATGATTCGAGTAGAGGGACCAAAGTCATACTTAAACCAAAAATTGACAAAATGGACTAACCAGATTCTAACTAAAAGCACTAGCACAACCAATAAAAGAAGGATGCCCATCAGTGCCATCCCCTCGAGAAACCCTTGTCCATATGGGTTTGCTTCTATTTGTTCTTCTTGTTGAGTTTTTCCACATCCTGTCAAACATTACAATAGAAATCCCAATGTCCCTGGTCCCAATTCTCCTCCACACGTCATGCAGTAAAGAAATTGCACAGGAAATTCTTAAGAAGATATAATCACAACCAATTGCAAGAAGCCCAGAGTGTGTTGACATAACACTAAAGGTTCTTTCACAAACTGACAGCTTGCAAAACTCCACCAACTATTAGATGCGGGATACATGTCCAGCTGTTTTGCAATAAGGTACTCCTTGAAATCGTTAGTTTCCGTATTCATCATGCAATGTTTTGAGCTAACACAACTCTTAAGAGTTGTATATTCTGTGAAAAAATCTCAAATTTTATCTTCAAAATATCTTTGCTCTTGCAAATCTCAGTATTTTCCAAGCACCATCTTGAAAATCTCTCCATCTCATCTTCAACCATGTACTTGACCTCACAGAATTAAGATTTACCGATAGAACATCTTTTAAACAATAGAGATTGTGCCATGAAGCTCCAGGTAGAATCTAATCTAGTAGTTTCAAAGAGATTTGTACTAGCATGTCTATGATATCATCATGATTAGACATAAAGACTGTTTCAAGAATCTGAAATGAAGGATCACTTTTTGTGTGTTGCAATTAGCCAAAGCAAATATTAAGGGATGATCAATAAAAACCAATTCCACACACCTACCGACTGCCTGCCTTCTTTCCATTACCAGCGAATCTTTCAAAAGAGCTATATGCTTAACACATTCAAGTTGGACCATGTTTTATAGATGACAACAACTAGGAAGGAGGAACAAGAACTCAAGAGAGACCTTGAAATTCATGCGATAAACCATCAGTGAAGTTAAATAACGAATTTTAATCTATGTCAGTACAACTAAGGGACACACACTAACCAGATCCTAACCAGCACAATCAGCAGAAGTAATCATATTCGGCCATGCTTCAGCGCTTCACAGGGCATCAAAGAAATCTTCCATGCATAAGATCAGAAGTGTCGTTTCTAACCTCAGCAGCAACAGATGCCATTCCTAGACTCACCTAAACTTGTCATACTTAACTGAAGAAAAATCTCGGCACGGAATCTTTGATTCACCTCAATTAAAACTAAACCCCAAGAAATTCAAGGTAACGCAAAAAGAATGCTCTACTAAAACAGCCCCCATCACGGTTCTCACAAAAAATGTTGCATTTCCTGCTTCCTTCTCATGGCCATGACCACGCGAGCCAATTCTCATTAACAAAAACTCTCATTTCCAAGGCTCCCCATTATTTCCTTCGAAAATTCTCAGCCAAAATTTCACCCACAACGCATCCGCATCAAAAGGAACCCGAGCCAGTCATCAGCTCCAAGCATGCGACTTTCCCCGGCCAACGATTACCCCGAGCCTAATCCCACCGAGAAAACTCACTTTCAAAGCCTCCCCCGCTCGCTCCAATCAAACATCTAAGACAAAAGTTCACGCAATCTCTCATCCAATCCAACTGATTAACACAGCGCCATTAACAAAAGCGAGAGAATCGAAAGATTAAAAGAATCAAACGAACGGAACTCCGAATGCCCTAATCAAGAATCGGTCCCGTCCGATTACCAATTCCTCCGGACGATCGATTCGGACAAGAGCAAACTGAGATGGAGGAAGAGAGAAAGATAGAGAGAGAGAGAGAAGGGAAACATACGTTGCAGGCGATGATGATGTGACGGAGCCTCGCCATGTGGCGCGTGTTCTCTTCCTTGCGCTTCTTCGCTCCTTGATTCGCCATCTCTCTCCCTCTCTCTCTCGCTCGCTCGTCCGCTTTGAGCTCGATATGCTGTCAGGCTTCTTCGGTAAGAGAAATGGCCAAGGTGAGGAGCTCTTTTATTCTTATTTTCTTTTGCACTTTCTTTCTTCTCTTTATTTTTATTTTTTTTGGTGTACTACAAAAATCATAAATCTTATTACGAAAATATAATTAAATCTTACAATTTACAAAAATTACAATTAAATCTTAAAACTTATCAAGTTAATATAATCGAATTATTCCGTTAACTTCATCCAATTCAATTAACAGAAAATGCCGACTTGATTTTTTTCTCTCTCCTGTATGGCAATTACATGTCTAAAACATGAAATATAAAGTTAAAATGACTTTTTTTTTTTTTTTGTCCAAATTTGAATTCTTAATCTAAAATTTATTTAAATTATATTATAAAATTAGGTAACTTTAAAATAAATAAATAAGAGGGTCTGTAGCCTCCATTGCCGCCAATTATCATCGACCAACAATGGTGGGGATGGCCAGCCACTGGCTAGGCCCAAGTAGCCCCTACCAACCCTTCCCAATGATGGTGAGGTGGTAATGGCAAGATTGGCAAGCTTTCACTTGGCTTTTCCTTTTTTTTCCTAAAAATTAGCTTATTGTTTTACATGATTTAAATAAAATTTATATTAAAAAATAAATTTGGACAAAAAACTGTTATTTTGGCTACAACATCGTCACGTAGGATAGAAAAAATATTATAGAAAAGAAGATTATATTGACATTTTTCGTTAGTCAAGCTGGACAGAGTTAACGAAATCACTTAATTGCACCAATTTGATAAGTTTTAAAACTTAATTACACATTTTGTAAATTGTATGACTCAATTATAATTTCGTGACTAGTTTTTGTACTTTAAGTTAAGGGTAAGCATAGTTTAAGTGGACGATTCCCATCGTAGAATTGGGAATTGCCTACTAAAAACCGATTCTAAAAAATTGAAATCGGGAATTACTCATTGGTTCCATAGATCCATCTTGGAACAAGACCGCTAATTCAGTTTGGTTTTGGGCAATTTCTGATTCTTTTGCACATCCTTACTTCTAGTATCCTTATCCTTTATTTGGGAAATCATCAAAAAAGTTATAAATCTATTACAATAATACTAATTCAGTCCTAAGCTTCTTCTTTTAACCAACCGATACTAACATAGACGTTGGCCATCCTTCATGGCCATCTGTTCTAACATAGACAAATTTAATGATATTTCAATATTTTTAAATTATATTTGTTTTTTTTTTTTTTTTCTTTTCTTTCTCTCCTTTTTTTTTCCTTTCCCTTCCTTCTTCCTCCAATCAGTTGCAGCCTCAAGCAAGCCTCACTGTGGCTACACAAGGCACACCCTCGTGGGCCTTCACCTTTGACCGGTGGTGACTAGTTGAAGGGTGAAGGAAAGGAAGAAAAAATAAAAAAACAAGGAAAAAGAAAATGAAAAAATAATTAAAATAATTTGAAAAAATATTGAAATATTATTATAATTATCCATGTCAGCTATAGTGATGTCAGCAGTATCAGCGCTCACCTCCAAAATTGGCCAGTGAACTAAATTAGCATAAATACAAAAAGTTTGAGACTAAATTGACTAAATTGGAACAAATACAAATAGTTAGTATTAAATCGACACAATCACTATAAGTTTAAGACTTTTTTAATAATTTCCCTTTTTTTTTGTTAGATATAGTTTGTTTATTAACCTTTAATTCTGTTCAACAAAAAAAAAAACACCTTTAATTATTTTCAGTCAGTAGCTTCTTATTTAACGTGTAATTAAAGTGATACATAATTTTCAAATTTTCCGCATTTTGCCAATTATGTGGTTCTCAAAATCCGGTTGTCAGTTAACATGAATATCTGAATTATTTGAAAATTGTTCAAATAATGCTTATAAGATTATATGTAATTTTTTCGTAATTCTTTTAAAGTCAAAATTTTTCGTTCTTAACTTTTGAAGGAAAAAACTAGAAGTAGAAATGATAACTACTTTCTTTATCCCCCCGAGGAGACTTCAAATGGGAGGGCGCATTTGTCCATAAGAAAGACTAAGGGCAAAAAGAATAAAGAGGAAATAGAGAGAAATTTCACTTTATAAGATGAGTCTACAATTGATCAATTGACTTCCATTATGATTGATATCTAGATTTTGACAACCCATTTAAATATATATATTTTATAGAAAAATTAGTGATTGGTTTTAAACCTAAACAAAAATATGAGTTAAATGCATATAGATATTAGAAGCACTTGCGTTAGTATATAATAGGCTCATAGATTTGCATTTAAATTAGGATTGGCGAAGGATGGGCTTAGTTAAATTTATTGGACTGAGCCCATAAGAGCACAAAATTAGGCCAAGCCCATTGAAGAATATATAGCCAAAGTTTTAATAATTATGTGTGCCAAGTTGAAAAAAATTTGTCTTTAAATTATTACCAAGATTTTAAAATTAGGGTATTTTTTATTTTAGTATATTTTAGTTACGAATTTTAAAAAATAAAAATACAAAAAAAGGTCATCTTAGTATAAGTTAGCTCCTTTTTACGAGGTAGATTGCATGTTTAAATAAGGGTATTTATTGATTGCGAATTTTACTAAAAATACCAAAAATATCAAACGCATATCATGTAGTTTAGTCCATATCATATTGCTATGTCATGTGCATGTGCATGTCATGTAGTTTCATTTCAAGGTCAGTTAATTAGAAACTAACTGTTGTTATGACTAGGTCATGTAGTTAAATAAAATTGCATGTCATATAGGCTGGTTTTAATTTCAAGATAAAAAAAAAAAACTCGAAAAATAATTGCTTGTTTTTTTGTTATTTTTAATAATTGCACACTCACATGATTGCTCATTGCATGTTGGTGATTTAGGCTAAAATTAATCCAAGCTACCTACTCAAATATTTTTGAAATAAAATAAAATGGTTCCAAAATGACGTTAGAGCAATAAAATATAGTCAAGTCCCAAACTCATTGAATCTCTAGTTCATAAAAGTAAGATATTTCTCCCGAGTCTTTACTTGGGTATTTAATTGACACACTAAGAATTGATTAGTGACGACTACTAAATAAAAATTGATTTGCATGTTAAAAACTTAAACCTTAAGTTACAAATTAGTATGAGCTTGTAAAAATTCGAATAAGTTTAGACTTGGTAATTCATTAATCAAACATTTAAGTGGTGCATCCAATGTAAGGTCGTGACAATGGCTTGATTGGTCGAGAAGTGACATTGAAGGGATAATGGTCGACGATGGATGTTTATAAGTTTAGACTTAATAATCCATTAACAAAATCCTTAAGTGGTGCACTTTGGGCAAGGCCACAACACTAGCCTTGATTGGTCAAGAAGTGATGTTGAAGTGACGACAGTTGATGACCGAAGTAGCTAACTTGATGCTGACATTGATTGGTCGACAAATGACATTGAAGGGACGACGGTTAGCGATGCATGTTCGTGCTGCACTGAAGCTTATACAGATGTAACTAATTTGAGATTGAGGAACGCGGCAAAGCAGTGGTCGGGTGGCCAAGTGAGCAACACTCGAGGGTGGCCGCGGGGTAGCTCCATCATTGAAGCTTAGCTACGAGCCAACATATTTATCTTTTCTACTAAGCTGTCATAACGATGCTATCGTTCGAAGTTCTTATATCTCGAATGATTCGATGAATGGATCAGGAGAGGTTTGGGAAGAAAGGTGGCGCGGACCATTTTGAAGGAAGCTTTGGATAATCGACCTGAGAACAGACCGAGGGACGAGAGCCAAGGGAAAATCATGATGTAAATCTCCTCTTGAGGTGTTTCGCATCAAATTTAGAACTCGGGTTCATTTCTTTTCCTTCTGGGATTTTAGAGAAGCAGCGAGATAGACGGAAGAAATCGTAAGAAGCAAAAAGATAGCACAAGTCATTATAGCTAATGTTGTCCTGGCTTAAGAATGGCATGGAAGAGCAGACGGGAGCTTAAGGATATATCATAACTCGCAAGCAACATGAGGACGGTAAATCAAATTGACTATGAGACTGTACTAAAAGCAGTAAGTAATCTCATGACATCATTGAACTTGGGTATTAGGTCCAAACAAAGCTCGAATGCTTTGTCCCAGAAGATCAACCTTAAAAGATTTGTGCACTAAGGAAATAACGAAGCAAAAGTTCAATGAAGCTTCCAATTCCAGGGAGCAAAACAGAGAAGGAATTCCTTGGGAGGGTGGTGTGTATTATGGACTTGGGCCGGGTCATGTGGCTTTTTGCTCAAAGCATTTTTTGAAACCAAATGGGCTTGGGGAAGAACTCGAAAATGTGGAAGAGAAGCATACACGTTTGGAGGCTGACCTTTGCTATAATGAAGACTTTTTCATGGGAAGTATAGGCTGTCTTCCTTAGCAATAACTACCAAGAATTTAATCATATTTTGTAACATTTGACTTGTTTATTCATGTTCCCAATGTTTCTATTGCTCATGGACCCAGCTCATGTTGTTAGAATTTAATTACAAATGAGATCATCTCTTGTTGTTAGAAAATAAGGATAATATATATTTGTTCAATCTGCAAAGTAGTTTTTAATATTTTGTTAGGATTGCTTTAAATCTAAATTGAGGATTTTACAACTTTAGGTAGGTTATGTTTTCTTTATCTGGAGGTTATTCAAAGGGATCACAGGCTCTCAGCTATGAATATCCCATAGCTCTTTCACCGTAGAACACAATTGGATTAGTGAATAAGGTTTTTCTAGGGTTATGTCCCCTGTTATCTTCTCTTTATTTTTCTCTGTGTCCCTTTTGGTGGATTTTCTAAGCTCCCTTGAAGTCGCCAACCCATGTGTTGACTTGACTAAAGGGAATGCAACTTATCTAGTTTCTTCCAGCCTATCCTCCATATATTCGTTCGTTCAACACATCCTGGCGTCATTTGGGTGTACGTTTTTCTCGCCCAACCTACTTAACTAATGGTGCTACTAAATCCTTGAGAGATTGACTGAGTAGTCAAATGTTTGGTCTGGACACAAATCCTTAGTTTAAATCATAAAAACATATTTCACTCCGAGTGGCTTGGAGATTAAGTCTGTTACACTGTATATAGAGTCTTACTTGATACATGTTAACAAATGATATCTATGATTATTTCTAATACATCTAAAAAAGAAGATTGGCACCTTAGTAATGAGAGCTGGAATGGTAATATTATCCTAATTAATTGAACAGTGACATGTGTGACGACTATGTTTGTTCAGCATAAAATTGAAGGAAAAATTTCACGAAAAAGTTCTCCTAGGGATCTCGTGACAAAGTCATTGCAATTTTTCATACACTATTTTCATCGTCTTATGTACAATCAATAATTTAAAAATCAAAAACTTGATATTAAATATTTTTAACAGTTGTACTCGTTTAAAGGATCCAAAGATTTAACTATGTGGAGTGTTTCGGAGGGACAACCAATTTTCCTAATGTCGGAACCTCCCGGAACCAAAGGGAGAGGTATTCAACTCACAATGGTCCTATCCTAAAATAAAATAACGAGGAAGGACGACGACCCAGCTTCTGTCTGCCCTAATGTGGACACCTTCACCATTTGAAGCCTTCCCTAGAGGTCTTCAATCCTCGTGGCTCTCGATTTTATTTAAATATTTGCCGTGTTGAGGTTGTCCAGCTCCTCAAACATCCATCCAATTCATCGTGTTCGCACTCTCATATGCATAGATTCCCTCAACGTAATTGCTAAGTTTCAGCTTAGAACTGTGGAGGCGAAACTATATTATAGGCACCCCACATGAGTACGAAGCTCTCCACGTGGATAACAACAAACATAATTTCCGGACGTATACAAGACTAATATTAATATATCTAGTACCACGCAAAAGATTGGACCGCCATGTGAAAGTGGACCCAATGGTGCTATGTACATTATTGGACTTCAAAATGCTTCTCAAGAACAATAGCATTTGTATATATTGAGAGAAAAAATAAAATTTGAGAATGGATTAATTGACCCACTGGAGGTTGCCCTAGTGAAATCCCGTGACCACTCTTCTCATATAAGAAATGGGAGGCGGGAAAGTCGATTTCCTACCTTCTCAAGGGGAGTTTGGGAATCTAAACATTTATTTTTAAGTGTGAATTTCAACTTCCACGCTCTACAAAGAAATAAGGCAAAATTGTTTAATTGTGGAATATATGTGGCGTAGATGTTGGAGATGATGCTCATTTTCGCAAAGGGTTTAGAGTTCAATTTAAGTAAATAAGCAAGCCAAACTCGAGTCTCCTTTGAAATTTAGAAGCTCTCAAAGCCTTAAAGATACCGCTTTCAAGAGGCAATCAAAGCCCAAGACACTAGCATTGTGCATACACATGACTTCACTTCGAGGAAGCAGCTCTCTCTCTCTCTCTCTTCCCGTAGTTAATAACTAATATAAATGATGACTGCACTATTCAATATCCTTATTCCTCATTTATGTTCTTTTGGGTCTTCTTCTTCTTTTTTTCCAATTTTTGTTAACCCAATTAAATTTTCTTTTACTTTGGCTATTTTTCTTAGGAGAGATTATGTCCCTTTGCCAATTCAGTTTTAAATCTTTTAATTTTGCAAATTAAATCTTGGAAATTTTTTTTTGTCAATTAAGTTCATTTAGTCAATTTTGGTCAGAAATTTCTAAAGTAAATGTTGGCCTCAGCCATTCTACTTTGCACAACCATGATTGAAGTAGACATTTGTAAATAATTTTTAAAATTTTTATAATGTTTTTGGTTTTTTTGTTTCTTTTTCTTCACTTTTTTTTTTTTTTGCATCTTGGATTGAGGCAAGTGAGGGTTGCTTGCTGATCCTTGTTGGCTCTAAGTGAGGGCATCATGGCCCTCCTCCAACTGACAAAGGCTGTGATGCCCTTCTAGGCCCAAGCCAAGGCACCCTCACGTGGCTTGGACTTAGTGAGGCATTGCAACCCTCGCCAAATCTGGGCAAGGTTTCATGTGCCCTTAATTTGGCCAATGAGGGCATCGTGACCCTCACCAAGTATAGGTAGGGCCACAATGCCCTAGCCCCATATTAGCACGGGTCGCTAGCCTTCAAACCAGGAAAAAAAAAAGCAAAGAAAAAAAAATTCAAAATTTCAAAAAAATTTTGAAAGTATTATTTTAAAAATGCCCACGTTAGCATCAACCATGTCACGTATAATGACTAGTATCCACATCAATAATTTCTAGCTAAAATTAGCTGGATTGACTCACTTGGCAAATTGTCAAAAAGTTTGACTTAAATGAAAAAATTAAAAAGTTTAGGATTAAATTGGCAAAAATGCAATACGTTTAAGATTTTGTGCATTCCTTTTCCCTTTAGCCATTTTCTGTTAGGTTTAATGTGCTTTTTTAACATCTTACCTAAGGCTACATTTTAGACAAAAAAATCTAAAAAAATTATGATAAGATAAAAAAAAATTATTCTATATTTGGTGTTTACCCAAAATAGGATAGAGTGAAATACAAGAATGATACAACTTGTATAATATTATCTCATAGGGGGGTGGTATAAAGATGAATAGGACTTCTAATATACATAATATAAAAGTTATGTTTTATGAATAAAAAACTTCTTAAATTAATAAAATTAAATTAATATTTTCATATAAATCATATTTGAATTCTACTATAAAAAAATTCTAATAAAAAATTCTCTATTTATTTATTCCTATTTTTATTTATATATTCAAATTTCCTTTTATCTTATAATATAAATTTAATATATATAAATAGATATTCTTCATATTTATTACATATTTAAGGTATACTACCATAGTTTATTGTTTAATAAATTTTTATTAGATAATGATGGAAGGGGAAAAAAGAAATAAACAAAAAAAAGAACCAAAAAAATGAGAGGGGAAGATAATGAAAAAAAAACAAATAAAAATGAAGTACACAAGAGTGTCCTGAGAGATTAGTGCCGTCTCTATTTGTACAATTTTTAAGTTCATTTACATTGATACGCCATTCATAACAAATAAAGAACACTATAGGATGTGAAAATATCTAGTTCTATCACTGTAACTCACCAAACAGTAAATATGATATAGCAAAATTCCTAAATTTTATATTCTATTCTATGTAGTCCTATCTTCGCAAAAAATTCCAGATTATTAAACGTAGCGTAAGCGTATATCATATTATCTTCTATTTCTGAATACTTTAATTACTGTAAATAAAGCTGGTGTTATATACTTTTTCCTTCTATTAATTTATGTCTCAGAAATTGTGTGTATAGCCTATAAATGCTATAGAAAATACACAAGAATTGCCAATATTAAAAGACAATAAGGGCGCCTTCATACTTCTTCAACTCACAAGGTTTATAATTCTTTTATCTAACATTAGAGTCAATGTGATCACTTTCGTTTAAAAACAAAGAAAAAATTCGAACGTGATTGAGATCATCTGCCTACTTGACCTGCACTTGCGTCATTTTGATCAATTAAAAGCAGGATTCAAGAAAGGCAAGAAGCAGATCCCACCTCCACGGGCAGAATTTCTAAAAAGCAAAATAGTATCCATGCAGGCCGGCAGCCGTTTGAGATGGATCTTAGCTATGAGATCACTCCAGCACGCTTGTCTCAACCTGACCAATTCATCATGTGCGAAGGAAATAAAAGTTGATTATAAAAAGTGAAATGAAATTTTCAATGAGCCCGAGAGATTAATCATAATTTAGTGACCATTTGGAATTGATGATACTCACTCATATTATTGCCACAGGATCATGGAAAGACAAGGACATGTTTGACCTTCCCTTTGAGTTTTGGCTTTTACTTCTCTTAATTTGATTCTCAATCGATATCAAACACTTCAAATCTAGGAAGCCATTGAGATAATGAAACATGTGCCGCTTCTAGTTTGAGCAAACAATAAGTTCTTTTTTCCCTTTTTTCTTCAATAGAAAGCATATAACTAATTTATGGTATTTTGCTATTTCTTTCATTTTTAAGGAAGATACTGATCGTAAGGAAGATGAAATTTTCACAATGACTGCAAATTCCCTGAGATAAGTTAATATAAATATGTACCGTTGACAATTAACCAATTATCTACACTGGAAATATATTAATCCAACATCTCTCTCTACCTTCATCTATAACAAGTTCTTGAAATTACTGAATTAGCGATGCTATCAAAACATATTTACTAGAGACTTAAATGATTTTTGGGGGGGGGGGGGGGGGGGGCGCTCTTTAATTTGCAAGGTCAACTCGTTGATTTTCGCAAGGTCAAAAATTCCGGCGATTAGGTTTTTGCTTTTAGGGCCAACCTGTTGCTATGACTCGCATGTTTATCCTCTCATATTCATAACACGCCATTTGATTGCACGATGATGTTAGTGTTACAAAGGAATCCACAAAATATGGAATTAGAAAACATTTCGGCATCGATATGACATATTTTGACATCATGGTGTCTGTTTTTGAAAAAACTTGTCCAATGTTTTCACGCTGGACAAGATAGCAAGCATTTTAAATTACATTTTATTTATGGACTAATTATAGGATATTCCAACGAAATTAAAAAAAAAAAAATTTTATAAGCGGCCTTATCTATCATTTGATTTGATGATTTATAAGAGAGTGAATAGTTCAAACTCTCAAATTAAGAGGGAATAAAATTGCTTGTGTGATGGCATTTTCCATCAATTGTGTGTGTTCTAATTTTCCTTTGAAAAATAAAAGTTTATTACAAAAAATGGAATGAAATTTTAATGACCTGAGAAATTAATCATTATATAACGACCATGTTGAATTGTTGATACTCACTCATATTATTGCCAAATGATTTTGGAAAGACAAGGACAAGTTTGACTTTCTATTTCGGTTTTTGCTTTTACTTTTCTTAATTTGACTCTCATTAGATATCAAACACTTAATAACTGGAAAGCCATTGAGATGACGAAACAGATAAATTATTTATGAGATTTTCGACTGCAAATTCCTCTCAGATAACTTAATATTAATGTGTACCGTTGACAATTAACCATTTATTTGCACTGAAAATATATTAATTTTAACATCTCTCTCTAGCTTCATCTATAACAAGTTCTCGAAATTATGGAATTTGTGATGCAATCAAAACATAATTGCCAGAGACTTAACTGATGATGAGAAGTTGTACCAGGCCGGCGGAGGCCCCCGGGGGGGACCTTTCACATGCAAAGTCAACTCGTTGATTTTCGCAAGGTCGAAAGATTTCGGGGATTAGATTTTTTTCTCGCAAGGCCGACCTGCCGCTATGACTCGCATGTCCTCTTATACTCATAACACGCCATTTGATTGCATAATAATGTTTATTTTACAAAGAAATCCATAAAATATGGAATTAGAAAACATTTCGGCATCGATATGACGTATTTTGAATAACATAATGATGCCTGTTTTTTAAAAGACTTGTCCAACGTTTTCATGCTAGACAAGATAGCGAGCATTTTAAAGTACATTTTATTTATGGACTAATTATAGTATATTCCGACGAAATTCAAAAAAATATTTTTATAAGCAGTCTTATCTATCATTTAATTTGATGGTTTATAAGAGAGCAAATAGTTGAAACTCTCAAATTAAGAGGGGATAAAATTGCTCATGTGATGGTATTTTCCATCAACAGTGTGTGTTCTAATTTTCCCTTTGAGAAAATAAAAGTTGATTATAAAAATTAAATGAAATTTTAATGAGCCGAGAGATTAATCTTTATTTAGTGACCATTTTTAATTTTTGATGCTCACTCATTTATTGCCAAAGGATCTAGGATAGACAAGGACATGTTTGACTTTCTGATTTTGGCTTTTACTTCTTTTAATTTGACTCTCGATAGATATCAAACACTTCATATCTAGAAAGCCATTGAGATAATAAAACACGTATCACTTCTAATTTTGGCAAACAATTTTTTTTTTTTTGCCTTTTCTTCTTCAATAGAAAGTAGATAAATCATTTGTGAGATTTTTGACGGCAAATCTCTTTGAGATGATTTAATATTAATGTGTGCCGTTGACAATTAACCATTTATTTGCACTGAAAATATATTAATTTTAACATCTCTTTCTACCTTTATCTATAATAAGTTCTTGAAATTATGGAATTAGTGATGCATTCAAAACATAATTGCTAGAGACGTAATTGATGATGAGAAGCTGCACCAGGCCGGCGGGGGTTGGGGAGGATGGGGATTTCGGCGATTAGACTTTTGCTTGCAAGGCCGACCTGCTGCTATGACTCGCATGTCCTCTTATATTCATAACACGCCATTTGATTGCATGGCAATGTTTATTTTACAAAGGAATCCACAAAAAATGGAATTAGAAAACATTTTGGCATCAATATGACGTGTTTTGAATAACATAATGATGTCTGTTTTTGAAAAGACTTGTCCAATGTTTTCATGCTAAACAAGATAGCGAGCATTTTAAAGTACATTTTATTTATGGACTAACAATAGTTTATTCTGACCAAATTCAAAAAAATTTATTTTTATAAACAATCTTATCTATCATTTGATTTGATAGTTTATAAGAGAGCGAATAATTAAAACTCTCAAATTAAGAGGAGATAAAATCGCTCATGTGATGGTAAATTCCATCAATAGTGACTGTTCTGAAAAAATAAAAATTGATTATAAAAAATTAAATGAAATTTTAATGAGCCGAGAGATTAATCATTATTTAATGACCATTTTTAATTTTTGATGCTCACTCATATTATTGTCAAAGGATCTAGGAAAGACAAGGACATGTTTGACTTTTTGTTTTGATTTTGGCTTTTACTTCTTTTAATTTGACTCTCAATAGATATCAAATACTTCATATCTGGAAAACCATTGAGATAATAAAACACGTATCAATTCTAATTTTTGGCATTCCTTTTTTTCTTCAATAGAAAGTAGATAAATCATTTGCAAGATTTTGGACTGCAAATCTCTTTGAGATAATTTAATATTAATGTGTGCCATTGACAATTAACCATTTATTTGCACTGAAAATATATTAATTTTAACATCTCTTTCTACCTTTATCTATAATAAGTTCTTGAAATTATGGAATTAGTGATGCATTTAAAACATAATTGCTAGAGACGTAATTGATGATGAGAAGCTGCACCAGGCCGGCAGAGGGTTCAGGGGTAGGTGCCAACGGGAACCAAAAGATTTCGGCGATTAGACTTTTGCTTGCAAGGCCGACCTGCTGCGATGACTCACATGTCCTCTTATATTCATAACAAGCCATTTGATTGCATGATTATTTTACAAAGGAATCCACAAAATTTGGAATTAAAAAACATTTCGTCATTGATATGAGTTATTTTGAATGACATTATGTCTGCTTTTGAATAGACTTGTCCAATTTTTTTCACACTAGGCAAGATAGAAAGCATTTTTAAGTACATTTTATTTAGGGAGATATTTTTTTCTTCCCCTTTCTCGAGAGAACACTCCTGAATTTTATGTTTCTGAATTCAAATGAAGCAATTTAAGGTCATATTTATGATCGATATCTTTTCAATTTCACTTCCTTAATTTAAAATTTCCCTTTTTCTTTTCTTTTAGCTCATTATTTTCTCTCTTCTTCTTTTTTCCTATTGAGTCATGTATTTAAGGACAGGATTTGTCCTCTTTTTCACTCAAAAGAGATTTGTTATATTATGTCTCAAGTCTAAGCTTGTCACGGAAATCTGACCAGATGATAATTAAGAAATTCCTGATTGCTACAGTAATAATGAGGTCACCGTTGTCACTTAAACAAAAGTCAACGTTATCCTTCGAAAATGCCTGGTAATTCACTTTCTTTGAGCCGCAAGTGAAAGATGGAGGTGCTCTCAGTATAGCACCCCCGGTGATCTTGTGCTTTAATCTTTACAACCATTTGAGCAATTTATGTTTAATTTAAAATTTCCCTTTTCCTTTTCTTTTAGCTCATTATTTTACTTTTTTTTGGTAAAGTTTAGCTCATTATTTTCTCTCTTCTTTTTTTCCCTTTTGAGTCATGTATTTAAGGACAGTATTTGTCCTCTTTTTCACTCAAAAGAGATTTGTTATATTATGTCTCAAATTTAAGCTCGTCATGGAAATCTAACCAGATGATAATTAGGAAATTTTTGATTGCTACAGTAATAATGAGGTCACCATTGTCACTTAGGGAAAAGTCACCGTTATCCTTCAAAAATGCCTGGTAATTCACTTTCTTTGAGCCGCACAGTGAAAGATGGAGGTGCTCTCAGTATAGCGTCCCCGGTGATCTTGTGCTTTAATCTTTACAACCATTTGAGCTGTTTATTTATAAAAATTGTGGATTTTGGCTTAATTTAGGTGTAAGAAATACTTGAGCATATGAGTGATTATAATTCTGATTCTCCAATTATAAGTATAATAGACATTTACTTAATTGATGGTTGAATTGAAAAGCAATGAAACACACACAAATATCACTTTGTTCGACAAACAGTACTCGTTGTAACTTAAGTATTCAAATATCGCTCTTTTACATAGTGCACTCAAGTCTACCTGATTTAATCTTTAAATTATGCAGGCGCCTTATATATAAGACCAATGCAACGGTAGATACGCTCTAACCTCACACGGGTTTGTTCATTTGTTTTTATAGTTATGTTTTATTTTCTTCTCGTTTTGAACTACTAGAATATGATTATTTGTCTCATCCAACATCATCATTTTGAATTTTCTCCCAAAATTCCTCAATGAAATTCTTTAGTTTCCACGAGTAAACAAACATGACGCAGAATATATCTTTGCTAAAAATCTGAGAATCAAGAAAGCATCAGGGGGTGTTCACATGTTGCAGGTGTAGATAAACGACTTGGCGCTATGGTCAACTCATTCGAAATCCAATTGATTCGCATCCTTCTCGCACACTACGTAGGTCGGCACTTTGCAACTTGATCGATAATTTATAGTCAAGAAAGAAATTTCTCCTTAATCTCTTTGCGAAATATGTTATTGGACGAATATTACAAAAAAAACCCCAAACTGGAATAAGCCCAGACCTTTTGGTTTGTTGATTTATGAAATTATGATTTTTTTTTTTTTAGTTCGGTACTTGCTAATTTGTTTTAATAACTTGCACTTGCAAAATTGTCAAATTTTTTTTGACTCTTATATGAAAAGACCAACCTAAATTAGAGTTACTCGTCAACTTTTATCAAATTAAATTATTGCTAATATTTATTGGTCTTAGTTAGCAACTTGTTACATTTACTAATACCTTTCAAAGATTACTAAGCTAAATATGTGTGATTTACGAACTTTTCTCCTATTGAGTTAACACCTTGTTAGTATTAGGTGACCAACTCTCATTATATTTATTTGGATTCTTTTTGTCAACTTTTGTTGTCATTAAAAAAATTTTAGTTGCACTTCTAGTAACAAATTAAATTTACCAACTCCTTTTAGAAATTACCAGCTAATATTAGAGACTTACAAGTTCTTTTCTGATTAAATTACCAATTGGTTTTAATTTGTGAACTCTCATTTGAGTTACTTACTAAATTTGTTTTTCTTGTAGTTTGTCTACCTTTCTTAATCATGCCTTAACTTTAACAACAATTGTAATAAATTATTAACTTTAATTTAAGCGGTTTATCAACTTTTTCCCCAATGAGTACTATCGTTTGAGCTACTTAACAACGATTATTTGATTTTTTAATTTATCAACTTTTCTACGGGGTTACACAATTAATTGAAATATTGGTTAACCTTTTGAAGGAGCAGCCCGTTGATAGCCACTAGGGGGACTCAATGTGCTGCGTTGAACTTTGCCACAAGTTGTAGCTCGACGCAAGCTCACAGAGAGAGAGAGAGAGAGAGGCCATCGTATGCGCAAATCTGATGAAGGGAGAGCGAATGGGAACGTGATTGGGTTGGGTCTTAAATTTGGATCTAGCTCGAGGTCACGGGTTCAAGGCATGGTATGAGAGAGGGAGAAGAAGAGAGAAAGGACTCAATTTGGTAATTTTTTTACCTCACTTGAGTTTTACTCGAGACCTACCTTTAAGACAAATATGATCTATATCTTAGTTATATCTCTTTAAGACAAATATGATCTATATCTTAGTTATATTGGAAGACCGTACAACGGATGTGATTAGTTTCAATTCTTTACCCTCCTCACCTATCCAAATCAAGATGTGACTAACTTAGCTATAACAGAATGGCAAACACGAATTTGACGTAGGTATTAATCAAGTAAGAGAGACAACTCCTAATATTTGAATAATATAAGGCACAGCTGTATTCAGATTTGCATGAGAGAATGAGAATTAAAATATATCAAGCGCCGGAGCCACCTGCATTGGGATGTGTGGTAGGCGACATTTCCATTCACATCATTTGACAAGGACGCTTTTGATAAACCGGTTTTTCCAATCAGATGATTACGCGGCCGTCTTTGTCCTTTTCCCACGAAAGGCATCCGGCATTGTGTGACTATTCATGTACTAGAATACCGATCGTGTCAACGAGGATAGAGATGAGCAAAACCGATGCATATGAGAGTGAGTTAAGCTGGATTGATCGTATTGACATGCAAGTTTGTAAATGAAGGGTTGACTTATATGGGAATATGCCGCGGAGATGCCGAACGCTCACATGGCTCTCCTCGGTGTCAGTGGAGTTTAAATACAACCCCAACCCTCGCCTTTTCCTCTGCATCCCAACCCAAGGTTGGCAACATTTCTCTACGGCTCTCTCTCTCTCTCTCTCTCTCTCTCTCTCTCTCTCTCTCTCTCTCCTCCATTGTTGCTGCACGGGACTGAGGTTAGTGTTCGCTGCTGCTCTTTTATTGTTGCACTCGCTTGTGGTGTGTTTTCCATTTGCAGACGAGGAAGGAGTAGGGCTCGAGAAATTTGGTTTTTCCTCCTTGGCAATTGAAAAAACAATTTCGGTATGTTGCCATGTTTTGGTTACATTGAATTTTAGGGGACTAAAATGTCTGAAGAATGATATCCCGCATTTTCTGTCATAGATATAGCAATGGGAGTGCATTACTTTGTTGGAAAACATTACTCTTGTCCTGTATTCAGTAATGCTATGTTGGTATCCGAAATAGGAGGTGAAAGGACAGCTTGAAATGGCGTCTGAAATTTTTGTAGGCAATTACATCATCTGTAAATATCTCCATCGGTTTCTATGGTTGAAGTTCAGAAAACTTCTTTTCTTGAATTGATGTCGTTTTAAGAGTTCTTGTCAACTTTCACCTTGCTTGAAGAATGATACAACGTCTTTGTGAAGATACTTAAGGGAGTAATGAGTTGACCGGTTGCCATCAAAGTTGCATCATCAAACAGTAATTGGCATAATTGGAATAGTTGACCATCTTGAAAGAAGTACAACGGACAGCCTCACGTCATAAATTAAAAGTTTCGTTCTGTCCCTGCCAATGGAAATACGATTTATTCATCCAATAATGTGATGTTAGAATCTTGACATGTTCGTGTACTTCAAAATCAATAAAATCTAATTTAATAACCTAAACTAAAAAAAATTGTACTGGGGCACGTAAAAATAATTTTTTTTTTTACTCCAGATATTTACTTAAGATCATTGTTGGTTTTTATTGTCTCTCTTTTTCCCTGGATAAAAGAAAAAAAGACGGGAGAATCATTCTAAATTTGCATGATCCCTTGAATATAGTTTGATTATCTCTTTCATGGGCAGGAAAATTGTTGAACTGCTTGGAGGGTACTGAACTCCAGCTTCTATCATGGCAAACGAAAATCTTGGAGTGCTAAATGCACTCGATGTGGCCAAGACACAATGGTACCATTTCACCGCCATCATCATTGCTGGCATGGGGTTCTTCACCGACGCGTATGATCTCTTTTGCATCTCCCTCGTCACGAAGCTCCTCGGCCGCATATACTACCATGTAGACGGTGCGCCGAAGCCTGGCTCGCTCCCTCCGAACGTGGCTGCCGCCGTCAATGGCGTCGCCTTCTGCGGTACTCTAGCCGGCCAGCTCTTCTTCGGCTGGCTCGGCGACAAATTAGGTCGGAAGCGTGTCTACGGTTTAACCCTCCTTCTTATGTTCATCTGCTCCGTCGCCTCCGGCTTGTCCTTTGGGCATTCGGCGAAAAGCATCATAACGACCCTATGCTTCTTCCGGTTCTGGCTTGGGTTTGGGATCGGAGGGGATTACCCACTCTCCGCCACCATCATGTCGGAGTACGCAAACAAGAAGACTCGTGGGGCATTCATCGCTGCGGTGTTCGCGATGCAAGGGTTTGGGATTTTGGGGGGTGGGATCGTCGCTTTGATTGTCTCCTCAGCATACGAGGATAAGTATAACGCCCCGGCGTACAAAGACGATCCAGTGGGCTCGACCGTTCCTCAAGCTGATTACGTGTGGCGTATCATTCTGATGCTCGGTTCAGTTCCGGCGGCCCTCACTTACTATTATAGAATGAAAATGCCTGAAACTGCTCGTTACACCGCCCTCGTCGCAAGAAACGCAAAGCAGGCAGCTGCAGACATGTCTAAGGTAGGAACATAGATGAGTTCTCTCTCTGGCCATATAACAAATCAACAGTTTGTTGGAGAATTATAAGTTCGTTAACCTAGAATATAATCCAATACTGTTATGATGGGCTTCACAGAACTCCTTTTTAAGTTTGTTTTCCCTTTTGAGTGACTTGAGATATTTGAGGTTTTTCCATCAAATTATTTGGCCTTGCATTCTTGTCATCAATTTTTCTTGATTGATTGGCTATTTCATGTAATTTCTCTGATATATAGTGAAACCATCAACAGGTGTTGCAAGTGGATCTTGAATCTGAACAACAGAAGGTGGAGAAATTTGCCCAAGATCCCCGCAACAACTACGGCCTTTTCACGAGGGAATTCGCCCGCCGCCATGGCCTCCACCTCATCGGGACAACCACCACGTGGTTCTTGCTCGACATCGCTTTCTATAGCCAAAACCTCTTCCAAAAGGACATTTTCAGCGCGATCGAATGGATCCCAGCGGCGGAGAAAATGAACGCCATTGAGGAGGTATTCAAAATTGCTAGGGCACAAACCATCATCGCTCTTTGCAGTACCGTACCCGGGTATTGGTTCACCGTTGCGACGATTGATCACCTCGGAAGATTCTTCATCCAAATGATGGGTTTTGGCATGATGTCGATCTTCATGTTCGCCATCGCCATCCCATACAATCACTGGAAAGAGCATTCGAAGATAGGATTCGTCGTGATGTACTCATTTACCTTCTTCTTCGCCAACTTCGGGCCAAACGCAACAACATTCATCGTTCCTGCTGAGATCTTCCCAGCACGGCTGAGGTCCACATGCCACGGGATATCAGCGGCTGCAGGGAAAGCTGGAGCCATTGTCGGGGCTTTTGGGTTCTTGTATGCGGCGCAGGACCCAAAAAAACCTGACGCAGGTTATAAAGGGGGCATCGGCGTGAAGAATGCATTGTTTGTGCTCGGGGGGATTAATATTGCGGGAATGCTGTTCACTTTGCTCGTGCCGGAGCCGAAGGGCAGGTCCCTGGAAGAACTTGGAGGAGAGAACATGGATGAGACTCAGACGGGTGAAGGTAGGGAGATGCAGCCTCCTTCATTGGGACCATTTGGTGGTTAGAGAAGTCAACCCGCCAAAAAAAAAAAAAAAATTGGTGTTAGGAGGAGAATTTTGTTGTCTGTCCTTGAATTTACTTTGTTTTGCTTTCATATTGGTGTAGATAAAATTCCCTCCGCATTGATTTGTCCTTGCGTGGCATGTTTTGACTTCGTTTCATCGGCCGGTGTATGTAATTCTTACACGCTTTGCCGATGCTTGTTCTAATAATATTGATCAAAACGTGCATATTTGTTAAAGTCCGCTATAATAATGAAATTATCAATTTGCCATTTTTTCCTATATTATTTGTGCCTAGCTACATTATTATTAATTATTTTTTACTCGGAAATTTATTTATAGTCCATTGCTTTGTTGATTTGCTTTCATAATATTGATCAAGTCGGCTACTCTAATCAAATAATCAACTCAACTCTTTTCCCTATCTTATTCGTGCCCAGCTACGTTATGAATAATATGCCCACCGATGCCCACCGATGATCTCTCTCTCTCTCTCTCTCTCTCTCTCTCTCTCTCTCTCTCTCTCTCCCTCCATGGCAAAGCTTGACGCTGTGACGAGCTCCTACCAAATTTGGCGCCTCTAGATTTGGACGCCCGACCCCCATGACTGTCGAGCCTCTACATCTAGAGACGCCACTGAGCTCAAAGGCAATACCTTAGTAGCCACGGAGGAGCCGCCAAGCTTAACGACAACAGGATGGAGAGAGAGAGAGCTTAGAAAAAAATATGGTCGATCATGGATTGTGCGTGGGAAAAGGGCAAAAAAAAAATCCTACATATGTTGCATTGATTCTAATTCAATCATAAATTTTTCAATTATGTCAATCTAATCCTAATTCTTTTCATATTAATATCAATTCAGTCCATTCGGCCAATTTAAGATAAAAATTGTTGATGTGGACATTTTTCATCTTATTTGAAACGACTAGTGTTGAGGTTGACATTTTTAAATAACATTTTATAATTTTTTGTTATTTTCTTTTGCTTTTCTTTCTTTATTTTTTTCTTCACTTTGCCCGTTGAGGGCTAGCAAGCCCTCATCGGCCACTGGTGAGCACTGCAAAGGCCCTAGGAGAGGCCCTTTGTGGCCTCACTAGCTATAGGTAAAGCAACCCTCCCGGAATTGGGTGAGGGCCACCTTGCCTGTGGGCCTTTGCCCACCAAAGTGAAGGAAAAAGAATAGAAAAGGAAAGAAAAAAATTATAAAAAATCAAAATATTAATAAAATACTATTTAGAAAAAGTCTATGTCAATGTACGTCAACGCCAACCGTGGTACATCCACATAAGACGGCTAGCATCACATCAGCAATTTGTAATCTAAATTGATTGGATTGATTGAATTGGTACCAATGTAAAAATGTTTAAGTATAAATTGATCCACTTGAAAGGTTTATAATTAAATTAATATCAATGCGATAGATTTATGACTTTTTCGATACTTTTCCTGATTGTTTCCTTAGGTAGTTGTAATATCAATTATGAAAATTTTCAAAGATCACACCTACCTTGTGCACGACTGTACACATAAAATATTTTTCGATAGGCCTATTCATGCAAAGTGTACAAGATATGACATAATTACATCTGTTGTAATTAGTCCAATTTCTGTATGGATATCACAATTAGGGGGAAGATATTGAAGGGAACTAGTATTTATTTATTTGCCCAGTATGGGAAAAGTTTCTTTGACATCCATATAGTGATTGAACCTAAGCAGTTCCTTAAGAGACTTAAGGGAAAGAAACAGGTAGGAGAATTGCCATGGGATGGGAGACTCGACAATGTCACTCCCGTGTTCTCTTACTTAGGAAGATAAATATAAAGTGGGAATTAGGGGGCCTTTAGTGGTGAAAGTAGACACGACGTTAAGATTTGGTCTCGAATACTACCGAGTAGATTGATATAGTAACCTTTCACGCCTAGCGTGAGAAGATGGAGGTGTAAACCCTCCTATTAAGTTGGCCTATACTTCACATAGTTGTTTGTAACCGATTTGTCAACCTAGTACCCCTAGTTGGGAAAAGTTTCTTCGACATCCATATAGTGATCATTCAAAAAGTTAAGAGACTAAGTTGTATGTAGATCAGACTATTTATTTTTGAATTTCTATTGTGGTTCTTTTTGTAATTTAGGTAAGCAAGATGGAGAGAGAGAGAGAGAGAGAGAGAGAGAGAGAGCTTTTAAGTGGTGTTTTCAATAACCTAAACAAAACCCAAAATACGAGATAAAGATATCACAAGTATCATAAAATTCATATAACGCTCACATAAGTATTATTAACTTTTTTTTATCACTTAAGTACCTTAATTTGTTAACAACATTAACTCGAGTGCCATAACTTTTAATTGATCACTTAACCACAATTTTTTTTAAAAATGTTCCTTTAAGTGTAGGAAATTCAACTTGACACAGCACTTGTACTGAACATTTTAAAAAATTATTGACATTCAAGTGATTGAAAAAAATCAAATGAACACCATATATAAATAGCGACACTCAAATTATCGAAAAAAAAAAGTTATGGCACTTAAGTGAGTATTTACAAAAATGGCACTTGTGGTAAAAGTTTTAAAAAGTGATCCATAGAAAAGTTATATGACATTCAAGTGATTGAGAAAAAAAAAAGTGATGGCATTTGAGTGAACACCATACATAAGTTATGACACTCAAATTATCACATAAAAAAGTTATTACAATTAAATAAGAGCCGTATAAAAGTTGTTGCATTGATAATGTCCTTATCCCCCGAAATACTTCTTACGTCAAGAGGAAGTCTAAATTGGCAAGGTTTACCTCTGTCAACAGGCAGCTAGGTAAGCTTGCTTTATCATCAAGGAAAAGTCGAGATTGATTCTATCATAAGACAGATGCGAGTGGCTATAAATCACTAAGCTATATACTTCATGGCTGGACCATTGCTTCTCCCCTAAAAACATCACCTACAATCACCATCTCATCCTTCAATAAAATTCCAAGAGCCCATCTAACTTTATGCTGAATAAACCAATGAGTTATGGACAAATTTGTGTGCTTTCGTTTCACCCCTAAAAACATCACCTACAATCACCATCTCATCCTACGATAAATACCAAGATTCCATCTAACTTTAAGCTGAATAAACCACTGAGTTATAGACAAATTTGTGTGCTTTCATTTCGCCCCTAGAAACATCACCAACAATCACTGTCTCAACCTTCAATAAATTTCCAAGATTCCATCTTACTTTAAGCTGAATAAATCAATGAGTTATAGACAAATTTGTGTGCTTTCTCAGCTTTATAAGTGGATCCAACTCTCTCTCTCTCTCTCTCTCTCTCTCTCTCAAACATGGTAATGGAATTTTAGCGGCCATGATCGTGTAGGGTGATTTCTCGTATCTTCAAATATTTGTTCTTTTATGCAATTTTCTTCGATGGACCAAGCTTGTGTCCGAGCATGTGCGAGCTTGCATTGGCTTATTTCATGATGCATACATTTTGATAGTGTCTATATATATGCCCGTTCTCTCAGCTTCAAAGTTTCTGCATGAGGTCAACGAAACTCTTTTTTCGTGCTTCTAGATTGGGGACGATAGTTTCTTGTGGTTTGTAACTTATCTTGCTTCTAGTTGACTCGTTAAGGAAATGAGACGTTTTTTTGGTTATGATGAAAGAATTCTTAGTTGAATATGTGGACAATTCAAATAAACACACGTTGAGTTTTTTGAAATGTGAAATTATGGACTCTGATGTGAAATTTTGAGGCGATTTTACCTTCAAATCATTAGCTCAGTTTGCCATCGTCACGCAAATGTTTACCTCTAAAAGTAGTGCTCAAGTGGCACACCGAAAACCAACAAAAGACAGAATCGTACAGATTTCTGAAGCAAGCGACCATGATAGGAGAAGAGAAGCTTGAAGATGTACAGTGAAAGAAGTCCATCTAAGGGATTGTTTTAGGCCGCTGGTGGAGTTGGAAATATTCCATCCATGGGAAGTCAGACGAGGACGGTAAAGTTCGTGGAATTCTTTGCCCAAAAAGCGATCAGAATATCAACATTTTGAGCTGAAACGAAGAGGTAGGGCATGGTTGAACAGGCGACCTGACATGAATTTCAGAAGGGGAAAAGAGAATAGCGTTACGAATTTCCAATGCGAATGTCGTTTCCAATTACGTGATGAGACGATTTACTACGGAAAACTTAAAATTGCCAATAATTCAACTTATAAGAACCACTTATTCCAACGCCGAATTAAAGTTTGCCCTATCGCTTATTTTAGTAAACTCTAGTAAGAACTCTTAAAACGGCGTTAATATCTATATTTTAACATTTTATTTCTTAGTAACTTACAAGTTTGTATAAAAGCTTACAAATTTTCACAGTAATCTAATATAAAATCATCTTTAGAATTTAAGCAATATACTTGATATTCTTACCATATGAGATTATCCTAATTTTTCACTATCTACGGCTTTTTTTTACAAAAACTAGTATTTTTTGTTATAACCTAGTCCAACAAGTCATAAATACTTAAATAATATACTTTTTACTATCCTGCAATGTTCTACTAAGGATTACGACATTTCTTTGTTACCTAGAGCAACACATCATAAATATTTAAATATCCATGCTCTTTATCCATGGCGTTTTCTAAAGGTTTACAACATTTTTTCGTAACAGAGTCAAAGTGTCGTGAATTTATTTAATATTCCAATTTTTAACATTGATGATGTTTCACGAAGGCTTATGATGTTTATCATGACTCAATACAGAACATCCAATATATTTTAATAATGTAATTTTTATAACTTAATGATATTCTACTGAGGCTTAAGATGTTTTGTCACCTGGTGCAAAACATCGTAGATGTATACGTATCATAATTTTGGATAACTAATAACGTTTCTAAAGGCTTATGATGTTGCGTCGTAACATAATTCAAAATATCATAAATCGAAGTTCTGTTGTTACTAAATGCAAAACGTCATTTAAATAGGCTAATTTCTGATTATTTACGAGTTATTCCAAGTGCTTGTGATGCTTCACTGTAACTCCAATCCTTTAATATTTTATGACGTAATTTTCAACATTTTACGATATTTTACAGAATCTTACAACGTTTCCTCGTATGCAAATCATTCTGAATATTTAAAAGTCCTATTTATTTATTTTTATAATTCATGACGTTTTCCAAAAGACTTGCAACGCTTAGTTGTCAAGTCTTTCCAAACATTATAAATACTATAATATTTCGTTGCCACCTATTAAAAACACTGCAAATACTTAAATCTGCTAATTTTTTTAATATCATTTATGACGTTTTTCAAAGGTTTACAACATTTCGTTGTGACACAATTTGGACGTCATAAATATTCTACTATTTAAATCTTTGATATTTATGACATTAAGGCTTATGAGATTTTCACTCAAATGCAAAACATACTATATATTCAAATAATCCTAAATGCCATTTAATATATTATGATGTTTTAATAAGGCTTATTATGTTTTGCCCAAAGCTAATGTACAAAGTCCAAACTATTCAAATAATGTAATTTTAAATATTTGATGACATTCTATAAAGACTTACAACATTTCCTTGTAACCTACTAGAGAAGATTGTCAATAATTAGGTATGCCAATTATCCAAATTTTACGACACACTTTTCTGGGACTTAAGAGATTCCCAAATAATGTAGTTTAAAATGTCAAAATTATTTTGAATTTTTTGGTTTTTCACATTTTACAATGTTATTCAAAGACTAACGACTTTTCACTATAATCAACCGGCAAAATGTCATTAATCTTTAAATACATAAATTTCTTATACTTTACAAAGTTCTATGAAAATTACAACATCAACTCTAAAGACATTGTAAGATGTCATAAATATATAACTTTTGTCTTTTCTTATAATGTCATATGTCGCGACCTTCCCGAAGGTGAACCACCATGGGAAGACTAATGGATTACTAAGTCCAAAGACTTAGTGCGGACTCTCCCAAGCCCTACCAACCGCAACTTGGTACTCAAAGTTTGACCTATTTAAACATGTAATTTTATTTAATTAGGAGCAGCCACTAATCAATTAGAGTTGATTAGAAACCCAAGTAAAGTATGGGAGAATACTTTACTTCTGCGAACTAGAGATTCAATAGGTTCAGGGACATGATTACGCTAAGTTAAACTAGCGCCCTTTCGGTACCCTTTCTCTTTAAGTTTCAAAAATATTTTTTTTGCAAACAATCTTGGTTAATTTTAACCTAAGCCACTAACATGGAAATGAGTGGCCATGCAACTCACAATCAATAACATTCAGTAAAATCCAAAAGGGCGAATATAAAAATCATGATCAACCTTAAAACAAAATAAGCTATAACTAAAATGCATGACCTAAACATAAATTCTAAAGGAGATGACATCTACTTTTTTTGGACTTTTCTAAAATTAATTATATAAACAACTCTAGTCTAGATTTAATATGCATGATTCTTACTCTAACGACATATGACGTGCAATTCAAATGGCCTAACTCTAATGACATATGTTAATTGAAAACTATTGTAACATGTGTGCAATCTATCTAAATATGCATGTGCTACATGATGTGGGATGAATGATGTATTTTGCTATATGCATATGCATGATGTTTTATTTTTTATTTAAAAAAAAACTATTTAACTAATGAAATTTCCTAAGCTTCTACATCATATGCAATGTAAAGCATAAGACTAATCTGACATAAAATGCATTAATCTACCCTATTATGCGACAGATTTTTTTTATGCATTTTTCGTAATCTTACTAAAAAAATCAACACATATAATGCAACTGATCATGTAAAGCACACAATTTAGCCCCGACCCAAGATAGAAAATCAAAACAATCAAAAACCCGATCCGACATCTCGCAGCTCAATATTTTTGATTGTTGAGATTTTTTAACACGACACAACGACCTTACTTAATTGGAATTCAATCAAGCATGCAATACTTTAAACAAGAAAACAAAATATTCAAGAATTAATTTAGATAGGAACTTTACCTACCTTGTCTCTTGGGAAGAGACCTCCTTTTGTGAGCCGACCTTCAAGACCTGCAGCAAAAAGAAACGCTTTTTCTCCTCTCTCTCTCTCTCTATTGCGTTGCCGCTCCTTTTCTCTCAATTGTGGCTGTATTTTTGTGTGTGTGTCTTTTCAGTGTTTGTGGCCCCCTTTTTATAGGTGAGAGGACTATGTTATTTAAGGAAAGATGATAAATCTGCACGTTGTCTATTTAGCTCTTGTATCCCACGTGTAATATTTTTCAATATTTCATCCGACGCTTTCCTTGAATATTGAAAGAATAATGAGAATATTCTTAGGAACATTCTTATATTCCCGGGAATATTCTCATATTCCAACTCGTCACCCCTTAACGGGAATATTTCATTTGACACTTTCCTTGAATATTGAAAGAATAATGCGAATATTCTCGGGAACATTCTCATATTCCCGGGAATATTCTCATATTCCAACTCATCACCCTTAACGGGCTTGGCCAAATTCTCTTTCACCGCGGGCTTAGTCCAATTTGTTAAATTAAAGCTTAGAACCATCAATTGAAGCCCATTTGCCACATGTCCAATGCGAATGCAATAATAAATGCTCCTAAAATTATATGCTATGCAATTTAATCATAATATTTTTTGTTTAGGGATTAATCCCTAAATTTTTGTGCATTAAATTACGAATGATTAATCAAAATTTAGGTGTCAACATCATACATGCTCATCCCTAGTGGATACTAGCCATTTTGCTTTACCCCTTGTCAATAAAACGAAGTTGCTTTTTGGAAGGAGCATGTCTCTATTGTGGGATTTTGTATCACCATTGTCAATTATTTTAAAATTTTAAATTATTAAATAAATTTGTGTGGTTTATTATTTAATTATTATAATACTCCCTCTCACGTTTAGTCTGGATTTTACTTAATACTAAGTATGAAAATTTAATTGAAAAAGCAAATGGGACATGAAAAAAATTCAATTTAAGATCTCTAAACTTTAATATCATGTGAGATTTTATAAGATCATTATCAACAGTTTCAAAAGTTTAAGCTATTAGTATAAAGGCATATAATTTGTTATTTAATTATTTTAATACTTATGAAAGCGAATACGCAGTGTACCTAATGAGCGGCCGATGATGGACGACACGACAGGCGTGGGAATATTGGCAAAGAAAAGCTTAAGCGCATAAGAATAATGGAGAGCGCCAGGGCTACGGAAGCAAAACCCTCACATGGCCGCAAGTCCAAATGCTGATGATGTCGGGATCCTTTTCTGATCAAACTCAGAAATGATGGATTGATGCAGGAAGTGCCCATCTGTGGGGAGGAGGGAGGTGGTCCACTCAGTGGTATTATTATTCTCTGGAGATCACTTCGTTTATGAATTTGTGTGAAGAGTGGATGTAGCACGGAACTAGTGACCACGACGCCTCTTGGCTAAGTCCATCAAAAGGTGAAGTTCACTGAAAAGTGAAGTTGTTCGGTGCATCACGTTGCTCCACTTCAAGCTCATTTGAACAGTTGTAACCATGAACTCGAACTGAAAGAGTCCATTCATATATAAAATAAAATTATTTACTGATTTTTTTGCATTTAAATGACGGAGAATTAATTGATCTATGTATGGACAACATTTTTCATGAATTGAAAATAACAAATTTAGATTGAAGGGAAAACGACTTTTCCTATTGACAAAAGGAAATCACTTTCTTACTTGATGGTTTAGGAAAGTGTTTTTATTATTGTCAGAAGCAAAAGTGGTTTTCTCCAAATTTAAATTTGTTATTTTTAGTCTATGTAAAAATTTCAATAAATCGATTAATTTTCTATCATCCAAATGTCAAAAGGTCGGAAAACAATTTTCCTTAAATAATTTTCCTTATTTGGGGAAAATTTCATGATAAAGGAAGATATTATATGGAAAATTATTTTCCAACAAATTGTTTTCTTCTTTTAGGTTAGGGAATTCATTTTCCTAACTCTAAACATGCATATATTCTTTAGCAGTAAATATTTTTCTGTTGACTGTTTATTTTCAATACACCAAACACACGATAACCCAGAAAACTATTTTGCAGAAAATTCTATAACATACCCAAATGGACCACATTGGATTGAACTTGAGTATAATTAATCAAGTTGCTGTTTTCATTTGATTCATTTAAGATAATTTTTCTTGGTAATACAAGGTCTATGGTGTGGACTACCGATTTTTCTTTTTTTTTCAATATCTATAGAACTATGTTTCGAGTATGAACTCGATACCCCATCCAGATGGATATGAGTGGGAAATTGAATGTGAAGTCATAGTCTGCATAAGACTTTTCTGGCTCAATTCGGTTAATGACAAAACACTTGATTTGAGTAGGAGTAGAACACACAACAAGGTTTCGTGCTTGAAGTCCTTTTGCGTGGTGATTCATGCTACAAACATCGAATTGAGATAGTCTTTTCTGGTGAAAGCGTGAATGTTGCAAAGCGCGGGTTAATTTCCCGTTCTTATCTAGCATTTACGCAAAGCGAAATATCGAGATTGCCTATAATTTAGAGTTGTGAAATACATGAATGATTGATTCTTTATGAGCAGCTCTCTTCATGACGTAGTTATTGATAGCAGATCGAATCACACAAATTCATGATGTTTTTTTATTGTTGATACTTTAACCGATGCTATAATAATGATTTCGTCCTCTCCCACGAGATACAAGGGATGGGAAAATCAATTGATCAAGAGGAATTAGATGCCGGATGTTGACTTCCACCGATCTTATCCACAGGCGCTCTTTCCGTTTAATGAAGAACGATTCAAGAGACCCACGAAAGGGGAAAATGGACGAGAACTCGGCAACTCGAAGACGTCGTAATGCCCCTTTTCCCCAACAAAACCACACGACTTTCTCGCGTGACAAAGTTGACCCGACGACTCCATTATCGTCGAGAAATGTTGAGAATTTGAATGATCGATGGGTAAAGGCGTTGAACTCTCACTGCATATATCCCAAAAGAAAAAAAGAAAAAAAAACACGTGTGTCGACTTTCACTTTGATTCTCTTATCATAATTCACGAGCACAGTTGGAAGAGTTCGTATTCATTTGCCTATCCGATTACGAACACGCTTTCATCAGATTACAACTAAATCTTTCCCATAGTTTTGATCGTGGTTGGGCTCGATCTCATTTAGCTACCATTTGTTACCGAGATGAAACGAACTCATAAAATCACCAAAGTTCAATTCTTTGATTGGCGATGATTATTGAATGAGTTTGATTCATCACTTAAAAGTGGGAACATATCAATTTGATTTACCTTGTCCAGTTGAAAACTTATAATACTTATTCAATACTTAAACGTTTCAGTGCTTGATTTTCAGTTTATTAAATGGACCCTACGTTTTACTCGTTACATTCCAATTTCAAAATCAATTCGCATGAATGAGTGTTTATTCATCATAATAAAAATGTCATCTCAAGATGCATTCAACTTATCGCAACCTAACAAATTTCATACTTTATGTAATCAATTAGTTGGATAATTGAAATATATTCTAGCAAATATTCTAATACATGCTGTATAATAAAATACATAAGTCATGGTAAATAAGATCCATAAATAATGACTAGAGATAATACCCAAACACTCATTGACTTTTTGCCCAATATTCAATGTCGTTTCAAAACTTTTAATTTATTTAATATGGTTCATGAATTTTTAGTAAATATCTAGTTTAGTCCCTATCCATTAATTCAAGTTTAGACACAACATTACACATTTTTATATAGTCTGAAAATTAAATTGAACTTGTACCAAAACTTCAGAATTTACATTACATAAATTAAAAGTTTAGAGACGATATTGCGTATCGGGCTAAAATTCAAAGAGCATTTTGAACAAACTAAAGTTCATGGACAATATGAATCAAAATTTAGAAATCATATACCTTATCTGTCCCGATAACTTCCCCAATCACTAAATGATATCTAGTCAGGGTAGTGCATGTTAGTGTTGGGTTTCCACAAGTAAAAAGTTTTCTCGATAATGAAGTCCCACCTTTGTTGAAGCACAGTGAGGTTGCATTTAGCTGACTTTTTCCTTTTTCTCCCACCGAAGGGAAAGAACAAAGAAACTGACTGATACCTAATAATTTCTTAGGTGCCTTTGTCGTGGAGAGTCCAGTCCTGAAATTCAGTAAATTTGGCGTGCAATCCGAGATCAAGGGTAACTGTCATGCACAAGAAGGTCTACTACTGTCCATCTTCTTCGAAATTTGGTCTGCTCCAATGTCGTCATGCATGGACAAACAAGATTAAGATTTCAAAGAAAGATAACTTAAAAATCAAAGATTAATGAACAAAAGATGTCGAGCCAAGTGCCCCTTCATTCATATATAATAAAAAGGGTAGGTAATTAGCACGTCAAGCACGGTACCCAAACATGTATAATTTCAAAACTTCCAAATAATTAACAATTTACTGAGTTGTTAATGCATGTGGATGAGTCACCCTTCTAACTTGTGCAGCCAAAAAGACCATGAGTCCTTTCCAAGCTATAAAACCTAAAAGTTTAATCAAAATGCATTTATATGATCATCGCTATCATGCAGGCTAAATTGATAGATAGCTCAATAAATGTGTAGAGATGCACTTGTTCTTGGTCCATGAGCATACCTATGACGTTGGTTTTCACCGTCTTTGGAGCCAAGATTATTCTTGTCTAATCAAATTATAGGTGCACAGACGCAAATGATGTGATATTCCTTCTGAAGTTGAAATGAGCGAGAGAGTTAGGCCACGGTCGGAAGTGGATATTTGAGGCCCCTAAAGGGAGAAACCTAACCCAAGGTCTAGACAATCTTTCCCACTTGTGCTCACATACGCCCCTGTTTCCACACGCACTCTCTCTCTTTCCATCTTTCTTGACCCGTTGTAGACTTGAGTGCATCGTTCGACATCCTTCCTAAGCTGACCAAATTGTCGACCGGACAATAATCCCACAATAGTACATCTCCACGCGTCGCACAAGCCCTCTCGGGTAGGTCGGGACCAATGCCTAAGATCGTCCAGCAAAGGCCACGACCACCCACTCGGGCAATATACTTTTCTCTGTTAAACATACATCCTCTTTTAAGATTTTCAGCTAAATCGTAAGTGACAATGGAAACCGGTTGAAAAATTATGCTAGAAAAGAGACGGACGAGGAAAAAATAGCCTTTTATATAGATATGAAAATGAGAAAAGAATGTAATTAGAATTTAAAAGGAGCATTCTACATTACAAAGGGAATACGTAGAAATTTAAGCTTTTAGAAATAGAATAATTTTTATTGTGGTGGGATGGAGGTCCTGCCTAGGCCGGGGATTTGGGTCCACGACAGTTACCTCGATCCACACACTTGCAAGTTGTGAGAAAATTAGAGCCATGCCCGCTCCTTTGTGCGCGGGCTTGGAAGACCTTATGGGATGCCCTCGATTCATAATTAAGTCTAGTTACCATCACATTGTTCAACAAAGGGGACAAGGTATAGTTTCAATAATGGCACTTTAACTTTGCTTGCATTGAGTCAAACTCAATAATAGAGAAGATGACAAGGCTTGTTTTTTTTTTTTTTTTTTTGTTAGAGACAGGGCTTGTTTCACGAGAACAAGATTTGACTTTGTTTGTAACAAGAGTACAACATAGTTCAGCAGCCTATAATTTGCATTAAACTTGATCAATGGACACATTTGGGTAGACCGCTCCTAGTGCAAAGCCCTAAAACTCAGGCCCTTTCCAAGAGTAAAAAAGAAGGGATAATACCATTGAAAACCCTGGATAATGTTTATTGTGATTCCAAAAGCCCAAACTTTTTTTTTCATGTCGCAAAAAATAGCAAACTTATATTAGTATGATAAACGTATCTTCCATCACAATCTCATCCAAGACGACTATTAAGAATAATATGTGAACAATGCTACACAAATAAAGATAACATGAATCCAATATGACTTTAGTGAAGCCAAAGCTATGTTGATTCTGGAGGGAAAAAACTCTGGCCAGAGCAAAGAAAAAATTCTTTAGATCCAAATAAACACCAATTGCTTACCATTGGTTCATGTAGGATTTCTAACGGCTATCTTGATGAAACCATAACTAGTGTTATATTGTCATGGTGATATAGATTTTGGATTTTGATGGCATAGAAAAAGTTTGGAATCGTAGGTAGGATTTTAGATTTTCGATGGTTTTTTTCTCTAAAAAGAATGTATTTAATCGGGTCTAGACAAATCCATGCCAACCAAAGTGGATGGGTCGGGTAATGAGAAAGGAAGTGCCACTGGTTTCACCCCTCTGGCAAATCAGAGCCTCGGCCCTTCCGTCGGGGTTGACTAAACCGATGAGCCAAAAGTTGAGCCAAAACTTTCTATGTGGAATTTTAGTAAAAGTTGTCATCGGCAGCAGGTGAAAAGCGTCAACGGGATAGGAGAAAATGCTGGGCTATAAAGCTCTTGGAAACTTTTTCCAAAAGTAAAAAAATCAGAAAGGTACAAAAAGTATAGTACAAAATCAAAATCATCTCCAAACTCTGGAGGTCTCCCTCGTCGCGGCCCTTAAATACCGAACCGCCTTCCCACTTCCCTCCACTGCAATTTGCCACCCCCTCTCTCTCTCTCTCTCTCTCTCTCTCTCTCTCTCTCAGACTTTGTGCGGCGTCATCAATCCTTCGGGTAACGTTTCCTGTTCTTGTTTTTCCAACTTGTGGCGCCGCCTCTCCTCTCTCTCGTTTTGCACTGCATTAAATGTTGCATTGGACTTCGTACTCTCTCGCCCTTTTATCTAGTCCCTGATCACTTTCCTCGAAAAAAGTCAAGCTCAAACAGAGGAGGAGGAGGAGGAAGAAGGAGAGGAAACGCTGAGAGCTGCTCTTTCTTGTCCTGGCTGATCAAAACCAGGTACTGCTCCCGTCGACACTTCTTTTGTTCTTTCTTTTGGAAGGGGTGCGTTCTGTTTCTTGAAGTGGTTGTTCTTGACTTTGCGCTTTCCGTAATCTGCATTTTCCCATCCTTTTGGTTCTCTTTTTTTGACTCGTGCGCCTCTGTTTTGCTTTCCTCGTCTCTGCAAAGATTACGAGAACAAACTGCTTTTCGATGAGGTGCTGTTTTCAAGCTTTTCAAGTTTTCTGATAAAGTTTATAGCATTGAGTCATGTCTTTGTCATTCCATGTGCGATCATCTTTACATGTAGTCTTTAAAATGAAGAGTGGGAGATCAATATGCCTCAAGAAAATATATGGTTCTTTGCTAGGATCATATACAGCTGTTACTTTTATCATTCTGAAAATTATATTCGAGATGATGGAGAAGAGCACGATTCATATTATCATGAACTCATCATGTTTTTCAAGACATGGTGTCACTTTATTGACTTGACTGGACCAGTCGCCATCCACTGATCTTCCATCTTTAAGACTCAACCTAGTTTTCTGGAAATTTATACGTCTCTGAGAGAAATTCAGAATAGGGTGTTCATGTAATGGTCTGCTTATTCTTTTCCTTAATATTCTCTGTTGATTTCATCATCGCAAGTGACATCTTACTTTTGGCTCTCTTAGTTGAACAGATTTTCATGTGAATTTACTAAATTTCAAGGTTGATTGTAACAGCTACAAGGGAATTTGAGGAAGCGCTGATCAATGGCTAAGGAACAGCTGCAGGTGCTCAATGCCCTTGATGCAGCCAAAACGCAATGGTACCACTTCACTGCGATCGTAATTGCTGGCATGGGCTTCTTCACAGACGCGTACGACCTATTCTGCATCTCCCTCGTGACGAAGCTCCTCGGCCGCCTGTACTACACTGAGCCAGGCTCGCCCACCCCGGGGACTCTGCCTTCCAATGTGGCGTCGGCGGTCAACGGGGTCGCCTTCTGCGGGACCCTTGCAGGCCAGATCTTCTTCGGGTGGTTGGGCGACAAGATGGGCCGCAAGCGGGTCTACGGCATGACCCTCATGCTCATGGTCCTCTGTTCCGTCGCCTCGGGGCTCTCCTTCGGTAAGGAAGCAAACGGGGTGATGGCAACCCTTTGCTTCTTCAGGTTCTGGCTCGGGTTTGGAATTGGCGGGGACTACCCACTTTCCGCCACCATCATGTCCGAGTACGCGAATAAGAAGACTCGTGGTGCCTTCATAGCAGCCGTTTTCGCAATGCAGGGTTTTGGGATTTTGGCTGGCGGGATGGTGGCTATAGTCGTCTCCTCGGCCTTCAAGGCTAGATATCCCGTTCCCGCCTATGAAGTTGATCCAGGCCTCTCCACCATCCCACAAGCCGACTATGTGTGGCGGATGATTTTGATGTTCGGTGCGCTTCCGGCCGCTCTCACATATTACTGGCGGATGAAAATGCCTGAAACAGCTCGTTACACTGCTTTGGTGGCCAAGAATGCCAAGCAAGCTGCAGCTGACATGTCGAAGGTTCTCCAAGTCGATTTGGAAGCAGAGCAAGAGAAAGTCCAGCCAAAGGTGCAACGGAACGACTTCGGCTTGTTCTCGAAGCAGTTCGTCCGCCGTCACGGGCTCCACCTGCTCGGTACTACAAGCACCTGGTTCCTGTTGGACATTGCCTTCTATAGCCAGAACCTATTCCAGAAAGACGTCTTCACAGCCATCGGATGGATTCCCAAGGCAAAAACCATGAATGCCATAGAAGAGTTGTACCGGATCGGGCGTGCGCAGACCCTGATCGCTCTCTGCAGCACGGTCCCGGGGTACTGGTTCACGGTGGCGCTCATCGACAAGATCGGAAGGTTTGCAATCCAACTGATGGGCTTCTTCTTCATGACAGTATTCATGTTCGCTCTGGCCATCCCTTACCACCACTGGACCTTGCCAGACAACCGAATCGGGTTTGTGATCATGTACTCACTCACCTTCTTCTTCGCAAACTTCGGCCCCAACGCCACCACATTTGTGGTCCCTGCGGAGATCTTCCCGGCGCGGCTTAGGTCAACGTGTCATGGCATATCCGCTGCAGCCGGCAAGGCTGGGGCCATGGTGGGTGCATTCGGCTTCCTATATGCAGCGGACGGGATCGGCGTCCGGAAGACTCTGATCATACTTGGCGTGATCAACTTCCTCGGGATGGTCTTCACCTTCTTGGTGCCAGAGTCGAAGGGCCGTTCCCTCGAGGAAATCTCCGGAGAGAACGAGGAAGAAAACGCAGCTTAGTTGAGGGACTGTCCCGGCTTGAACATGATGGTTCGCCCTTCCAATTTGTGCACGGGAGGGAGGGATGGAGGGAAAAGAAGCATGGCTAAGCATTGATTGTGAGAGGGAAAAGTACAAAAAGAAGTCATAGACATATTGTATTAGTACTAGTTTAGTCATGAACTTTTCAATTAGATCAATTTAGTTCTAAACTTTTTAATATCGATATCAATTCAGTCCATCTGGCTAATTTAGGTTAGAAATTTTTGAAGCATATATTGATTATCTTATGATGTACGACCGACGCTAACATTGACATTTTTAAATACAATTTTAATAATCTTTTTGTTATTTTATTTTATTTTTCTTTCTTTTTCTTTTCCTTCATTTTGGCCAGCAAGGGCTAGCGAGCCCTCCCTAATCACTAGTGAGGGCCACTAAGGCCTTGTGTGAGGGCCTTCATGGCCTCACCGGCCAAAGTGAAGGAAAAAAGAAAGAAAGAAATACAAAAAAAGAAAATAAAAGAATTAAAAATTAAAAATGTTTAGATTAGCATTAGTCATCTCACGTGAGATGGCTGCTATCCATGTTCGCGATTTTCGGCTAAGTTGGTCAGATAAACTGAATTGGTACTAATGTGAAAATATATATGATTAAATTGGTTCAATTAAAATGTTTAGAACTAAATTTATACCAATATAATAGGTTTATAACTTTTTTGGTACTTTTGCCAATCATGCACATTAGGTAGTTATAGTAGTCAAATATGAATATTTTCAAAGGTCACACCTAGCTTGGGCACTTTATATTCTCCGGGGACTGTACACATAAAATATAGTAGGCATATTTATGCAAAGTGCATGAGATATGACCTAATTATATCCCTTGTACATTAGATCCAATATCCGTATAGATATCACAATTGGGGGATAGATATTGAAGTGAAACGATATCAATTCATTTGTTCAATATGAGGAAAATTTCTTTGACTGCCATATTGCCATGCCTTGACTCTCAAACTCACAGCAATCTCAATTCACTTATGGTCCAAAACATGCGACATCTCAAGTTTTATCGCCAACTAGTTTATTTTATCTTGTCATTAAGCACATACGGAAATGATACTAACACATCAATCAAACATCAAGTAGGGAAAGCAAAAGATACAGCAGTAAAACAACAGCAACACATTTTATTTATTTGCAGAGGTTAGCCCAAGAAACAATATATGTACAAGCCCTTCTTTGGGTGATTTTTCAAAGGCCAGCACAAAAAGAGACCAGGCCGGCCAACCTACTATTACCAAAAATGAGGGGAGGGTCGGTCAAAAAGAGATTAAGCAATAAGTACCTAATCATTAGCCTCAAAAGGATCAGACTCGCCCCGATGAGGGGTCTATCCCTATGCCATCAAGGGGATTGAAGTCTAATTGGATCCCACACCTCATCACCCGACTCCTCATGCGGTGGAGGCTGACCAGTTTATTTTCTCTTGTCATTAAGTACATACGGAAACGATACTAACACACCCAGTCAAACATCAAATAGGGAAAGCAGAAAGATACAGCAGTTTAACAATATCAGCACATTTTATTTATTTGCAGAGGTTAGCTCGAGGAACAATACATGTACAAGCCCTTCTTTGGGCAATGTTTCAAAGGCCAACACAAAAAGGAATTAGGCCTAACTAACCTACTATTACCAAAAATGAGGGGAGGGTTAGTCAAAAAGAGATTAGGTGACAGGTACCTAATCATTAGCCTCAAAATGGTCAAACTCGCCTCGACAAGGGGTCTTTCACTATGCCATAAGAGGGATCGAGGTCCAATCAGATCCCACACCTCATCACCCTACTCCTCATGTGGTGGAGGCCCGTCATAGTCTTTCATCAAGGGACTATACATCATATCTTCTTGCTTGACGTACCATGCCTTGAAGACATGTGGCACGTAATAGTCCCTCTCCCCCTCATCTGCCCATATCGTCGTCACGTGTTGCTCATAAACAAAATTGCGACTTAGGATGAGTTGCATGGTGACAAAGGTGCTCATGTCCATAGAGACACCGAACCTTGCCGGCTATAGCGTCATACTAGGGCCTTGAAAATGTTAACTAGAATGAGATAAGATAAACTCAGTAAATTAAAGTCCTAAGCCTCAATTAGGAACTATGCTCACCTCAAGTATAACCTAACTAGGCAACCTAATAGCGATGACAAATTAATTACAAAGTGACCCCTGCTTTGCCTTATCTATAAACATGCAAAAAACTCAGCCATTAAATACAATCACTGGTAATCTCACTTTACCTTGGCACACATACCCTGCAAATACAATATAATTCAAGCCATAGCAACTTCAATAAGCATTTCACATAATCAGAATACTCATCAAACTTTCTCATGCATTAACATCCACATGTATTCCTATTATTACGATCCATTGAGCCATTGCACAACCTATGGTTGGCGGTCTACCGATTCAAAAACCAAGCATTGTCCTCCCTTGGGCATGGCTATGTCATGGGCTTTCCCTCAAATGGCATTCTCAAAGAAGCATTGGTTTGGTCTTTACCATAACTCAGCATCTAACCACTACCAAGCAACCAACCGAAATCAGACAACCTCAATGGCCACAACATAACCCCAAAGGTTGGCGGTTTTCCAAGCGCCAAATATCCTCTTTATGTGACCATATAGCATAATTATCAACCATTTAATTTCTTTCTTTTCTCTGTCGTCAATGTAACTATGGTTTATGCTCACGCAACATGCTATTGCAATTAACACATGTATAGTGCAATGCAACGATAATTAATGGTCACATGAACACGCATAATTCAATAGTGTCAAATATAACCAACAATAAAGCAATTTGAATTGTAATCCAACAATCAGTCTCAACTGACTAACGCCCTAATATTCATATGGTACTCAATACAATAATCAACAATGACTATTCCCATAATAATTGACACTTATTGACAACTTTTCCACAATTAACGCTTCGATAATCAATCACGTGCCTTAGCCAATTATTGATAATCAACCATGTACCTCAACAAATAACCATAATCAATCACGTGCCTCAACAATCAACGATAATCAATTATTCCCTTAAATAATTGATTATCACAAAACAAGTATAGATTATGATTATATCCACGAATACTCATTTACAAAGCATATAATAATATAGTTAATCATTACAATAAATAATTAACTCCCACAAAATAATTATAAATATTAATCAATTCCATAAATAATTACCCAACCAAAGTGATTTCATTTCATAAAACCTTCCTTAATAAATCAAGGCCACTCAACATTTTAGGATACATATATCCATTTACCTTAGGAAAATAAGCACTAGTTAAATAAACATAGACATTGCTCAACTTAATCGATTATCAATAAATAATCATGATTAATTATTTCTCCCAAAAATTAATAATTATCCATAATTAATCAATAATTCGAAATTAATTAATAATATAAATAATTAACTAATTATTATAAAATAGTATAATATTTCCATAAATAAATAATTTCCGTAAAATAAAATAAATATAATTAATTATTCCCATAGATAATTATTCATAATTAACTAGTACTAGACCTTCATTAGCCAAATTAATTAACCATAAACAAGCTTAGTAATATAATATAATGCTAATTAATCATAAACCCAATTAATTATCAACTAAGCACAATCAAGTCACAATTAGCTTATCATAATATCAATTAAGCATAATCAAAGCATATAAACTATACTTTAAGCAAAACAACCCTCATTAGTCACTAGTCACACTTAAGACTAATTAAACTACTTTGAAAGCAAGATTAACCCCTAACTAATGGATTAAGAAATTAACTTACACACTTTTAAATTCTAGTGACACCTGAACGACGACAAGGACGAGGGCTACATGGGACCGGCTCGAGGACAACGACAAACAACGAACGGTAGTCAAATTCCAGCAAAACAGCATTGGCGATTGTTTCTTACAAAAACAGCAATAGCGGCATCTAGGGCTTGGACGAGCAGTCGGCAGTGACAAGCGGTGGCCGGTGAGTGGTGGTTGGACTCTGAATTGTAGTAGTTGCACAATGGACAATGGCAGCAGCTTCAACGAATAGTAACAATGACAGCAGCAAGGGTGAATAGTAGAGGCAGCGAGAATAGAGAGGGAAGTGAGGGAAAAAAGGAAGAGAAAAGAAAGAGAATGTGAGTGGTTGCAAGAGAGAGAGAGGGGGGAGAGAATGAGGTTGCAAGTTTGCCCAAGAAGCCTTGGCAACTTGCTCTACAAGCTAGAATATCAACCAAGCAATTCCAAGCAAGTAAGGACCACACAAAGCAAAGCTTTTAGAAGAGAAGGCCCATGGGCTAAAGAGAAAGAAATTGAGCCAGCTTAGGCCCTCTTTGATAGGTGCAAGGCCCATTGGGCTGCTGGTCATGGGCCGACCCACTTGCAACCTAAATTCCTTGTCCAGAATCTCCTTTTTTGACACTTTGTGTCTCACCAAAATACCCGAGAATAATTGTGGTGACATCCAATTATTTAGTCATGAAGTCTCGTGAAAAGTCGATAATCGAAATTAGATTAAAAGTCGAGGTTAAATTAATTGCGACTGTAATACAATTTAGACTATCGGGTGCCCCTTTAGGGTTTTTCTCATGTTTGACCTATAATCGATAGCTTTTTGATCCACATTTAAGCGAATTTTCAAACCAAGGGATGACCATCGGTTGTCATGTAATCCTAGGGGTTCAATTGATAATCCTAAGTACAAGGTCAAAAGGAATTGATTTAACTTTATTCATAGTTCGTATTGAAGTCATGCGGAAATCACCTATAATCCGATTTCATACTTTTGCCAAATCGATTTATTTTCGTTCGCTAATGGATTGGTAATAGGGTGGTATCGTTCCCCTCAAATCCTTATGGTCAAACAATCTTGTATCAATCCCTAATTGCACTTCTGAAAGGTCTGTTAACTCATGAATGATCAATTTAGAGTAATTGTGGCATTGATTAGTATTACCATTTTATATAATCCCATAATATAATTGAAATTCATGATGTCACACATATAGTGATCATTCAAAAAGTTAAAAGATTGACTATGTACATATTGTACTATCAATTTTTGGATTTCTAATGCAGTTATTTTTTCAATTTAGATAAGCAAGACTCACCGTGAGAGAGAGGGCTTTCAATTAGGGTTTTAATAACCTAAATAGTACCCAAAATACAAGATAAGGCCATCATAAGTCCCAAAGCATTTGTATGGCACTCATTTGTATATCATAATTTTTTTTATTACTTAAATGCTATAACTTCTAAAAAAAGTCTACTTGAGTATCATAACTTCAACCAATCACTTAAATGCTAGAAAATTTTAAACATTCAATCAAGTGTCGGAAATCAGACATGGTATAGCACTTGCATTGAACGCTTTTAAAATGTTGTGGCATTTAAGTGATTGATTGAAAAATCATATGATATTATAGTGATTGGGAAAAAAATATGACACTCAAATACACATTATACATAAGTTATGGCATTCAAATAATAAAAAAAAATTATGACATTCAAGTAAGTATCATACAAAAATTATGACACTTGCAGCGTGATTATCCCACTAAATATGAGTGTTGCACATCTCAAGTGCCAAAACTTAGCATGCACAAGTGGACACTTAATTGCTAAAAATTTAAAAATATACACTTAAATACCAAAATTGGATAAGAAAGAGAAATTTAATTGTAGGGTGAGTTTGATAACAATTTTGTTCTTGAAAATAATTTATACTCAGAAATTATTCTTTTTTTTTTATTTTATTCCATGGACAAGTTTCTGAGCATGTGAAAGTGTTTGGTAATTGCCCATCATTTCAATTGCATTCAGTACAACTCTTAATTTTTTTGTGATTTAAAATTTCTTTTAACTTTTTAATACTTTTATTATATTTTTATTTTTTAATATTTTTAAATTTTTAAATTTTATTGTATAATTTTATCTTATTTTTAATATAATTTTATTATAATTATAATTTTTATTTGTTAAATAATTTTTATATTTTTAATTATGTTATTATATTTTTAATTTAATTATATAGTTTCATCATATTTTTAAGTATAATTTACTATGTAATTTTATTATATTTTATTATATTTTTATTTGTTAAGTAAATTTTTATATTTATAATTATGTTATTATATTTCTAATTTAATTGTATATTTTTATCATTTTTAAGTATAATTTACTATGTAATTTTATTATATTTTATAATATAATTTTATGTTATAATTTTATTATATTTATGCGACGGGCTAGAGGAAGAAGAGAAAAGGAAAGAAAAAAAAAAGGAACTTGGTTTGGCATGATTCTAGAGTTGTTCTTGGTAACAAAAAAGTACATTTTTTTTTTATTTTTTGATTCTATTTCAAATCTATTCCCGTGAACAAATTTATTCACAAGAACAAAAAGGTTGTTAAATGGATTTCTATCGTTCTTTTGTTCTGGAAACAAAAGAATAAAATCATGTACTGTTTGGCACGTTAACAAACACATCATTAAGTGCCAACAGTAAGAAATTCTTGCCAAAATACTAATGTGACTTTCTACAATGACTTTTTTTTGTTGTTGATGAAGCCAACTTGTTTTGCCCCCTAAAAATTGATTTTTAATATAAATATCAATTAAATTATTTTTTTTTTAAAAGGGGAGGGGGTAGCATTCAACAAGTACCTCTATGGCCTTCTCCACTACCACCAAAATCATTGTTGGAAAGCGCCGATGACGATGGGGGCAAGGGTTGGTTGGGGTTGCCGGGCCTTGGCTAGTGGCTAGTGACCTTGGCTAACCACCTTTGAGGGCTTGAGGCCCTCTCCCAAATTTGACGACCCTACTAGTAGCGACCCTTAACTCGACTGGGTGAGGGTCAATGGTCAACAAGGGTAATGACCATTGGCTTGGAGCGTGGCAACCCCGGCTAATCCTCGGCACACCATCACCTACCCTTTTCTAGTGATTTTGGGTGACAACAACGGCCCTCACTAAATGCTACCCCCTCCTCTCTCTTTCTTTTATATATTTTTAATATAATTAATATTTATATTAAAATTTGATTTTTGGGGTAAAATGATGTCATTTTGCATATTGATTGTTGAGTAGACAACTTCAATAGACAACTTCAATGAGCCACATATACCACATTTATTCTTAAAATAAGCCACGTTAGATTTCTGGCTACCCTCATTATAATTGACACTTTAATGTCCCAATTTTCAAAAAAAGTGGAACTTAAGTGTACTCTTTGGCACTTAATACTCCGTTTGGCAATGTTTCTGTTTATTTATTTTTCTGTTATTTTGTTCCTTGGAATAGAAAAAATATAAATCCATTTGGTAATGCCAACTTATTTTTTATTCTTTGGAATAAAAAGTTGTTCCCAAGAATATATTTGGTATAGAAATGAAAAGTAGAAAAAAGTAACTTATTGTTCTTGGGAACAATTTCTAGAAATTATTTCTTGAGTCATTACTTATGATTGATTGCCGTCCACTGAACACCACCTGTCAACCTCTGATCGCCGACCGTCGACTGCTGCCGACCGTCGCCGCCGACCTCTAACCATTGGAGACCATTGACCGACGGCCGACTACCACCCTTCACTTGGTGACCCGCATCCTAGTGTCCAACAATTGATGGCTTGGCATCTGGTGACTTGTGGCTCGGCAACTTGGCGACTAGCAATAGCGGCAATGACTAGCGAACCGATGACTACCCACCGATCGCCACCCGCCACCGCCATTGAGGAAAAAAGGAGTAAATTTTTTTTTTGGTGGTACCAAACACATTTTTATTCTTTTCATATTCCAAGAATAAGAAATTTGTATAGTTACCAAATCTCTTGTTTTATTATGAAATTGTTCTAGATAATAGAAATAAAAAAAACTATTTCTCAAAAAAAATTATTTTTAGGAGTAAAAATTTTATCAAATGCACTAAGTACCGCCGGCCCCGGTCGCCGCCCGCTGCTGCCGCCGCCACCACCGGTCCCCGCTCCTCCCATTATCATCACCACTTAGAAAAGTTAAATTTTTTTGATTATCAAACGAATTTCTATTCCGAGAATAAAAAAAATTTGTCGTTATCAAACGCGTTTTTTGGCTCAGAAACTCATCTAGAAATAGAAATAGAAAATCTATTTCTGTTCCGAAATGTTCCAAAAATGTTCCAGAAATGATTTCTGGAACAGAAATGTTATCATTCGCGCCCTAAGTGTCTACTCATGCCCTCCAAATACTTCTTTTACGTATGAGAGCAAGTCTAAATTGGCAAGGGTTTCCTTTGTCAACAGGCAGCTGTGTGACTCGCTTTTTCATCGAAGAAAAGTCAAAGATAGATTCTCTCCTAAGAAAGATGCGAGTGGCTATAAATTACTAGGCTATATACTTCAATGGCTGGACCATTGTTTCGCCTCTGAAAAATCACCTCTAGTCACCATCTCATTCTTCGATAAATTTCCAAGATTCCGTCTGACTTTAAGCTGAATGAACCAAGGAGTTATGGACAAACTAGTGTGCTTTCTCAGCTTTATAAATTTCTACCTCTCTCTTTGGCAATGGAATCTCACCGGCCCATGATTGTGAAGGTTGATTTCTTGTATCTCCAAACCTTTGTTCTTTTATGAAATTTTCTTCGGATCAAGCTTGCCTCCGAGCGTGCCCGAGCATGCACTCGCTTATTTCGTGATGCATACATTTTGAAATATGCCCATTCTCTTAGCTTCGGAGTTTCTGCATGAGGTCAACGAAACTCTTTGTGCTTCTACATTGGGGACCATTGCCTCTTGTGGTTTGTAACCTACCTTTGCTTCTAGTTGACTCGTTAAGGAAAATGAGACCTTTTTTTTCTTTTGGGAATGATGAAAGATTCTTAGTTGAATATGTGGACAATCAAAATAAACGTAAATTGAGTTTTCGAAATGTGAAATCATGGACTCTAATGTGGAGAATTGAGGTGATTTATGCCTTCAAATCATTAGCTCAGTTGCCCTCGTCACGTAAAAGTTTTACCTCTAAAAGTAGTGTTCAAGTAGCATGCCAAAAACTGATAAAAGAGAGGAAAAATTATAAAAAAAAATTCCTAAACTTATTATAATTATGTTAATTTAGTCACAAACTTTTTTTTTTTTTTTTTGCCAATTCAGTCATGAACTATTTGTGTTTATGTCAATTCAATCCATTTGTCGAATTTTGATTGGAAATGGTTAATGTGGATGTTGTCTGTCTTATATGGTGCAACCAACGTTGACACAAACAAAACTTTTAATAATTTAATATTTTAAAAATTTTCTTATCTTATCTTTTTTTTATTTCTTTTTTTTTGTTTCACTGTGGCCGGTGAGAGTCACTGGAGCTTACTAACCACTGGGAAGGATACTGCAAAGCCCTTGCCCAGATTTGGGCGAGGCCATATATCTAGGGGTGTGCAAGAGAAACCGCCCAAATCGAGAATTGCCCGAACTGGACCAGCCAGTGCGGTCCGGTTTTTTGAAGTGTCCGTCTAGTGCCTAGCTTCAAGAGAGAACTTGATTGGATCAAGCTAACTACATATAACTTTTTTTAAAATTATTTCTTCAAAAAAATTAGTAAAATGTGAGAAATACTATCTCGTCCAATAGTACCATAAGTTACGGCATGATAATTCTTTAGTCATCGTTATTTCCGTCAATATCTTGAAATTTGTCACTCTTTCTCATTGTGTCCGGCTACTCTTTAATGAGAAACAAAAGTGGCCAGGTTCCATTGGATCATATTAGACCAGAATCAATAGTTAGGACCAGAACTGATGGTCGGGTTTGATACCCAATCCTAGGATCAAATGGTCTAGTCCCAATTCCCGATTCCAACCTATAACCAAATCTGACTGGACTAGAAACCAATTATCTCTAATAACTTCCTTGGGTGAGGGCAGCCTCACCATGGCCTCGCCAGCCACTAGCGAAGGCAGCTGTGGAAATCTCTCATCCTCTTCGCTGCCACTTCTTCTTGGTTTCTTCTCTCTCTTTCCGTATCAAGCTTGAAGACATACGGTGAAAGAAGTCCATCTAAGAAGATTTTTTTCAGCCGCTGGTGGAGTTGGAGATATTCCATCTATGGAAAGTCAGACGGGGACAGTGAAGTTCGTAGAATTTTTGCCCAAAAAGCGATCAGAGTATCAACATTTTGGGCTGAAATGAAGAGATGGGCCATAGTTGAATAAGCGAACTGACATGAATTTCAAAGAGGCAAAAGAGAATAGGGGTACCACTTTGCAATGCGAATGTCATTTCCAATTGCTTTATTAAGTAGATGTGAAATCTTATTAAAAGTTGAAGATGCCAATGATTCAACTTATAGAATAGGGACCACTTATTTCAACACCTAATTAAAACTTGCCGCATCACCTATTAAGTAAACTCTAGTAAGAACTCTTAAACGGTCTTAGTATCCATATCTCGATAATTTATTTATTTGCAATTTACAACTTCGTATAAAAGCTTACGAATTTTCATAGTAATCTAGTATAAAGCACCTCTAGTATTTAAACAATATACTTGCTATTATGATAATACATTACTAGGGATTATGATGTTTCACCGAGATCAACGGAAAATATTGTGTATATTTAAATATCTTAATTTTCCACTACTTACAACTTTTTACAAAGACTCGTGACATTTGATCATAACCTAGTCTGACTAGTCATAAATACTTAAATAATGTTCTTTTTATTATCCTACAATGTTTTACTATAGCAACGCGTTATAAATATTTAAATATCCATGTTCTTTATGTACTACGTTTTCTAAAGGCTTACAACTTTTTTTGCAACTTAGTTAAAGTGACGTAAATACATTAATATTCCACTTTTCAACTTTTATGATCTTTTAGAGAGGCTCAAGATGCTTATCATGACCCAGTACAAAACGTAGTAGATATTTTAATAATCTAATTTTGTTGCTTTATAATATTTTACTAAGGCTTAGTACATTTTGTTACCGAGTGCAAAACATTGTAAATGTATACAAATCCTAACTTAGGATAACTTACAATGTTTTCTAAAGGCTTACAATGTTTGATTGTAACACAATTCAAAATATCATACATGAAATTTCATTGTAACTAAGGGTGAGCATGGTTCGTGCAAGCGATTTTCACCCTAGAATTGAGAATCACCCACTAATGACTAGTTCAAAAATTGAAATCGAAAACTGCTCATTGATTCCATAGATCCACTTAGGAATCGGAAATCGGACCGCAGTCTAGTCCAATTCTCGGGTGGGTCCATGGATCAATCCCATCAAACTTCACATACTCAATGCAACATTTTCCAGCAAGTCAAGATAAAGTTAAAAACACATAATGTCTCTATTTTTAATTGCAATATCAATAAAAAGATTGAATTCATATTAAAAGTTGAGAGTTGAGACCGTAAGTCGATAGACATGGAGCTTGAGAGTCGGGACCATAGAGTGAGAGATAGAGATGACTCTGGCAAGGTAAAAGTGAGACGAGATAAGCACTCAATTAATTAGTGTTAAGCTTTAGATTATTGATTTTATAGTTTTCATTTTTCAATAACTTTTTTTGACCAAAATTTTTTCTTAAAAATTAAATATATATTTATATATTACTAGTTTGGTCCAAGTGGACAAGTGAGCAGTTTTACACCTAAAACTAGGAATCTGACTGATATCTACCTAAATTGGAACTGAGAACCATACTAGTTACGATCCAATCTATTCAGCTCCAGGTGGTTCTCAGTTTTTTTGCATACCCCTAGTAACCAAGTGTCAAACATCGTTTAAAGAGGCTAGTTCTAATTATTTTTGAGGTATTCTAATTGCTAGTGATGTTTCATTGTAACTCCAGTCCATTAATATTTTATGATGTAATTTTCAATATTTTATGATATTTTACAGAATCTTACAAAGTTTCCTCGAATGCAAAACGTTGTGAATATCTCAAAGTCCTAATTTTTTTTTTATAATTCATGACGTTTTCCAAAAGACTTAGAACGTTTAGTTGTCAAGTCTTTCCAATCATGGTAAATACTTTAGTGTTTTTCATTTCAATATTTTCCAAAGCCTACCACATTTCGTTGCAACCGATTAAAAACACTGCAAATACTTAAATCTGTTAAATTTTTACATCATTTATGACGTTTTCCTAAAGCTCACAACATTTCATCGTAACACAGTTTGGACATCATAAATATATCTACTATTTGAATCTTTAGTATTTATGACATATTACTGAGGTTTACGAGATTATCATTTTTAACAAATGCAAAACGTACTGAATATTCAAATAATCCAAAATGACATTTAATAATTTATGATGTTTTGTTAAGGCTTATTACGTTTTGTCCAAAGCTAATGTACAACTAGTAAATATTTAAATAATGTAATTTTTAATATTCGATGACATTCTATAAAGACTTACAACATTTCATTGTAATCTAGTAGAGAAGATTGTCAATAATTAGATATGCTAATTATTAAAAATTTATTATGCAATTTTAAGGGCTTATGATATTCCCAAATAACATCATAATTATTTTGAAACTTTTAGCTTTTCATATTTTACAATGTTTTTCAAGGACTAACACTGCAATCAACCCGCCAAATCTCATAAATCTTTAAAAATGTAAATTTTTTATGGTTTACAAATTTTTATAAAAGTTACAACATCGACTCATAAGATATCGCAAGATGTCATAAATATCTAACTTTTGTTTTTCCTTATATTGTCAACGCACATAAGATTGTTTTTAACTTTAATTTTTTCGGTCTTCTGTTGAACAGATAATATAAATACTTTTTTATGTTCCCTTTTTCATAGTTGACATGCACTTATATTGCGCTTCATTCAAAATATTAGTATTTTCTAACAATTATGATATTTCGCACACGTAAAAACAAATCAATCTGCTACTAGAGCGTGTCCTAAGTAGTATTAAAGTTGACCATATATGTTGAACTCCCAATTTTTCCCATTTGGATTATGCAAATGAAAATTGTTTTCACATATCAGCAGGGAAAGACACTTTCCCAACAAGTAAGGCGACTTAGTACTACAGATTAAGGCAACGTGGAGTGCGGTGCATCGGGAATACCTTTTCTTGTCGGTTCGGAGCCCTCGCTGGTCACGAGTTATAATCCCCAATTGCCCCTTGATCTCAGGAAACCTTAATTCCTCTGCAAGGCAGATTCGACTCGTGTACTAGGCTTAAAAGCAACTATGGCTTTATCCTAACTTGCACCGGCGAAGCAAGCAGTAATTGTAGCTCAAACTAAACATTCCCACCCCAAATGCGAAATTATAAGATAATGCTTAATGATGTTGACACTAGGGATGAGCATGGTTCCTGAGTAGAGTCAAGAACCTAAGAATCGAATTCACGAGATTCAGTTTTGTTTTAGGTTTTAGGGTATGTGAGGTAAGTTTCAAAAATTGAGAAGCCTATTCCAACAAGTTGATTTCAGGTTCTAGGTGAAACCTAAAACTTGGAAAAACTTGGAAAAAAATTGTGTTTCTCTTGCTCTATATCTTGCTGAACTTCTTTTTCCAACGATATCAATGATTGAGATTTATATTTTGCTAATATTTCATAATCTGTGTGTAAATAAATATAAGTAGTGATCTATTATAAGTGATAATTTATTGTAATCGTTCAATTAAGAGTAAATGTGGAATCAGGGTAGACCTTGAAATCGACTCTAGAATTTATAATAGAGTATGTTTCAGATTCCAAAAATTAGAGAATCTATTTTGACAAATAACTTTCAAATCTCAAGTAGAACCTAGATAAATCTTGCAACTAGCTCGCCTCTAATCAATAATAATCATTTCATTTCGCCACGTGTTAAAGGAATTTGCTCTTCCGAAGGAGCACGTCCTTATGAAAGCGAATTACGCAATTTACCTAATTAGCGATCGATGATGGCAGACATGACAAGCGCGTCACGATATTGGCAAAAAAAGCTTGAGCGCATAAGAATAATGGAGAGTGCGAGGACTGTGGAAGCAACCCTCACATGGTGGCAAGTCAAAATCCTCAAATTTTTATATCCTTTTTCTGATCTAACCCAGAAATGATGGATTGATGCAGGAAGTGTCCACCTTTGGGCACGTGGAAGGTGGTCCACTCAGTTGGGGGGAGGTCGGTATTATTCTCATGGAGATCACTTCGTTTCGGAATTTGTGTGAAGAGATGATGCACCACGGAAGTAGTGACCACGACGCATGCCTGCATGTTCCAACCTCTTGCTTTGGTCCATCAGAAGGTGAGATACACTGAAACGTTGTTTGGTGCATCGGGTGCTCCACTTCAGACTCATCTGAACAGTTGTATCCATGAACTGGAATCGAAATGAAGGATATATATGCACGAGTGTTTTGGGAAAATTATTTTCGGACACTTTTTCATTTATTTGGTGAAGAAAATGATTTTCTTCTTTTTAGAAGAAAAATTCATTTTTCATAGATCTAAAGTTATTTTCAATTCATGAAAAATGTTGTTTATAAATCAATTCATTTTCCATTATCTAAATGCCCAAAAGTAACAAATGGAGTTTGTCCAAATGGGCATCTTTTTCACATAGTAAATGAGAGGTGGGGAGACCAAATTGCTACCTTCTCTAAGAGTTAGGGTAAGAATGATTTAGTTTCAAGCGTGGGTTTCGACTCTTATGTTGCGAGAAGACATGACAAAAGTCTGAAAGTGAAAGTTAGAGTAGAATTGATAAAAAAAAAAACAGCGAAAATGTCAAAAATTTTCCGAAAAATAATTTTCCTTCGAACAAAAAGCCCTAAAGGTGTGTTTGTTTGAAGGGAAGTTTCATGATAGAGGAAAAAAAATTATGAGAAATGATTTTCCCCTTTCAGGTTAGGGAATTCATTTTCCTAACTCTAGATATGCAAATATTCCTTGACAGTAAATGGTTTTTCGTTTACTAATTAGCATACCAAACATGTTATGGCCTAGAAAATTATTTTGCAGAATTTATTTTCCCACTCAAACAAGCATACCCAAATGGACTTCATTGGATTGAACTCAAGTATATTCAGTCAAGTTGTTATTATTTGATTCAGTTAAGATAATTTGTCTTGGCAATACAAAGCCCACAATGTAGACTACTAAATTGCTTTTGATGTTTATAGAATAATGTTTCGAGTTTAAACCTGTTACATCATCCAGATGGTTATTAAGTGGGAAATTGAATGTGAAGTCATAGTCTAAAAGGACTTTTTGGCTCAATTTGGTGAATGACATAACACGTTGTTTGAGTTAGAGTCAAACACAACAAGATTTTGTGCTTAGAGTCATTTTGCTTAGTGACCTACACAACAAACATCGAATTAAGATGGTCTTTTCCCTTGAAAGCATGAGTTTTCTAAAGTGCGCATTAATTTCCCGATCTTATCTAGCAGTTATGTGAGGCAAAACAATGTGGGATTGGTTATAATTTGGAGTCAGGAAATACAAGCGTAATTGATTATAACTCCTATTTGTGACTGGTTTTTTCCAAGACATAGCTACTCACGCGTGGATTAAATCAGGTAAATTCATATTGTTTTTTTTTTTTCTATCATGGTTTGTTGATACTCTAATAATGAATTCATCCTCTCGTATTTAAAATTTAATGGAAAATCAATCAATCAAGAGGAATTAAATGCCGGATGTTGACTTCCACTGATCTAATCCCCAGAGCTCCCTTGTCCCTTCTCAGTTTTTACAGAGACGACTCTCGAGACCCACGAAAGGAGGAGATAGGAGGAGGACTCGGCGAGTCGAAGACGTCGTAATGCCCCCTTTTTCCCCGGCAAAACCACCACGACTTTCTCGGATGACAAAGATGACCCGACGACTCGATTATCATCATGAAATGTTGAGAATTTGACTGATGGATGGGTAAAGACGTGGAAACCCTTACTGCATATATCCAAAAAGAGAACAAATTTACTTTGATTCTTGGATGTCTAGAATTAATATTCATTTGTGGACTTTACTAACATATCAATTTTTGAGATACTTAAATAATGATTTTTTATAAATCATAAATTTTTAAAGGAATGAATTCCACAATAACTTATAATTATTTGTTATTTAATTTTTCTAGTCCAAAAATCTCCTTCATTCTCAAATTATATTAAAAACTATCGCCCAATCATTTTTCTTCATTTATCTATATAATTATAAGCATCCTTTCCTTATACCAAACAACAAATAGATCTTTCTATCTTTTTTAGTTTTGTTCGTGGTTGGTTTTGATCTCTTTAGCTACTATTTGTTACCGATGAAACGATCTAGTAAAATCACCATAGTTCAATGTTTTGATTGGCAATGATTATCAAATGAGGTTGATTCAGCACTTAAAAGTGGAAATATATCGATTTGATTTAACATGTACAACTGAACACCTACTATACCAACTCAATACTTCAATCTTTTGGGGTCTTAATTTTCAGTTTATTAATGGACCTTACTTTGTATTGTACATCTTCAATATCAAAATCAATTTCCACGGATGAGGGTTTAATGGTCATAATAAAAAGTGTCATCTCATGATGTATTAAACTTGTTGTATGCTAACAAATTTAATATTATATGTAATCAATTAGTATGATAATCGAAACATAATCCAGCAAATATTCTTAAGAAGTGTCATATTACAAAGATACATAAATCACAGTTAAATAAGACCTATAAATTATTATTGAAATAATTACACAAATGATCTTTGATATTTGATATAATGTATAACAGTGTCCTTGAATTTTTAATGTGTATTCAACGTAATCCATAAACTTTTTGTAAATGTCTAATTTAGTCCATATCCATTAATTTAAGTTTATAGATAGTAGTGAACATTTTTATATGATCTAAAGATAAAATTGAATTTATATCATGACTTCAATATGAAAAATCTAGAAATGATATTATATATTGAATTAAAATTTATAAATTATATTAAATAATTCATAAATTCATGAATCACGATACAAGTTGAGATAAGGATCAAACCTCATCTGGTCCGATGACTTCCCCAATCACTAAATGATGTCTAGTCAAGAGAGTGGGGTCTCCCACAAGAAAAGAGCTTTCTCGATAATGGAGTCTCAACTTTGTTGCAGCAGAGAGAGAGGGCGTGGTTAGTTGACTTTGACCTTTTTTCTGGGAGAGATAAAAGGAACGACCGATGCCTAACAATCTTTTAGGGGCCTATGTTATGAAGAGTCGAGTCCTGAATATCAGTAAATCTGGTGTGCAATCCGAGATGAAGGGTAAATGTCCGACATGCACAAGGAGACCTACTGTCTTTCCTCTTCGAAATTTGGTCTGCTCCGACGTCATCGTACATGGAGCAACAAGATTAGGATTTAAAAGAAGGAAAACACAAATATTAAAGATAAATGAACAAGATATGCCGAGTCAAATGCACCTTAATAAAAAGGGTAGATGACTATTGTATCAAGCATGGTATTGAAATAAAATTTATTTATTTTTCTTACCAAATACAAAAAATTTCAAGATTTCAACAACTAATCGAAAGAATTATACTATATTCATGTGCGGCGACAAGTCGCCCTTCTATCTTGTGCTGCCGAAAAGATCACCATTCCTTTCTCGCTCTAATTTATGTTACGTGGGTTAGGAGCAATGAGTAGCCCAAAAAATGTGTAGGAACGCACTCGTTCTTGGTCCATGAGCCTACCTATGATATTGGCTTTCACCGTCTTTTGAGCTATGATTATTCTTGTCTAATCAAATTATAGGTGCACGAGGCAATGATATGATATACCTTCCGAAGTTGAAATTAGCGAGAGTTAGGCCACCGTCCCAGGCGGATAATTGAGCCCCGGCAAAGGACCAAAACCTACCGCAAAATCTAGACAATCTTTCCCACTCGTGTTCACATGCGCGCCCGTTTTCCCACGCAGTCCTTTCCCTCTTTCCGTCTTTCTTGACCCGTTGACTTGAGTGCATTGGTCCGACGTTCCTTCCTAAGTTGACCAAATTGTCGACTGGACAATAATACGGCAATAGCACATCCCCACGCGTCGCACGAGCCCCGTCGGGTCCCGACCGAGAACGTCCGGCAAAGGACACGACCCACCCACTTGGGCAATATGCTTTTTTCATGTGAAAGAGGTATCCTCTTTTTAAGACTTTCAGCTAAATCACAAATGACAATGGAAACCGGTTGGAAAATTACCCTAGAAAAGAGACGGGCAAGGAAAAGTAGCCTTTTATGTAGATCTGAAAATGAGAAAATAACGTAATTAGAAGGAGCGTTCTACCTTACAAAGGGAGTGCTTAGATATTTAAGTTTTAAGAAAATAGGATGATTTTTTATCATAAATATGGGTGATGGGCAGAAGGTCGTGCCTAAGACGGGGGTTTGGGCCCGCAACAATTGCCTGGATCCACCCATTTGCGAGTCGCGACGAAAAGTTAGAGCCACGCCTGCTTCTTTGCAAGCCGGCCTAGAAGGTCTCATAGAATGTCCTCAATTTATGATCAAATCTAATTACGATTGCGTTCAAAATAGGGAAATTTCTAAAGTCTTTGTTGGACAAAGGGGACAAATTAAAGAATAGAGAAGACGACAGGGCTTGTTTCACGAGAACAAGATTCGATTCTGTTTGTAACAAGAGTACCACATAATTCAGTAACCTATAATTTGGAGGTATTTGGGTAGACCGAGCACAAAGCCTAAAAACCCTTGCCTAGGCTTTTTCAACAATAAAAAGAAGGGATAAGACCATTCAAAATCCTAAATGACCTTCACCCCAATTCTAAAAACTCAAATATCTTTTTATGTTACCAAAAATCTCAAATTTGTACTAATATACCTTCCATCACAATTTCGTCCAATATGACCATTAAGAATAATATGTAGTAGCTTATGTGAAACATTAATCCAATTCGAAATTTACTGATGCCAGAGCTACATTGATTTTGGAAGGAAAAACTCTGGTACCATTGATTCACATAAGATTTCTAATGACTATCTTGAATGAATTTATGATTGAGGCCATACTACGCTACCAGTATAAGTTGGTTGGTTTTTATGATATGAAACAAGTTCAAAATATTGATATTATAGTGAGTAGGATTTTTGATTTTGATGGTATTTTCACTAAAAAAAGAATGTATCAATCAGGCATGGTCAAGTCCCGCCAACCAAAGTGGACGGATCGGTAAGAGAAGGAAAGTGCCACTGGTTTCGCCCCACGAGCGATTTAAAAGCCAAGGCCCTTCCTTTGGGTTGATTAGAATCGTGAACCAAAGTTGAGCCAAAAGTCTCAGCAGTACCATATGACTTTCTACCCTCCGTGTGGAATTTTGGTTGTGTGAGAAAAATGCCGGGGCTGCAGCTTTTGGAAACTTTTTGAAATGTCAAAAGTTTTTAAAGAAAAAGTATCAAAATTTTAGCTTCCATTCGTTTCACAAAAAATAATTTTTAAAAAATATTTCCCGGCGTTCATTTACAAAAATGCATTGATTGGAGCAAATATTTTTCATGAAAAGAAAAAGTCATCCAAATTGGGGAAAATACTTTTCACTTTTTAAGTTGGGAAAAACATTTTTTACACTCACTCTCTCTTATCTCACACCCTTTATTAATCCCTACTTTTTTTCTTTCTAGTTTCTTTAAAACAGATTTTTTTAAAAATCAAATTTTTTAATATCTTTCAATTAAATTGATTTTTTTTATCTTTTTTTTGTTCGGCCAGTTGCCGGCCATAGGGGAGGCGAGCTTGCGGCTTGCCAATCTAGTGAGGCCCCAATGTTGCCAAATGCATGCCTTGTAGATCACCAGCTATTGTCGTGGTGATGACTGGCTGAAGTAAAGAAAAATGAAAAGGAAAAAGAAAAAAAACAAAACAATACGAAAGAAAAGAAGAAAATAAAAATAAAAAATTAAAAATTCGAATTTTTAAATAAAATAATAATAAAAAACAGAAAAAATAAAATAAAAGTATAAACAAAAAATATCAAAAGAAGTATATAAAGAAAAATCAAATATAATACCAAATAACGGAAAATATTTTACACTATAATTTTTTATTTTAGCTCAATAACGAAAAAAACTATCATTTTCTTTTTAAAAATATTTTTAAAAGCGTTATATTTTTATGAAACGAACAGAATTTTAGTGTAAAATCAGAATGTCCAAATTCCAGATGTGTCCCTCCTCGTCGCCCTTATAAATACCAAACCGCCTTCCCTCCTCCCTTCACTGCAATTTGCATCAGTCCTACCTCTCTCTCTTTCTCTCTCTCCCCCCTTCTCCCCTCTCTCTCTCTCTCTCGCTCTGAGACTTGTTCTGCAACTTGTGGCGCCGCCTCTCCTCTCTCGTCTTGCGCTGCATTAAATGTTGCATTGGACTTCGTACTCTCTCTGAACCTTATATCTACTCCCTTATCACTGTACTAAAAAAAGTCAAGCACACACAGAGGAGGAGGAAACGCAGAGAGCTGTTCTTTCTTGTCCTCGCTGATCGAACACAGGTACTGCTTCGGTCCAGACTTCGCTGTGCTTTCGTCTGTGATCTGTGGAAGTGGCTTCTTGCAATAATTCAAGCTTGAACTTGCATCTTTTGCTTTTTCCTTAGTAAGGGTGCGCTTTGTTTCTTGGAAGTTGTTGTTTTTGGACTTTGTGCTTTCTGCAATCTGCCCTTTTCCCTTTTTCTCGTTCTCCTTTCTTTGACTTGCGTGCCTCTCTGTTTTGCTTTCCTCATCTCTGCGGAGATTACAAGGACAACCTGCTTTGCGATAAATGGTTGCGTTTTTTTTTTCCATTTCATTATTGCTTCATATGGTGTAAATTCTCTATAAGGTTCTGGTTTCAACCTTTTCAAGTTTTCTAACGAAGCTTTATAGTGTGGAGTCGTGTCTCTGTCGTTCCATTTTTTATCATCTTTACATATGGTCTGCAAAATCAAGGTCGGGAGATCAGTACACGTCGCGTAGCAGGATTCATAAAAAATCATGAACTCATCATGTTTTTTCAAGACGTGGCGTCACTTTATTGACTTGATAAAGGACACGTGCTCCTACATTTCACCGTCAACTAATTATAATCTACTAATTAGGAATAATTGGTTTCTAATTCGATTTTTCGATTTCAGTTGATCCAATTTTCCAGATGGAATTGAGAATCGGATTAGGAGGATCGATTGTCATTTTCTAGGACCAAGGATTAGATTGGATGGTTGTAGGATTGGGAATCGGATTGGATTAACTAATTTGGTCCAATAGAATTGATCACTTTGAAAAAATTAAAAAATCTAAAAAATACTATAATCATTATTATCTTAGAATTTATTGTATTTTTAAGAATTTAAAAATATATTTTAAAATAAAAATAATTGGTTTGCTCCGGTCCAATTGTCCTCCGAAACCGGAAACAGGATAAAAAATCACAGATTCCATTTTTATGGAACCGGGAACCATACCCATATCTTTGGAAACTAGACCAAATCAGCTCGGCTAGTTTAATCTGGTCCAGGTGAATTCCCTTTTTGGCAGTCTGATGTGCTCGCCCCAACCACTGATCTTTCATCTTTAAAACTCAACCTGCTTCTTTTCTTAACGTCTCTGGGAGAAATTCAGGAAAAGGGTGTTCGTGTGATTGTCTGCTCATTCTTTTTACTTGTATTCTCTGTTGATTTCGCCATCGCAAGTGAAATTCTACCTCTCCTATACTCGGGTCACATCAACATCTATACTTCTGGTTCATTTGAACAGATTTTCGTCTGTTTTCACTAAATTTTTAAGGTTGATTGTAACAGCTGCAAGGGAATTTGAGCAAGGGCTGATCAATGGCTAAGGAACAGCTGCAGGTGCTCAATGCCCTCGATGCAGCCAAAACGCAATGGTACCACTTCACGGCGATCGTCATCGCCGGCATGGGCTTCTTCACTGACGCGTACGACCTATTCTGCATCTCCCTCGTGACGAAGCTGCTCGGCCGCCTGTACTACACTGAGCCAGGCTCGCCCACCCCGGGGACTCTGCCTTCCAATGTGGCGGCGGCGGTCAACGGGGTCGCCTTCTGCGGGACCCTTGCAGGCCAGATCTTCTTCGGGTGGTTGGGCGACAAGATGGGCCGGAAGAGGGTCTACGGCATGACCCTCATGCTCATGGTCCTCTGTTCCGTCGCCTCGGGGCTCTCCTTCGGTAAGGAAGCAAACGGGGTGATGGCAACCCTTTGCTTCTTCAGGTTCTGGCTCGGGTTCGGCATTGGCGGGGACTACCCGCTTTCCGCCACCATCATGTCCGAGTACGCGAACAAGAAGACTCGTGGTGCCTTCATAGCAGCCGTTTTCGCGATGCAGGGTTTTGGGATTTTGGCTGGCGGGATGGTGGCTATAGTCGTCTCCTCGGCCTTCAAGGCTAGATATCCTGCTCCGGCCTATGAAGATGATGCGGCCCTCTCCACCATCCCGCAAGCCGACTATGTGTGGCGGATGATTTTGATGTTCGGTGCGCTTCCGGCCGCTCTCACATATTACTGGCGGATGAAAATGCCCGAAACAGCTCGTTACACCGCTCTAGTGGCCAAGAATGCCAAGCAAGCCGCAGCCGACATGTCGAAGGTTCTCCAAGTCGATTTGGAAGCAGAGCCAGAGAAAGTCCAGCCGAAGGCGCAAGGGAACGACTTCGGCTTGTTCTCGAAGCAGTTCGCCCGGCGCCACGGCCTCCACCTGCTCGGAACTATGAGCACCTGGTTCCTGTTGGACATTGCCTTCTATAGCCAGAACCTTTTCCAGAAAGACGTCTTCACGGCCATCGGATGGATTCCCAAGGCGAAAACCATGAACGCCATAGAAGAGTTGTACCGGATCGGGCGTGCGCAGACCTTGATCGCTCTCTGCAGCACGGTTCCGGGGTACTGGTTCACGGTGGCGCTCATCGACAGGATCGGAAGGTTCGCAATCCAACTGATGGGCTTCTTCTTCATGACAGTGTTCATGTTCGCCCTGGCCATCCCTTACCACCACTGGACCTTGCCGGACAACCGAATCGGGTTTGTGATCATTTACTCGCTCACCTTCTTCTTTGCAAACTTCGGCCCCAACGCCACCACATTCGTGGTCCCAGCAGAGATCTTCCCGGCGCGGCTCAGGTCAACGTGTCATGGCATATCCGCCGCGGCCGGCAAGGCCGGGGCCATGGTGGGCGCGTTCGGCTTCCTGTACGCAGCGAACGGGATCGGAGTCAGGACGACCCTGATCATCCTTGGGGTGATAAATTTCCTCGGGATGGTTTTCACCTTCCTGGTGCCGGAGTCGAATGGCCGTTCCCTCGAGGAAATCTCTGGAGAGAACGAGGAAGAAAACGCAGCCTAGTCGAGGGACTGTCCCAGCTTGCACAGTGGTTCGCCATTCCAATCCGTGCGCTGCTGAACCAATCACGATCCGCATCCAAAGCTTTAAAACCCAAAAGTTAAACCAAACCACATCGCATAGTGATCATCCTCTAAGTAAAAGTCATGCGGGTTGAAGCAATAAGTAGCTCAACAAAGGTGTCTAGAAAATGTACTCGCTCTTGATTTCACTTTGTCTTTCAAGCTGTGATGACTCGTGTCTAATCAAATATTAGTGGAGAAGGCGACAATGATGTGTTCTTTTGTAGTTGCAAGAGTAGGGAGTTTGGCCACAGCCTAAGGTTGGCCACAGTCTTACCACTTTGAGATGAATTTACAGTATGACATCCTTCTTCCTCACTTGACCTCACTGAACCATGGGACATTAGCACATCCCCATGGCGTTGCCCGGTATTTGGGCCCAAAACAATTGCCCTGATCCACGCACTTGTGAGTTGCAACAATTAGAGCCCTGCCTGCTCATATGTGGGCGGGCCTAGAAGGTCCCATAAGCACCTAGTTGTCCAACTAAAGGGAATAAGTACAGTTCCAGTATGGCACTTTTACCTCACTTGCATAAAGCAGGAGTAGGAGTGAGCAGTTCCAAAATATGTCCAAGTTCAAATTCAGTCTTTTGCCTTATTTGGAACCTAGAATCTAGAACCCTATCGTTGAAATCAGTTTGCAATTTTTGGGAATTTAAAATCTACACTACATACCTTGGAACTCAAAACCTATATTGTCATACAATTCAGGGTTTATCCATACTCTTAATTGAATGAATGCAATGAATCATCACACCACTATTTGTTGAACAAGGCCAATTCCCATCATTCCATTTTGATAATAGAGAAGATCATTTCACAAAATCTACTTTGCATACTTTGAAATCTTGAACAAGACCAATTCCCATTGTTTCAATGTTTGATTCTACTTTGGAACCATGTTCAACCCTGGCATAGAGTCATATTGATAACAGAGAAGCTCATTTCACGAAAAGAAGATTTGGCTTTGTGTGTTGTAATAAAAATTTCAAAATTTTTCCGCAGCCTGCCATTGTAAAAGATTTGATCAATGGGCGCATTTGGCTAAACCGCTCCTAGTACAAAGCCAAAAAAACCCTTGCCTATGCCTCCTACGGAATAAAGATTGTATTAAAATTTTTCGTGTAAAGTTTATCGGGTTTACACGAGTCTGGATCAAGCAAAGTGGATGGGTTGGGCAAAATAAGGGAAATACTGGCCCAAGCCTACCCGTTTTGCCCCTCATGCGAATTGAACCCGGGCTCTTTCAATAGAATGGCAGATCCATAATCACCTTTGATTTGTGCTCTCGAAAGGTGCACTCGAAAACATGATCGGCATACGAAGGATGAAGATGTGATTAGGTGAAAAGAATCCAAATGAGCAAAGGAAAGAAGGTATATACTCGATCATTATGGTCAGGCTTATTATCAAACTCGATCATATCATACATAATATTTATAGCCAGCACACTTATACTAGTTAGAAGCTATAGTTAGGACCAAGTTTCAACATTGACATGACTTTCTACGTTGATCTATGGAGAAATATATGGTCAACAACAGATAAAAAGCATTATCAGGCAGGGGAATATGGTGGGTGAAACTTTGAAAAGAGCTACCAAAAACTTAAAATCTGAAAAATACCAAAAAATAAGTAGAAAATTAAAATCTTCAAATTCTAGTCTTCTCTCTCTATATATTATACCGCAAAACAAGAACACGAAGCGTGCACGAAGGATTGACAATGTTGCATGGTATATATATATATAGAAACACACATACATACGCAACATAATATATATTATACAACATTGTCAATCCCTCGTGTACGTGTGTGTATATTATCCGACATCGTCAATCCTTTGTGTACGCTTCTTGTTCTTTTTTCTTTGTAACCCCGCCTCTCCTTTTTCGTGTGGTGCGCTACAATTGGATTGGGATTTTGCACTGACCCTTATTTAGTCCTGATCATGCACTCCAGTCAAAGCTCATAGAGAGGAAGAAGAAGATGAAGTGGAGAGCAGTTTTTCTTGTCCTTGGGTCACAGGCTTAGGACAAGCTCGTGCGGCACTTGGTGAGCCGAAACATAAGGCCAGTCTTGTAATAAAATCTTGCTGTCATCGTTATCGTTCCCAATAACTGTACGAAGAATCGCGTTCTTATAATCAATTGTACCCCCATCCAATTTAATTCGGGCATTCACTCTCTTGAGCGAAACATACAAATTATTTCAGTACACTAATCGGTTTCCTCTTGTCATGACTATCATAGGGAAAGACGTATTAGCTCTCGATCGGTTTGCAAATGGGAGACCAATCTCATCTTTCGAGCATTAAAATATTTAAATAATAAATCACATATTCATCTAATAGCTTAAACTTTTAGAACAGTTCATAGTAGTCTTACAAAAATCTTACATAATACTAGAGTTTGAGATCTTGAGTTCAAATTTTTTTAGGTCTCATTTGCCTTCTTATTTAAATTTCCATGCTTCATACTAAACAAAAGACCAAACTAAACTTGAAGGGAAGTGTTAGAATATGAATCCATTGTATTAAACCTTATGCATCTCTAACATTTCACCTCGACGCCACAAAATCTCACTTTTGGACTCACATTGATATGGGAGAAATTTGACTGTGACACTAGTTGACCTGTTTGGGTTGAGACTTCATTATGCTTTCATTTGTGATTCGGAAATTCTTTGAAATGGTTAGTTGCAATAACCCAAGCTTAAATTGGCACCTTTTGCTTTTTCTTAAATGGAAAATTTCATGAAAAAGTCTAAACTTTGTCTAGTGTGATAATGAAACCTCAAACTGTTTTTTTTTTTCATTTTACAAGTACCTTGATCAGCATATGAAAGATGAAAACGTGATTAGGTGAAAAGAATGCAAATGAGGAAAGGGTATATATTTAGTCGTTATGCTCATACCTATAATCAAACATGATCATATCGTACATACTATCTATAGTTGGCGCATTCATCTTAGTTAGAAACTATGGGCAAGACCAAGTTTCAACATTGACATGACTTTGTATGTGGATCTATGGAGAAATGAATCGTCAACAACAGATAAAAGGGGTTATCAGGCAAGGGAATATGGTGGGTAGAAACTTTTGAAAAGAGCAACCAAAAACTTAAAATTTGAAAAATACCATTGATTACCGAACTGCTCCTTCCCTCTTGCCTCCGTTGCATAGCCACGGACCAGCAGACACCCTCCCCAAAAAAAACACCCTCTCTCTCTCTATATATATATTTTACAACGTTGTCAATCGTTCGTGCACGCTTCGTTTTCTTGTTTTGCGGGATATACATATATAATATCGATATGTTCTCGTGCACGATTCTTGTTCTTGTTTTGTGACATGTAACCCAGCCTCTCCTTTTTCGTGTTGTGCAGTATAATCGGATTGGGATTTTGCACTTCAAAAGTCAAAGCTCATAGAGAGGAAGAAGAAGATGAAGCAGAGAGCTGTTTTTCTTGCCAAAAGTTTCTTGACCGAGGACAAGCCCGTGCAGCATTTAGTTTTTCTTTTCCAAGAACTGTATGGAGAATCTCATCCGTATAATCAATCGTACCCTGTTCAATTCAGTTTGGGCATTCACTCCATTAAGTGAGACATACAGATTTTTTCAGCACACCAACTTGTTTTCTCTTGTTATGGCCATCAAGAGGGAAAGCCGTATTAGCTTTCAACCAATTTGTACCTAGGAGATCAATCTCATCTTTAGAGATCCTTTTAGATGATATTCTTAAAATTCTAACACAAACATCCTAACGCCATTCTCATGAGTCAATTATATTAAACGTTTTGTATCTCTCACATTTCATCTTGATGCCATAAAATTTCACTTGTCAGCCCACACCGATATGGGAGAAATCAGACCATGACACTCGCTGATCAAACACAAGACCTATTTGGGTTGACACTTCATTATGCTTTCATCCGTGATTTGCACAAGTTTGGAAAAATCTGTAAAATGGTTTTTTGCAATAATCCAAGCTTGAATTGGTATATTTGCTTTTCCTTTAAATGGAAAATTCTATTAAAAAGTCTTAATATTTATCTAGTGCGACAATGAAACCTCAAACTTCTTTTTTTATCTCACAAGTACCCCAATTTTATAGAATGACCAAAAAATACTTTTCATCGTAGTTCCATCCAAGACCATCGTTAAAAACCTGATGTGAAAGCTTATGTGAACGACGATAGACAAATGGAGAAGATGTGGATTTGACGTGACTTTGGTCTAGTTCAAAGAGACATTGGCTTTCTTAGGAAAAATTTCACCTAAAGCCTAAACGTTGCCCAATGAAACACTAAAGCCTTGAGCTTTTATCGTGTCTCTAATACTTTAAATTTGCACAAGCGATCCAGAACTACCATTCATCACATTTCCATCCAAGACAATCCTTAAAAATCCGATGTGCCGGCTTGCATATCGATCTTAAAAATTCACTCTTTGAAAATTTTTTCCTTCTTACTGACCAAAAAAAATCCCTTTCTTATTGAGCAACGATGTAAAGGAGTCATTCTAGGCAAAATCTTAAAGGCCATCTTGAACGAAATTGTGACAGAAGATATTTTTGGGTCACTGAAACAAAAATACAAGTTTGAAGTAACAGAATCATTTTGGGCAAAAGTTAGACTTTTTAGTAGAGTTTTCCCTCGGACTAAAAGCCATGTGAGATCCATGCTAATTTCATTTGCTTGTAGTTGTCCATGCAAACTACCACGCTAGATTCTTAGTGACGGTCTTGAATGAAATTATGATGGAAGGTAGTTTTGGGTCATTGATACAACTTTGAGAGTTTTGATGATACGAAATAAAATAAAAAAAAGGTTTGAACTATTGATGCTGCGTGAACAAAATTTAAAATTTTTGGGGGAAATTTTTATTCTTTAAATGGGGCGCGCTTTGTCAATTGAAGTTGTTTTTCTTCGAAGTCGGGCTTTGCGTAGTCCCCTTGGCTAGGATCACATCGTAGCTTTGACTTTTGCAATAGCTTCGACTTTTCATCAACTCGTGACGTTCACACGGAAATCTCAAGGTCAACCACATGATCTATTTCATCGACGTAACAAAAGACACGCGGTCGTTTCGCAAGCTTTAAATTTCCCCCTCAACCAGTCATTATCCAATGATCAGGCATCTTTGAAAGTCAGCGCGCTCTTAATACCTTACCGGCCCGAGATAAATTTTAGAGAAGAGTTTTTCTATGTGATTGTTCGTTTATTCTCTGCGGCATATTCCTTGTTGAATTCACCGGTACAAGCAAAGTTCGATCGTTCCTACAATTTGACTATTTAAGGTCGCGTGAACATGGTACTTTTCATTCGTTTGGTAGAACATAAGTTCCATCCGATTTTGCTAGATATTGCAGTTGAAGTGTAGCAGCTCCAAGGGTAACTTGAGAGAGGGGCTGATCAAATGGCGAGGGAACAACTGAAGGTGCTCAACGCCCTTGATTCAGCCAAAACACAATGGTACCATTTCACGGCGATTGTCATCGCCGGCATGGGCTTCTTCACCGATGCGTACGACCTCTTCTGCATCTCCCTCGTGACATCACTCCTCGGCCGCCTGTACTACACCAAGCCAGGCTCGTCCACCCCGGGAACTCTGCCTTCTAACGTGACGTCGGCGGTCACTGGGGTCGCCTTGAGCGGGACCCTTGCAGGCCAGATATTCTTTGGGTGGTTGGGCGACAAGCTGGGCCGGAAGAGGGTCTATGGCGTGACCCTCATGCTCATGGTCTTCTGTTCCCTCGCCTCGGGGCTGTCCTTCGGTTCGGAAGCGAAAGGGGTGATAGCAACCCTTTGCTTCTTCAGGTTCTGGCTCGGATTCGGCATTGGTGGTGACTACCCGCTTTCCGCCACCATCATGTCGGAGTATGCGAACAAGAAGACTCGTGGTGCCTTCATCGCGGCCGTCTTCGCTATGCAGGGCTTCGGGATTTTGGCTGGTGGGACGGTCAGCATAATTGTCTCCTCGGCCTTCAAGGCTAAATATCCTGCTCCGGCCTATGAAGACAATCCGGCCCTCTCCACCGTCCCTCAAGCCGACTATGCGTGGCGGATAATTTTGATGTTCGGTGCTGTTCCGGCCGCTCTCACATATTACTGGCGGATGAAAATGCCCGAAACAGCTCGTTACACTGCTCTAGTGGCCAAGAACGCCAAGCAAGCTACAGCCGACATGTCAAAGGTTCTCCAAGTTGATTTGGAAGCAGAGCCGGAGAAAGTCGAGCCGAAGGTGCAAGGGAACGACTTTGGCTTGTTTTCAAGGAGTTCGTCCGACGCCACGGACTCCACTTGCTCGGTACTACAACCACCTGGTTCATCTTGGACATTGCCTTCTATAGCCAGAACCTTTTCCAGAAAGACCTCTACACGACCGTCGGTTGGATTCCGGCAGCAAAAAAATGAGTGCCCTAGAAGAGATGTACCGGATTGCGCGTGCGCAAACCCTGATTGCTCTCTGCGCCACGGTCCCAGGGTACTGGTTCACGGTGGCGCTCATTGACAGGATCGGGCGGTTCATAATACAATTGATGGGCTTCTTCTTCATGTCGGTGTTCATGTTCGCTTTGGCCATTCCTTACCACCACTGGACCTTGCATGAAAATCGAATTGGGTTCGTGGTCATGTACTCGCTCACGTTCTTCTTTGCAAACTTCGGCCCTAATGCCACCACATTCGTGGTCCCTGCCGAGATCTTCCCAGCACGGCTCAGGTCAACATGTCATGGCATATCCGCCGCGTCTGGCAAGGCCGGTTCCTTGTTGGGCACATTTGGTTTTGTGTATGCAGTAGATAATATCGGCCTCAGGAAGACCTTGATGATACTCGGCGGGAGCAACTTCCTTGGGGTGCTCTTCACGTTCTTGGTGCCGGAGGCAAAGGGCCGTTCACTCGAGGAAATTTCTGGAGAAGAAGAAGAAGGCGGCGCAGCTGAGACAGAGACTGTCACTGTTTAAGGAGGCCTCATAGTCTAAACACATGTTCTTTCTAGCAGACTTTTATCAATTGTAAGCTAGTTTCAGTACGGTTTTAAACCGAATAAGCTCTGAAAGCTGCCTTTTCCGGCCTCTGATCATGTGGACCTTCGTTGAAGCCATTCATGCAATCATCCTTGAAGCTTGAACCATGGTTCACTGAAGCAGACGCAGATGTATCTCTATTCTCATTTGATTTCATTTTGACAATTCAGTGTTAAGTTCTTGTCTAGTATTACTTCCACATACCTTCCCATTCCTGCATGCAATTTCCTCCTTCTGGCTTATCTGCATAGGTAGTTAGCAACTTTAGATCTTGCGTCATCGACAGGGTAATTTTACGAGCATACAGAGAATAATCACTATCATCTTAAGTTTCTGAACTTATTTCCCGTCAAATTCATGAAACTTTCAGCCGGTTAATATCGATTCCTACAGAGGCATAGAAATCGATGATGATTGCAATATAAAACTAGTCGCCAATCCTGACTGATTCGAAGGGGATTTTCAAATTCGCACACTAGCACTGCTCCAATATCGAGCTTTGAACGCAAAGCAAGTTCCTTTGAAAGGACTATCATCGACAAGACCTGAACTAGTACAGTCCCCAAGAAGCATCTTGGCATCCACTAGCAATGAAAAAGATCCCTGAAGAATCTTCCTTTCGTAGAAGACGTGAATAGCATAACCTACTCTTAGCATTTGAAAATGTGACATCATGCCGTGCGTAATGCCTTGCATATGTCGGAATAGAGGTGTACAACAAGATCAGTTCTGCTCCAGAATTGGACCAAATTGGACTGCTGAAAAATAGGTCTAGGAAGCGGTTCCAAATTCTTGGACCCATTTTAGTTCTCGATTCCAATTGAATGCCCACTTGAGAAACAAACTGCCCGAACTGATTTTATAAGCTAAGAAAACCCAAAGTCTAATTTCTTTTTCCCCTAATTTTTAATTCTAACCTTAGCAATCCTTCGATCTTTTCATCCTTCGCAGTCTTCTGTTTATTAGATTTTGATGGGACCATAGCTGATTATTTTAAAGTGATTTAATATTTAATTATTCTAACACTCTTCGCTTGTAACATTATCACCTTTTCAAACTCAGTCCCTCTTCTTCATGCCAAACTCAACCAAGTATTTGTCCGAAGCTGCTCGTCCCATAAAAAACTCCTTCCTTCTTCTCTCTCGAGCCTTCCCGACGTGCCTCGCTTAGCTGAAATTGCCTACATTTCTCTTACCCCTCAAGAGGTATGTGTTACAGCGTACACTGATGCGCTCTTTTTGTGTTCTTGCATCTGTCCGATCTTTATGCTACGTTACTGTTCCAATGCTCCGGCTTTTCGTTTCTAGATTACCGTGTTCACTCCGAAGATTCGACAAGGGGTAGATTGGTACGCCTCTCTCGGTCTCCGTCTAGAAATCTCGTGTCATTCGTTGTGAAATGTGCAAGGAAATTGACAATTAGCAGCGTCACTTGAGGGTTCTTTCTGTGACTCTCAGAGTAGGCTTCTTAACGCTGCCTTTCTGAACGGGGCTTACCACCTGCCTGAAAATGTTAATTTGGTTCAGTGCATCCTCTAACACTCCTAATAGCAGACAAATTTTTTCTACTCCTCTGTGGTAGGCTTTTCAGGAGTTAGCTTAGTTATGGATTTTTTGTAAAGTGCAAGCACAGCTTTTGAGCTTTAGTCATGACACGCTCACAAATTTGTTCAGCTTAAATTATTTTGCTGTAAAAAATGAATCAAAAGAAAGGGGGAACCAAAAAAGGCTCTCGGGTAGACCTTGAAATCAAACTGAAAAAATAGGGTAGATTTCAAAAGGGGTTCTAGGCAAACAAGATAGATTATAGGTTCCATAAAATGGAACCAGTTATAACAACTCGGAACTTACTCACCCTAGAATCATCACCTTTATTTAGAAAGGCATAAAGACAAGCTGGCAGTAAAGAATAGTCCCTGGTTAAGGACATGAAAGCGGAAATAAGGATCACAAGTAGCAGAATCGAAGAGAGAGACGTGCAATGAATTTCTCATTTGATTTTCTCGCTACATGAAGAATCCTCTGTATCTGAAAACAAAAAATTATTTCACGACCTCAGCTGATTAAAGCCTGAATTGCTTCAATCATACAATTGCGGCATTAATTCGTTATTTCAGCAACTCTATAAACTTCAAGTCTTCCCAGCTTGGCCTTTAAATGGCATCAAGCACCATCCCAGGCAGAAGATAAAGGCAACTCAAGACCATCTTTAAAAAATCACATTGAAGTTCTGGAGAAACAAGTCCAAGAATATATAGTTTCATTTCTGTCTGAAACAGGACAAAGGCTCATTGACGACCTTCCCTGATACTGCTGATTTCCTCGCTTTTAAATAATCCATGATTATGGATGTCTTGCTCCGAAAGGCATAGCATTTGGTGTCAGTCTTACTGTCATAGCCATGAATGACTTACTCAAAGAAGTCGCTGTCCTCAGATGGAGCCCTCCGTAATTTCTCTTGTAAATCTAAACTCTTGGGCAAAACTAATTCAGCTTCCTCTCCCGACAAAGAAAAATATCTCTCCAGGACCATCTGCACCCATAAGCAGTGAATGAGGTTTACAAGAAATTGTAAGGCAATTTCTTAGAGAGAGAGAGAGACAGAGAAAGACAGAGAGCATAAAGCAGAACTATGGAGCTTCTTGCAGCTTGCACTTCAGAGAAATTAGTGTTGTACAACAATCAGAGCTATCTTTTCCGCAACAAGTATAAATTATAATGATGAAACCATCCTAAAATTTCAATGCATTACCATTGCGGCATAGGCATCAGCTTTTTTCTGCCGAGTGGACTGCTGGACACCTCTGCAAAGATGAGCCAACAAATAACTAAAAAGCTTCGGTAATCTCATATAATGCATGGTAAATGCTGTCATTAGGTACCAGGCAAAAAAAGATATGCTGCCATGACATAATCGCCTTTGGCCCAGTGAAGCCTTTTGATTTTGCAGAGTCAATCCAAAATTTGAGCATAAAAGAAGAGAGAAAAAACCAACCGAAATAGGGTCATTCTTTGGTCAGTGACCATTATTTGTTCAGCTTAGAAAGTAACTGCTAATAAATAAAAGCTACTACAACTAAGTTACTAATCTTATGTAGAGAAATTCATCAGCATGAGAAATTACTATCACGTGATACTATACTATGTTTTCCAAGCTGGAACAGTAGATGAACCCAGATATATAAAAACTGCACAGTTCTCTACAGCAAGCCTGGCATGTCCTAAGTGGAAGAACATGAGAATCAAAATCGTGCAAAACAACCGCTATAGTAATCTAATACATCATCAGTTACAGTTGAAAGGAAATTTTGCAGACTAGTGCTTGAATTTATGTAATGAATGCTATAATCAGGACTCACCTCACCTAGACTGTGGAGGTCATCATCTATAAAGATATAATCCAAAAGATGCCTATTCATACACCAGGAAACCCCGACCCAGGGAAAAAAAAAAAATCAACATTCATAAAGCCATGGAGAAAAAGAAAGTTGATCAAAATGGTTTTCTAAAACTCCAAAGTTAGGGGAAAAACCTCAAACTATTTAATTAGTTGAAACTATCATCTTCAAGCTGTTTAATATTTGTACCCATAATCTAGAGTAAGAAGCAACCACTAATGTAATATAGTCTAGCTAAGGGACGTGCAATCCATAAACCTTACAACTCTTAAAGTACATAACATGTGAATCACTTGGTCAAATGGGAGGTACATGTTGATCATATGGCAAGCAGCTTCAGCTGATGTGCCATGCTCATCCTGCAGATATACTCTCCAACCCCTGAAATCCAAAGCTGAAATCAGCTTCATATCTAAATAGAAGATGCCTGGCCAGCAATTGCAACTTTCAAGCACTGCAGATCCCATGCAATCATCAGTTCTTGCACAAACATAATTAACGGGAAAACTAAAATGTTGAAGGAAAGACCCATCACTAAACCAGTTGACATGCAGTTGAAATGGAGTATAGCAACATATGATCACAAATCAAAATCTCCACTCAAGTACCATCAGAGCGTGAAAGACAAACCAAAAAAAAAAAAGAAGAAGAGGCAAATGCAATCATTTCACCTCTCTGCAGCTCGAGCTGCAAGTCTTCCAGCAACGCTGCGAACTTTATTAGACTGGAATAGTCTCTTTTCCATCAGAAGATAGAGGAAGCCCAATGATGAATTCATCTGCCTCCTGCAGATTATCATGAAAGCATTACCCAGAGAAGTCCATATTGAGCTTACTGACCTAACAAGGATGCCATAAAAATCGACGAGGAAGAATGTCGACCTCCTTTTCTGCAATGTCCAGAAGCCGCAACTCAAGCTTCTGTCCTCGCAACTCCAAAACCTTAAAAGTCACAAGCCTTACTATTAAATTCACCAATAAGCGAATCTGACGAATGCACACACAATTAATAGATCACAGTGAGAAAAGCCAGACATTGGAGTTTACCGTCAGAGGGCGAAAACAAAACCCTTTGCTAAGAGCAACACCAGTACGAGACAATCCCAAATCTATACCGAGGGAAAACCCTCCTCGCCACTTTGGATCAGTCTTACGGCGAAGGGCATTAGAGGGCAATGGAAGTTCCTCTCTTTTGAGACTGCAGTAGCACAAGTAGACCGAGGGGCATCGAAGAGAGAATGTGGAACTCGGGTCTTTCACAAGAATTGCACCCGCAAGCGGAGCAGGCTTTGTAACTGCAATTGGTACAGCCATTCAAGTTTGGGAAGTGAGCCCTGTGAAGCCCTGTGAGATATAATGGACGGGCATTAATCGTCTTCACCCGCAAGCAACCACTTGAACTCGATATTAAGAAAACTCTGCAAGAAGAGAGCCCTGTGAAAGGGGAGGGGCATAAATCATCTTCATCCTCAAGCCATGAATTGAACTCGTTATCAATAAAGCTCTAAAATCCAATTGACGCTCAGTTCTCAACTTGACATCAAGCAAAAGAAACACTTCCCTATAAATTTCTCCACTAAAGCTGCAGGCGAAGAAGTAAGAAACACAGACGGAGAAGAAAACAAAATTCAAGAATCAGCAACTGACAACATTAGACGCGATTGGGTGGTGGCAGACAAAACCCATGTAGACGAAGGTGAAGAATACGCGAACGAAACAATTGAAGAGACAATAACAATGAAAGAAGCGGCAAAAGATTGGAACTTCTACCTGGGGCTGCGGCTCTGGCTGGTCAAGGCGGGGCCGCCTGAAACGAAGTGAATTGCCGTCGGCGGGAGATGGGTCACGCCGTCGAGATAGGCCGAGACTGAGTTCGCTTCGTAGAGAGAGAGAGAGAGAGGGATTGAACCTGCAGAGGAGCAGTCGCGAGGGACAGAGAGCAGTCGAGCGGAGCAGCTGCTGCTGTCGTCGTTTCAGAAGAAAAATAAACCGCTAGAAGACATTTCCGATTTTCCACTATTTTGGCACCATTTTGGAAATTTGGAATCCGCATGGCAACATTTATGTTCCAAAAATTAATTTCTGATTAAAAATTGATTTTTTTATTTATATTCCCCAGATGAATTTTTGAGATAAAATAAACATTTGATGACAATATAAATTTGATAATGTTATAAAATTTCTCCTTCTTGAGTAGTGACACTAGCGTCAGCCCGATTAGATGATGGCAATCGATGGCAATGAGCGGCGGGTGGCAAACGATGGCGCCAGTGGGTAGCGAGTGGGTGATTAGTGAGCAACAACGAGAGTGAACAATAATATAAGTTTTTGTTTCTCATTTTGTTCCATAAATTATTTTTCACTTTTGTTTTAAAAATAGAGAAGTACAATTTTTTAACTTTTGATTTTTGTTTTCGAATCTATTTCTACAGTAAAAATTTATTTAAAAAATAAAAAATAAAATTATGCTACCAAACGAATTTTTATTCTAAACTTATTCCCCAAAGAAAAATATAGAGAAATGGAGAAATAAAAATGATTTTATGTGCACTCAAAGCAATGGAAATAGAAAAAAATTTTTTTCTCATAAATAAGTAAAATTTTGTTTAAAAACAAACCCCTGGAGCTATGTTAACTAATTAATTAAGAGGATATTGCAATTATTGACTTTTTTATATCAAATTTTCTACTTTCAAGTATATTTAACCAATAATTGAAAGCACTCATTAACACGATTGTTGACACCTAAAATTATCCATATTATCATATGTTGGTCATGAGGGCAGTAATGGAAGTAAATGCAACCCATATTGATCATGGAAGTTAAGATAGTCAGAATTTTCGAAGGTACTTGGGCTAAGTGTCAATGGATTTATAGATAGATATGCTTAATTTGATGGCAATGTAGTTAATTATCACATGTCAGGCTCCTAGAATAGTACATTAGATTTGGAATTTAAGCATAATTAATGTTAAAATTCAAACATGAACATTTGATGCACAAAAGGGTGCATGGAAATGAAAAAGCAGTTATTTACTTGATAAACAAGTCGTGGTGGTGTTCTTGCAACAAAAGCTATCAATCCTGGGCGTCATGGGTGACTTACCTGTTGCATGTGTGTGGTGGCTCACGCTCCCTCCTTCTCTCACAAAAGGTCGAGTTCGAATTTTCTCCTGACAGTTCGAATCCTGGTTTCGTCAAGGGTGACTTACCTAGTTGCATGTGTGTGGTGGCTAGCACGTGCGGCCCCCTGGGGTTTACTCCCTTAACAAGGGGTACTTCAGGGTGACTTACCTAGTTGCAAAGACGTGCGGCCCCCAGGGTTTACTCTCCTAACTATCGGCGGGGTGCGGGATTTCCTGGGTCATAAAAAAAAAACAAGTAATGCAAGCTTCATCGATAAATCAAGAAACAACTAGAGCTATGGGTATGGGAAATGCTAAGAGTAATGTCCATGGAAAAGTAAACAATTAATACCAAATTGCCTATATATATCAGAAGTCATTGACGAACAACATAACAATTATCTTTAATTTATTGTACTTTAGTTGTAGTATTCATGATTCTCGTCATCCAATTAAATTATAATGTGTATTTTTATCCGATTTAGCATTGTCAATTAGATTCCTATATTGTTCCACAAGCTCAACGTCATCAATTAAATTTCAACGTTGTATTTCCGATTTAGGGGTATTGTTGTTGATTAAATTCCAACATAGTTTGAGTTTCAAAGTCATATAATTAGCTATGTTCAAACTATGTCATTAATTAGATTTCGATGTAGTTTGTTCCCAGAGGTTGTTGGTCATCAAGTCATCTTCATATTGATTGTCGAGTTTGTAATATTTAGATTTGAAATAATATTTGTATTTATATTTGACATTCTTTATCCATATTCAACGTATAACCTAAGTCTTTTATAATAAAAACTGAAACACACCTTCGGCGAAAGATTTTTGCGGGAATCAAAATCGGCGAAACAAAGATTGAATGAAAATTAATGATTTTTACATTTTGTTTTACGTTCTTTCTTTTGAAATCTTATGGCGGACGCACTTCAATCTTTTGGTTTAGATTGGTCGAAATTTTTTTGATAATTTGATTATATTGACATGTAAACTAAAATGATGTTTCAGATCACAGCGAAAAAGTAAAGAATGTAATTTTGGCCTTTTCAAGCCAAAACAAATGCACCCTCAGTGGTGCCGCGACCTACCTTTTTGAGGGCCTGCCCTCACCAATTTTTTGGTTACCAAAAAATTCATCAATAAAAAAATAAATTTTTTATATTCTTAACAACTTGCACCCACCAGCCTTACCAAAAAAACCTTTCCTTCTAAGCAAAAAAAACTTTCAATATCTAACTTGAAGGTGTGTCACCTAAGTGGTTATGCAATCTTGATAACCAATTATGCTTCTAAAGATATCAAACTCGCTAAATGAGCATGCAAAAGAGACTAGCAAAGGGAGAAGGTGTCGAGAGAGAATCGTGAAAGAAACCAGCAAAGGGAGATATCGAATTGAGAGGAGGAGAAGGTGGATGGCTCAATGAGAAGATGCCGGTAACACCTATGACTGGTAATCGTTATGGACGCAATGGATTATAAAGCACGGTTGATCGTGAGGTTAGGTAAATGGGAATAAAAATAGAGAGAGATAAGTGTATTAGAAGTTCTAAACTTATCACGAAAGTGTAATTAAATTCTAAAACTTTTAAAAAGTATTATCAATAAAAAGACTTAATTTGATCAATTTGATAAGTTTTAATATTTGATTGTATTTTTTGAAAGTTTCAAGACTTGATTACACTTTCATAACAAGTTTTAGAACTAAATTGTATTTTTTGAAAGTTTTAAAACTAAATTTCACTTTGTTGATAAATTTTAGGACTTTCAATGCACTTATTTAAAAAAAAAAGTATCTCTGGAGATTAAAAAAAAAAATCTCTTCTTGTAGCCCCTCTCCTTTGTGATCATCCTCCCTCCCCTCCTAAAGGAGTCTTATCTTTTTTTTTCTAGGGACAATATCATGAAAAGCCTCAAATTAGAATATTTGTGACAAATTTACCATCCATTAAATTAGATTAATACCATGAAAAATTATAAATTGGTACAATTGTGACAAATGAAAGGTAAAATCTAATCTACTATATCTATTAACTATCACGTGTCATCCAATTCACAGTAAAACTTAATAGAAACTAACGAAGGGTAAATTTATCACAAATATATCAATTTAAGGTTTTTTATTATAAAAAAATTAATTTGGGTTAAATTTTTCATAAGTATACCAATTTGTGGGTCTTCGTGGGATTAAACCTTCTTTTTATATGCCCCATTCTTTTTCCATTTTGCCTTCAATTGCCTCATTTATCTAAGTTTTTCCTTTATGCTACGTTCAATCGTCTAGATTTCTAAACATGATAGAACTAGATATGAGGTGATATAAAGTTTAGGGGATTTTGCTATATTTTATCTACCATTTGATAATTGTAGTAATAAAACCAGATATATATACATCGCATCATATATATTATTTGATATAAACAACATATTAATATAAATAAACCACAAATTTTACAAATGGAGATAGTAAAATTCTTTATCGACATTCTTGTTTACTTTATTTTTATTTGATTATTTTATTTTACTCTCTTTTTAGTTGGTTTCCTTTTTATTTCCTTCTTCCCCTCTATCATTCTCTAATAGAATTTTATTAAATAGAAAAGTGTACCAACATACTTAAAATATTAAAACACCTAAAATATGTGATAACTATATATTTTATATTTAATTTATATTATAAGATATAATTAAATTATAATATATAAATAAAAATAATATTAAATTAAAAATTGTTATTTTTTGTTATTTTGATTTCGCATTCAAATGTTATTTATATTGAAATATAATTTTAGATTTGTTAATTTAAGAATTTTATTTTTGAAAACACCAAAAATGTGTGATAAATATAAATTATTATATCAAATTTACATTATAAGATATTATTAAATTCGAAGATATAAATAAAAATAAGATTAAATTTTAAAAAAATTATTTTTTTTATTTCGAATTTCTTATCTTTTAGAATTCAAATATTATTTATATTGAAATATAATTTTAGATTTGTTAATTTAAGAATTTTTTTTTTTAGAAAAATAACTTTCCTATTATAAAATTAGAAGTCCTATCTTTTTTTATCCCACCTCTCTCGTAGGATAACTTTATCCAGCCTATAATCCCCTAATATTCGACTTTATTCTGTCTTGAGTAGACATCAAACGCAGGATATGATAAATTTTACCTTATGATGAATTTTATCATGACCATTAAATGCAGCCTTAAGGTTTTGTGCCTCTTGCATAATTGTAACGAGGGAGAGCTTATGCATATGAATCATGGGGTGCCAAGTGTCATGTTCAAGATAGTCCATATGCTCTTGAGATTGAAGTTTCTTAAATTGGATACAAGGTATTTAAATTTCACTATCCCTAAATAAATGTCCAAAATAAGTTTAGAAATTGACGAAATTCTAATATATATTTTTCAGTCATGGGATAATTTTATCGTGTCTATATCCTTCTAATATAGTTCGGGTTGGGCCAATCTAGCACCTAATTCAGGAACCAACCTGCACAGTATTGATTCCCAATTTTTGAGACTAAGGGCCAACTCGGTTGAGTTTAGGATCGAAGACTGAACCAAACCCATAGGGTTTGTTCGATTTCAAAGTCAACTTGGACCAACCCGGGACCAATTAATTTACTCAGCGATGAAGAGGCAAGTAGGGCGAGCAGGGTAAGCATCGAAGGCTAGCAAAGAAAGGTGAGTGGTGAGATCGTTGAGCATTGAGCAGCAAGCGATGAGTGGTGAGGGAGGTGAGGTTGCTCACGAGCTAAATTGTTTCTCTCAATTTTACTTGGCAAATTGAAGAGAATAAAAAGAAAGAAGAGAACAAGAGTTATGGAGGTGGAGGAGGATGCCATTTAATGCCGTTTAAGTTAGGATTTGCTCTTTAGAATAGATAATAAAATATAAAATATAATATGTAATAAATACAATTAGGGTTGGTCCAGGTTGGACCAATCATAAACTCCTATGATCGAGAACCAATCCGCACAATGCTAATATAGGGATCCAAGACCAAGGACCTACCCAATCCATCATCCGATAGGGTTGGACCGATTTAGGACTGGTCCAAGGTCAACTCTAGACCGATGCTCTCCCCTACACCAAACACAGGATATGATAAATTTTATCCTATTATAAATTTTATCTTGATCACTAAACGCAACCTTAGGGTTTTGTGCCTCTTATGCAATTGTGAGGAGGGTAGGCTTATGCAAATGAATCATAGGGTGCCAAGTATCATGTTCAAGACGGTTCATTCACTCTTGAGATTGAAGTTTCTTAAATTGGATATGAGGTATTTAAATTTCACTGTCCTTAAATCAAATATCTAAAATAAGTTTAGAAACTAATGAAATTCTAATATATATTTTTCGGTCAAAGATTACATTCTTCAGCTTGACAAAAAAATTAACCTTTGGCTAATTTTATGAAAATATGAATTTTAAAAGTCTAATTGTACATGCCTATACTAAATTAACACCTATATTCAAATAAAATACCAAGGACACCTGGCTAATCTTTTGGTCAATAAATGAGACTCACGCATTTGACAATTCTGAATCTCGAATTTTCTAAATTTGACTACCTGGAAAATTCAAGTGTTAGTAGGTGGCCAAATCAAGATCCCTTGAATATGTATATAGTCTTTTGAAATACAATGCCAAAAGTGGTTCTTAGAGCAGAATTTGTTCAATCAATTCCAAACTATTATATGAATGCCACTTTAGATCTATTATATGAATGTCACTTTAGATTTGAACTTTCAAATTATACCAATTGAATTCTAAATCTTTGTGCAATATTTCAATTTTGTCTTTTCGTCATTTCAACCAAGTTTCACCAAAAATGCCGACTTGACAATGTGTCATATAAGATGGTTGGCGATGATTGAACTATTGCGTCCGCATCTTTTAGTGAAAATTGACTAAAATAACTATATTGGAATTTTGCATAAAGGTTGAGGACTAAATGACAAAACTAGAATGTTTAGGACTGAATTGGAATTCTAAAAATATATTTAGAACTAATTGGGTAATTTTCTCGTTTCTAGGTCATTATAAAACTGTGTAGCTAGACATGTATAAAGTGAACCACTTTGCCAAAGATGATTTCCTTAGAAAAATTTTCTCAACTAATTTCTTGAAACGAATGGACCCTAAGACGAGCTATTTTCTTCTAAAAGCCCGAAATAGATTCCTTCTATGCGAAATAAATGTAAAGTGCGGTATGTCATCATATTCTTCATTGACATTTTAATTTGAGTTTCACGACGGATCACGAAATGTTGGCATTCGCATCGGGTGGGAGATAAACTACTTTTTCTATTAGACTTGCATCTTCAATTTCGTTTTCTTTAGTCTAAGCCCTAGTGTGAATGGCCGGAAAAAAATTCCATCTTTTGTATTGAGTCCGCCCTTGGTCATATTCATAGTATATAAAAACACAAATATCTAACATCTTGCGTTGGCTTCCATAAAGTTCTTCAGCCCTTTTTCTGCGTCGGTGCTCAGTATGACCGACATAAGAGTCACTAGTAAGATATTTATGAGATTCCGCGAGCACCATGCCGAATCACCTACCAAAAACTAGGAAATGGATTTGAAATGGATGTTCGAGTTATTGTATATGTCGATAGCGATACAGAAATAAATAAGATAATCTCTTTTATCATTCAACAAAGCTGCTTTTGGCATGCAATGATTGGGTAGATCGCATGTATAGTTCCTTGTCCGCAGCAGTACAATTCCCTTTGAGGTGGCCTTCTGCTGTGCCCCCGGGCCCCTGCCTCCTTATTGTCTGCTCTCGATTCAACTATCCAAAGCCATTTCCGACATTTTGCAACTGCGTACGATTAAACGAACTCTGGTTGCAGTTTAAGTTTACCGTGATGATCTAAATTAGGCCTTGCTAGCCAGAATCCTCCGTGCCGTATGCCACTCTGATGCTCTTTTCCACGCGCTAGCCACCGGCAGACGCCGCGAATCATGTCGGATGAGGCCACTGGTTTCGACTGTTCATTCTGCCAGTCTTGTCAATCTCTGTGTGAGCTTTGCACCTTCCTACGTAGAATGCTGATGCTTCTCCCTCTCGTGTTCGAAGATTAGAAGCTTAGGACACGCATGTCACTTATCCCATTTGTCTATTTTTCTATTTTTCTATTTACCGACATAGGTTTAAAATAGAAATTTATTTGATAACGCGATTTTATTTTTCTATTTCTAAAATAAACTTTTATTTTATAAATAGGTTTAGAATAGAAATTGAAAATGATTTTTTTTATTTTTCTATTTTTAAAATAAAATTAATAAATAAAAACTCTTTTTATTAGTCACCTTCGCTAATATCCTGTCATCCACCTGTTGCCCACCAGCTGCCTGCTGTCCAATTGTTGTTTGGCTACCATCCACCCATCAGCAGCCTTCATTTGCTAACTGTATTGAATGAAGAAATTCTGTATAGTGAACAAATAAATTTCTATTTCGAAAATAGAAATTTTATATTATTATCAAACGCATATTTTAACTCAACAACTCGTTCAGAAAATAGAAATACAAATTATGCATCTTTGACCAGAAATTGACTTTTGGAATAAAATGATTATTATTGCACCCTTAATGAGCTTTTCACTTGGCGCCGACTTGGCAGTAGTGGCTATTTATCAAATATTATCCAAGGACTGTCTATTTTCAATTCACTTCTATAACCATGCAACTGAACATATACTGTATCTGAAACATGAACTTTAGTATGAGGATGTTCCTGTGCTGAGCTTCTACCTGCATTAGATGTACATGATTTCGAGAACTTTCACCTTCAATACAGACCATTTCTAAAATTGTTCGCGTGATCTTAAAAGAGAGATTTTCAAGCTGAACCGAACAAAGTAAAAGGCTTGCTACGCTTATTAGTATGTACACATAAACGACGACGAAGATCGGATCCACACAGGTCTGTCATGATTTTACTCACAGCATAACGTGACCAGAGTCCCGTGACAGAGCGAGGCATTCTCCGAAGTCGGGAACCGATAGCAGAGTCGGATGCAATAACTGTTAGAGGAAGCAGTTCCGCATGTTTCCAAAATCCTTTTTGAGTCAAGAGTGTTCCAAAATCGCAGTATAAGAAACCAACTTAGATCCCATCTTTTCGCGCACCATGTTCGACGTCTACTTGTTCTTGAAACTCCTGCTTCAAGTTAAAACATCGAATCTCCAGTTCATTTGAAGTCAAGCCGTTCGACGAGGAACAAGACTGGGGTACCGAGAACGAATCTCTGCTAACTGTCTTTCTTTTCGCGGCTGAAGATTCCGCTGTGGAGCACACTTCCTCATCCCTTCTCAAGTCCCCTGGTTCGTCCTGCAAGTTCTCATGGACCGGCCGCCTTTCACTGACCGCGATCTCTTTTGGCCTCTTCTTGCAAACAAGACCATCCTTTGAATTCTGAATTGTGGGAACCTTCTGATCGTTAGAAGAAATAGTAAAGGAAGGAGCCCTGTCCTTTAAAACTACCTTTGGAATTCTCGAGTTTTCGTCTCCCTCGGAATTATCTCCAACGACTTCATCAGTGTAGTTCGAGGTAGACGCTCTGGCAGCTGCTTCCAGTTCCCACATTTTGAAAATGGCTTCTGTTAAGCGCACTTGGGCAGCGTCCACATCGATTATGGGCTTCGGGTAGTTTAGTCCCAGTTCGACCCCCGAAGCTTTTAGCACGCTGGTGGGCGCGTCCCATGGATGGTGGATCCACTCTGTCGGCATTCTCGCCAGCTCAGGCAGCCACTGTCTCACATATTCTCCTTCTGGATCAAACTTGCATCCTTGAACCTAACATACATACAAAAAAATATTTAGTATGACATGATTACGCAATGTCACGTTTTCATTCACAACATGTAAATTGGCAAAGATTTAGAAGTTGCTACTTTTCTACTTACCTCAGGACAATCCATACGTTCAAGCTCATGCCCGTCCGGTAAGCTCCCGGAAATATACTGCCAACCGAGGATATCACTTTCCAAGTCTGCATCCAAAAGTGTGTCCCAGAAATACTTCATGCCCCACTTCCAGGGGAGCAGCAGAAACTTCACTGCAAAGCTTGAGACGATCACTCTTATCCTGTTATGTATCCACCCGGTAGCCCAGAGCTCTCTCATTCCAGCATCAACTAGCGGATAGCCAGTGCGGCCCTGCCTCCAAGCCTTAAAAGAGGTCTGATCAGGGCACCATGGGAAATGTTTCAAATTGCTCAGCAGAGACTTCTCATGAGTAAACGGGAAGTTGAAACAAAGGTAGCGCGAATACTCCCGAAGCCCGATGGCCCTGAGAAAAAGAGTTGCACTTTCTTCCCCAGTTGAATTACCTTCTTTCGCCCACAGAATTTGCTTCAGACGGGTGGATTGGAAGACTTTCCTTACACTGACTTCTCCGAAATGGAGATACGGAGACAAGAGCGATGTTGAGTTACCCCCAACCTTCGACCTATTTTCAGCATAACTGACCAGATGATGTTCAATAAACTCGGTCAAAACCTTATCAGCGTGGCCCCAACCCGGGGACCATCCTCTTCCTAATAATGCATTGCTAGATCTTTCTGTTTCATCTTCAAGACCCAGGTCTTCAATTGAAAAATTTTCAACTGTTCCTGTTAATGGAATGCATGAGTTTATTTGGTCATTTCACTGCAACATTGATTCGGACTACTTTTTATATACAATAGATTTTTCCTAAAAAGTAATCATGAAAAACTAGCTTTTGTGGAAAAACCATGAAAAACTAGTCCTTTTTCCCTTTCCCAGGTGTAAATCACTGAAATGTAGATAGTTAGTTGCAATTACATAGCATGAACTAAGATCATGTTTGACAGTCTTCTGTCAACTAGTGGACCATTTAAGAGGACAATTAAAACATAAAATTTTCTTGAAAAGTTTATAATCAAGCTCAAATATCACAAACATAAAGATGTACCTGAAGTTGGCAATGGCTCTAAGCGCCAGACAGGAGCGTGAGAGACAGGTTCCATTTGCATGTCCATGCACTTGTTCCAGTATGCATCAAACATCGTAAAAGCAAGTCCTTTCTTGTCGTACACTTCCCATGGTTCATATAACAAGTCTGCATTGTAGCTTTGCACGGAAATACCGAGTTCCACCAACTGCTCCTTGATCTGATGGTCACGAACCAGCGAAACAGGATCTAGGATAAAATGATGACAAGTAAGAAGCACTCGTTAAAATTGCCAAAAACTTCAGAACACCAAATCATAAGAAGAGTATACATGACAACAAAGACTCCTTTCACACTGCAAAGTTCATCTTAGACCGAGTGAGAAAGTTACATGACATGACTTACCATAACAGGCTTAACAGTTGATACATGCAGTGACATCTACCATTCGTTGTCAAAGTTTTGAAAAAGTGTCAAACTCAATCAGCAGATGCAACTTTTTCGAAGTAATTCTAATGATGGTGAAGCTACTTGTGCAAAGATATAAAGTCCAGCTGAGCTTTGCTTTGATTGGCTGAGACTTGCAAATCAACTTGATCACATTCACAGTAGGTCATTAAACGATAAAACACATTGGTCCTGTTTGTCCTCTTTCTTGTTTATTTGCATACGAGATATGCTACAGAGCATAATATACTCTCTCAATCACACCAATGTGGATTTACGATTGAGAAGTAGCATCGCCCAAAGATGGTATGCATACCCAAATTCCATGCACTCTCTTATTTGTGTTGTTACCCAATTTCAACATCTATCCTTCTGTCCAATGCTGAGACTATCTAATATTTGGTTGTATACATAATTTAACATGTAGAAAAAGGAATCAAATAGATCTACTTAAAGGGACTACTGTGATGCTAGTATCAACCAGCTTATCAATTTAGCAAATGTATTTCAAATATTTGAAGCCAAAAACTATAACATGCACTGAGAAATCTAAGTATTTAATTGAGCTGCATTTTTGAGTTAGGGAGCCAGAGCTTTACCATAAAGATGATTAAATACCACTCTTGTCGCGCCCACAGAATCGATGCAAGCCAAAAGCGCAGCAAGTGTGCTATCAGCTTTAATCAGCACAAGTTCAGAACCCAGAGATTTGAGAGACTGAGACAGGTGCAACAGAGAATGCTTCAGCCACCACCGTGAAACCCGGCCCGGGTAGAATTGCCCTTCGTCTTTCGGACACCATATGAACACAGGAAGCACACGACCATCTCTAGCAGCAGCCGATAATGCTGGATTATCATCAATTCTGAGGTCCCTCCTAAACCAAACAATGATCTTATTGCCAGCCATTCCTGAATAAGCTCAGTAGCAGCTATTCTAATTTCGGGAAACAAAGATGACACTTTGCGATTGTCAAGAATTTCGTCCCGTAAATGCCCTCTCGACTGAAACGAAATGCACCAGAGGAGAGTCCAAGTGCCCCAACAAACCGAAGTTATTGACTGCTAAGTCTGTTGAATATCAAGCAACTTAAGAAACCACTTAAAGGAACTATGCAACTACCAGAATCCAGAAACCATACCGAACTTTCAGGAAAATGTCTCAGTACTCCCAAAAAACTCACTAAGAACCCACTGAACCATCAAGTTTCGAGCATCCCCATCAGTTATCTCCTACTCAAAACTCTCTTTGGCATCTCAAGCAACAACTCCCAAGGGAGAGAACCCACGAGACCTTCAAACCAAATTCAATGAATCAAGAGGTCTTCAGGCTCTAAAAAGAGCCAAAACTTACTGGCACAGACGATTCTGGATGAAGTATCAAATACCCATTTGCGTCGCTGACAGTGGAGAAACCTCCAGATCCGAAGCACCTTGGCCTCTAGCCGATCCAGTTATACCGCAGCGAATTCGCGGTCGAGTTACAGAGTCTCCTATTCAATAATTACCCAGGACCGAGGCCGTCGCGCACCAAGTAAACCAAGCCTCAGCGAACTCACCGGGAAGAGATCAAAGCTTTTGGGAAGCTGTCGGGTTGCGAAATTGAGAGAGAGAGAGAGAGAGAGGAGGAGATCGATCCGTTTCGTGAAAGATCTAATGGATTCGAGCTGATAAGGACTGTAGGGGTGTGCTGAGATAGATATCTTCTCTGCCTCCGCGGTCCCACGTTGGGTGCACACCGCATTGTCCGCGCAATGAATGGAGCGATGGAGATAAGACCAGTCCCCTCTAATGAGCTCCCATTTCTTCGTCAACCGTCTTGTTGTAACTGTTAACTGTTTCAACCCTACATATTTCTTCACTCTTTTTCAAGATTTTCCATAGATTTTTCTCCGTCATGATTCGTCCATCTTCACGTGAGAAAACATACGTTTAGTGGAGCTTTAAAATAACAAGCAATCGATGGACGTGTGTATCGATAGATTGGAGCATTAAGCAATTTACATCGACTACCAAATTACATATATTATGTTGGCGTATGTCTTTTATATGTTTAATTCGACAACAAAGATAATAAGTATTCAAGACTCGAATTCAACATAAAGATGTCTTGAAATCATTGGGACGAATATGAAGATGCCTTAAGGGAGGAGTGAAAATGATGACGACGAATGTGACATTCACGGACCACTTCAAGTTCAAAGAAGATTCTTCTTAACCTCAATTATTGTGAATAAGGTTAAAGCTGTCTTTCAATGATAAAACATCACATTTGAATTGTAAGAGCCAACTTTTGGTCCCACTTGCCAATGATCTTGTCCGCTTTGAGTCATCACGCTTGAATTATAAGAGCTTATGTTAGCCCCACTTATAATATTGTTCACTTTGGGTTGAGGCCACACATTTTATTAATAATTAAGACTAGTGTTGTTTATTATATAATACATCACCTCACCACACCCAGATGATATGGCACTCGATTCATTCCCGTCCCCATGCCATCCTTGAGTTGGGGCCGCACCTTGTCTGAGCTCCAAAGCCCCTTTGAAGCCCTAATGATCACTTCTGCTCTCGATGGATCGAGTCATTACAAGCCCACTAACTTCCATATAGTTCATCTACATTTTTTATTAGGCCATGGGCTCTAATACCATTGTAAGGGCCAACATCTAGCTCCACTTGCCAATGACATTATCTGCTTTAAGTCAGAACCTGCATGATTTTGTTCTTTTGGGATTCGCCTAAAAAAGGCCTCATTGGTAATTGAGACCGATACTACTCATTATATAGCATATCACCTCACCACATCCAAGCGATATGGGATTTGGTTTATTCCTACCCTCACGCCATCATTGAGTCGGAGCCACACCTTGTTTGAGCACCATAACCCCTCCGAAGCCCCAACGATCGCTCTTGCTCTCAATGGACCAGATCATTACATGAATACTCCTAAATTATGGAATTGGTTTTTAACATTATAGTCATAATAATTGTGTTATTCCCTTAATAGAGAAAAGGGTATCTTGGAAATAGCTAATATAATGTTTATAAAAATCTAAATGCAAGTGAACATATCGAACAAGTAATATAATGATAAGAAAAAATATCATCCCTTAGAGATTGATGATTAATAAATCAATTAAATACTAAAAATGGATTAATTTTAATTTATTTAACAAATCAAAATAAAATTGAAAATAAATTGAAATTGACAATTTTACAAGTAAAATTTCAAAAATAAATGCAGTAAATTAATCGGATAAATATGTTGGAGCATATGATTTCACCATAATCACTAGATATAAATTTCAGATTATTACGTATACAAGAACAATATCAAATGTGTGATAGCAGAATTTTCAAATCTATTTACTATCCTATACCTAGATATAGCAAACCTACTTAGTTTATTAATCCACTATATCTCTATAAGAATTTAGATAAACATAAGTGTGTTAAAATCCGTGAATATTTCCGACTTACAATGAATCTTTTGGATCACCTTATCATTGAAAGTTACACAAATAACATGGTATATCTCTATTCACATTTAATTTATGGTTATATATTATAAGCAGCAATTGCATATTATCACTTCTTAGTCTCAAACATGCACATCAGATCATTCAAATGGTAACTAGTCACTTAAAAATAGTAAACATAGTAATATATAACTCACATTAATGAAATCACTTGTAATACATAAAAATCGCAAAATTCATATTATCATGGTTATGTTATATCGTAGCACTAACAAAAGAAAATTAGAACATACTAGAAGAAGAAACAGAAATATAAATTAAACCAAACATCTTGAATTAAGAAAATAAGAATTCTGTCACCATTTTGTCTTCTCTTCAAAATATATGAAAGACTCTCTAAACAATGAAAATCAATCTCCAAATAAAAACCTAACTCTCCTCCAATCTCTCAATGTTATCCTATTTATAGGATATATTCAAGAATCCTAACACAAGGCAATTGCTCTTTTTTTTTTTCACATAAAATCAGGGAATAAATTGCAGAATTCCTAATTTTAATATCCATCCTCCAATGCTTTTGATTTGAATTCTTGAATCACAAAATTCTTTCTTTCCTTCTTTCTGCCATCTTTTTCTTATTTTCTCCATATCTCATTATTCGGCATAAACAAGGAAGATTTGGGTAAGTAGAAGGAAGTCCAAATATTTTCTAATGAATATTGCATTATAAACTACCATATTTGTTGCTAAAATAGATAAAATAACTCTATTATTATAGAGTTATCATTTAACTTTTTCGATAATACATTACACAAAGGCCTATCATGTTAGAGCTTTACAACTTTGGCTATTAGAGGGATTATGATATGTAACGTGTTAGAATACATATGTGAATTGTGTTAGAAAATTCATACATCGGAGAATTAGTGTCATGTAGAATAATTGATATACTATAGTTGACTCATAATCCATTGGCTTAAACTTTTGAGTGAATGCGAGTGCAATTATGTTGCCAGGCTCAAACTTCGGCTCCCTCTTGGCTATCTCCCTAAAAGAAAGTATTGGGCTTTTATTACGGTTTCCTAACAAATTATATCAAAGTCAGATGATTAATTGATGATACACTCCCAATGTGTATTAGTGTTTAGTAATTTTGGTTGTTTGATGGCCTACTCACGATGTGTACTGGTGATGGGTAAATCTCTTAAAGGAGGAATTTGGCGATTTCAGGCAAGTAGCAATTGTGGTGTAGCGATGCAAAGAAAGAGAATAGGGATGAAATTGGACCTTGGAGATTCAAGTTGAGATCAATTGATGCATGAAGATACTTTAATTAAGTGGGAGTGCATGTGTCGGGTGTGTTAAAGAAATCCAACATCAAAAAATTATTATAACGTATAGTAATTAATATATATCCTTAAGCTTTTAAATGAAGATATATCCAATCGGATATGTTGACGGACTTGAATTTGAGCTATTTCTTAACAATTTTCTCGAATGAAGGTATCGAAATTTTATTGTGCATTCCCAACATAACGTAATTGACTAACGACAGTCGTTGTGGTAACCAGACAAGTTGTTAGAGGGGGGTTTTATCGTTACCAACCATCATATGTTCAAGAGCAATCACGTGATGATGCGGTTAGGCGCTCACATGACTTCTGCTTGAAAAAGTGAGAGCTCCTAGCTACAAACTCACCAATTCTAATTCTTCGGAGCTATTCCCAAGAGTCGCGAACATTTGTAACTCTCTAATCGCTCGATGTGGTCCGACTGGGGACTATCGCATCCGACCAAAAGCTGGTTGGTTATGGAGTTGAGCCCTTGTTATTTATTTTTGCACGAAAAAGTGACCAGATTGACAATATTGAGAGACACGTGACTGAAATGTTGAATATTATCAAGCAATGTGACTCATTGTTAACAATCACAAGGATCGGTATTGATGTTGGCGCACTTCAATGATTAGTATATGAGGATGTATGGTCAATAATGATCAACAAAAGTATCTATTAATAGATTGATAAACTATTAAGGCATCAAGAGAAATTTGAACGCACAAAGGGCATCAAAATGCAGTGATTACAAGTTTGAAGTCACTGTAGAATAAAGTGATTGGGGTCATGGAACAACATCTTTGTAAAAACGACTATATTGAGACAAGATCATGGCATTGTGAGATTATAGGCACAAAATTTTCGGAGATGAAAGAACATGGCTACAACCACAAAACTTCTTAGGGAAGGTCCATTGTTCATCTACTAGAGACTCTCCCACATAAAACAAACAAATATACTATCTTTCACAGTTCTTTTTACTTTTTTGCACTGAACTTTTAGTTTCTAGACTCTCATCATTGATTGAATTCAGATGTGCTACTTGGCTATAACTTTCAAATACATATCGTCAATTAAATTCCGGCACAATCTACGTTTGTGTAGTTCTATCTAAAGTAAAGTTCTCATTATTTATTGTTTATCTATGATATTTTTTGTCTAGAATCACCAAACGATCCATCTCTTTTTATTAAAAATCGAAGAGCTACTCCTAATTAAAGATATTTTGTTGTGGAGGAAATTTCGACAAAACAGCTTAAAGCCAAAAAGAAATGCTAAGATTGAGCGCGATCAACATGACTGCCCTCACTAATCCATTTGGATTATCGGTTGCGTCACGTAAGTTGGCAAGTGGGACCGGGCCTAAGCCGAAGAATCCTTATCAAAAGTCACCATTAAACATATCATGATGTGTTGAATTAGTGTTGGAAGATATCCATGCATTGATGGGCTTTTGTCTTGTTCGGCCCCATAATGGGCTTTGTCTCACATTGAGATTTATTTGCACGAGGCTCGACCTTCGTTGGGTTGGCTCTCCCTCCTTTATAGCTTCCATCTCACAGTTCTGTGTATCTTTTCTTATCATTCACATTGAACCAATCAAACCCCACTTATACATACGTACAAATGCTTTTGTATATACCCACACGTAAGTAACACATATTAGGAAATAGGGGTGAGCATCAATTCAGGGTCAACCTCGGACTGGCTCGATCAAGCTTGTTCCTATCTAGTTCCTAGGGGGATTGGACCGGTCCTTAGTTCTAGGACCCCTGGACCCTACACTATGCGTGTTAGTCTTCGGTCCTAAAACTTTAGGGTTGATCTAACCCAAACCAACCTTGTATAGATGTCATATATAATATATATTATTTATATATCATATATTTTTGTTTACTCTAAATCCTTGTACATTTGCCTTTTATTTTATATTGTTCTACCGCGTAAATTAGAAAATAGAAACCCGGCTTATATTTGACAAAAAAAAAGTAGAAACCCTTTTCACTTGTCTCAACATCACTCGCCTTGCTCGCCGCTTGCCTCGCTTATGGCCTCTCCTCATGAGTGCAGTTTAGCTAGAGAAATCACTCGCCTCTCTTGGCCCCCTCTTGAACATGGCTCAATAATTGCAAGTGGAGATTTATGTTGTAACCTTATCTTAGGTTTATGTTTAATATGTACCGGTGTTCATAGTTTGGTTATTCAATATTGCACTATTGATGGATAAGTAATTTGAAAGAGTATGTTTGTTATTTCAAGGAATACAAAAAGTGAAACAAAAAAAAAATCGGTTGATCTTGAGTTGACCTTGGAATTGGCCGAGCCTATAGGGTCGGTCCCGTCCTTGGTCCGAGGCTCAAATGGTTGATCTCCGGTCCCAAAAATCGAGGATCAACACTGTTTGGGTTAGTCCTTGGATTAGGTGCTGGACTAGCTCAATTCGGACCATACTCACCTCTATTAGGAAATTGAAAATGCCTATACAAAAGGTTGAACTAGGGTAAACAAAAGGTTGAACTAGGGTAAATTGATGAATCGCTGTTCCTAGTATTGATTTGAGTATCAGAGTGTCCTCTTCGGGTAAAATTTGAGAGGCTTTCTTGCTTGCGGTGCACGGGTCCATTAAGAACCGAATTAGATTGGGATCAGCCCGAAGAGAGCGGGCTCGCCGGCATCAGTAATCGTCTACACTGATTAAATAACTATGTTGTCTCTCAGGTCAATCATGGCGAAAATAGTGATTCATGTGTGGCCCAAAATGAAGGTTTTGGATCCAAATCACATACGGAAACAATTACTTACGACTTCAATCTGAATACGCAAACATCATAAGATGTTACACTATTGTAAGAAGTATCAAATTTGGATAATTACTAGAAAAATCTTGAACTTATTGTACGAATACCTATTTAATCATAAACTTTTCAATTTAACTAATTTCGTCCTAAACCTTTTCATAATTTGCCAATGTAGTCCTTCAAGTTAATTATGTTTGGAAAATCATTGACATGCATGGTCATTTTATGTGGCATGATTGGCATTGATGTTGATAACTTTTGCAATTTTTTAAAATTTTATGATTTTTTTCATTTTATTCCCCTCACTGGTCCGCAGCCTTGCCCAAGCTGTTGGCCCACAATGAGAAGAAAAATAAAAGAAAATAAAAGTTATAAAATTACAAAATTTATCTACGTTAGTGTTGGTTGTATCATATAAAATAGTTGACATTCACGTCAGTGATTTCAAATTAAAATTGGATGAAAGGGCTACATCGACAAATTGTTCAAAAATTTAGGATTAATTAGCAAATTTAAAAATTTAGGATTAAATTGACAGTCTATAATATGTTTAAAACCTTTTTTTTTTGTAATATTTCTATATCAAACTTTAGAATCGTTGAGGCGCTTTTCCACTTTTGTTAAAATAATTTACCGACAAAAAGTCCTTAGTTCATCACGGATTGCGTTGCAGTTGCCGAATCCGATTCCTTCGAAGACTTTTCAAACTACTCGTAATCCGCAGAAAGAGAAAGAGGGGCTTCCCGTAAAGAACCGTTCTTCACTTTGTCCCAGAAAGTGTGGACCAAGTTCCTTCAAGTTCAAATCCTGCACGAGCAAAGCAAAGGTCATGAAATCAATTCTCTCTCTCTCTCTCTCTCTCTCTCTCTCTCTCTCTCCCCGCGTCTTGATTAGGTGAAGTTCTTACCTAACGTTATCCTCTTTAACCTTTCCGTTTGGTTCAAGTCTTCGAGTGACAATCGCAGATCTTCACCTTCATCCGTCATTGTGGAACAAGTCTAGAATCATTTTTGAAGTTGTTGTGGAAATTATACCGAGTTAAGGATTCTGTATTCCCTGATTCTTTTGTAAATTTTCAATGTATAGTTATATTACCTCGCATAATCAATGAAGTATTTACCCAGAAAACAATTTAGATAAATGCAGCAGAAAACCTTAACCTTCATCTTAAGCGTCTTAAAAAATGCTTAATCAAGTCGTTTTAACTTATTGCCTGTCCTAGATTCAGTGCCGTCAAGAGTTGACCGATGGATGTATTTAAGACTTGATTGCAGATTTCTGAAAACATGTAGGACTCGGTCCAATTAAAGTTAAATGTTTAAAACTCAATTCATCAACTTGTTAAATGTTTTAGGACTATCAGATTTAGTCCTGGATCCTCTACAAAGCCCCTGAAGAAAAACTACTCTCTCTCTCTCTCTAATGTCAGAGGTGGGAGAACTCTCTACTTTGATATCAGTGGAGGTTTGAGATGGACTTCCAAATCGGTGAAGATGGAGATGGACGACCTCGAATTCAAGCCCAGAACATCCATGGTCGCTGAATGAGAGAAGGAGAGGGGGGGAGAGATTACGTGGACGAAAACAACACCGCAACGAGAGTTGCGATGCATAACAGAGGTGCCCCGTAGAATAAGGCCTGCTCTGGAAGAGGGCGGCGAGAAAATAAGGGATATATGGAAAGGAAGGAAAAAGAAAATAAATAAAAAAGTAAGTAAAACACATCTCATTAAGGTGAGGCATGTTTGATTAGTATAACTAACAATGACTTAAGGAGATTCAATTAAGCAGAAAAAAAACCACTTAATGGGGATAAGTAAGAAAATGTTACATAATTCATTAAGTACAAAAGGCAATTGATGACAGTTACAATCTTATAAATTATATGGCTAAAACAGACCAATAATGTTCAGTAGTTGTACCAAACAATTTTTAATTTCTATTATCAACATTTGAATTTGTGATAACTTAAAATTCAGTGTTTAAATGTTAAGCACTTACATTTTAATTTTATCGAAAGAGCTTTTAGTTGAGCAATGTAGGTCAACCATTATAAAGGGTAGATTTAATATGTAAATTGACCACTTAAATTTAGAAATTCTTTGAACAAAAATATATTTTCAAAAATCTTAATACTTTGGATTTTACTTTAAATATGGTATCTATAAAGTTCCCTATTTACCAGTCTTTTAATCTTGGATATAGAGATTTTATTTTTTGGTCGGTTTTACTCAATACCTATTCTAACTTTTACTCATTGATTTTTCCCTTATTTCCTTACAAGGCATGGAAGTCCAAATCTATATTTAAAGTTAAATTGTCCCCACTTCAACTTTTTTAGAAAGTGGAGATTCGAACTCCCTAGCTTCCCATTCCTATATGGGATGGGTGATCACGAGGACAAACCCTAGTGATTTGGAAATAGAGATAGAGAGGCACTACTTTTATGATTTCTCGAGAGGCCAATTCCTCATTATAACTTACCATATACAAATTCATTTTTGTCATTGATTAAAAATTGTTTAAGTGTTTGTAGGACACAACAATTTGTATTAAATTTATGAAAAAAAAACTCAAGAATGACGCCTTATATGAGGGAATTGGTAACCCAAGAATCCGTAGAAAACCCCCAAAGCATATGGACATAAGATCTTACACAAACTTCATAGAAGAAAAAAGAATATAGCTATTATTCAAATTTGTCCATTATTTGTATAAATTTATTCCTTGTTTTATATCTCATAGTAATCTCTAATATTATAACCACAAAAATTGCCTTTTGTCTCAAGAAGTTTCACATTTAATCCCAAATTTAATAATAAAAAAATAAGAATTAAGCTTATATTTATTCATACATTTCTTCTTCTTTTTTCACATCTCTCATGCTCTAACTCTCAATTCATTTTTAAACTTTTGACATGCCTCTTTATAGGATGTGGAAGTTGAAAGCTACTTCTGAAACTAATTGTCTTCACCCCAATTCCTCCGAAAAAAAATAAAGATTCGAACCCCCCACCTCCACTTTCCCATATGGAAAAGATGGCCACTAGGGCAAATCCTAGTGGTTTCAAACATTTATTTCAATCACTCACCTTTTCCCCTCTTTAAGTAGCAAAAATTTTGGTCCAAATCCCTACTCTTTCGCACATAACCGCCCAATTATATATATGTATGTATCGTAAGCAAGCAGAGCAAAACATTTAGATATCATTGCGTATGATACGACGACTCTATGCAAATTGACCAAGCCGTCATTGTCCTATCTTTGATTTCTTTCGATGTCTTTATTGTTTTCTCAGTGCACCAAGCACTATGCCCAATTAGAGAAGGCCAGTGACAAAAAATGTGGATTTGGTTAGCTTGAAAGTGCCAGAGCAATGATGGCTAAGGACTTCTTTTTCGTTAGAAATCCTGTATTCACGTGAAGGACAGGAATATCTAAAGAAGATCTACAAGAGCAACTTAGGATTGGTCAACACTTATAGGCTATAGGGCCAACTCGCCATTCATCTACGACCAAAAACTTCCTCCAACCAGTTTTATGAAGGGTCAATTATAACCCTCCTTTACTTAAACTGTATTAACGTATTGGTGACATTTATGCTTGCAATCCACCAATCACAACCGCAATTATAGCATTAGAGAAAAACGCAACCCGTATGAGATTTTTGGGAGCAACCCAATTCCACAGTGAATCAATGTATATTTTCAAGAGGGAGACGATATGAGAAGAAGTTAATAATGGAAAACAGAAAAAAGAGCAATAGAAACTAGTGTGAAGTAAAGTGGACTGACGAGGACATGATATAGAGAAGGCGTAAAGTTCGGTAAACCAAAAGGAAAGGTGAAGTGGCTTTGATTGCGAAAGTAAAATGGAGGACCGCTTGAATGCATGAATGGCCTTGGAGACCCGCTTTGGTGCATGAATGCCAATGGTCTTAAGCTTGACCTTTACAAAGTTATAGGATGAGCACATTTCCAAATTAGAATATGAGAGATTTGGAAATATTACTTTGACTATATAACAATGTCACCTGTCTTTGAAAGCACGACTTTTGAATTTGGTATGACAAACATAAGCCATCGGGAGACTTTTGGATTAAAGTTTGAGGTTGAAAGATGCTGCTAAATTTACTTTATGCTGTGCAATGGGTTGCTGTAATCACATTACTTAATGACTACATAAAAACATATAGCTAGCCAGGACTACGTTGGTAAATAAATTTTATTTACACTTGAACAATTCTAGTAATCATAACCATTGCTTACTTTCTTAAGTTATGACTAGTTAACTCTTGCATAATATTACTTCTTGATGCATATTAGAGAGTATTTACTACAACGGTTGCATACTAGTTATAACTTTTGTTAGTAAAGGCTCAAAGTTTCCTGTTTAATGTGGAATCGACACGAGTTTGATGTTTTCCGAACACTCAAGGGTATTGACACTAGCACGGACATGGAGAGGGAGGACTAAGCATGCGGAAGCACAGCCCTTCTGGTGGCCAGACGAATTAGGCAACCAGGCAAAGGGGCGGTCCACTGGCCAAGTGCCCGAGAGCATCTTGAGTCGCAAGAAGACTCTGGTAGGCAGTCGACCGGGCCTCGATGTAAAACTTGATTCGAATAGTTTTTAAATCTCTATTTGAAAGATTATTTTGTATAGAAATTTTGTAAAAGCCTAGAAAGTGTTAAGATCCATCATCCTAGATAGTTAAGAGCATGAGATTAAAGTCCTTTCTTGTTGATTATTTCTTGTGGGTTTTAGGTATCTATGATCAAGAAAACACTTATGCATGAGCTTTCAAACGATTATAGTGGAATTATCTCATTGATCTATCCCTATGACGTAGACACATTGCCGAACCAAGTAAATTGTTTGTGTTCACATTTGATTTTTGCCATTCCTTTCTTACTTGAACCGTCTCGTTTGTTTATGCCTTTGTGTTACTCATAACAATTCTGAAATGTATATTTTAGTGACCCGACATGAAATTGCTATTATGTCAAAACGTTTGTTGCTGCAACATTAAGAGTGCTTCTCGCCCGGAGCTTCCCTCGAAAGTTAATTTCTTTTAATTTATGGGGAACCATCATCTCCCGGTATAAGCCACGTGTTGGATCATGACATAGGTGGCATGTGTTAAACTATCGCCCAGTATAAAGCCTCCGTCCCCTCTCTTTCGTCCTACTCAGTTGTACAATTCAAATTACGGGCCGACATTTAAGACCGTGACCGTGACCGTGCAGTATCTAAGTTCTCTTTGACTTATTCACCCTTTACTATATCTCCTAAACTCAGCCGTCCCTCGTCAATCACCCACTCACTCAATTAGCCACCCGAATCGCAGCAAGTCTATAGAAACAAAATGTTTTGGGAGAGGATTCTTTTATTGCTCTTCAAGTATCGGATGTCAGGTGTCATGAATAAGGGGAGGGGACCATATATACGCAAACTTCTGCAATTGAAATCCTAAATCTCCCCTCAATCTGCCTCATTGAAAATCTCCGTCCGGCAGTACTCCGGCTCCCATCCACACAAATGCTTGCTACCATCGTCACCTTTGGTGAAGCCACCACAGCCGTTGCCATTATAAATTTGATAGACTATCTGTATAATGTGTAAGGTACGCGGCGTATGTTTGTTTAGAATACAGATAAATTATTAAGCATGTACGCATGAAATTGCCATAAAAAAACTAGTAGCCCCCGAATTTGACTTTGACCATATAGCCCGAACGTGCACTCGCCAACTACGTCGGCCAATTACTTTACTCAGCAGTCTTCTCCAAATTCAGAGACATTTATCTGCATTTGACGGCATTTTCATACTGTACTTGGTAAACAGCTTGGAGCCAACCAACCATTGACGACGAATTCAAAGATTTTTAGTCCTTGGTAACCTCTCATTCAAATGTATAATACGTATGAAGTGGCCTCAATATCATACTTATCTACATGTAATAGATGAAGAAAGGGGTTGTTATTATTATTATTATTATTGTTATTGTTATTAAGGTTATCTTTATCCAATGAATTTTCCTTAGTTAAATCCTACCACGGCCAAAGAAAATGGCAGAAGCTATGCCGTGATGATAGAATATCAATATAAAAAACGAAGCCGTATCACATTATGCAAGGTCAATTATTTGAGCCCTTTTGCGTTTTGTACTTTGCTTTGGTCATTGGGTGAACATGATTTTTTTTTTAAAATTTTTTTGCATTTCCCATTAAATAGATCTTAATTATGTTGTTTGAATACTTAAATATTAAATCATATCTTTATCTAAAATTTTAAATTTTTATATTGAACTTTCTATTATGATATTAGGGTCAAATTTCACCCTTTTTGCTCCCATTAGTCAAATTCCATGAGCCACTTCTAATATGGCTTGTGTATGAGAGGGAATATTGAAATATCCCATGTTGCTTGACAATGAGATTTATATGCTTTTTATAACATGCTTTCTATCTTCATTTATCAATTTAAAATTGTGAGATTCTTGCATGATATTAAAGTAGAAGTATGTAAGTTCAAAACTTCAAACCCTTATTTGCCTCTCCAATTACATGTTTCTATGCTTTATACTCAGGCTAAAGTCTAGCCTATGTGTTGCTGGAAAGGAACATTTTCGTCCAAAAACATTTTTTTCATTTTTCTTTTCATTTTACTTTTCATCATTTTATGCACTATAGATCTCCATGTACTTGAACATGGAATTGAAGATTGGCACCTACTATCACATGAGCCCACATCTCCGAGCTCAAAGGTGTTCAGATACATGAGTGAATTGTGTTAAAAAGTCAAATATAGGAGAATTTGTATATTGTTGAGCATTCATTACATCTTAATTGGTCTATAACTTATTGGCTTAAGTTTTTAAGTAAAGGTAAAGCCAACTTGATAATTAACAAGCTCGGACTTAAGCTCCCTCTTGCGATCCTCCCAAGCAAAATGTATCAAACTTCTATTGCACACTCCTAACAAATGCTATTAAAGCTGATGGTAGCCTAGTGGGCCCCTAATCTTGTTTCGGCGTTATGGTGTAGTAATGTGGACCCAATGGCAGATTTCATGGCTTGATTCAAAGAAAGAGACTAGGAATGAAGTTAGATGTTGGAGATTCAAGTTGAGAAAAATTGATACAAAGGGATACCTAATTAAATAGGAACAAACCTAATATTAGAGCTCATACGTGAGAGGGAGATTGTTAGAATGCTTGTACAAGTTGCATTAGTAAAGTTTCACGTTAGAGAATTGTAGTGGTGTTAAGTAGTTAATATATCATAGTTAATCCATAACTTATTGGTTTAAGCTATTAAATGAATGTGTGTCCAATTAGATATGTCGACATGTTTGAACTTAGACTCTCCCTTTGCGATCTCCATGAGTGAAAGTATTGGACTTCTACTTGCACTTTTAACAAATGGTATTAGAGTCAATTGCAAATTGCTGGCCCCTATTCCAGTGTATAGTGAATATCTCAAGGAAAGATTTTGGTGACCAATGTGGTTATTCGAAAAAGTGGGCATTATGGGGGTAGCAATGTCGGATTGATGGCATGTTTCATGATTCAATTTGAAGAAAGAGATTAGGGATGAAATTGGGCATTGGAGGTTTGAGTTGAGATAAGTTTATATAGAATGATGCCTAATTTAAAGGAAATTGTTATGATACATATGTGAGTTATATTAGAAAAATCTAATATCAGAAAATTTGTGTAGTGTTGAGTAATAAATATATCACAGTTAATCCATAACTAATTAGCTTAAATTTTTGAATAAATGCAGTCCAACTAGATATATTAATAAGTTTAGACTTGAACTTTCTCTTGCGATCTCCCAGTATGAGAGATATTTGACTTCTTTCGTGTGCTTCTAACAAAAGAAACCGAGGAAGCCACATTGGAGCACGGTCTGGAACATGAGGGCGACAGTGGAGCGCGAGTTGCGGGATGCCGCAAGCATGATGATCACTTCATTGGTAGCTCCGGGTTGACAGCCTACGGTGAGGCGACATTGCTAGAGGCGGTGGTGTCAGGAGCCTTTCCATTCAAGACTGATTGCAAAAAGTAATAACGACTAACAGCAATGTCCAAAGGGTAATTCTACACGTGATGGGGAGGGGAGAGAGGCAGCTCGAAAGAGAGATTGCAAGATTCAAAAATCGAGATGAACCCTAATGAAATTTGGGGAAGAATCATTGTATTATCCATGTGAAGTGGAGAGAAGAGGAAAGGTATATATAATTGATAATTCCCAACCCAAGAATTTAAAATATTCAGGAAGGAGGAAGCATGAAGAAGATGATCAATAGTAAAATGAAAAGAAAAAGAAAAATGCTTTTGGACGAAAATGCCCCTTATCGTGTTGCCGGAATTAGCACATGAGATGTATGTTCTTGTCAGCCAATGAAGATTTGGTCGATCGGTGGACCAAATCCTTATTTAAGACTAAGTACATCACTTCATGTCTTTGATTAAAAAAGATTCACTTTAAATTCCTTTTAAAAAAATAAGAGCAATTCAAGCGTCAATTGATATATTTTATTTATTCAATTTTGTACGCTCTCTTGCTCTACACTAGTAAGTGAGAATATGAAAATTGGAGAAAAGGGAAGGGGGTGTGACTGCGGCTTCGTTGATTGGTTGAAATTCTCCCACGTATAAACATTTATTCGTTGTCGACTATAATTTGTCTGAGTAGCACTCTAATCCAATCTTAGCATCAAGAGTGTGAGCACGATCTCAGTATATAGACATTCAACGGAAAAGTTAGGCACGCAAATTGAAAAATATTTCAATTTTCAACTCCATTTACTTTCCAACCAAAAAAAAAAAAAAAACATAGACAAAGACACAATTGTCATATTAGAGACATTATGAAATATTCAAATGGGCTCGATTGGTGCATTGTCGTGAACAGGAAATATATTCATAACCCCACCAAATTACTTTGTCGTCTTGTCATCTGGATCATATGCATCAAAGAAAAAAAAATAAGGCCACCTTTCGTGCTAAAGGACAACGATCCCCGCACGTGCATCCACGCATGACCTCGGTCAATGTCCAACTTCTTGCACGTAATTGAAAGAGGATCGAATTGCTTACAGACGGTAATGCTTGGCATATTCGAAATCGGGGCTCTCAGCCTTCTTCCCTTGACCTGTTTGGGAGGAAAGACAGCATAAGCGAGCTAGGGTTATGAGGAATGGGATGAAAAAGAAAATAGAATTGAACCACCCCCCCAAAAAAATACAAGAAGAAGGAGGAGGAGGAAAGGGGAATCTTGATTAATTTGTTTGGTTCGAGAAAAATGGAGAAAATTGTCCGAAAAGTCTTAAACATATTGCACTTTTGTTAATTCAGTCATAATCCTTTCAATTTCATTAATTAAACTCTAAATTTTCATTTTTTGTCGATTGGTCCATTCAACTGATTTTGTTTAAAAATCTCTTACATATTCGCTGATTGTCCCTGCCCACGTCAGTGTCGATCGTGTCATGAAAGATGGTTGATGTCTATGTCAAGATTTTTGGCTAAAATTGATTGGATGGACTTAATTGACAAGAAGTAAAAATGCTTATGACTCAATTGGCAAAATTGAAATGTTTAAAATTGAATTAGTAAAAGTGTAATAAGTTAGAACTTTTTGGACAATCCTCCCGTAAAAATGTCATCCTATAAGGATTCTTTGTATGTTGCAAGAAAAAAAAAACAGTTTGAGCTGCAATGGAATTAAATATCAGTAAATTTAATTTGGTGAAACTACTTTCCAACGTTGTTCTAAAACATGAACAATTATTAAAAAACATTCTGTAAAAGTATTTAATAATATTTTCTGATATAACTTTAAAACACGTTATTATTATTGAATATCACCCCCAAAAAATGACGGATGAGCCGTGAGAACATAAGTATACTTAATTCAATAAATTAATTATTCAATTTAATATTAAAATTATAGTCAATTGATTTATTATTATCAATCAATAATTATATATGTCTTGAATTGGAATCGCACGTGGGATGGGCATTCCACATGCCCTAAGAGATTATCATCTAAACTCTATCTTCAGTTATCACATATTAAAAAAAATTACAGAAATCCAATATTCATTTAAACTATCCGCCATATTTTATTTTTTGGTCGAATATCCATCATGTATATACATAATGAATTTATACTACCATTTTCCAGATGTTCGACCTTGGGTTCTTATTATGCAAAAGGACATTACAAAGTACGTGCAATGCATGACCGGCCAAGTTTATTTGTCCCTCCATGATCAATATATTATGGACAAAAGCTAGGTTGCAATAGAATACTAGAAAAAACTCGGACTTCAGATACACAAAAGTTAAAAAAAGAAAAATAAAAGGAAAAAGAAAAAAAGACAACCAAAAAACTAATTAACAAATGACATATGACAATGTATAATAGAATGCATTCACTATTTTTCTTCTAGAAGAAAGTGTAATGACAAAGATTTCCATTTAAGCGTCTAATGAAATATTTCCATAGTGGACTCATGCAAAATTTCCAATGTAAGAAAATTTACAATACAGGAACTGTGGAATTTTCTAATATAAGGGTTTAAAATGAATTCATGATCTTCTGCTTTGATATTATGTGCGATTTTATAGGATCTTTATTAACTACTTTAAAAGTTTAACTACTATAAACTATTTTATAGGATCCTTATTTAAATATTCTTCTAGGAACCATGAAACCATCTAAAAAGGTATATTCCGACATATGCGTAATGCCACTTATTAGTTTTCTGAAAAAAATCGCGTTTGCAACTTTCATTCAATCCATGACAGGTGGGTTATTTCTTGATCGATCTAATTGATGAAGCTTGTGAAAATCTAGAGGTTTTCTACCCTCCAGTATCTGTTACCTTAATGTGAACCACTCATTTAACAAGACCGGACAAAGTCAACCATCCTTGCTTCAACATTAAGAATTGCAGATTTGTATATGCTAATGTCATGCGTAGAAAGTTTCGGAACTAAGTTAAATATAATTCCCGGCGGGGGTGGATTGGTCCTGCCATGTGCAAGACTTGCACAAACTTTAAACCCTAACGTCAACATGATGTGCCAATTTCAAAAGATAGGAGATGACGCATATGCTTAATCGGAACTAAGATGCCCAAATCGCGATTGAACAACAATTAAAACTTACGAAAGTCTAATATTATTAAACTCAATATGGCAAAATCGAAGGCTTTGAACCGCTCATCGACAGTTAATAGCCAATCGATGTGGCTTGTGACATGGCGATTTCATGTTTGACCCTCCAATCCTACATTTATCAAGGCCTAGAATCGGTCCATGCATGGGAAGTTACCTTATGCCTCTTCTTAATAATATCGTGAAGTTGTACCAAGGGAGTGCGATCGTCTTACAACACGTTTCCTGCTCCAATCTTAGGTTAAACTTAGTCAACATGTGTTCGTTGGACGGAGTAAATCAGGCCGAATATCTCCTAATAAAAAGAAGCACTAAAAAAGAGAAAAAAGAATAAAAAGGATGGGAAGGTAAAGATCAACTAATATGGCAAGAAAGTGAGGAGGGTGACAAATGCATACTCGTCTTAAGACAATGACCATTTTTAGGACATGCAAACTCCTGAAATGCAAAAACTTAGCACGGGAGACACTTAAATGCCAAAATTGAAACAAAAAAGATTAATTAAATACCAATGACGAGAAAATCTAGCCAAAATGTTGACATGATACTTTTTTTTATGAGTTGAGGTCAAAATGGCATCGTTTTGAGCACCAACGTGGCTAGATCAACCTAAAACAATGTCGTTTTAGCTTTTAATTAGATTTTTATATAAAATATTAATTAAAAATTTTAAAAAAAAAAAATTAAAAAAAAAATGCAACATCACAAGCAAGAAGGGCTCCCCTGCCTGTGGCCATCACCCCATTAGTGATGAGGCGGTAGAATTGGCCGCGAGGGCCGATGACTCTCGTCAACTAGAGGCGAGGCCCAACAAAGGGCAACAATCCTCTCCCGGATCTAGGGCAAGAGTTGCCCACCATAGCCTTGGTCTAGGCAAGCCAACCCTTGTGTAGGCACTAACGACCTTTGCACAAATGCCAATGGCCCGCACTCAACATTGACGACCCTCGCCTAGCGTCGCCGAACCTCGTCTCAGGTCTAAATACGCTAAACAAGGGTCGCCGGCACCTGCACGAGAACCAACGACCCTTGCCTAGATTTTGGGGAGGGTTGCCACCCTCTCTCAGCGTTTGGCAAAGGCCTACCAACCCTTGCGGCCAATGTCGCCACCCCACTAGCGATGGGAGGTTGCCACAAGCAAGGGAGCCTCTCCTGCTTGTGCTACCGTGGCTACCTCTTTTTTTATTTAAATAATATTTATATTAAAAATTAAACTTAGGGCAAAATGGCATCGTTTTGGGTGAGGGTAAGATGAGGTGGATTTTCGGCAAACCATGTAAGGAAGAAAATTTTAAAAAAAATTGTCACATAAAATTTCCGGAAATAATCACTGGAGTTGGCATTAAAATGATCCAATTTTTAAAAGAAGTGATACTTAAGTATATATTTGATAACTTTTGGAACTTAAGTATCCCCATGTCAAAATTTAACACTTGGACTGTTCTTTTCCGCCATTTTTAGGTAGCATAACATAATTGCAATGCATTTCCTTTTTATAAGATCAAAAGATTGACAATCCCGTGCGATTTTTTTATTCAAAATTATATATCTTTAACACGGCATATTTGAATAATTTGTGTTGTTATCGTTTTTCGATAAAAGAAATGTAATTTATTTCGTGAGATTTGTATAATCATATCATCCATATTTATCGGGCGATGTGATCTCCCGGACCATATGGAAATTAAAGGGTATTGTTATCCAATAATTAGCCTATATATATATATATATATATAAACACACACACACGCACCAATTTGACTTTCTTGAAATCGGCATGGGTCAGAATGGACCCGGTGGAAACTGCCACGTGCTCCTTTCTTTGACCGGAGAAATTAAATTCCTATTTTGTAAAATTGACGTGCCGTCAGCCGTTTTTCTACCATATTTCAAATAAATTGTTTCCTCTCAAAATCCTATAATGAAATCGGCTTTCACACTTGCTCGATTGACTACCACAATATGGACATGCGGAAATTGTATAAAAAACAATGTAATGGAGTGTCCTCGCTCGTCTGTTTTCCAACTTCCACGGGTTTCACTAGTAGAATTTCTAAGTTTAACTTAATATGTCAAGATCACTCAAGTAACTATGACATTAATATTATGTATGAGATAAGACACGGGCCAAAATCCAAGTGAATGACCAAAACATGAAATTATTTTTACTTGATGATATATAGAAAATCAAACTTGCAATTGCACCTAATCTTAAAAACTCATTACGAGCACAAAGTTGTGACAAAATCAAAAAGCTAGTTTGAGATTGTTTCTGTCTCAAAATTCACTATTTCCACGAGTGCAGGATAATTTTTCGATCTTTCAAGCAATTGACCTGGGTACTTTCAGACCATTTTGTCTTTTCTTTATTAATGTTGCGTTTTCTTTGTTGATTAGGGTTGCTTTAGTACACATACTAGTTTTATTTAAGAGGAGGACAGCTTTCATCACCATCTTTCAGAATACAATTGAGAGATTTCTTTCTTATTGCAGTAATCACCCTATTTGCAAGCTTCAAATCGTTTTTGCAAATATTATACTTGTATAAATTTGTACCAAGACTTATCCATTGCATCAATACATCTCTCATCTTTTGAACAACCTTTGATTTTATATATAAAAAATGTCGAGATGGTAGTTCAAGCATCTCTAAAACTTTATCAAAAGGATTCTATGCCTCACATCGCAACTTGAAATCCGTTTTTATGGGCATAATCACATCAAAAAGATAACTAAGGAGCATGGACATGATAATGGGATAAAATTCAAAATGGGACTCACATTTACACTTGTCAAAATGGTGTATAATCCATTTATGATCCATTTAAATATTAAATGAATCATAAATGGATCAGGCTTTCTTTTAGTATAACCCATTTATGACCCATTTAAAAAAAGCCTGACCCATTTAATATTTAAATGAGTCATAAATGGGTCATACATCTATTTTGACAGGTGTATCTATTATGGGTTTACAAATTAAAAAGACTAAAATACATGGGTTGTTAATGAATTTGAATAAGTTTAAAATCTTTAAAAAAGATTATAAGAATAAGTTTTCCTAAGTTTAATTAGATAGAGAAATGTTTTAACAATATGGGTTGGGTTGGGTTGGGTTGGGTCAAAAATTTTATATTATGCTTAAATTGGTCATAAATGGATTAATGGATCAATTTGGATCGGACCATTTATGACCCGACCCAAACCCGACCTGACCCAACCCACCCGTTTAACAGGTCTACTCACATTCTGACAATTCATCCATTTGATTAGATCATGTTTGAAATACTAAAACATTAATAGGTTTCAAAAGATATCAAGCATTTATCTATTTACATGAATTTTACAAATAAGCAATAGACCCTTTTAATATATCAATTCACACTCATCTTTCAAACATCGGGGACGTGTATTAGGTATCGGTCCTTATGATTTGGTATTGACTGGGTTTTAGATAATAAAAAAAAAAAATTGCAATATAAAATACATTAGATCGACAAGCATGCGATAGAAATCTCGAAAATCACCAAGCACTCAATCAATAGACTATTATTCCTCACAAGTTTAATTGCAAAATACTGCTGTCTGGAAGTAGACTAACCGATTCTTAATAAAATCTCCTTAGTTCACTATACTTTAGATTTTACAACTTTAATAGATAAAAAATCAACTTCAAGGACGACAACTATATAGGAAAAAATCAATAAGCTAATTTATGTTTTCATTGGTGACAAGTCGACGTAATCTATTCCGTGCAAAGTGGGAACACGCACCAAATCAAGATATATGTATTTTATTTGCTGGCTGGGGAATTTAATTACATAATTGCATCTTTGACTAATTTGACCGATTAAGCCTCTTCATCTACAGCCAATTTAAGAATAATTTCTACGTTACAAATAAATATATTTGCTAACAAATAAATCACATTCAATGTCTAATAAGATATTGTCACATTATTCTGTAACCAAATTTAACATACCCACAGCAAATATATTTTGTAAATCAAATTAACTTTCTGAACCACAATACCTTTGCTTAATCTAATTTGGTATATCATATTATTGTATTTGATTTTCGACATTGAGAAGCAACTCAATTAGGAATCGAGGGAAAAAAAAAGTTATTTAAAAGCAACTGTCGGGCCATCCAATTGCACATAAATGTGGATAGGCCATTCAATTAAATACATATTTGGATTTTGTTGACCAATTTGACCAGTTAAACCTGTTCATATACGACTAATTCAAAAGAATCTCTAGGTAATAGATAAATCAATGAAGAATAAGTTCTGGGTAACACGGATAATGCTCCCGGCAGAGGATATCATTTGGAAGACCAAGAATGATATCCTCTTTCGTGGTCATAACCTTTATGCTCCTTCTATGAAGCTATACCTCATTAAGATGGTTAAGGATAAAGGCCTCACCTTCAAGTCTGTGGAAGACAACCATAGAAACAGAAGGATGCAGCGGAGTTGGGGGATAGACCCTCGGATCTTTGGAGTGGAACCACCCTAGGCTTTTTGGAGGGTGTTTTGGGTTCGCTTGTAACCTGTTGTCTTTGTCCTTTGTTAATTTTCTATTTCTTTTGGAGACCGTGGTACCCTCCTACTCCAGTGATCGTGGGTCCGGTTGAGTGTCTGTCGGTACCGTGTTCTCCCCCCCTGTTGTACAGTTCTCTGGTTGATTTATTACATTATTACCTTACCAAAAAAAAAAAACACGAATAATGCAAGGTGATTTGATTAACAAATTGAATAAAAGAGCCATTGGTGCGGGTTTTAGAGATTTTTAGCATGGAAACTAGTGACTACTTATTCAAATTTTACTACTTACATGCAAGTTGCTCTACAATAGGACCTCGTGCACAAATCAAAGGCATTTATTAAATCGTTTCATGAGATTTGTAAAGTGTTCCATGAATTTTTAGATGTAACAATCTATTTGTTATTTAGATTATTAAACAAAAAAAGTAGCAGTTGTTTGTAAAAAACTTAGCCATCTTACCTCCAATATGCCATGTAGGTACAAAAAATTGATATTTTGGCCAACAAATAATTATATTTAATATACTTAATTGGCATTAATTTGACTTTGGAAAGTAACATAATGAGGATTGAAGAAAAGGGTTATTTAAATGTGAACGTCAGGCTAGCTATTTTGGCTTCTTCAACCTCTCACAACGTCATCTGCTTTATTTTGGGTCCGTAATAGTTTATTCCAAAGGGCAGCACATATTTAATCGAATTCAATAGAAGACCAATGCACGATCTTTTGTCTGATATTCAATACCTTTTTGTGTACTTTATCGCGCACTTAAGGACAACCTGTGAAATCTGCAGCTCCCATAGCCTCACTCATCAGCATCTTACTCAGTCTTAGTCTAACACCCCTAATCTTTTTAGAGAGAGAAAGAGGGGGGGGAAGGGGAGGCCTTTTCCTGGAAGGTGCCTAAGCAGATTTGAACGAGCACGTTGTCTTGACTTTTCAAGGTTGGATGAAAGTATAAAACAGCAGTCTCGGCCAAGAGAAAAAACAACCAGCTTGCGAATCTTTGCTTGTCTATCATCAAGAAAGAGAGAGAAAGAGCGAGAGATCACAAAGAACTAAAAGAAAGAGAGACAGAGAGACAGAGAGAAAAAGAGAGATTTAGTAGTAAAAGCAAGCAAGCAAGAAGAAGAAGAAGAAGAAGCAAAAGAAGATGGTGAGAGCACCATGCTGTGAGAAGATGGGGTTGAAGAAGGGTCCATGGACTCCTGAAGAAGATCAAGTCTTGATCTCCTACATCCAGAGGAATGGCCATGGAAATTGGAGGGCTCTTCCCAAGCAAGCTGGTAAATTAATTCGACAATCTATATTCCTTTGGATTATTATCCAAGACTTAAAGCTAGGCTATGTGCTGCTTATTACCCCCAAAGAATTCATTATGAGAATCTTGCTAATCTGGGTTTTCTTCCTCTCTCTTTTCTCCTTCTCTTCTTCCATCTTCTTTCTCCCTTTCGTCCTAAAATGGTGAATTTATTGCAACTAAAGTTCAAGACCGAATTGCTTGATCTCCTCTTTTGCATGTTCCATGCAAGCTCAGAAGCATCACTACAAAATAGTAATTAATCAGTACGCTAGTTCTATCTATATTTATGCAACTTTGGTTTTCTTTTGTTCCCTCGTTGATCTCCTTCTTCTCCGTTTTATAGGACTGTTGAGATGTGGGAAGAGTTGCCGGCTTCGGTGGATAAATTACCTGCGGCCTGATATAAAGAGAGGAAATTTCAGCAGGGAAGAAGAGGAAACAATCATTAAGTTGCATGAAATGCTTGGAAATAGGTAATTTTCTTTTATCAATCTATCGCCGTATCTGTTAATTTGGTGGACTCTATGTTGTTTCCTTTATGGTTTATATTTGCTTGTTAGCAACCACAAAATGAACCAACGTCTCAAATTTGAGAGGAACATTGATTAGGAGCGGGGCTGTTTACTGGTTCAACCCAATTGTGAGAGCGGAGCTCCATCAATATTACCCCATGTTCTCCAAAAGTTTAAGCCCTTGGAGAACGATACGAATTATATTCTATTCTTAATTAACAAACGGCTCGTTAACTATACAAAGTGGGTTTTGTGATTGATTAAAAATAACAAGCGTGCTGACAAAAGATTCTTTGGTTTGGAGCGCTAAATGGTGACTGCACATGGAGTGTTCTGCTTAATAAGCCAAAACCTGCATGAATTTCTGCATTCACCTATCGTCTTCTCGGTTATTCATATACAACATTACAAGATCCTTGTAGGTTTGTCTGATTAATATATTTCACTGCGAAATTTCAGGTGGTCAGCTATTGCAGCAAGATTACCGGGGCGCACAGACAATGAAATAAAAAATGTGTGGCACACGCATTTGAAGAAGAGGCTCAAACAAAATCAAATCACGCTGGCCACAGCAGCAACAAATAACAAATCATTCGATTTGGATTCTTCTGAGCCAACGATACCGCCATTGTTGGAAAGTTTGGTCCACTCTCCAACATCGCCTCAACCTTCTTCGAGTGAAATATCCTCAGTCACGGATGTTTCAATGTCCACACAAAATGGGGAGGCGAACAATGTCGAGATCAAGAGCGAGGACATGGAATACTCCAAGGAGTCGTTCCCTTTAATCGACGAGAGTTTCTGGTCGGACGACTCAGTGTTTTTACCCAATGAGTACTCAAGCAACTCGTCCGGATTTTCTGTCTTCAACGTAGATGCGCAAACTCAGGATGCGGTGGCTCCGATGGCTGATAATGTGAACGAGTGGCCTAGTGATGGTCTAAGCCTTGTCGACAATGGAATGGACTTTTGGTACGATCTTTTCATAAGAGCTGGGGGTGCAGAAGAATTGCCAGACTTCTGAAGAGAGAGTGGCGAAAGCAGAGAAGGCAAAATAAAACAAAAAGAGAAAGAATTGGAAGGGACTATTCTTTGGCAGCCAGAGAAAAAATTGGAATTTGTGGGGTATTAGCTACTTTTCTCCTTTGACCGCCAAAGAGGAAAAGCTAGAATTTTTTCTAAGGTGGGGACCATAGTGTTTGCTTCTTTAAGTCCAATTAGCCGTCGGACAAGCCGAAAGAGGAGTGAGGCCTTTCGGTGATAGGATTGAATTCTCTCCACACATTGGAGTTACCACTAGCTGACTTTTGTAGTGAGAACACACAAATGTTGACCTAGGAATAGGCTTTGACAGAGAGTTGTAAGAGCATTTGTTGTTTTCTCATTAGATGATTAGATGTTAGCATCTAACAATTTCATTCAGATTTGTTCTCCTTTCCAAACAAGATTGAGAATAACTAGGTTGGATTTACATGTGCCTGAAATATTGAAGCTAAATTCTTTGGGTCTTTACCCAGGTGTGACATTCTCTGATTCCTGAAACTAGTTGGATACATACTTTTATAGTTTCTCTATCTTTTCATTCGTGTACTCGTATGTAAAATTTCATCTAAGGGCATGATATCCTAGATGATCAAGATGATCAAGCATGTATATTCATGGATAAGAAATATGGCCTATATAAACAATAATATTTACACAAATCTGATGGGAGCATAGCTTACAACCCACCAATAAGAGGCATTATTCCACCAACTAGGATGATGGAAAATATAGCTGAAGTTTGTGTGTGGATAATGTTTATGTTTGTAATGTACGAATCAAAAGTTTGGTTGCGGTAAGTTCCCTACAATTAAGGATGGAGTACGACATGTCCTTCATAAACATGAGAATTACAAACATGGATATCACATGCATGTAAACTAAAAATAAATGTAATTGATATTCATGTTTATAACTCATGAATAAGAAAATTTGATTAAGAAAACTAGCTCAAGAAAATTTTCTCCCGCCACTTGAGATAGCCCTTTCAAATGCATGTGGCATTGACCTGAAATCATACCTCAAAACCCCTATTAAAATATTTTTACAGATTAAATATACAGTAAATCTTGGTCAAGAATTTCGTATTCACATATAATATCAAAATCTCAAGTTCTTGTTAGTATGAAAAAAAATCTGAAATTTTTGTAACAGTCAAACTCTTCAAATTTGATTGCAAATTTGCACTCAACCTTAGTCCTTAATCTACATATATCTCTATGTGAGCTTGTTTATTAATTACAATCTTCATTGTAGTTGATTATAATGAAATTGGTTTTTGTTCATTCTTCTGTCGATAATTTGACCATCAAATGAAAATAGAAGACCCACTCTAAAATTCCGGCGGTAATAGTATAAATTGTGGTGGAGATAATAATTGCCAAAAAAGAAGAAGAAGCCATTGGTCTTAAACTTGTCAGCGCCTACGTCGGTTTTGAGCGTGGCTTGCTGTAATTTAGCTCATGACAACGTAAATTTGGCCGGAAACGTGGATCAAGACTAAGAACAAATGCTGCACGAGAATCGAAGGACGGTTAAATACGAGTCATCATTAAATAACAAAAAAGTTATTCAAATAGATGATAGTTTTCACCAAGGTTTGAAATTGGGCAAAAGCAAAAAAAGAAAAAAGACTAAAAAATCTTGAAAAAGGAGACATTGAGTGGAAGTTGGATGATCTGTACTTATGGGATGATACCGAGTCTTACGAGTAGTCTCGAGGTATTCACAATAACATCACAAGTTTGAATAACGCACGCGAAATCTCAATGGAAATCATCATTTAAAGGACGAAAATGCATCACATATAAATTCCTATGGTGCAACTTTTCATATTCATTCAATGCCCTCCAACACCACATATGAATTTCTATTTTCGCCATTCCATTAAGTCAAATGGCTCGTATTCATCATCACACCATTGGTGTCATATGCCCCAACCCAACACAGGAAAATCCGTAGATCTCATCGGTCATCATGATGCATTTTCGTCCCTAAATGATTATTTCCATTGAGATTTTTTTTTTTGTGGGGCTTTCAAACTTGGATTCTTGTGGCCAATACCTCAAGACTTCACATGACACTTATGTCATCTAAGAAATATTCAGGCCATCCAAGTTGTAGTCAATGTCTTTCTTTTCAAATTTTGAGTCTTTCTTTCTACCCTTTGCCCTAAAGTTCAAACCTAGGCAAAAACTAAGATCCAGTAATTGTACATTTTTAGACATCGTATTTGAATAACTTTTCATTATTCGATGGAGAACCTTCCTCTAATTCTCGGACAACATTAGTTCTTAGTCCGATCCATATTTTACCCATCATTAATTCCTAACCAAGTATCCGTTATCATGAATTAAACCATGACAATTTTGCCATGCTCGGAACTAACAGTTGGCATCGACTAGTTTTACATAACACAACTTACCACACAATGATCTGATGATTGAAAAAAAAAAATAATGCATGAATTTCACGACTGACAAGTCTATGGCAAATTTCCTATTCACAAGCTCAGTGGAGGTAAATTGGCCTTAATATTTACTAGAATTATAAATTTACCTACCAAATGAAAAAGGCATCTCTATTTTGCTTTCGGATAAGTGCAAAATAATATTAATTATTTGTCAACCAGTCGATTGATTATGTTTCTTTCCATATTGAAGTAGTTAAATCCTAAAATCTTCAATTTTAGGTGATCATTTGTCATGCGATCAAAATTTGTGAAACAAAAACGCCTCTGAAATTTCAATAAGTGAGCCGATGCCAAACGACATTTTTCGACCTTGAAATTCCACCAGCGATAAGTATAAGACTGTTATTATGTAATCGAGTTTTGGAGTTTGCCAGGAGCCTCACCTTTGTTTGGATATCTCTCCAGGATAAGTGCATAAACATGACTTTAACATTTTGATAGTTGGCTAACTCGACAATTTTAGATTTTTATTTTCATCAATCGAGGACTTAAGATCAGAAAAGGCACCAATCAGGTCTTGAGCTCACCACCGGAGAAATTCAGGCCCTGAAAATCTGACGTAACTTTCACCCGGAGTATTTGGTCAATTTTCCACGTGTCATTTTGTAATGGCTGGAGTCCGTTAACAACGAGCTCGAGACCTAATTGAGGTTTATAATAAAATCTTAAATCCTCAATTGACCAAATGTCAAAACTTTTAAATCCTCTGTCCACACTTATCTCAAGAAGTGAACGGTTCTCAATCCAATTCAATTCCAAAGTAGAACCGAGAACTAGGGATCAGACCAAGCCATCGGTTTTGGTCTGGTCTAGTCTAATCCGATGAAACCGACCATTTTTTTTTGTTACTAAAGAGTGGGTGGGTTTCAAACCGATCAATTTGGTTCGATTTTTAGGCAGTCCTAATTAAACCGATCACATATGTTCCCACGTGCTAAAAGTCAAACTCCACTTATGTTTAAATTGATATATATGTGTTTAAGAAATGAAAAATTTATTTGAGGATTTACTGCTATTTTTAGGAAATTTTTAAAAATTATTTTAAAAAAGAGTCAATCCGGTCATGTTTGGTTCCCCCTCTAAACCGAAAACCACATCGAAAATCACCAGTTCCATTTTTATGGAATCGGGAATCGGACTAATGCCTCCGGGAACCGGATCAAATCGGTCGGTCGGTCTAGTCCAATCCGGTTCGATTCGGTCTCGATTTGAGCAGTCCAATATGTTCATCCCTACTTATCTCAGATATGGTCTAATTTTATTTTGCAAGGACCTATGGCAGACGAATCAGTTGTCTGCATTGACAAAAAATGTGAAACTTGTGTTGCCTTAGGAAAATTTTTAGCCAAGGGGCAAATAGGTTAATAAACTCGAAAGGCTGCCTCCCCGACAACATACTATAGACATTGTTTGATATATCAAATATCTTTTTTAAGAGATGACTTTAAGATATGGCAGAATTCTGTTGTCAAGACAATGGAAGGATCCGATCAAGACTACAACCTCAACTATGTAGGAACTTTTTGCTATGATGCTCATCTCACTATCATAAGCGCTCAATATGTGCATCTGAGTAAAAAATTAGGGGTAGGGAAGACGAATTACTTTGTGGCTGCTTAGTTTCTTTTCTTCATGTGCCCCCATTGATCTGGGTCTTTTCTCTTGCCTGACTTAGCTACGAGGCTCAGGCTAGGTCATCTCACAAATGGGCCTAGGCCCTTTCGCTTTGGGCCGTTATCACTAGGCCCATTCAGTACCCTGATTGCATATTTTTCTTGGTCAACTACTTGTTTTCTTGTAGATTTTGAAACATAAAATCGGGTTATATGATCTCCCTCCTTATTGATTCCTTTCTTATTTAAAGTTTCGTTATGGTGAGTTTAAGAAATCCGTTCGCCCCGGAAGGTGAAATCTGAACCTTGAGATTTTGATATAATGATGATGACATTATCAAACCTTTGGTGTATTATAGACAATAAAAGTCTACGTTTGTACTCGTTTATGCCTCTTGAGGATGTTGCCCTAATAATTTGGGATAAGAGCGCAACTCAATGCAAAACGATGGAATTTCACATACGTTGTTGCAATTTCAATCCACTCGGAATTGCAAAAATCTAATTTGGTAGTGCATTCCAATCACAATTCAAAATGGATAATATCAATGATCCATGTTCTTTTAAGCTAAAATAGATACATTCTGCACATTTTAACTAAATGATCTAAACACATTTTTTCTTAGGGGGTTAAGGTAATATATCAATAATAAATTAATTATGTTGAAGAATCTTTTTTAAGAATTCACAAGTTATGTTTGAAAGGTTGTCCTACTTTAATAGATGGAATACGTTCGAAAATCATTTGCCTTGTTTCTATATAAATTAAACGTTTCTTAACGAATACAAATTTAGTTACACCAAATAGGAAATGTTTATTTAACATAATTTTCACTTGAAGAAATTTTTCATATCCATATGCAAATCATAAAATTTGTTCATTTTTTTTCTTGATGATATGTTTTACTCATCAGTCTTATTGTTAACAAAAGTATCGACTAGTTAGAACTAATGAAAATAACATTTATTTCTCGATATCTTTAAAAAAAACTACTACTATGTCTTAAGTCAACACAATATCGTTACTATATATTTGACATAAGCAAATTCTAATTGTTAAAAAACTAACAAAAATTTTCAAAAGTGTTGATTGCCATCACAACATGATATGAAAGGGGTCACTATGGATGGTAACCTCATAAAAATTTCACCCCTCATAAAAAATTTGATAGGCATGAATAGCTCTTATTAATTTTGTGGAGGGAGAAGAAAATGTGAGTTCTTAAATATAAGAGAGATTTCCTAAAACAAAAAGAATATGGAAATACACTTTTACCCCTTCAGCACTATGTGCATCCCACATGTTTATGGAAAATATAATAGAGGGTTAACGGTTATAACAAAATAAAAATTTAGGAGTAATAAATAATAGCGAAGGTTTAGGTAGTCATATATTACCCCAAAATTTAGTGAAGTTTTGTATTATTTTTGGTGCATTTAGATCCAACACTCATTGATGATGATAGGGAAAAAGTGGCAAAAAAGTTCTAAATCTATTTTTGGTGCATTTGGTCCTTCCAATTTATTTTAGATAGTTGTCGCCAACATTGACAAATTTAAATAATATTTTATCTATTTTTTAATTATTTTATCTTATTTTTTCCTTCCTCTCCCTTTTGCTAGTGATTGGTCATCGACCACAAGTGATGGTCAACCACTGGCCATTGCTTGGCTGGCTTTGCCTGGACGAGGCTACTTGTTGCCCACCATAGGCAAGGCTTGGCTAGGCGAGGGTGAGCCATGACAGAGCTCCCCTCATTAGATCTGGTAAGGCTAGCTTTTGCTTGAGCCAGGGCGGCCTCGTCGAGTGGCGCCAGGGCGGCCTCATCGAGTGGGGCCTTCACATGGGTGATCACCTGATGAGGTTGCCTTGGCCTTGACTAGGGTCAATTGCACTAGATTTGGCGAGGCTAGCCCATATTGGGGCTCACCCTCACCGTGGGCTACCTTTGGCTAGGCCAAAAGCCCATGACAAGGTTTGACCTGGCCAAGTTTAGCAAGAGGAGCCCTAGCCAAATTTGACAAGGCAAGCACTAGCCAAGGCTCAAGGCTCGCTCTTGGCAAGGCTAGATTGGCCATCACTTGTGGCCAGTCACTAGCAAAAGGAAAAAGGAAAAAAAAGAGAAAAAAATTAATGTAATATTAAAAGTTGTCTATGTCATCACCAACTATACCGCATAGGTCTCTTAACATCAACGTCAGCAATATCCGATCAAAATTAGTTTGAAAGACTAAATTTGCACTAGATTAACAATTAACACAATATGTTTAGGACTTTTCTAACACTTTTCCTCGATGATAGGAAGAAAGCATTTTATATGATGTACTTGAATTTCATTCTAGTCGACATATTAGTGAGAATGTCACTTAACTGATCAATCACCATTAACAGCGTACTTGAATCTCATTCTATTTGACGAGTATGTGTATATGCATCTCACTTTTGATTGATCGGTTACATAATGTCACTATCACATAGTATATACTCACATAAAATCCCTTCTCAATTGAGAAGAGGATAAAAAAATTAAATATGTTATCCATCACATAAAATACCGTTTTGATTGAGAAGAGGGTACAAATCAAACATATCTTAGCCATTTTTGTTTCTTAGAAAATGTTATCTACTTATCAGTGCAATTTCTTGCTGTTGTGAAAAAGGATGGATGGAATTGCTAAGTGGCGGCTAGGCTCGATGTACAATATCGACAATATGTTGGGTTGGGTCGACGCAAACTCCAACGTCACAGTCAAACTCAATTGTCATTTGGTCTCCCAAGTTGAATTTTCTACATTTCATAGAGAACTTTTTATTATGGCCATAGATGGGAGACATTCTCACATGTATCGATGCATAGAATAATGCATTTCACCTCATATATCATTTAAATTTAATATCCAACCCACCAACATTTAGAGTTTAGATATATTAGGCTCACACGTATCGGAATCATTTAAATATTTATTCATCGACTAGATACTTTTTCCTGAATGATTTAAAAGTTAAAGGTAATGTATTCTTTTTGAAGTAAATTAATGCGATATACATTACTTTAAATTTTTTATAAAGGAAAATATCACATTTAATTACATTCTAAGCATTGTAGATATGTTTATAGTCTTGAGAAGGTGTGCCCTAGAGAACAAGGTGCACACTTTAATAGAAAAAAGAAGAAGAGGAGAGATATGACACAAGAAATTAAATTTGACTCTCAGTACATTTGTTAAGCATAGATTAGGCATGTCATATTAAATGGTTAAGATCTATATAGTACATGATCCAATGGCCGCTAATTCTCAAATAGTCCCTCGATCTGTTGTCCTTTCCAACACATGACTTGATTAACACGACTTAGTTAGAGAGACAGGTTACCGTCTACTCTAATCTTAATTTTAATTGGTGGTTTTAAAAATAAATATTTCTTACATTAAATTTTGATTAAACAGAAAAGTACAGATCGTGGAAAATATTGCCCCGAATAGAAAAGTGGCCAGAGGACATTTCCTTACAGTCTCACTTTTCTTTAAATTAAAACAAAAGTTCAAAAATTCAAAAAAAAAAAAAAAAAAAAAAACCATGCGTTCTCCGTCTCTATGTAAAGGTTCTTGTGAGCTCCCACCATCACCACACAACAAGCAGCTCACAGAAAAACCAGTCATCTCCTGAGACGCTCCAATGGCGAACCCAAAGGAAGTAGAGCTCTTGGGGCTCTGGGTCAGCCCCTTCGTGCGGAGGGTGGAGTGGGCTCTGAAGCTCAAGGGCATAGCCTACGACTACATCGAGGAAGACATCCTCAACAAGAGCCCTCTGCTTCTGCGGCTCAACCCCGTTCACCAGACAGTCCCTGTCCTCGTCCATGGAGGCAGAGTGGTCTCCGAGTCGCTCCTCATCCTCGAGTACATCGACGAGACGTGGAAGCAAAGCCCTCTGCTCCCTCGAGATCCTTATGACAGAGCCATGGCTCGATTCTGGGCTTCAGTCGCGGAAGGCAAGGTACAATTTCTTTTTCTCCTTCTGGATCCTCTTTTCTTGATAGATCGAGCGAAGATTGTGTAGTTTGGCTGGGGAATTTTCTGGTACACCTAATTGGTAATCGAGCGTTTCTCTATCCTCTGTCCAGAATGATATGAAGCCCAGTGTGGGATACTGCAACTGTTCCTTTCTTGGTGCTTGCCCTTGTTTTCCTTAAGAGTTGAGCTTTGGAATTGTAATTAAAATTCAATAGTCGTGTATAGATCGTAATAGTGCAGTTTATGAGTTACTCTGTTCCTGTGTATGATTTCACCCTGTCTTAGATTATTCTTGGTTGCCCAGATTGACACTTGAAGCTCCCACTGTAGACGAGTGAGATTGCAAACCATTGCCTTTTCCAATAGTCTAACCTGAAATTGCCTTTGGATTCAGTATGCTAAACAATAGAAGAACGGGGCAAATTCATTCCCATTTCCAAACATTTTCCCCAGAGTATTTTAGGGAAAATCTCGGGGTCCAAAACATTAACCCGCTTTGTGAACTGTTGATTCGACCGTTGATCTCAGAAGAACCCGAAGCAAAATGCAGTTATGCTCATATCTTAGCTCTTGCATAAGAAATTTATGCCTCAACGAGACTAAACAATTCTTTAGTTTTTTTTTTGGTAAGGTACAATTCTTTAGTTTTGATCCTGCAGGTTTTAGAGAATGCTTGGATTGCTCTGAACTCCGAGGGAGAGGAAAAGGAAAGAGCCGTACAATTGGCCACTGAAGCTTTGGGACACATTGAAGGAGTGATCAAAGGCAAGGCCTTTTTTGGTGGTGAAGGAATTGGGTACTTAGACCTTGCAATCGGTTGGGTCTCTCACTGGCTGCCTGTTTGGGACGAGGTCGGTTCAATGAAGATCTTCGACCCAGCAAAGTTCCCGACCACGGCGGCATGGGCCAGCAGGTTTGTCGAGCACCCCGTGATCAAGGAAAAGTTGCCACCGAGGGACAAGATGGTGGTCTATTTCCGAGATAAGCGCAGCCGAATAATGGCTTCCAAGAGTCATGTCTAAGCCAAGATTGTTATAAACGAACGTTCCGTGTTGGTTCAATTAGAATAAATTGACGCCGAACATCAAGTGGATAATAGTAATGTCTTAGATGGAACCAAATATTTATATATATACATGGCAATGGAATGGGCAACATATTTTTCTTTTCATGTAATATGGATAGTTGGCATCAAAACAATGTGAGCGTGATAGGATATCAAATTACTTTCAAGGTCATTAAAACAATGTGAACCTCATGCAGATTACTTAACAACAATGCTTCGTAAGCCCAAGTAACATTTGAAAGAAAATCAGATTTAAATGTTATAAGGCACGCATTATTGCTTAACTCATAGGTTAATCTTCCATACAAATGTATCCTGCATTTACACAAAAGCATAATCAATTCATGATAACACCACATACCAAACTAAGCGCCCAGTACCGACCCCTCCCCCAAAAAAAAAAAAATCTGATCGTTCAGTCACTTAGTGGTCCCTAGTCCCTCTTGTCCATTGACATACACTTTACTTCAAAGTTACCTTCACTTTCATGTTGTTTGAGTCAAGCTTGCCTTAGAACAGTATCACAATCCTCAATCCTCTATTCTCCTCCATTCCTTTCTGTGATGACCTAGACCGCGGGCTCAACACCGTGAACTCCTCCCTTGTGTACTTCAACCTCCAAGCCTCCTCCCTTAGGGGTGTCAATGGGTCGGGTCGGGTCGGGTCTTGATGTTACCCAACCCGACCCCAATCGTAAAGGGTCATGCTTTAACCCGACCCGACCCGACCCGAAATGCATTAGACTCGTGAAAAAAAAAATCGTGTCGGGTTGGGTCGAGTCAGAGCATGACCCTTTACAAGTTTGGTTTCAATTTCCTGTTTAACTCGAAATCAACCCCTGCCAAATCCCCGACCTATCCGACTCTCCTCTTCCCTCCATCTCTTTGACTTTAGCTTCGCAGGATCTTTTTGCACATTTTCTTGCTCTTTTCTCGACAGGTTTTCCCGTGCTTTTCCCCCTTGTTCATGAAACGCCCTCGCCACTCAACAATCTATGGGCATGTACGACCCGATGATGTACTCCCTCGCCCATGACTCCCTGGCATTCTATGTCCTCATCACCCAAATCTCCAGCTTCCCGTAGTTGCAGTAGACGATGGCTGCGAGGCAATCCCTTAGGGCCATCAGCTGGAAGATTTTGGACGCTTTGGATTTGACGAATGCGAGCACCATCGGAGCAAGCAGTCCCAAGGCCCTGACAAACATGCAACGAAGTTCGAAAACCGGATTCTTCATTTCCATCTTTTGGGTTGGTGAGTTTCGAGGCGGAAGAGAAGAAAGAAGAGTAGGAGAGCAGCTTACAGTGACTGTAATACAGTCCACCGAGCATCATGGCGGCAAGCATGGTGGACATGCCGCGGGGCGTGCGGCGGTAGCCAAGCGGTTGCGGTTGGCAAGATGAGCACCAGGCGAAGGAAGAGCTGCACGTCATCGGAAACCATCGATGGCTTGTCAAGTGAGAGGGACTCGCTCCACGGGAGGATTAAGGAGCTGGAGGATTTGGCCGCGGAGAGAGAAGAGGAGTCCGTGGCAAAGGAGGGCTTGGCAAGGATAATCGTAAAGGGTCATGCCCTGCCCCCACTGACCCGACCCGTTTCAACCCAGCTCTAAATGATACTGGCTCCATACTTGGATAATATTTTGACCCGACCCGAAAATACCCTAAGTTTAGGGTCGGGTCGGGTAGGGTTGGCCAGGGCCTTTTTGACACCCCTATCCTCCCTTGGAATGTCGTACGAGTTCATCACCACCTCCTTTGGTAGGCTTTGAATGACCAACAACCGCCCTACCTACAAGCTTATCATTGTGTTATCAATGGTCTGAAAGGAGATGTACTCAAATCCCTTTGAGCTAAAATGTACTAGTTTGAGATTTTTTTTGTGATGAGAAAAACTAGTTTGAGGGTAAATGTGGCACGATTGTATTAGTCTAGGATATTTTGTGGCATGAAAATTACTTTAAAATAAACATGGTATAGGTATATTGATTTAGATTTTTTTGTGACGCGAAAATTAATTGGGAATATATGTGGCGCAAGTATATCAATTTAGGATTTTTTTTATAAGCGAAAGTTGGTTTGGATTAATTAGGGTACAAATGTATCAATCTGAAACTTTTTGTGATATGAAAATTTATCTAGAATAAATGCGACAATAGTGAACTAGTTTGATATTTTTAATGAGATTAACCCTCTTTTTTATGTAACCAATTGAGTTGGGTCTTTGTCTTACCTAACTTAGCTCTGAGGGTTGGGCTATGGTCTTTTTACAAATTGGCCTGGGCCCTTTCGCTTTGGACCTTTGCCACTAGGCCCTCTTAATATTTTCTACATATTTTTCTTGGTCAACGAATTGTTGCTTGGAGATTATAAGACATGACGTTGGGTGATCTCTCTTCCTGTTGAGCCCTTTTTCATTTAATTATTTTGGGACTAGGTAATCGGCTCAACCCAAGATATAAAATTTGAAAAGGATCTTGCCACTCACTTCGGGAGTTTGAACCAACAATTATGATATTCTCAAACTTTGGGTTGAGCATTTAATATAATATTTAATCGTGTTTATGCTCTTTGAGGACATGCGATTTTACGCATTTTGTTGCAATTTCAATCCGTTGGAACTACAAAAGTTTAATTTGGAATGCATTGAGATCGGCATTTGAGATGGATAATATCTAAGTCGAAAATTGATACATTCGGCGTATTTTAATTAAATGATCTAACCTGCTTTTTCTTAGGAGGTCAATTTATTTGTTAATATCAAAAATAATTTAATGATGTGGAAAATCTTCTTTAATAATTCAGAGGATGCGTTTGAATGGTTTTGCTACTTTAATAGATGGATTATCACTTAAATTTTTGTCGACAATGATTGCGGGTAATAGTTCTTGCCTTAGCGCTAGTTTAATCTTATGTTAAAGAATTATTGTTCTTTCTTTTGACATAAGTAAGCATGTCTGATTTATAATAGTACCGACCCTAAATGCCTACTGATCTGCGCTTAGAAAAGTAATTACCGAATGCATGGCCTATATGCACTTTACTTGTACCATTTTTGGTTTCAATATGATATTGTACAATCATGATTTATTATTTTCATTTATAAACAACACAATCATTTGACTTGTTTTTACTTAATTTAAATGCTTCTTGTCGAAAAGCAATGTTTGGTTACACCATATAAAAAATGATTATTTAACGTACCAAACATCTTGCATATCTACATCGAATTATACAATTTGTTCTTCTTTTTTTCCTCCATGATACCTTAAAGTATCAACTAGTTAGAACTAATGAAAATAGCAAATTATTTCTTGTTAACATGAAAAAAACTACTCTTTCTTAATTTGAAACAACATCACTATTATGTATTCGACATAAGCAAATTCTAATAGATAACAAAAGGACAAGAATTTCATAAACGTTGATAGCCCTTATGACATGATATGAAAGGTGCCATTATGGATGGTAATGTTGTCCAATTGCTATTGAATCTGCATCTTCATCCCTCAAAAATTTTAGCGGCGTTAATGGCCCTTATAAATTATGTGGAGAAGAAGACGAAGATGTAAGTTCGTGAATACAAGAGAGATTTCCTAAAATAAAATGGATTAAAAAATACACTTTACTTCTTTAAAGTTGTGTGCTTTGCATATGTTTATGGAAGGTATACTAGAGGGTTAACGGAAGGAACAAAACGAAAGTCGAAGGGTAATATGTAATAGCTGAAGATTTGAGTACAAACTTATATGACCCAAAAGTTGGATGAAATGATGTGTTACCCAACAAAAAAATTTGATCCAATATATTTTGGGTATTTTTCATCTGATATGTGAATAAGGATGGATGGACTTGCTAAGTGGTGGCAATTCCCAATTAATAATGAGAACAATACTTCAGGCTCACGCAAACTCCAACCTCAGAGTCAAACTCAACAACCATTTGATCTCCTAGGTTGATATTCTAACATTTCATAGAGAAATTTTCTACGATGAATCTGGACCGGAGATGTTCTAGCATGCATCGGTGCATGTAAATTTAATGATTCCTTTCTTTAGAATATATGGATTTTATGCAGGACCTTTCAACATCATTTGTCCAGATGTATTGAGCTCATGTACATTACAACTATTTAAGAATATCTCCATAAGTCCAACACTAATTCTTTAATGTTTTAAAAGTTAAAGCTAATTTAATCTTTTTGTAAGTAAAATAATATGATATATAGTATTATTAATATTTTATAAAAGCAATTATCACATTTAATTATATTCTCACCATTTTAGATATGGTTACAATCTCAAGGAGTGCCCTAGAGAACAAGGCACGCATTTTGTATAAAGAGACATGAGATATGACCCAAAAAAAAAAAATTGAATTTGACTCATTACATATGTTTCAAACCCATCAAACCGACATATATGCCTATATTAGGGATGTCATATTAAATGGTTAAGATCTATTTAATACGTGATCCATTGGTTGCTAGTTCCTCAATCGTATCTTCGATCTAGTGTCCTTCTTGACACATGACTCGATTAAAAAGAAAGGTTATGTTTTGCTCTAATCTAATCTCTAATTGGTGAGTTTAAATATAAATATTACCGACGTCTAATTTTGATTAAGTTTGCAAGTGAACGATGTCTTTTAATTTATAACCACTAAGCAAAAGTATGGCTGTTTTAAAAATATTGCCGCCAAAAGAAAAATGGCCATTAATGTCTCACTGTTTTTAAAAAAAATAAAATCTAAAATTCAGCAACCAACAACAACAGCAACAGTAACAACAAAAGTACCTTTGATCTCTCTCTCCCTATAAACGCTCTTGCAAACTCCCATCGCCGTTACACCCCAATAAGCTCACAGAAAAACCAGTCATCTCCTCAGACGCTCCAATGGCGAACCCAAAGGAAGTAGAGCTCTTGGGGCTCTGGGTCAGCCCCTTCGTGCGGAGGGTGGAGTGGCCATTGAAGCTCAAGGGCATAGCCTACGGCACCATCGAGGAAGACATCCTCAACAAGAGCGCTCTGCTTCTGCGGCTTAACCCCGTTCACTAGAAAGTCCCTGTCTTCGTCCATGGAGGCAGAGAGGTCAGCGAGTCGCTACATCGATGAGACACGGAAGCAGAGCCCTCTGCTCCCTCGAGATCCCTATGACAGAGCCATGGCTCGATTCTGGGCTTCAGTCGCAGAAGGCAAGGTAATTTTCTTTTTCTTCTTTTGGGTCCTCTTTTTATTCTTTGAAGAAGAAAAAAGAAACGAGGTATCGATTTTCTCGATAGATCGGGAAAATTGTGTAGTTTGCCTGGTGAATTTGCTGGTCGACTTGATCATCGGGCATTTCTCTATCGTCTGTCCAGAAAGGAATGAAGCCCAGAGTCAGATACTGCGCCTGGTCCTTTCCCGATGCGGAGAATAGCTTGCTCGCCCTTGTTTTCCTCATGAGTCAAGCTTTCGAATTGTATTTTAGATTCAACAGTTAAGTATGGATCGTAATAATGCGGTTTAGTGGGGTTTATGAGTTACTATGTTCTTGCGTACGATTGGGATTTCACTGTCTTAGATTGTCCTTCATTGCGCAGATTGACACCTGAAGTTCCCATTGTAGACGAGTGAGATTGCAAATGGATACCATTGCCTGAGCCTAACCTGAAATTGCATTTAGATTCAGTATACTAAACAAAAGAAGAACATGCCAAAAGGATCCACTTTTTCTAAGGTAAATTAGTTCCAATTTCCAAACAATTCCACCTGAGTCCTTTAGGGAAAATCGTGGGGTCGTGGCCTGGCAATGACGACCAAAACGTTAACCTATTTTGCGAACTGTTGATTCAACTATGGTTCTTGAAAGCATCCAATCCAAAATGTAGGGATGCTCATAGTTTTGATGGAAATCAATATTGCACCTTCTTAATCTTTACTTGAGTCCGTCTCTAGCTCTTGCATAAGAAATTTATACCTCAACGATACAATACAACTCTTTGGCTTTGATCCTACAGCTTGAACCGAATACTTGGGTTGCTCTGTGCTCTGAGGGAGAGGAAAAGGAAAGAGCCATAGAATTAGCCACTGAAGCTTTGGGACACATTGAGGGAGTGATCAAAGGCAAGGCCTTCTTTGGTGGTGAAGGAATTGGGTACTTGGACCTTGCAATCGGTTGGGTCTCTCACTGGTTGCCCGTTTGGGACAAGGTCGGTTCAATGAAGATCTTTGACCAGGCAAAGTTCCCAGCCATGGCGGCATGGACCAGCAGGTTCGTTGAGCACCCTGTGATCAAGGAAAACTTGCCGCCTAGGGATAAGATGGTGGTCTATTTCTGTGGTAAGCGCAGCCGAATAATGGCTTCCAAGAGTCATGCCTAAGCCAAGATGATTGTAAGCAAAAGTCCCGTGGTGGTTCATATAGAATAAAGTGATCTTGAGCATTGAGCAGATTATAATTTTTTGGATGGAACCAAATAATTCTATATATATATAAATTTGCAAGAAAGTCCTATTTTAGACAATAGGCCCCGCTAAGCTCTCTCTTGGGCTGTGAAAGCGGTGCAAAAGAAGTTGGTTGGGCTGCCTTGCCTCGAGAGCTTCCCCCCTGATTGAGTCTGTGATTTTATTGGTTGTATTTGCTTCCATCTCAAAATGTTATTTCATGATTGTATGTAAAAAATTCTCGGGCATAAGTATAGGCATATGATGAGTTGAAAGCTTCAGAGGTGGGGAAAACCCTATATAGGTCTAGGAGCATATTTTTACTCTTTTTTGTGTTATTTCAATGCTTTGCTTGTGGATTGGAAATGTGATAAGGTCAAACCCTGACTCTTAGATATCAGCATAGCTTCGTAATTCAACTTTTTGCACATTTGCTCTGAAAGTGATCTTTTCGAATCAAGATATAGAGTATGAGCAACCTACTTCCCTAGCAATAAGAGAGACAAAAGATTGCATTCCTGTCTCTACCACTATATTTATACACACACTTGGCGATGGAAAGAACTACATATTTTCCTTTTCATCTAACATGTTTTGTGAACAATGTGAACATGACGGGATATAAATTACTTTCAAGTTATTTGTTTTTTAACATTTCTTACCAATGTCTTAAATTTATCCAATATTATATGAAATTATTGACATTAATTAGTTTTGGGATGGCAATTTCTTATTACTAATGCTTATGTGCTTTGTAAAATCTATCAAATTTTCTATTGATTTACCTCTTTTATTAGTCTTACTTGCTGAAATTTTAAAATGACTAGTTTGATATTTTTCACTATGTTAATCATTTTATTTATATAACCAATTGAGCTGGGTCTTTCTCTTACCTATCTTTGCTATGAGGCTTGGACTAAGGTCTTCTTTCAAATTATCCTTGACCCTTTCACATTGGACCGTTGTCTCTGGGCCCTCTTAGTATTTTCAACATATTTTTCTTGGTCAACAAATTGTTGCTAGCAGATTATAAAACAAGAGGCCGGGTTATGTAATCTCTCTTCCTATTGAGCCCTCTTTCATTTAATTATTTTGGGACTAGGTAATCGGCTCAACCCCAAATATAAAATTTGAAAAGGGTTTTGCAACTCACTTCAGGAGTTTGATCCAATATATACATCTCACTTTCTGTTGGTGGGTTAATATATTCATCACATAAAATCCTTTCTCAATCAAGAAGAGGATAAAAATCACACACGTTATTTGTCACATAAAATACCTTCTCGACAAAGAAGTGGGTAAAAATCAAATATATTAGAGTATTTCTCATTCCATAGAAAATGATATCTACTTATTAATGCAGTTTCTTGTCGTTGTGAAAAAGGTTGACAAACCTATTGAGCGGCGGCTACGCTCAATGTACAATATCAACAACACGTTGGGCTCACACAAACTCTCAAGTCACAATCAAACTCAAATGCCACTTGGTCTCCTAGGTTGAATTTTCTACATTTCGTTGAGAACTTTTCCACTATGAATATGGAGGGGAGACATTCTCACATTAATTGGTGCATATAAGTTTAATGCATTTAAACTTAGTTTATATAGATTTCATTGGAATCATTTCAGTGTTTTTTCATTGACCAAATATTATTTCTGAATGATTTAAAGTTAAAAATATCATTTTCTTTTTATAAGAAAATGAATAAGATATATGATATTATTAACATCTCAGCATTTTAGATATGTTTACAATCTTAAGAAGGTGCGCCCTAACAAAAATGAAATATGACACTCAAAAATTTGAATTTGACTCTCATTATATTTGTTTCAATCCCAATGAAATGGTTAAAATCTAGTTAATATGTGATTCGATAGTTGCTAATATATGAATCGGATCCTTAATTCATTGTCTTTCCTAACACATGACTTGATTAGAAAGAAATATTATGTTTTGCTCTAATCTTATCTCCAAATTGGTGGATTTTAAGTATAGATATTACCCAAGTTTAATTTCAATCAAAATTGCTCATGAGCGATGTCCTTTGACTTATGACCACTTAACAGAAGAAAAGTGCAGATGGTAGAAAAACGTTGCCGCGAAAAGAAAAGGGGTCATTGGACATTTCCTTGATGTCTCGATTTACGAAGGCTTTGATCTCTCTCTCTCTATATGAAGGTTCTTGCAAACTCCCACCGCCACCTAACGACAAGCAGCTCACAGAAAAACCAGTCATCTCCTGTGAAACTCGAATGGCGAACCCAAAGGAAGTAGAGCTCTTGGGGCTCTGGTTCAGCCCCTTCGTGCGGAGGGTGGAGTGGGCTCTGAAGCTCAAGGGCATAGCCTATGACTACATCGAGGAAGACATCCTCAACAAGAGCCCTCTGCTTCTGCGGCTCAACCCCGTTCACCAGAAAGTCCCTGTCCTCGTCCATGGAGGCAGAGGGGTCTCTGAGTCGCTCCTCATCCTCGAGTACATCGACGAGACGTGGAAGCAGAGCCCTCTGCTCCCTCGAGATCCTTATGACAGAGCCATGGTTCGATTCTGGGCTTCAGTCGCTGAAGGCAAGGTACAATTTCTTTTTCTCCTTCTGGATCCTCTTTTCCTGATAGATCGAGCGAAGATTGTGTAGTTTGGCTGGGGAATTTTCTGGTAGACCTAATTGGTAATCGAGCGCTTCTCTATCCTCTGTCCAGAATGGAATGAAGCCCAGTGTCGGATACTGGAACTGTTCCTTTCTTGGTGCAGAGAATAGCTTTGCTTGCCCTTGTTTTCCTTATGAGTTGAGCTGTGGAATTGTAATTTAAATTCAATGGTCGTGTATAGATCGTAATAGTGCAGTTTATGAGTTACTCTGTTCCTGTGTATGATTTCACCCTGTCTTAGATTATTCTTCGTTGCCCAGATTGACACTTGAAGCTCCCACTGTAGACGAGTGAGATTGCAAACCATTGCCTTCTCCAATAGTCTAACCTGAAATTGCCTTTGGATTCAGTATGCTAAACAATAGAAGAACGGGGCAAATTCATTCCTATTTCCAAACATTTTCCCCAGAGTATTTTAGGGAAAATCTCGGGGTCATGGTCTGGCACTAAGGACCAAAAAACATTAACCCGCTTCGTGAACTGTTGATTCAACCGTTGATCTCAGAAGAACCCGATGCAAAATGTAGTTATGCTCATATCTTAGCTCTTGCATAAGAAATTTATGCCTCAACGAGACAATACAATTCTTTTGTTTTGATCCTGCAGGTTTTTGAGAATGCTCGGATTGCTCGGAACTCCGAGGGAGAGGAAAAGGAAAGAGCCATACAATTGGCCACTGAAGCTTTGGGACACATTGAGGGAGTGATCAAAGGCAAGGCCTTTTTTGGTGGTGAAGGAATTGGGTACTTGGACCTTGCAATCGGTTGGGTCTCTTACTGGCTGCCCGTTTATGACGAGGTCGGTTCAATGAACATCTTCGACCCAGCAAAGTTCCCAACCTTGGCGGCATGGGCAGGCAGATTCGTTGAGCACCCTGTGATCAAGGAAAACTTGCCGCCTAGGGATAAGATGGTGGTCTATTTCGGCGATAAGCGCAGTCGAATAATGGCTTCCAAGAGTGTTGTCTAAGCCAAGAATGTTATAAGCGAATGTTGCGCGTTGGTTCATTTAGAATAAATTGACCCTGAACATCCAGCATATAATAGTAATGTCGAACCAAATATCTACATATATTCATGGCAATGGAATGGGCTGCATATTTTTCTTTTCATCTTATATGAATAATTGGCATCAAAACAATGTGAGTGTGATAGGATATCAAATTACTTTCAAGGTCATTAAAACAATGTGAACCTCATGCGAATTACTTAACAACAATCCCTTATTCGTAAGCTCAAGTAACATTTGAAAGAAAATCAGATTTAAACGTTATAAGGCACGCATTATTGCTCAACTCATAGGCTAATCTTCCATACAAATTTATCCTGTATTTACACAAAAGCATAATTAATTCATGATAACACCACAAACCAAACTAGGCGTCCAGTACCGACCCCCCCCCCCCCCCCCCAAAAAAAAAAACCCGATCGTTCAGTCACTTATTTGTACTCAAATCTTCAGCTATTACATATTACCCTTCAACTTTCGTTTTGTTCCTATCGTTAACCCTCTAGTATACCTCCCGTAAACATATGCAACGCACACAACTTTAAAGAAGTAAAAGTGTATTTTTTAATCCATTTTATTTTTAGGAAATTTCTCTTGTTTTCACGAACTTACATCTTCATCTTCTTCTCCACAGAATTTATAAGGGCCATTAACGCCGTTAAAAATTTTGAGGGATGAAATTGCAGATTCAGTAGCAATTGGACAACATTACCATCCATAGTGGCACCTTTCATATCATGTTATAAGGGCTATCAACGTTTTAGAAATTCTTGTCCTTTTGTTATCTATTAGAATTTGCTTATGTCGAATACATAATAGTGATGTTGTTTTGAATTAAGAAAGAGTAGTTTTTTAATGTTAACAAGAAATAATTTGCTATTTTCATTAGTTCTAACTAGTTGATACTTTAAGGTATCATGGAGCAAAAAAAAAAAAAGAACAAATTGTATAATTCGATGTAGATATGCAAGATGTTTAGTATGTTAAATGATCATTTTTTATATGGAGTAACCAAACATTTCTTTTCGACAAGAAGCATTTAAATAAAGTAAAAACAAGTCAAATGATTGCGTTGTTTATAAATGAAAATAATAAATCATGATCGTACAATATCATATTGAAATCAAAAATAGTAAAAGTAAAGTGCATATAGACCATGCATTCGGTAATTAGTTTTCTCAGCGCAGATCAGTAGGTTATAAATCAGACATGCCTACTTAAGTCAAAAGAAAGAACAATAATTCTTTGACATAAGATTAACCTAGCGCTAAGGCAAGAACTATTACCCGCAATTATTGTCGACAAAAATTTAAGTGATAATCCATCTATTAAAGTAGCAAAACCATTCAAACGCATCCTCTGAATTATTAAAGAAGATTTTCCACATCATTAAATTATTTTTGATATTAACAAATAAATTGACCTCCTAAGAAAAAGCAGGGTAGATCATTTAATTAAAATACACGGAATGTATTAATTTTCGACTCAAATATTGTCCATTACAAATGCAATCTCAATGCATTCCAAATTAAACTTTTGTAGTTCCGATGGATTGAAATTGCAACAAAATGTGTATAATCGCTTGTCCTCAAGGAGCATAAACACAATTAAATATCATATTAAATGCTCAACCCAAAGTTTGGGAATATCATAATTGTTGGTTCAAACTCCCGAAGTGAATGGCAAGATCCTTTTCAAATTTTATATTTTGGGTTGAGCCGATTACCTAGTCCCGAAATAATTAAATGAAAAAGGGCTCAATAGGAAGAGAGATCACCCAACGTCATGTCTTATAATCTGCAAGCAACAATTTGTTGACCAAGAAAAATATGTAGAAAATATTAAGAGGGCCTAGTGGCAAAGGTCCAAAGCGAAAGGGCCCAGGCCAATTTGTAAAAAGACCATAGCCCAACCCTCATAGCTATATCAGGTAAGAAAAAGACCCAACTCAATTGGTTACATAAAAAAAGGTTAATCTTATTAAAAATATCAAACTAGTTCACTATTGTCACATTTACCCTAGATAAATTGTCATATCACAAAAAGTATTAGATTGATACATGTGTACCCTATTTAATCAAAACCAACTTTCGCTTATAAAAAACTCTAAATTATATACTTGCACCATACTTATTCTCAATTAATTTTCACGTCACAAAAAAATCCAAGTCGGTATACCTGTACCACATTTATTCTAAAGTAATTTTCGTACCACAAAATATCCTAAACTAATACATTAGTGCCACATTTACCCCAAATTAGTTTTTCTCATCACAAAAAAAAATAAAAAATCTCAAATTAGTACATTTTAGCTTGAAGGGATTTGAGTAGATCTCCTTTTAGACCATTGATAACGCAATGATAAGCTTGTAGGTAGGGCGGTTGTTGGTCATCCGAAGCCTGCCAGAGGAGGTGGTGATGAACTCATACAACATCCCGAGGGAGGAGGCGTGGAGGTTGAAGTACGCAAGGGAGGAGTTCACAGTGTTGAGCCCGGGGTCTAGGTCATCACAAAGAGGAATGGAGGAGAATAGAGGATTGAGATTGTGATACTGTTCTAAGGCAAGCTTGAGTCAAGCAACATGAAAGTGAAGGTAACTTTGAAGTAATGTGTATGTCATCGGACAAGAGGGACGAGGGACCACTAAATATGACTCAAAAGTTCGATGAAATGATGTGTTATATAACAAAAAATATCTGACCGAATATAATTTGGGTATCTTTCATTTGATATGTGAATAAGGATGGTTGGACTTGCTAAGTGGCAGTAATTCCCAATGAATAATGAGAGCAATAATTTGGGCTCACGCAAACACCAACCTCAGAGTCAAACTCAACAACAATTTGATCTCCTAGGTTGATATTCTAACATTTCACAGAGAAATTTTCTATGATGAATCTGGACAGGTGACGCTCTAGCATGCATCGGTGCATGTAAATTTAATGATTCTAGCTCTTAGATTAAATGGATTTTATGCAGGACCTTTCAACATCATTTGTCCAGATGTATTGAGCTCATGTACATTGCAATTATTTAAGAATATCTCCATGAGTCCAACATTAATTTTTTAATGTTTTTAAAGTTAAAGCTAATTTAATCTTTTTGTAAGTAAAATAATATGATATATAGTATTATTAATATTTTATAAAAGCAATTATCACATTTAATTATATTCTCAGCATTTTAGATATGGTTACAATCTCAAGGAGTGCCCTAGAGAACAAGGCACGTATTTTGTAAAAAGAGACATGAGATATGACCCAAAAAAAAAAAAAAATTGAATTTGACTCTCATTACATTTGTTTCAAACCCATCAAACCGACATATATGCCTATATTAGGGATGTCATATTAAATGGTTAAGATCTATTTTATACGTGATCCATTGATCGCTAGTTCCTCAATCGTTTCCTCGATCTAGTGTCCTTCTTAACACATGACTCAATTAAAAAGAAATGTTATGTTTTGCTCTAATCTTATCTCTAATTGGTGAGTTTAAATATAAATATTACTGATGTGTAATTTTGATTAAGTTTGAAGTGAACGATATCTTTTAATTTATAACCACTAAGCAAAAGTATGGCTGTTTTAAAAATATTGCCGCCAAAAGAAAAGTGGCCATTGGTGAAGTAGAGCTCTTGGGGCTCTGGGTCAGCCCCTTCGTGCGGAGGGGGAGTGGGCATTGAAGCTCAAGGGCATAGCCTATGGCGCCATCAAGGAAGACATCCTCAACAAGAGCTCTCTGCTTCTGCGGCTCAACCCCGTTCACCAGAAAGTCCTTGTCCTTGTCCATGGAGGCAGAGTGGTTTGCAAGTCGCTCCTCATTCTTGAGAACATCGATGAGACATGGAAGCAGAGCCCTCTGCTCCCTCGATATCCTTATGACAGAGCCATGGCTCGATTCTGGGCTTCAGTCGCAGAAGGCAAGGTGCATTTTCTTTTTCTTTTTTTGGGTCCTCTTTTTGTTCTTTGAAGAAGCAAAAAGAAACCAGGTCTCGATTTTCACGATAGATCGGGAAAATTGTGTAGTTTGCCTGGGGAATTTGCTGGTAGACTTGATCATCGAGCATTTCTCTATCGTTGGTCCAGAAAGGAATGAAGCCCAGAGTCAGTTACTGCACCTGTTCCTTTCCCGATGCAGAGAATAGCTTGCTTGCCATTGTTTTCCTCATGAGTCAAGCTTTCGAATTGTATTTTAGATTCAACAGTTAAGTATGGATCGTAATAATGCGGTTTAGTGGGGCTTTTGAGTTACTCTGTTCCTGCGTGTAATTGGGATTTCACTGTCTTAGATTGTCCTTCATTGCGCAGATTGATACCTGAAGTTCCCATTGTAGATGAGTGATATTGCAAATGGATACCATTGCCTGCGCCTGACCTGAAATTGCATTTAGATTCAATATACTAAACAAAAGAAGAACATGCCAAAAGGATCCACTTTTTCTAAGGCAAATTAGTTCCAATTTCCAAACAATTCCACATGAGTCCTTTAGGGAAAATCGTGGGGTCGTGGCCTAGCAATGACGACCAAAACGTTAACCTGTTTTGCGAGCTGTTGATTCAACTATGGTTCTTGAAAGCATCCAATCCAAAATGTAGGGATGCTCATAGTTTTGATGGAAATCAATATTGCACCTTCTTAATCTTTACTTGAGTCCGTCTCTAGCTCTTGCATAAGAAATTTATACCTCAACGATACAATACAACTCTTTGGCTTTGATCCTACAGCTTGAACCGAATACTTGGGTTGCTCTGTGCTCTGAGGGAGAGGAAAAGGAAAGAGCCATAGAATTAGCCACTGAAGCTTTAGGACACATTGAGGGAGTGATCAAAGGCAAGGCCTTTGGTGGTGAAGGAGTTGGGTCCTTGGACCTTGCAATCGGTTGGGTCTCTCACTAGCTGCCCGTTTGGGACAAGGTCGGTTCAATGAAGATCTTCGACCAGGCAAAGTTCCCAGCCATGGCAGCATGGACCAGCAGGTTCGTTGAGCACCCTATGATCAAGGAAAACTTGCCGCCTAGGGATAAGATGGTGGTCTATTTCTGTGGTAAGCGCAGCCGAATAATGGCTTCCAAGAGTCATGCCTAAGCCAAGATGATTGTAAGCAAAAGTCCCGTGGCGGTTCATATAGAATAAAGTGATCCTGAGCATTGAGCGGATTATAATTTGTTGGATGGAACCAAATAATTCTATATATATTCAAATTTGCAAGAAAGTCCTATTTTAGACAATAGGCCCCGCTAAGCTCTCTCTTGGGCTGTGAAAGCGGTGCAAAAGAAGTTGGTTGGGCTGCCTTGCCTTGAGAGCTTCCCCCTGATTGAGTCTGTAATTTTATTAGTTGTATTTGCTTCCATCTCAAAATGTTTTTTCATGATTGTATGTAAAAAAATTCTCGGGCATAAGTATAGGCATATGATGAGTTGAAAGCTTCAGAGGTGGGGAAAACTCTATATAGCTAGGAGCATATTTTTACTCTTTTTTGTGTTATTTCAATGCTTTGCTTGTCGATTGGAAATGCGATAAGGTCAAACCCTGACTCTTAGATATCAGCATAGCTTCGTAATTCAACTTTTTGCACATTTGCTCTGAAAGTGATCTTTTCGAATCAAGATATAGAGTATGAGCAACCTACTTCCCTAGCAATAAGAGAGACAAAAGATTGTATTCATGTCTCTACCACTATATTTATACACACACTTGGCGATGGAATGAACTACATATTTTTCTTTTCATCTAACATGTTTTGTGAACAATGTGAACATGACGGGATATAAATTACTTTCAAGTTATTTGTTTTTTAACATTTCTTACCAATGTCTTAAATTTATCCAATATTATATGAAATTATTGACATTGATTTAAGTGACATATCATTTTCTTCTAGTATGTTATTAATTAGTTTTGGGATGGCAATTTCTTATTACTAATGCTTATGTGCTTTGTAAAATCTATCAAATTTTCTATTGATTTACCTCTTTTATTAGTCTTACTTGCTGAAATTTTAAAATGACTAGTTTGATATTTTTCACGATGTTAATCATTTTATTTATATAACCAATTGAGCTGGATCTTTCTCTTACTTGACTTTGCTATGAGGCTTGGGCTAAGGTCTTTTTTCAAATTATCCTTGACCCTTTCACATTGGACCGTTGTCTCTGGGCCCTCTTAGTATTTTCAACATATTTTTCTTGGTCAACAAATTGTTGCTTGCAGATTATAAAACAAGACGCCGGGTTATGTAATCTCTCTTCCTATTGAGCCCTCTTTGATTTAATTATTTTGGGATTAGGTAATCGGCTCAACCCCGAATATAAAATTTGAAAAGGGTTTTGCAACTCACTTTGGGAGTTTGATCCAATATATACATCTCACTTTCAGTTGGTGGGTTAATATATTCATCACATAAAATCCTTTATCGATCAAGAAGAGGATTAAAAATCAAACATGTTATTCGTCACATAAAATACCTTCTCGACCAAGAAGTGGGTAAAATCAAATATATTAGAGTATTCCATAAAAAATGATATCTACTTATTAATGCACTTTCTTGTCATTGTGAAAAAGGTTGACAAACCCATTGAGTGGCAGCTATGGTCAATATACAATATCAACAATACGTTGGGCTCATGCAAACTCTAAAGTCACAATCAAACTCAAATGCCACTTGGTCTCCTAGGTTGAATTTTCTCATTTCATAGAGAACTTTTCCACGATGAATATGGATGGGAGACATTCTCACATGAATTGGTGCATACAAGTCTAGTGCATTTAAACTTAGTTTATATTGATTTCATCGAAATCATTTCAGTGTTTTTTCATCGACCAAATATTATTTCCTAAAGATATCGTATTCTTTTTATAAGAAAACGAATAAGATATATGATAGTATTAATTTTTTTATAAAGAAAATATCAATTAATTATATTTTCAGCGTTTTAGATATGTTTACAATCTTAAGAAGGTGCGCCCTAACAAAAATGAGATATGACACTCAAAAATTTGAATTTGACTCTCATTATATTCATTTCAATCCCAACGAAATGATTAAAATCTAGTTAATATGTGATCCGACATCCGCTAATATCTGAATTAGTTCCTCAATTCATTGTCCTTCCTAACACATGACTTGATTAGAAAGAAATGTTATGTTTTGCTCTAATCTTATCTCCAACTTGGTGGATTTTAAATATAGATATTACCCAAGTTTAATTTCAATCAAAATTGCTCATGAGCGATGTCCTTTGACTTATGAACACTTCACAGAAGAAAAGTGCAGATAGTAGAAAAACGTTGCCGCGAAAAGAGAAGGGGTCATTGGACATTTCCTTGATGTCTCGATTTACGAAGGCCTTGATCTCTCTCTCTATATGAAGGTTCTTGCAAACTCCCACCGCCACCACACGACAAGCAGCTCACAGAAAAACCAGTCATCTCCTGTGAAACTCGAATGGCGAACCCAAAGGAAGTAGAGCTCTTGGGGCTCTGGGTCAGCCCCTTCGTGCGGAGGGTGGAGTGGGCGCTGAAGCTCAAGTGCATAGCCTACGACACCATCGAGGAAGACATGCTCAACAAGAGCGCTCTGCTTCTGCGGCTCAACCCTGTTCACCAGAAAGTTCCTGTTCTCGTCCATGGAGGCAGAGTGGTCTGCGAGTCGTTCCTTATCCTCGAGTACATCGATGAGACGTGGAAGAAGTGCCCTCTGCTCCCTCGAGATCCTTATGACAGAGCCACGGCTCGATTCTGGGCTTCGGTCGCAGAAGGCAAGGGGCATTTTCTTTTTCTCCTTTTGAGTCCTCTTTTCTTGATAGATCATCTCAAGATTGTGTAGTTTGGCTGAGTAATTTTCTGGTAGACCTAATTGATCATCGAGTATCTCTATCCTCCGTCCAGAATGGAATGGAGCCCAGTGCCGTATACTGCACCTGTTCCTTTCTCGGTGCAGAAAATAGCTTTGCTTGCCCTTGTTTTCCTTAAGAATTCAGCTATGGAATTGTATTTAAGATTCAATGGTCGTGTATGGATCGTAATAGTGCAATTTATGAGTTACTCCGTTCCTATGTATGATTTCACTCTTGGATTATTCTTCGTTGCCCAAATTGACACTTGAAGCTCCCATTGTAGACGAGTGAGATTGCAAATGGATACCATCGCCTTCTCCATGAGTCTAACCTGAAAATTAAATTTGTATTCAGTATGCTAAACAATAGAAGAACAGGCCAAAAGGATCCACTATTCCTAAGGCAAATTAATTCCCATTTCCAAACATTTTCCCTAGAGTATATTAGGGAAAATCTTGGGGTCACTGTCTGGCACTGAGGACCAAAACACTAATTCGCTCTGTGAACTGTTGATTCAACCGTTGTTCTCGAAAGCACCCAATGTAAAATGTAGTTATGCTCATATCTTAGCTCTTGCATAAGAAATTTATACCTTAACGAGACGGTACTATTCTTTGGTTTTGATCCTGCAGCTTTTAGAGAATGTTTGGATTGCTCTGAACTCTGAGGGGGAGGAAAAGGAAAGAGCCGTACAATTGGCCACTGAAGCTTTGGGACACATTGAGGGAGTGATCAAAGGCAAGGCCTTTTTTGGTGGTGAAGGAATTGGGTACTTGGACCTTGCAATCGGTTGGGTCTCTCACTGGCTGCCCGTTTGGGATGAGGTCGGTTCAATGAAGATCTTTGACCCAGCAAAGTTCCCAACCATGGTGGCATGGGCAGGCAGGTTCGTTGAGCACCCTGTGATCAAGGAAAACTTGCCGCCAAGGGACAAGATGGTGGTCTATTTCCGCAATAATCGCAGCCGCATAATGGCCTCCAAGAGTCATGTCTAAGTCAAGATGGTTATAAACGAATGTGCTATGCTGGTTCATCTAGAATAAATTGATGCTAAGCATTGAGCGGATAATAATAATGTGTTGCATGGAACCAAATATCTCTATATATACATGGCAATAGAATGTGTTACATATTTTTCTTTACATCTAATATGATTTGTTGGCATCAAAAGAATGTGAACATGACGGGATATGAAATAACTTTCAAGATCATTAATTTATTTACATTCCTGACCAATGTCTTAAATCTACCAAATATTATATGAAATTACTAACATTTATTTTAAGTAACACATCACTTTCTTCTAGTTATGCTATTAATTAATTTCGGGACGCCAATTTCTTATTATCAATGTTTGTGTACTTTTTAAAATTTATCAAATTTTCTATTGAATTACCGCCTTTATTAGTCTTACTTGCTGAGATTTTAAAATGACTAGTTTGATATTTTCATGATGTTAATCATTTTTTTTATATAACCAATTGAGCTGGGTCTTTTTCTTACTTGACTGAGCTATGAGGCTTGGGCTAAGGTCTTCTTTTAAATTATCCTTGGCCCCTTCGCTTTGGACCTTTGTCGCTAGGCGCTCTTAGTATTTTCTGCATATTTTGTTTGGTCAGCAAACTGTTGCTTGTAAATTATAAAACGTAAGGTCGGGTTATGTAATCTCTCTTCCTATTGATCCCTTTTTCATTTATTATTTTGGATTTAGGTAATCAGCTCAACCCCGAGTATAAAATTTGAAAAGGGCTTTGCAACTTACTTCGGGAGTTTGACCCAATATATACATCTCATTTATAGTTGGTGGTAATACGACATATTACTATCGCGTAGTATATTCGTCATATAAAATCCCTTCTCAATTGAGAAGAGGATAAAAATCAAACATGTCATTCGTCACATAAAATACTTTCTCGACTGAAAAGCAGGTAAAAATCAAACATATTAGAGTATTTCTCATTTCATAGAAAATGTTATGTACTTATTAATGCAATTTCTTGCTGTTGTGAAAAGGATTGATGGATTTGCTAAGCAAGGGCTATGCTCAATGTACAATATCAACAATATGTTGGGTTCATGCAAACTCCAACGTCTCAGTCAAACTCAAATGTCACTTGGTCTCCTAGGTTGAATTTTCTACATTTCATAGAGAAGTTTTCCACTATGAATATGGATGGGAGACATTCTCACATGAATTGGTGCATATAAGTCTAATATGTTTAAGCTTAGATTATATAGATTTCATCAGAATCATTTTAGTATATTTTCATTGACCGAATACTATTTCCCGAATGATTTAAAAGTTAAAAATAATGTATTGTTTGTATAAGAAAATTAATAAAACATGTGATATTATTAATTTTTATAAAAGAAAATATCAAATTAATTACATTCTTAGCATTTTAGATATGTTTACAATCTCAAGAAGGTGCGCCCTAGAGAACAAGGCGCATATTTTTATAGAAAACAAATACAAGATCTGACACAAAAAAATTGAATTTGACTCCCATTACATTTGTTTCAAACCCAACAAAATGGTTAGGATCTAGTTAAACATGATCCAACGGCCAATATTACCCAAATCAGTTCCTCAATTCATCGTCCTTTCTGACACATGAATTTTTTTGGGGGTCAAAAACACACGACTTGATTAGAAAGAAATGTTATGTTTTGCTCTAATCTTATCTCTAATTGATGGATTTTAAATGTAGACATCACCCTAGTTTAATTTCAATTACATATGCACATGAGCGATGTCCTTTGACGTATAACCACTAAATAGCAAAGTGGCCATTGGACATTTCCTTGATGTCTCAATTTAAAAAGACTTTGATCTCTCTCTCTCTATGTGAAGGTTCTTGTGAACTCCCACCACCACCACCTGACAAGCAGCTCTCAGAAAAACCAGTCATCTCCTGGGAAACTCGGATGGCGAGCCAAAAGGAAGTAGAGCTCTTGGGGCTCTGGGTCAGCCCCTTCGTGCGCAGGGTCGAGTGGGCATTGAAGCTCAAGGGCATAGGCTGCGACTACATCGAAGAAGACATGCTCAACAAGAGCACTCTGCTTCTGCGGCTCAGCCCTGTTCACCAGAAAGTCCCTGTTCTCGTCCATGGAGGCAGAGTGGTCTGCAAGTCGTTCCTTATCCTCGAGTACATCGATGAGACGTGGAAGCAGAGCCCTCTGCTCCCGCGTGATCCTTATGACAGAGCCATGGCTCGATTCTGGACTTCAGTCGCAGAAGGCAAGGTACATTTTCTTTTTCTCCTTTTGGGTCCGCTTTTCTTGATAGATCGTCTCAAGATTGTGTAGTTTGGCTGGGTAATTTTCTGGTAGACCTAATTGATCATCGAGTATTTCTCTATCCTCTGTCCAGAATGGAATGGAGCCCAGTGTCGGATAGTGCACCTGTTCCTTTCTCGGTGCTGAAAATAGCTTTGCTTGCCCTTGTTTTCCTTATGAGTTGAGCTTTGGAATTGTATTTAAGATTCAACAGCCGTATGGATCGTAATAGTCCGGTGTATTGAGTTACTCTGTTCCTGTGTGTATGAACAGAGTAACTCCTTGTAGACGAGTGAGATTGCAAATGGATACCATTGCCTTCTCTATGAGCCTAAGCTGAAATTGCATTTGGATTCAGCACGCTAAACAATAAAAGAACAGGCCAAAAGGATCCACTATTTCTAAGGCAAATTAGTTCCCATTTCCCAGCATTTTCGCCAGAGCATTTTAGGGAAAATCTTGGGGCCATGGTCTGGCACTGAGGACCAAAACATTAACCCGTTTTGCGAACTGTTGATTCGACTGTGGTTCTCGAAAGCATTCTATGCAAAATGTAGTTATGCTCATAGTTCAGATGTAAATCAACATTTTGCAACTTCTTAACTTTTACTCGAGCCTGCCTCCAGTTCTTGCATAAGAGATTTCTACCTCAACGCTATTATACAATTCTTTGGTTTTGATCCTACAGCTTTTAGAGAATGCTCGGATTGCTGTGTGCTCTGAGGGTGAGGAAAAAGGAAAGAGCCGTAGAATTAGCCTCTGAAGCTTTGGGACACATTGAGGGAGATCAAGGCAAGGCCTTCTTTGGTGGTGAAGGAATTGGGTACTTGGACCTTGCAATCGGTTGGGTCTCTCACTGGCTGCCCGTTTGGGAGGAGGTATGTTCGATGAAGATCTTCGACCTGACAAAGTTCCCGGCCATGGCAGCATGGGCCAGCAGGTTTGTTGAGCACCCCGTGATCAAGGAAAACTTGCCACCAAGGGACAAGATGGTGGTCTATCTGCACGATAAGCGCAATCAAATAATGGCTTCCAAGAGTCAAGTTTAAGCCAAGATGGTTAGAAGCGAAGGCTCTGTGCTAGTTCATATAGAATCAAGTGATGCGTTGCATTGAGCAGATAATAGTAATGTGTTAAATGGAATCAAATATTTATATATATACATGGCAATGGAATGAGTTGCATATTTTTCTTTTCATCTAATATGGCTTTTTAGCATCATAACAATGTGAATGTGACTGGAGATCAAATTATTTTCGAGATCATTAGTTTATTTACCTTCCTCATCAACATCTTAAATCTATCAAATATTATATGAATTATTGACATTTATTTAAGTAAAATAACATTTTCTTCTGGTTAGTTACCAATTAATTTTGGGACGTCAACTCTCATACGAGTTTCTTATCACGAATGTTTATGTGCTTTTTAAAATTTATCAAATTTTCTATTCAGTTACCACTTTTATATGTCTTGCTTGCTGAAATTTTAAATCGACAAATTATCTTATAAATCAACAACATCAATCAGGAGGTTTACCCACTCAAGGAATAGGTCTGTGACGTCTTAAAACCAAAATTAGCGACCGATCACCAAATCCATCTTCAATAATGAGCACATATTGAGATTACTAATTGTTGCTACAACTTTGCCTTTCGATGATGCACATTTAGGTTTAGCATCTTTAACACCATCACCATTTAGAGAAATAAGGTTGAACGATTACAAATCTAGCCCTTGTGAGAGTGACATCCTCACGAACCTCCTCCAATCTCCTCCTAAACTAGACCTATACACCAATGAACCCTAGAATAGCAAATCCCCAAAATCATACATGCAAAGATGCCTAAATTGAGATTAAATTGAGGTACAAACCTCTCTAAAATTGGAGAGAAAAGCTTTTAGATCTAAATTAGATTATAAGAAAAAAAAAGCTCTACAAAATGGGAGGAAAGCAAGAAAAAAGAACATGGAATGAAATCAGCCAAAAAAAAAAAAAAAAAAAAAAGGGAAAAAGTGAGGGGAGGGAGAGATCTAGCTTAAACCCTCCCCTCCATTGAAGTTGAAGAAGAAAGATGTGTGAAAATGTGAGAGAGAGAGGAGAAAAAAGAGGGAGAGTTGGCGGTTTGCACAATATAAAAGAGTTGGTAATCTCATGTAATTTTCCAATTGAAACAAAAAATTACTAGTTATATTTCTCAGCAACACTTTTTTATGAAAAAAGTGTATAAAAGTTATAAATTTATTACATTGATATCAATTTAATCTTAAACTTTTTAAGTCGGTGTCAATTTGGTCATTTCGACTCATTTTAGTCTAATATTGCCAACTTGAATGATGACCAACCTATGCAATACCCCAGATACTGACGTGAACAAATATTTTCGATTTTTTTCCTTTCATTTTTTTTTTTGTTTTTCTTCTTCCTTTTGCCAATGACTGGTCATTCTTCTTGATTTTGCTAGTGACTGGTCACAGGTGATGGCTTGATGAGCTAGACTCACTAGGCAAGGGTTGTCTTCGTCTACCATAGGCGAGGCTTGGTCAGGTGAGGATCGGGCGAGGCCAACCCTCACTAGGCCTCACCTAGGTGAGGACAAGCCTTGACAAGGGCTCCCCTCACCAAATCCGATGAGGCCACCATGGCTGAGGTGAGAGTCAGCCTTGCTAGATCTTAGCCTAGACAACCTTAAAGGAGGCCTATACAAGGCTAACCTTCACTGGACCTCATTTGTGGCAGGCGACAATAACCCTCTTCCAAGTGAGGCCAACCCTTTTTGACTATGACCACAAGCAATGATCAACCATCAGTAAAATGAAGAAGAAAAGAAAAAATAATAAAAATATTATTAAGAATTATCTAGTCAACATACACGTCACAATATCCGACTATGAAAGGACTAAATAAAAACTAAGTCAACAAATTTAAAACTAAATTAACATAATTAAAAAAATTAAGAATAAATTAGTACCGATATGGGACTTTTCTGACACTTTTCATAATTCTTTATACTAATTGAAAATTGAAATTCGCTAGATAAAAAAAAAAAATTCTATCTCATGCAGATTACTTGACATCATTCCCTTATTTTGTAAGTCCAATTAATTAACATCTATTAAGATCAAAATCATATTTGCTGAAATAAAATCATATCATATGTATTATTTGCTTAACTTTTTTTTTTTTCCAATCATACTCTACTCTAACTCTTAAACTTTTTTTCAATCCTACTCTACTCCTACTCTTATACTTTTGCCTTACCTCTATTCTTACTCTTAACTCTTAAATTTTTTTTCTGATCCTACTCTATTCCTATTCTGACTCTTAAACTTTTTGCCATAACTCATTACAATTGTGAAAGTCAAAACTTACATTTAAAATTAAATTGTCTACATCCTAACCCTTTGAATGTGGGGATTTGTAAAGCGTGAAATTAAATTGTCTACATCCCAACCCTTTGAATGTGGGGATTTGTAAAGCGTGAAAGTCGAAATACACGTGACAAAATCCACGTTAGAGTCGAAATCCATACTTGAACCTAAATTGTTCTTAATGATTTAAATCTCCTATGAGAAGGGTGGCCAATGATTCATTATTGCTTAACTCATAAGTTAAATCGTTACTTAACTTGTAGATTAAACTTCCATACATGTTTGTCCAGCATTTGCTCAAAAGCATCTCGCATTATCGTTGGTCCGAGTTTTGGGGCACCACCAGGAGCTGGCCCTCCTGCGGCCGCCCGTCTTCGTCGGCCGTATTTGCCGAGTCATCGACAATCTGTATCCTGCCGCTGCTCCGGGTGACATAGATCACACCGTGGCAGTTCATGGAGTAATGTGGCGCCATAAGAGCATCGTGCAAATAATTAGTTAGTGGGGGAAAATATTAATATGAAAATCACTATGTGTGCATATAATGAGCACCACACATAAATAACTTTCCTCTAATTCTTATTATTAGGGTTGGTTACTGCGGCCCATTCAATCTCTCATTAATTAAGACTGGAACAGCAAATTACTGACCTGACGCATGTGTGTGTTTGATCAGTTCTAGTGAGCAATTTGATCAGTATATGTACTAAAAAATCTTGTTAAACGGTTCAAATCCACTAATACACGAAACAGATTCGTTGAATAAAATTTGGCAGCAGTATATATTCGAAAGCGTCTTTCTTGAATCCATACCCTGCAGAGAACAGCCTTCTCAGCACCGAGTCCAATGAAGCTGAGTATGGGAAGACTGAAGCTGTTGAGCGTGGTGAACCGCCCTCCGCGAGGGTTTTAGACGCCGGCCTTCTCGGGTTTGTTTATGTTCTCTCTCAGCTTCATGGTGAAAAGCGTATCCGCCAATCCATCGTCTCTCATCCCTCTCCCTCCTCTCCTCCGCCTCTCTCTCTCACCCGCTTTTCGGTGGGCTGATTACTCGGAGCTCATTCTGGTCCTCGACAATGTGGCCCTGCTGGTCGTCTTGTTTGTACAAGCTCGGTGTCGATGGCCAAGGACTCGATGAGGATTTGCTCGTCGAAGCCGCTGAAGATGTTGCCAAAGCTCTCTTGCTGGTTGCTGCCCCCTCTTCTTCTTGGCCCCTAGCTTTGACTGCTGCCGCCTTGTCGCGGGTTTCCAGCAAGGAAGAATTTCTGAAAATTGACAGGAAATCAGAAATACCGAAAGGAAACGTATTCGTATTGTGTTAATCAGCTTGTACATGTACATGTCCATATTTATAGAGCTAAGGAAAATCATATAAAATCAACAAGATTACAAATCCTAGAATATTTGCAAATATTCTATGAACAAACCAATCCAATCCATGATCTATGCGGTTGCAGTCATCTATGCGGTTGCAATCAGATCACATTGTTAGGTGCAGAATCAGATCTCCTTCCAACACTCCCCCTCAAGCTGGCGGCTCATATATGTCGAAGACGCCTAGCTTGCTCAATAGATACTTGTGTTGTCTCTGGGATAAAGGTTTAGTAAAGATGTCTGCAGGCTGCTCCATAGTTCCAATCCCTCGAGTTGTAATAGTCCCTTCTTGAATCTTCTCTCGAGTAAAATGGCAATCAACTTCAATGTGCTTTGTTCTTTCGTGAAAAACTGGATTTGCTGCTAACTTGAGTGCGGCATCGTTATCGCAAAATAATTCACTCGCACCATCAACTTGCACACCCAGGTCTGAAAATAATCCTCGTAACCAAATTACCTCGCAAACAGTTTTTGCCATAGCTCGATATTCCGATTCAGCTGATGATAAAGAAACTGTTGACTGCTTTTTCGTTTTCCACGAAATCAAAGACTTTCCAAATTTGATGCAAAAGCCAGTAATGGATCTTCTTGTCATGGGACATGTGGCATAATCTGTATCACAATAGGCCATCATCTTCATGTTGCAGTCTCGCGATAGTAGAATCCCAAGTCCCGGACATCCCTTCAAATACTTTACCACTTTTAATGCCGCATTCATGTGTGATTGTTTCGGATTGTGCATAAACTGGCTAAGTATTTGTACTGCATAACAAATGTCAGGCCTGGTCATGGTGAGGTAGATCAATTTTCCAACAAGTCGTTGATATGCTGATGGATCCTTAAGAAGCGAGTCTTCATTTGCAGAGGAAGAACTTGCATCAAACTCATGCGTTGTCAATTTGGCATTTTGCTCAATAGGTATAGCCGCTGGTTTACATCCTGACATTCCTGCTTCTGATATAATTTCCAAAACGAACTTTCGTTGACTGAGACAAATTCCTTCACTGGATCGAGCTATTTCAATGCCAAGAAAATATTTGGGTGGTCCCAAATCTTTAATATGGAAGGTCAAATGCAGATATCTTTTAAGGTTTTGAATTGCAACATCATCATTTCCCATGATAAGTATATCATCAACATAAATCAGCAAGTATATCAATGAAGTACCGTTGGTCCATGTGAACAATGCATAGTCATGCTTGGAGTGCCGAAAACCTGCATTTGTAAGTGCTGTGGTAAATTTTGCATACCATTGTCGAGAAGCCTACTTGAGCCCATATAGGGATTTGCGGAGACGACATACACGTGGCTCCCCCTGTCTGCGTAATCCCTGTGGAAGTTCCATGTAAATTTCTTCATCAAGATCACCATGAAGAAATGCATTATTGATGTCCATCTGGTGTAGATCCCAATTTCGAAATGCAGCAACAGATAGAAAAGAACGAACTGTTACTTCCTTAGCAACAGGGGAGAAGGTTTCATGATAATCAAAACCTTCTCGTTGTGTAAATCCTTTAGCGACAAGCCGAGCTTTATATCGTTCAATTGAACCATCCGCCTTATATTTTATTTTGTACACCCATTTGCAGCCAATAGGTCTTCTGTGTGCAGGCAACGACACGATATCCCAAGTGTTATTCTTTGCAAGAGCAGCCAATTCTTCTTTCATGGCTTTTTGCCATCGAACGTCACGTGTTGCTTCCTCATAAGAAGAAGGTTCCTGTTCTTCAGAAATTCGACTAATACAACATATGTGTTCTGGTGACAGTCGACTGAAGGATACATAGGAAGATACTGGATATTGTGTACCTTTGGTCTTCAAGGAAGAACATATATAGTCCTTAGTCCATGCGGGAGGGCGTACTGGTCGTCCCGAACGTCGAGGTTGAGCCATCATTGGTGATGAGGATCCATGCTGTGCTGATAAAGAGCCACTGTTATCTTGTGGCGATATAGGAGGAGAAGTCTCAAAGGTTTCTTCTAATGTGTTGTGAGATGCGGGATATACTGTCTCAGGACATATATCAGAGTCTGGATCGGGCACAACTAACACGTGCTGCGGTGTCTCAGAAAGGAAATCATCTGATAAAAATTTCGATTTGTTCGATGTCTGCATCGTTGAATCTTCTGGAGACGCCATTTCTTTGAAAGGGAATACGTCTTCTTGAAAGACAATATCTCGGCTAACGAAGAACCGTCCCGAGGATATCTCCATAACTCGATAACCCTTTTGTAGAGTGGGGTATCCCATGAAAATACATTGAAGAGCACGAGGATCCATTTTACTCCTATATCTCACGTTTGTCGAATAGCATAGGCAGCCAAATACTCGAAGATGACCAATGTATGGTTTTTTTTCGAAAAGCATTTCAAACGGTGTGCGTCCTCCTAATATTCTAGTTGGCATTCGATTTATTAAATAGGCCGCCGTGACCACACAATCACCCCAAAAGGACTCAGGAATAGAAGCTTGATATTTTAGTGCGCGAGCAACCTCTAGAAGATGCCTATGTTTACGCTCAACAATTCCATTTTGTTGAGGAGTGTTGTTACAAGAACTCTCATGAAGTATTCCTTGAGAGGATAGAAAAGATTGGCATTCATTTGAGAAAAACTCACTCCCATTATCGGTGCGAATTCTCTGGATAGTTTTCTCAAATTGATTTTTAATCATGGACAAGAATTTTGACAAATATGAAAAGGTCTGATTTTTTGATTGCATGAGGAATACCCAAGTGGCACGGGAATAGTCGTCTACAATTGTAAGGAAGAAACGGGATCCATCGCGATGTGGTGTATGATATGGACCCCAAATGTCTATGTGAATCAATGAGAATATGCTAGTGGCTCAAGATACACTAGTAGGAAATGATGATCGAGATTGTTTTGCCAGAGGGCATATTTTACAATCAGGGCATGGAAAAATGGCACTATGGCCTAGGCGCTTATGAGAAAGGGAGTTTTTATTACCAGCAACAGCATTACAATGTATGATTTTATTTAAAGAAGACAAATCAAAATCACTAGGGAAGTTCAATCCAAAAATATAATCCTTGTTCCACTCTACCCAAGCCCATCAGTTTCCCAGTCGAAAGGTCCTGAAATGAACAATTTTCAGAATTGAAATTGACTCGACAAGAATTGTCCTCACAAACTTTGGAAACAGATATAAGGTTGAATTCAAATTCAGGGATATAGAGAACATTTTTAAGAATAATGCTTGGGCTAAGGTAAACAGTACCAATATTTCGCACACTAGTAATATTCCCATTTGGAAGACGGACAGAGGCATATGGATCGGGGTTGTTGCAGATATTTGAAAATAAGCATTCATTGCAAACTATGTGGTCACTGGCGCCCGAGTCAATAATCCATGCATCAACTGTAATATTAGAATTTTTGCACAATGAAGTACCTGAAAAATTTGCAGCCATGTCAATCGTTTTTAGCTGATTGAGTGCCTTCATTATTTCTTGATACTGATTCTGAGTAATTGGCTGGTGGACGTGGTCACTTCCTTGTGCTGATACCTGATAAGCAGAAAATTCTTTCCCTTTCTTTTCTTTGTCAGTTGGCTTGCCATGCAATTTCCAACATGTTTCAATAGTATGATGTGGACGACGACAATATTCACAATACTTACTCTTATAATTTTGGCTTCCCCCTTTCTGTAATGACGTGGCATTATAATAGCCGTTCGATTCAGGTGGGCCGTACGATCCTCTCCCTCGCCTCTGATCTGGACCGTCGGATCTGTGGTTATTGTGACCGTCAGATCTGCTCCAGTTGAGCTGATCTCTACCGTCGACTCGGAAAGGATATGGGCCGTCGGATCCATGCCCATTTTTAAGATCCCCACCGTTGGATTGAAACTGATCTGGGCCGTCGGATTCCTTCCTTTGATCTGGACTATTGATCCGGTCCCTTCTAGAAGCCTCAGCGTCTTCTTCGCCATTTCCTCTAGGGTTTCCTCCGAAACCCTTTGCTCTCTGCGACTGCTGTCGTCCGCCATGGTACCGATTGGAAATCGGAGCAGCAAGGGCCATGGCTTCTGCTCCTTTTCCTTCTCTGGCGACTGCAAGCTGCTAGCTTTCTTCTTGAATGGCCAGTTGAAAAATCCTCCCGAGAGTTGGAACCGGATCCATGGCGAGGATTTGCGACCGAAAAGGTAGGAAGTTGTCGTTTAGGGTTAAGAGAAATCAAGTTGTTTTCTCTCTCTCTTTGATTTCTCTGTATTGTTTGAGGGTTGTCTCCGGTCCTTCGAGTTGTTCTTCGGCCGCTTCAAGCTCGTTCCATAGGGCCGATAACCGATTGAAGCAAGCGGTAACCGAGAGGTTCCCTTGCTTCAACTCCGAGAGGGCTTGCGTGAGAGAGAAAACCTTGACGCGATCAAGTTTTCCATACATTTCTCTAATATCTTCCCACATTTTCTTTGCATCTTCAGTCGGTGGAAGCCCAGCCGCAACTTCCGGCGCAACACAGTTTCCGATCCAGGTCCGGACTAGCTTATTGCAGCGTCGCCAGTGACGTTGCATGCGGTCGTCGGTCGGAAATGGAACGGATCCGTCAAGGAATCCGTCTTTGTCCTTCGTGACAAGGGCTCGCCGGAATTCTCTCGCCCAGGTTGAGTAGTGGTCTGATCCGGCAAGTTGAAGGGTGATTAGTCGTAACTCCGGTCCATCGGCCGATGAAGTGTAGAGAGGGTCGCCGGGTTCAAGACGGCCAGCGACGGTCGGAAACGGCAGCGGCAGCATTCCGGGTGGCAAGTTCGGGTAGGGATTCATTCCCGACCCGCCCGAATTCAATTCGGGTCTGTGACCCTGAGGAATCGGGTCTGGATTTTCAGTGAAGGGCTGTGGGCCGTAGTTTGCCCCTTGTTGACTGGACCCGGGAGTCCACTGATTTGGCCTAGAAGCCCATGGACCCTGGACAGGAATCCATGGCATATACGGCCATTGGATTTGAACAGGTTGAACAGAAGGAGCAGAGGAATTTTGTGCAGTTTGCTGCATTTCCTCTAGAGCTTGAGTAGGCGAATTTTCTGGTGAGGGTTGGTCTTCAACTTCATGGCTAGTTGGATTCTGCATCCTGAATAAGAGATTGAATTCCAATCCGATGCACTAATTTGTTTTGCAAGATGAAAATTGCAGCAACAAACTAGAGAAAAAAAAACGGAGGCAATTCAAAAGAAATTGCGGAAGCTGGATTAAAGAACCTGCTCTGATACCATGACAGGAAATCAGAAATACCGAAAGGAAACGTATTCATATTGTGTTAATCAGCTTGTACATGTACATGTCCATATTTATAGAGCTAAGGAAAATCATATAAAATCAACAAGATTACAAATCCTAGAATATTTGCAAATATTCTATGAACAAACCAATCCAATCCATGATCTATGCGGTTGCAGTCATCTATGCGGTTGCAATCGGATCACATTGTTAGGTGCAGAATCAGATCTCCTTCCAACAAAAATATACGCGAAAATGAACTTTGTTGAAATAATTTTCGTCGTGCCAAAAAAGAAGTGCCGAAGACTCTTCTAGGTATTTGAGTATCTGACATGCATATCAAATATAAATCATCGGGTAAGTCACAAAAGACATGCAAATCTGCATACCTCCATTCAAATGTTACATTATCAAGAGTCATATATGGACGACTTCAATCTAGTATAGGATGTTAATTCCGTTAATTCACCTAGAGTTCTCTTGTTACATGATGTACTAGAATGCATGTCAGATGCATTGAACCCCTTCCATGCTAAAATTGCTCATATCTCGGAATATTCTAAATTTGCATATGCATAGAAAAACCGAAATTAGCAATCACATTATTAGCCTAATATAGCAAGGACAATCAATTGTAGCTTGTTATAGATAAGCATCAAAGTCCTCATCATGTTTTGTTTCCCTTACCCTGAAGCTGGTTGAGCTGGTTCTTTTGGATGCTGAGGTCGACAACAGAGACTATTACAAGATCAGACTGGCCTTGGTTGTAAATCCAATGGGTCGCTCCAGCTGGCATCGCGAGTATGTCACCTCCACGGATCTGCCAGACCTTCTGCTGCCGATCTCGGGTCCTCTCTCCCCTTGTTTGCCCTCCATACCTCGACTGCGGATATTGTGATCCTCGGGCGATTGGCACGTCTTGGGCCAGCCCGGCAATGCTACTCCTTGGAATCCCCTTCCTAGGACATCATGGCCTATTGATTTAGATGGATAATATGAGAAAGAGAGCTAATAAAAAAAGGAAAAATTGTTGCTTTATCGACTTAACTATTTCCAATCTAATTTATGTCAATTGCTATCACAATTTTGCTGGACAGAATTTCATCCTACAAATAGCTAATGCGATACTAAATACATCACAAGCTTGTCTATAAAATAATAAAATGGTTACATGCACGCACAATCAAAGTAAGGATAAACCGATAAAACCAAACTTTATGTTGCATGCATGCCGTTAGGTGATTCCGACAGACAAAAGGAAAATTGTAGTTTACCTTGAACGACATACATAAGTTCCGGCGCATTAGTGAACACCGGCAAAAAGAGCCCCCGCTGCCGGATGATATGGTGGACCACCGCCACACCGACGCACTGGCCCTGGCCCCGCGACGTCACCTGCTCGACCTGGGCATAGCACGGGGGTATTGCAAGAGAAACACAAAGGCTAGAACACTTGTCTTCGCAGCCATGGCTTTCACAGAGAGAGAGAGAGAGAGAGAGAGTCTGAAATGAAGAGCTTGGAATTTTTTTTTGGGGGGTGGTTGTTATCAGATAAAGGAGACAGATTTCCAGACGTGGCGAGAGGTTGCATGTGGATGTGCCTTGGCTCGTTGCGTGGCTGGGGGGAGCGTGGCCGGTCAACTTACACATAAGACTCGAGGTTGTGATAATTGTGGCAGCGATGCTCTGAGAAGTGCAGGGCATGCATGGCTTGGCGTCGTTCGTGTGAATGTACTTCCATACACTCTTTTCCATCCGTCGTCCTTTGCTTTCGCAGGCATGTCCGTCATTTGTTTCCAGCCGCGTCTCGGACCACATTTAGTTCATCAAATGTCATATGGTGAATTCTTTTGTCTCCCGCTAATAAATAGGATCTATCACGATCATTAATTTTGTGGATCTTGCATATTCAATGGCTAGAATCACACTCAATCTATAGATCCGAGTCTAGACAGAAATTTCCTTGCTACAAAGAACATATGGTTGCTTATATAAGCATAGACAGATTTTACAAAATTAGGCCAATCACTTTTCATGTGGAGTGCTCCTTGTAAACAAAAGTTTCTCCAATGGAGTTGATTTGATCCATTAAATCATTCATAAGAGAGTGCACTGAAAGTTATCTCGAGGTGAGATATTAATGACTGAAAATGCTAAAATATGAATGAAATTTGACTTTAAATTTGAATATGCACATGCTGTGATAGACATTTATAAAAATGTATAGTCATAACATGAAATCGTTTGTAATAGTCGAGATTTGTGAATGAAGAGAAAATTAATATTCTATTTATTAACTAATGAACAGTGCATGTGCCTATTTATAGACTTTACATAACAACTATGTAAAGTAATAAATCCAGATCAATTAAGGAGAATATACAAAATCATAGAATATTTCAAATATATCTTTTAACTGCAATTTTAAAAGAAAGTGAATTTAAACCTAACTAAAAGACACTGGGCGCCTACCGTCAATTTTTAAACATTTTATAAGAATTATCAGCATCTACCATAGACTTAGCTGTCATACATTTTTTTTTTTCCAATTAATCTATAGAGGGTCTTATACTATGACGCGAAACATCAACTCATTGATGAAAAGAATACCCTATGCATCTGGAGCGTTTGGCTATCAATGATATCTTAAATGAGGATGGGTGAGGGTTTTGTATAACATGGTTTTAAATATTACGGAAGTACAGCTATTAAATATCATCTGAAATCTAAAGTCTAATATTCAAAGTATAAGCTTAGGCTAAATTTAGGCTTTGTTCTTTTGCAAATTAATGACATCAATCTTCTCTTATATATCTTATACAAAATGGGCTTTTGTGAATTGATGATATAGGAAGTTTTGCAATGTGTTTGCCATTATTATTATTATTATTGTTATTATTACTATTATTATTATTATTATTGATGTGGGGATGCTGATATTATTTTTACGTATTATATATAATATATATCACAATTAATGTCGGTTATTCAATTACCACAAAGTGCGTTTATGGACTCTTCATAATATTATCGGTGTTATTGCAACAGCAATGTCACTGAGGACTCTTCACTCTCATTATAATATTGTTCTCTAAAGATTTTTCCTTTTTTGGTAAAAGTGGGTTTTTTTTCCTAATCTACTCAATTAATGCATGACGTCGATTCTATACAGGCTACATAATTCTAGAAAAAGATAGCCACTTTTTTTATACTAGGGCAAATTGATCTCTTTCTCATTCTTGACAAGCAACTTGTGATTAAACTTCTAATCAAAGTGACTTGTCGAGAACCCAATGAAATTATTTGCAACCCTCCATTTTCATTTTAGGCCTAATGCCCTAAAAATATCCCAACTGTAGATTTAGTTCCAATTTTATCCTAATTTTCTTTTACTAAAAGAAATCTCTAACTTGAGGTATATCCCAATTCTACCTTAAACTTTTTTGTCCAATAGAAATTCCTGATTTAAGTCCAGTCCAAAATTATCCTAAATTTTTCTATCCTAATTTTTTTGTGCTAAAAGAAGTCTCTAACTTGAGGTACACCTCAATTCTACCCTAAACTTTTTTGTCCAATAGAAATTCCCAATTTAAGTCCAGTCCAAAATTATCCTAATTTTGTTTGTCTCATAAAACATCAATTTGTAGCTGGATACCAAAATTTGCCCTTGTTAATCCTCTCTCAAAAATTTCTCTTAACAGTTGGGAGAAGGAAAATTCCCAAGTGCAAGCTCTCCAATCATGAGAGATGGAAGACTCTTGAATACTAGAGATTGGATATTGAGCAAAAAATCGAAAATTCTTGAGTGAGATGAAAGGAATATATCTCAAAAGAAGAACAATTGAAGTAGACCAACCCTAATTGTTCTCATTTGTATCCAGATTTTAGATCCAAAAGACGTCATCTGGGCTATTGTGGAAATTCATCTCCAAAAGATGTCTTATTGAATCTAAAATCTAGGAAAAACTAGAGTAATGACATGAAAATAGCACATTACTAAGAACAATTTTGGATGGAGTATTAATGAGGGCAAATACGAAACTCAAGTAAACATTGATGATTTTTTATTAGAAAAAAAAAGTTTAGCAATTTGCCAATATGGTCCATTTGATCAATTTTAGCTAAAAATTAATGACATGGACGTCAATCGTCCTACGTGACACAATCGAATTTAGAAAATTTTGCATTTTCCTAAAATTTTTATTGATTTTTTCATTTCCTTTCTTTTTTCTATTAATAATGGCCAACAAGGGGTGCTAGTTGGTGGTTGAGGCCTGCGAGCCCCTGTCAGCTGCTGGGTGAGAACGTGATCTACTAAGGATGAGGACCACGAAGCTCTCGCTAGCCACATCAAACACTATCATAAATTATCAAAACCTACGACTTACGATCCTCAAGTTTTGCTAAGTTACCTCCTGCAAGGGCCATCCACACTTATTTATCAGCTTGCTAGTTTTCTTCTGAAATTACCTTGATCAATTTTAAGGGGGGTTTCAAATCTAGTGGCATGAAAATGGTAATTCGATCCACCCCGGTTAATTACCATCTTTACACCCAAGTATTGATCTAGATCCAACCACATGGATGCGAAAATGGTAAGAAATTCACTCAACGAAAGGGGAGAAGTACAAGACTTCCAACACGTGGAAGCAAACAAGGAAGCGCGCCAATGTCTCACTCCCTCCTCTTTTGAGCTACAAACTTTCCTAAACTCACTCTCTCTCTCTCTCTCTCTCTCTCCTTCCTAAACTCTCTCTATCTCTCTGTCTCTCCCCCCCCCACCCCCACCGTCTCTCTCTCTCATTTGTGTTTGGCCTCCATTTTGTCAGAAATTTTTTTCTTTTCTGCTTACATACTTGGGAGGGCAATTTGAAGAAAAGAAAAATTTTATCCCTAAACGCTTTTCTGGGTGGTTTTGATCATTGTGAGTCAATTGTTCTTGATGCAGCAAAGTCATCAATTTTTGTTGGTGATCAAGAATTGAGGCAACTTTCTATGAGAGGCCAAAGTACACAAAACATATGCATCTATGAGGACTAGATCGCCGAAGCCGCCGCACCTGATGCATTTGTTGTCGCACTCGCTCCTCCGACGGTTTCCTCGCGGTTGTTTCAGATGGAATGGCAGATCCTGTTAATTATGGCAACCCGGAGCGCGACATCGAGCAAGTGGGTCTTCTTACTTTTCTTCATCAATGGCACATTATTCTGTTGATGTTGATATCTTCCTCAAAATTCTGATTAACAAATTGATGTCATCTTTCCAAATGTATCTCCGATTAATTTATCATAACTACGCAAATCAGATTAATTCCGATGGCTTTTCAAGTTCCAAAATGTGGAATGTGTTCTATCTCTGGCCTTCTTTTTCAGTCCTGTCCTGTATAATTAGAGCACAGTTCACGATCGACATCAGCGAGCATATTTGAGAAGCAATTGTTGGGAGAAAATGCAAGTGAAATAGGAGTTTTGTGTGCAGAGAAAAGAGGATTTATGAACCTCATTATCAAGAATTCGTGTATGAGTTTGGTGACTAATTTCATATTGAAGCTCTTTCCAGTTTGGTATAAACAGAAAGTTCATGTCAAAATGATGCAAACAATGCCAAATTACTGTCTAAAAGACAAGTTTTTGCTCATCGTTTGATGAAGAATGTTAGAATTATCCTATGCAAAATATGTGTAATTGCTCGATGTTGTGAGAAATTCTTTTGCTGGTGATGCTACTCACGGTTGAACTTATTTCTATTTCTCCTTTTTGAAGGCACTCACTGCTTTGAAAAAAGGTACTCAGTTAATCAAGTACAGCCGAAAGGGAAAGCCAAAGTTTTGCCCTTTTAGAATTTCACCGGTGAGTCAAGTCATTTTCCGAGCAATTTCTTCTGGCATGATGATTTCTTAGTCATGACTTCATATAGTTGTTTCAAAATTATCCCAAGATGATGTTCTCTTTGAAATGATTTTGAACTGTGACAACAATATAGCAGAGAAACAGGAAAACTGGTATGGTAGCGATCTCACTTTTGCTAGAAGCATGTTCAGACAATCTTATTGACATGTGATGCATGCGATCACGCCACGTGCTCCAGTTAGATCTTCTTATGCGGTTAATCAGCATTAGCTATAAGTTCTTGAAGGTACCTCACAGGTCAAATAGATGAATAATTTACGGCTTTACTGCCAAGCAGGATGAGACAACTTTGATCTGGTACTCTCATGGAGAGGAAAGGACTCTGAAATTGGCTTCGGTTTCACGGATAATTCCAGGACAGAGAACCGTGAGTGAACTTTGTATCTTAGCTCAACCACAAGATGAACAGCTTAAGAATTATGTACACTTCGATTTCAGGAAATTTTTGCTGTTTGATCGCTAATTAGATCAGTTCTCATATGACATCTTATAGGCTGTTTTCAGAAGGTACTTGCGCCCGGAGAAGGATTACTTGTCATTCTCACTTCTATATAATAACGGTGAAAGATCTCTCGATTTGGTCAGTCATTCATGCTGAATTATAACATGAAAGCAACTTCCTTTTATCACCTCCAATTGAGCTATGAATCTAATAGTGACAATTATGCTGATGTTGTTGATCATAGATCTGTAAGGACAAAGTTGAGGCCGAGGTGTGGTTATCTGGACTTAAGGCAATAATTCCCACTGGACAAGATCGTAGGCGCACCAGAAGTGAAATCCCAGATGTGAGAACATATATATGTGAATGAAAATTCCTCCTAGTGCCATTTTATTAGCCTCACTCTTGCCTTTTTTCACTTTGCAGTTGCATAACGGTGGAGAATTAGGTCCAAGTGGTCGTCCATTTGGCGCAGCATTCGAGTACACTTCGAGTATTACTCGTGGCAGAGTCTCCATTGACCTGAATCCTCGTGAATCTTCCGTGAGTTTGGCGAGCTCAGATGTGGGTTCTGAACGTGCAAATATGCAATTGAGAACAAGTACAGGAGATGGTTTCAGAATTAGTGTTTCGAGTACTCCTAGCTGTTCAAGCGGTGGGTCTGGGCAAGATGATATTGAGTCACTAGGAGATGTTTATGTCTGGGGAGAGATTTGGAGCGATGGGCCTGATCATGGGTTGACAAATTCCCCAAGGAAAATCGATGTCCTAACTCCTCGACCGTTAGAATCAAATGTAGTTCTTGATGTTCATCAGATTGCTTGTGGGATACGCCATGTGGCCCTTGTGACAAAGCAAGGTGAGGTTTTCACATGGGGCGAGGAATCTGGGGGAAGGCTTGGTCATGGGAGTGAAAGGGATTTTAGCCGTCCCCATCTTGTTGAATTTCTAGCAGTCACGAATGTGGACTCTATCGCCTGTGGCGAGTATCACACGTGCGCAGTGTCTATCTTGGGCGATCTCTTCAGTTGGGGTGATGGGACTCACAATGCAGGGCTTCTTGGTCACGGCACTCATGTTAGCCATTGGTTACCAAAAAGAGTGTCTGGCATAATGGAAGGAGTTCAAGTCCTGTCAGTCGCATGTGGAACCTGGCACACGGCATTAGCAACTTCCAGCGGGAAGTTGTATACCTTTGGCGACGGGACATTTGGTGTGTTGGGCCACGGGGATCGCGAGAGCGTCCCTTATCCTAAGGAGGTTCAACTGCTTAGTGGATTGAAGACCATCAAGGTCGCTTGTGGGGTGTGGCACACTGCGGCGATTGTGGAAGTGATGATGAGCCAGTCATCTGGCGGCAACATCTCATCAAGGAAGTTGTTCACATGGGGAGACGGCGACAAATACCGTTTGGGACATGGAAACAAGGACACTTACTTGCTCCCTACTTGTGTATCTGCGCTGATCGATTATAACTTCCACCAGTTAGCATGCGGGCACACAATGACCATTGCCCTGACTACATCAGGCCATGTGTTCACCATGGGAAGCACATCGTATGGCCAGTTGGGGAATCCGAATTCGGAAGGGAAGCTGCCATGCCTAGTGCAAGACAGATTAGTCGGTGAGTTTGTTGAAGAGATCTCTTGTGGGGCATTTCATGTGGCCGTCTTGACTTCAAGAAGCGAAGTGTACACTTGGGGAAGAGGTGCTAATGGTCGACTGGGTCATGGGGATGTCGATGATCGCAAAATCCCCACCATGGTCGAAGCACTTAGGGATAGGCACGTGAAGAGCATATCGTGCGGCTCAAATTTCACAGCCAGCATATGCATCCACAAATGGGTATCCGGAGCAGATCAATCCGTGTGCACCGGCTGTCGTCAAGCATTCGGTTTCACTAGGAAAAGACACAACTGCTATAACTGCGGCTTGGTTCATTGTCACGCTTGCAGTTCAAAAAAGGCATTGAAGGCAGCGCTAGCGCCTACTCCTGGAAAGCCACATCGGGTTTGCGATGCCTGTTATGCAAAACTTAAAGCTGCTGAAAACGGCAACATGTCCTATATGAAAGGAAAAACCAACACCATGCGCCAATCGATTGATACTCGGGAGAAAATGGACAGGGGCAGTGTAAAGTCCTCGAGAATCCTCCTTTCTCCAACCATTGAGCCAGTCAAGTACATCGAGGTGAAACCAGGGAAACTGGGGGCTAAAGCCGAGCCCTCAGTAATACGAGCTTCCCAAGTCCCATCACTCTTGCAATTGAAAGATATCGCATTCCCCAGTTCACTGAGCGCTCTGCAAAGTGCTCTAAAGCCAGTGGCCACTAACTGTACACCGCCTCAGTCAGCCCCCAACTCCAGATCCGCTTCACCATACTCAAGGAGACCAAGCCCGCCGCGATCCACAACGCCTGTTTTTTCTAGAAGCGTTGTCGACAGCCTCAGTAAAACAAATGAGTATTTGAATCAAGAAATAACAAAGCTACAGAATCAGGTATACCAAACAAATACAGAACACAACAATGCCAATTTTTTTTCCAGCAATCTGTAACGTTGTTCTTTTTTCATGCTCCTTCAGGTAAGAACTTTAAAACAAAGGTGTGATTTTCAAGACATGGAGATAAAGAAACTGAATAAGGACGCTGAAGGAGCTGCTCTTAAGGCTGCACAAAAGTCGTCTCAATGTACCAAAGCCAAGGAAGTTGTCAATTCCGTTGCAACTCAGGTACACACGAATTCATGTACTTCAACATCACTTCAGAAAGAAAGCATTCATCTTATTCCTGGTCTGTGTATGTTCACGACATGAATTAATATTCAAAAAAGAAATGTTAAAGCAGACTGTCTATTTATCTGATGTGAAACTGAATTCCACTATCATGCATTCCTTTACCAATTTCAGTTGAAGGAGATAATGGAGAGTCTACCACCCGAGGCTCACAACAACGAGAAGTTCAACACGCTGTGTGCTCAGGTTGAGACGTTTCTTAACACTGATGCCATGCCCGAGAATTCATGTTCCTCTTCAGTAAATGTGGACAATGATCAGCATCGATTAAGCATGGATCAGGCTGATACAGTGGGTATGAACGACTCTTTGAATGATAATCAGACCAGCACAAATGAGGATAGTGGCACCTCGTCAATGCAAGGGGCCGTACCTCAACAGAACACGGAGAACAGCTCGAACTCCAACTCTTCCTCGGTCATGAGGAAGGAAGGGCTCTCACAAGTGATTGAACAATTCGAACCTGGTGTCTATATTACTGTAGATGTACTTCCTAATGGTGTCAAGGCCTTCAAGCGCGTCCGGTTCAGGTGCAAATATATATTTCTTGCTCTCAATCAGATCTGCGTGTCACCAAATATTTAAGACCTTCCAATTTGAATTGTCAAGACAATGAAAAACAAATCTAATTTATCGTGTTTCGGTCTACTAATAGTTCCCTTCTTTTGGAATTTTTCCATTTAAACACTATCATCTCTCTTACAGCAAAAGGAGATTTGCTGAGCAGCAAGCAGAAGAATGGTGGAACAATAACAAAGATAGGGTGTTCAAGAAGTACCCGCCATTGATGATGAGCATTAGCCACACAGGAACATCTAGCAATCCATCAAATGCCGGAGAAAATAACGATGCAGCTCAATCTTCTGAACATTGATTCATTTATGTTCCTTTTTCTTTTCCTTGGACTGTAGGATGCTGATATAAATTCAGGATTAGCTTGTAGAGGAAAAAAGAGAATCCGAAATATATTAGGCAACAAGCACAGTGCATCCCTGAACTAGTTTGGCCCTGAATTATGAACATGGGTTGATAGAGAATTAAAAGATAGATACTCAGAAATAGCATCTTCTACAGTTTCTTCAACATTTAGTTGCTGAACGAACCCTTTGTCTGGGTTTGGCCTTTTTTCCCCCTTCTTGTGTTTTTTATTTTTTTTATTTTTTTTATAGTTGTAATTGTAGGCATAAAAGATTGTAATTTGTGAAGGTACCGCCTGCAACATCTCTACTTATGTTAGCATCTTTTCATTAACTCATTGTTCTACTGCATGTTTATTATTGGTGAACACATGCTACTTCAAATCTTAGCATAATCGGAATACTAGAGTGCCTTTCTTTGTCCTTCTAAGAGAATACTGCACATGACAGATGGAAAACACGAGCACTCCCAACATTGCTATTCAACCCAAACTTTCATTATAAATTAGCCATGCTCAGAAGAGACAAACCAGTTCATTCACTTCACCCCCAAAAGAATGCCTTTTGCGGGTATACACGCAGGAAACAGAAGGTATGAATATATGGACACCCCAGCAAAAGAGAGGAATCAATCCTAATATCAAATCCCTTCTCCTTCATATGCACAACATACCATAGTTTTCATTGACATGAAGTAATTATATACCATACTTTGGCAGGTTATTTCATATACCTTCAAATTGCCTGCCCTCAGTGCCCGTGTCCCTAGATTAATAAAAGAGAAACTCTCTTTCAAAAGAATAGGTCCAACACGAAGCAATAAAAACAGACACCGTCGCCTAGGGCTACCACATCTTCAATTACCCGGAAATGCGCCGTAAGCAGCCATGCACAAGGCACTGTCCTGAAGTCTCCATGGACATAAATCATGATCCGCGAGATCAGATGTTCCGGATGCATCTAGTTACAAGCGCATAGCAACATGATATAATTCCTCACGACATACTTTTAACCTCTCCCAACTGTACATCACATGCAGATACTGTGCTGGGGCTGGCCCATCTTGTGGTTTTTAGTCCTTCCCATAGAATCATATCATATAAAATTCTCGAACTTGTAACCCTAAATTATGAAATCCGTGCTGTAAAGCCGGTTGGGCATCGCTCCGTAGGAGCCAGTCGCCGAATTTGATCGTGACATTGTCAAAAAGGCACCCAAACGGTGTTGCCACTACATCTCGGGCCAATAAATGCCGACCCTTGAAACACTGGGCATCGGTAAAGCCCCTCCAATTGGATCTAGGCTTTAAAAAATCAAAGCTTCATGCATCTACAGAAAACTCCATTATGGGGAGTTTCTGTCTAAAGGAATGGGAAAGACAGTTGTTTCATAGTACGCAATGAATGCTGGGTGGCACGCATTCGTTGGACAGGTTTAAAAGTGTTAGTTAAAAGATTATGCTTTTTTTTTTCCTTCTTCCTCGTTTTGCTTGTCCAGATTATAACCAATCAGTGCAAGAGGACGGTTTGGATTTGATCGCTCTCTGCTTTCCCTTTTTTACATCTCTCCTTTTCTTTTTTCCAAGTCGTACGGCTTGCCGGACAAGAGACTATTTGGAATACGGATACTCTCGGCAATCCGAAAGATAGATATCATTAGATTATGCGAGTTGCGCACCAAATTAGTCAGATATACGAGGACAGGGATCATTGTCATGTGATTTATCCTTAGTTAACTGACAGCATCGGCATCTTCTTTTAAACTCTTGGCAGTCTGGCGGTAAAAAATGTTTGATACATTCCTTTTATTATGCGATATCCTTATTTAATATAATTGATTTGGTTTTTGGAGAAAACATTTGGAAAAATGCTGAACAATTTAGGTCTAGGAGATTTTTCAAAATGTAAATACTATTTGATAAAGTATATTGAGAAATAACTTTGGTTAAATGGTGTTTGAAAAAATCAAACTTATAAAAGACTTTCTTTCTTTCTTTAAACTGAACCCAAAATCTTTGTTAGATGCTAGTGAGCTAGATTTGGCACTAATGTCGTCACCTAAGGTCACACAACTCTTATGGACATGCCTTGGGCTAAGGGATTAAATGGCTTTGGAAATGCAATTGCATCTCTCCAAAACTCTCCAAAAAAATAGTTAATCTATACTTGCATTTGTCATTGTGACACTTATTGCAAACATTATTAGATATAAAAGCACTCAAAACAAAAAAAAAACTTAATCCAAGTGAAAAGTGAATATTACTAATTTAATCGATTCGATAGAGCTCAATTGAGAAAATTGAAAAGTACAGTCGACAATCCATGCCAATGAACAATTACAAACTTTTATTAAGTATACAAGATTGCATTTCATCATCCAAATTGGATTTGGATAAGATATGATACGTTAGATTAAAAATTTTCCCAATATCTTCTAAATTGTAAAAAATCTCATCACATATTTAGTGCAATTTAAGATAAAATAAACAATTTAAAAATCTAAATTTGCCCAATACAATCTCTCATGATATTCAAATCTCACCACTTGAGCTCTCCTCACAGTGTCTCAAACCCACGCACCCACTCTCCCTAGCTCCCTCTGATTCGTGTCCTTCACCACCAATTTGCCCAGATGTACCGGCATCTCCACCAGACCTTAGTCCTCGCTCAGGCTTGACCATGTCAGAGGCCATTCAGACATCGGCAAAGAAGAGTCAACCAAGGACGTAGCGGCCACGGGATCTGGTAGATGAGGCAGCAACGGCCAATGTAGAGGTGAATAGGGGTGTGCAACCAGAATGGATTTACTCGGAACCCAGATTAGACCACTCGAAAAACAAGGTCGAGAACCGGTTTCTGATTAAACTGGTCCGGGAACCGGTTTCAATTTTTGGGAACCGGTTGAAACCGGTCCGAGAACAGGGTCCAAGCAAAAACCCACTCGAAACCAGACTGGTTTTGGAACTGGTTTTTACCTTGTTAAAAGAAAAAATTGTCTCTCTATATAGTGCCTTTGAGTCTCTTTATTTTCAAAAAAATTGTTAAAAAGAAAGCTTTTATTTGAATCATGTTAAGAGAGAATTGTTTTCAAAAAATTGTTAAAAAAAACCGTTCTCATGCATTGTTTTTCTTTTTTAATGGTCCTACCTTCAACTATTACTATAATTGCCGGACAAGTGCTACTAATTATTGTAGTACTAATTAAAGCATTCTCAATCTAACTCAAAAAAGATGTCATCTTAAATAGTTATGTCGCATATACATGAGCAGGCATATTAGATCATATCATAAGTATTTGTGAGAATAAAACTAATATTATATCCATATTTGTTGCTAATGTTTATGCGTTGTTAGGATTATTGCTTTTGTCTTATAATATTAGGAGGATTATATTATTATTTTTTTGTGAATTAATGTAAAATTTGAAACCGTATAGGAAAACAGGTTTCAATGAAAACATAGTTGACCCTATTTCCGGATCAAAAAAAGGATTGGATCCAAAACAAGGTCAAATAAAAACAGGGTAGGGTATAAGGTCCAAAAAATGGAAACCTGTTATAAGAAGGTCGGGTACAAGGTCCAAATCTGGATCCTACCCACCCTGAACTCGATCACCCCTAGAGGTGAAGGGTGGCAACCTGGTGGTGGACACCACGCATGAAGCTCATATGTCTCTTGACGTCTAAGCCGACGATCTGGAGTAGTGAGAGGTGGAGAGGAGGTGGACGGAGATTTGCAAGGGGATGAATGGCATTGAGGCAGATTAACAAGGGCAGACATGCCTCTATTGTGGATAATGAGGTCCTTTGAGCGTATCTATGAAAGGATTTAAGTTCTTTGATAGTAATAACCATGCAATGTATAACTTTTCCTTTTCATCTTCAATCATCAGAGCATGATTGCTTTGACACCAATGACAATCAAATCGACAGTGGTCGGAGACAAGGACGATTGCATGGTGAATGGAACTAACAATGATCGACTATCGTGGAGGTAGTCCTCATGTGGTGGTCGGCTTCGCCAAATGCCCACTCGTTCACTCCATCATAGATAGAAAATTGCTAAGTTTTTTTTTTTTTAATTATCTAATCCAAATTTATCCCACCCCTAATCCGAATTTTTTATCCAACATTTTATTTTCACATATCCAATTTATTAAAGGCCGTTACCAAACACGAAATAGGATATTTTATTATCATATTTGAATTCAAAGCCGGACTAATGAAGGCAGTCAAATTGTATGACAGAATATAGACTTTATCTTTTACCGACAGGAACTAACTACAGCACTTATGTCTCTTTTTTTTCTTTTTTCTTTTTGTCATAAAACGACTGTTCTTATGAGGAAGCCTATTTTTTGTGCAATTGCACCGGTGCTCGCATTCATGTTGTATTGTAATTTCCATGGCAAGTGGATAAATCTTAGCTACCCTTTGTAAATTTCTCATTTTTCACCGTTGATGTGAGTAGACATTACTTCCTAATAGTTTAATTACTTGTATCATCATGATGGATGCGAAATATATAAAAGTCTCATCGTAGATCCATCTTTTGTCACAGAGCCGTTTGGTTATGTGTACAAAAACGTTTTTTTTTTCATGGAAAGTAAAACAAAACATTTTCACATAGAAGCACGATTTCAATGGCTATGGATGAGATCGATTATTTCAAGAGCCAACAAATTTCTTGTCTTGGAAAGCAAAATAAAATATTATTTTTCATAAACTTCGTTTGTTTCGTGAAAAATGAATCATTTAAAAAATATTTTCTTAAGAATGGTAGCTTGTGTCACTTGAAATAACTAGTTAATGAAATTTGTTTTCATTACTAACAACAATTTATGTGTAAGCAATACAACAATTTCTGTAAATGATACAAGAGATTATTTTATAGAAAATGTATTTTGAATCATTTATTTTTAACAAAATAAATGAAGTTATAATAAGAAAAGTTGTTCCGAATATCTTTAATTTTAGATTATTAGATGGAAATCTTGTGCCAAAATTGAAAATTGAGGATAAAATTTGGAATCTGCAAGGGGCATTCCATTCCGGGCTATTAGTCTTTTCTTTTCTTTTTCCAAAGCGGAAAAAATTAAATCACCATTCTATTTCGTATTATTTCACAACCAAATGAAAAAATTGTTGTTCCATTCCATATTTTTACTTAAAACAAACAAAGAAATTGAGATCTCATCATATTACATTCCATCTATTATATTTCTTTTTCCATTTCATTCTTTTCAATTGAAATCAATGTACGTACACAATTGAAATAGTGAAAATAATGACAATTGACAATGATGTTTATATGTGGGACTTTATAAAAGTTGTGTGTTAAGAAATAATCTTTTCCTACCGGTACGTACTGTTGGTGTAATAATTTGACATATAAAAAGTACCACAAGAATGACAAGGAAATATGGTGCCAATGGTAATAATTCTTTTCAATTCTCATGGATAAAATTGAAATTCCTCTTCTTCTCTTTTTTTTTTTTTATCTTAACTTCATCAAGAAGTGCATGATATCTTCCAAAATACACTGTTATTGAAATATCAATACATGATTTTTCACAAATTTTAGAATTTATCTTTCATGTTTTTCAATTTTGCGGAAACACTAATAAGTAAAAATGTAGAAGGAAACAAATCAGTCGTTTTCTCCATGGTATTACGTGACATGCGGGCAATGACGATTGACCAGTCATATCATATATAGAGGGGTACATGATGCGTATTGACATAAAATACTCTCTCTTACACGGCTTGTACATACTCCTTCCACAAAAGCCCTAAGGAAGTTCCACTTCTTTCCACTGCCAATTTTCGCTTTCTCTCTCCTCATTTAGCTTCTGCTTGAGCTTATCCCATTAGCAAAAGCTTCTGATACCAAGCCAATCTCTCAAGCTTTCTAGGATTTACCAAAGAAAAGGTTGAAAGAAACCTTGAAAGAAAGAGCGAAAAAGGAGGAACTTGCTCCCTCCCTCCCTCCTTCTCTCTCTCTCTCTCTCTCTCTCTCTCTCTCTCTCATGGGTTAGCTGAATCAGATCCATCTTGAAGAAGGTTGTTGTTTCTGTATCTTGAGTCTAGAGTAAGGAACTTCAGTATTTATAAAAGCATCTTCAACCATGTCTTGAAGTGCTTGAGCTCAGTCTTATCGTTGATCCATCTCTCTCGAGGGTTTAGTCTTGTTTTGCTCATCGAGAAGCCCAGGCCAGACAAATAAAGCCTTAAAAGCTACAAAACAAGGAGGCATCATCGAGAAGAGTGAATAGATCGGAGGCATGGATCCAGATTCATTTCAAGACTTGGATTCTTTGAGCACCGACACCGGAACCCTCAACGATGCCACCTCAGCCAGTGCTGCTGCAACAAATTACAGCTCCTCTGCTGCGGCCGCCAGCTCTTCCTCCTCCTCCTCCTCCTCGCCCGCTGCTCTTAGCCGGTATGAGAACCAGAAGCGGCGAGACTGGAACACCTTCGGGCAGTATCTCCGTAACCACCGGCCACCTCTGTCCCTCTCCCGGTGCAGTGGGGCACATGTGCTCGAGTTCCTCCGGTACCTCGACCAGTTCGGGAAGACCAAGGTCCACACCCAGCTCTGCCCCTTCTTTGGCTACCCCAACCCGCCTGCCCCCTGCCCATGCCCTCTCCGGCAAGCCTGGGGCAGCCTCGACGCACTTGTTGGCCGCCTCCGTGCTGCCTTTGAGGAGAACGGCGGAAACCCAGAGGCCAACCCTTTCGCGGCTAGGGCTGTGAGGCTTTATCTGCGTGAAGTTCGCGATTTGCAATCCAAAGCGAGAGGGGTTAGCTATGAGAAGAAAAAGAGGAAGAGGCAGCCACCGCAGGCCCCAGCGCTGCCACCATCGAGTGAAGATCAGTGAGGGTTATCACGAGTGGTGAAATTCTTGCTAAGAACCGGTTCACAAGGATTGAGTTCACGGGAGTAATTGGGCATGGTGAGTAACACCTTGAAGATGATAGAAGCAAAAGTTAATGCACATCTTCTATATGAGAATGTGATTTTTTCTGCTAGAGAAGTTTCATCATGTTGTAGAATTTCAATGGTTCTTTATTTGCATTAGTTAGCTGCACGGAATTGTTTCAGATTTGATAAATGCTTCGTTGGGTGGATCAGTCGATGAAAGGAGGAGGAATCGGTCGTTCGTTTAATTAAAGTCATGTACTTGATTGGAAAAATCCGAAACTAAAAATCCAATTTGTCAAGTACTCAGTATTCAATCCTTTATAGCAAGAAATAAAATTCTCTGTTGATGTTATTCCACGGCAATTTCTGTTGACAATTCCTTAATTTTGTGCAATACTAAATTTGTTTCAGCATATCATTCTTCTTCTGGGAATGAAAAGCTTGGCAAATACATTAAATCTCATGTCATGTATCTCTTGAATTGCAGCAGTTCATCTTTACTACAGTGTTTATGTTGGGTTTTCTATTGTGAGGTGATTTTTCTTGCGCTGGACAAATTTACAAGAACCAGTTAAATTAATCTGAACATTTATAGCAATCTACAAGGAAATAATGAATCCAAGTTCTTTGGGATCCAACTTGTCATTAGCCCATTAATTTCAAATGAGCAATTAGAGAAAAAGGTACCTACTTAATTAGCAAAATATATTCAATGCTTGTTGCTTCATCTTCCCAGCTCAGTAAAAGTAGAATGTGTCTTATTCTGTGCCCTATTTATCATGCAAATCTGTTTGCAATTGCTCCATTGTGTCATATCAAGCCTTGATGTTCCCAAAAGTGGAGATAACATTAAATAAGTGAGGTCCATTCACATGAACCCTTGTACATAAACAGTGAAGAAACAGTCTCTTCCACTTCAACATCCATTATCGACATGGCTTTGCAACTTTAACGTGAAAAGCCCTTTTTCGCGGATTCTCACTTTTTTAGCTTCTATCTGGTCAATGAATTGAATTTAAACCAATGAACATGCAGAAGAGGAGGGTTTGGACCAGCTTGTCTATGCCCTTGATCAATTGGGAAATATAAAAGCAAAAAAGTCGCATAAATTCATGAGTTCTTCATAATAGTCAATCTGTACATATGGCTATAAAGATGAACAAACTAGTGGGTGCTTGGGAGTTTTCGTTTTTCTATTCATGTTGATGAAAGCTTATTTGTTTTGGGCTTAATGTTATTTCTTTTTCTTTTTTCTAGGTTATCTACAAGACTAACTGTTGGAAAACCTATACACTCCACAAGTAGAGGTTCTTTTGAGCTTGATTTCATCGATCAGATAGATTCACTAGCCATGTACGATCTTTGAAAGGGAAAGGTATTATCAAAAATCATAGCTAATTCTTATGTAGGTTCATTATAAGCGAAGAGAGGGTAGATCTACCCCCATGAAAACGGAAGAAGAAAGCACACGGTAACATAGAGAGCTTGAATGCATCATCCACCTCTTTATTAACTACTTTATGAATCTGATAATGATATTTGGACTAGATGCTTAGTGGAGTTTACAGTACCCATCGATAATGTTGAATCTTTAGCAGTAGCATAGAGGAGGTGACTATATTATCAAATTAGGTTATCATTATGCAATGCATATTCGGTATTTTGATGGGACCCCAAAGATAGTGAAACATCATTGTCAGATCTTTCTCAAGGGAAAGAAGATAAAGAAATCAACTTGAGCACTAAATCATCTGAGTTTTTCCTTGGATTCGTAGAAGATCTTGGCCCATTGTTATCTATTGAATAGGATGATAATTTGATCATTATCAGGTGAATCCTATCTCCAAAGAATTGGAAGCTAAACACAATTAGTTTTCAAAAGTTAAGGAACTAGTTCTACTTGCAGTATTATTACATATCATCTTATTGATGTAACTCTTACAATCGAATCTGCTTGTCTACAGCTTATACCCTTTCACTTTTCTTGCACAATTTGCTTGTAGTGACCAAAGCATCGCATTTTTTTTTAAATATATGAAACGCAGTACATGTTGCTAGTGATGCTTCTTGTAGATGGGTTTTGACTGGGGCCATATAATATTCCATGAAAGTTTTTACAAAAAAATAAATTAGCAATAAAAAAAAAATAGTGGACCGGTCCACATCATTAAATAGGGCGAGTGAAGAGTATTACAAATGCCGTTGCTGACCAATTCTCAGGCTTTTTCAAGTGGATGCGCGTCAATTTAGGTGCTTGTGATCGACTTTTTTAAAAGGTTAAATTATCAAAAAAAAAAAAAAAAGAAGAAGTGTCGTCACCTTCTCGTACAACATGGGTGCCAACATAATATGTATGAATTGAATGCAGTCTTCAAAACTCTTTAATAGGTCAGAAAGGATAGTACGATGGATCAAAATTGAAGACCTTATTAGTTTCTAGCACCATGGTTGTTAAAATCCTGATCCAGAACTTAAATTCTTATGATTCTACAGCGGAAAGCTCAGCAAGCGATCCGCTCTTTAACAGAGTTTAATTGACAACAATCTTTTATCAATTTTTAATTCTTATTGATTTTAATTTCATATCAGTACGACATATTTAAACTTGCAATTTCTATGTTTTGAAAGTCTTAAAAAAAATGAGGGTTCATATCACAAAAAACTCCAAACATACCCCATGACACAAATATTCCAAAAAAAATTTATATCACAAAAAACAATAAACTTGGCCATTAGATACAAATATATCAAACTCTTCTTTTTTGTCATAAAAAAACCTCAAACTTATACCTGTGTGATAAATGTTTTATGGATAGAATTGAAATAGAAGATATATATATCACACATAAATAAGTTTGGATTTTCGATGATATTGAAAAAAAAGTTTAGGATATTTGTGTCACAGTGAGTATAGTTTAAAGTTATTTTGTGTTATTTGCCCTAAAGAAATAAGGACTTTTAATTATAACAAATGTTATAGAAAGGTAATACCTGTTTTAAAGTTTTTCTCTTACTAAAAACATAATAAGTCCTTTGAACAAAAAGTATTGGTGTTCTATTTACTTCATTATTTTGGCAATTTCTCAGATCTTAAGATTTTTGATCCAATCTTTGGAACATCCTCATTGATTGTATTAGTAGAGATTATTATCATTAAGCTCTCTTTAGTTTTTTTTTTCTTTTTTGTCTTTTTTTGCTATAAAACAAATCCTCATTCAGCATGAAGAGGAATCATGCACATCCAGGGGTTTAGCAAGTCAATAGTCTAGGTTGGTTACCTAATTTAATATTCGGTAGAGTTACCGATGTCAAGAGAAGCTATGAAATAGGGAGCTATATGTCTAACATGTGTAGCACCTAATCCGGAATCAATTACAAGCTAAGCTACCAATTACAATTAGCCTAAGTCTATAATTGGGCACCGATTTACATAATTCTGTCCGCTTCCGAGAAGCACTCTCTCGCTATCCGCTCAAGAGGTGACAAAGATGCTGAATTTGCTGACACAATTATAGCACGTAATGCCTAGAGGCAATGGTGTCTATCACCCAACCAGTGGTGGAGCTTTTTCCACAATATATATAATGTGACCGGGATTTGCTCTATGTTGAATTGTGTTGACTTTATTGGGCAATTAAATGAGGGATGTAATTACCTTTGAACACAATACAAAGGATTTCCAACTCGTACAATTCCCACGCACCAGTGGATACTCTTATTTGCGAGAAGTTGCATAAAATGACTCGACTCGCACTAGGGAGAAAATATAAAGAGGCAGACAGAGATGGGGTTGTGAAAATGGAGAAGGACCCTTGAAACTACATGGCTGGTTCTGAGAAGGATTGTCCCAACTATAGCCATGGCCACGCCAAGAGTGCCTCTAGTTATAGGACTTTGGTAAAAGTAGGTATTGCCTCCATAAAGTATGAGATAATTGTCAAAAAGTCCTAAATATATTGTACTGTGGCCAATTTAATTCTAAACATTTTAATTGTACTAATTTAGTCTTAAACATTTGAAAGATTTTGGTGTGTTTGGTGGTACGAAATGCCTCATGTAATATCCAATAATTTTCTTTGTTAAGCGATCAAAACTAACGCTCCCCACGTTGCGTTTCATTAATGAAGTTGAATGGTTTTTTTTCTTTTCCAGAGACGTTGGGTAGTTTCAGAATTTAACAAGTGGTGGGTAGTTTTTTCATTTTCGACTGTTTTACAACTTTAATTAGTAATTTGTTCTGTATGCATTAGTAGCTGGTCCATTATTTAATATTTCAACTTGACAAATTTATTTCGAGAAAGAATAGCATATTATAATGCTGCACATTCTCATTGAAATTAACCTGTTGCGTTTACAAAAGGGAGAGAAAACTCTTCATTAGAACATTCTCCTTTGTTTGTGGTGATTTAAGAAGTTGAAATCATAAAGATATGAGAGTTCCTAAAAGTGTTGTGCTGACAATGTAAGAATATTTCTTTATTAATTTACTTAACTTCTAAAAGCATTTTTGGTGGAAAAGCATTTCTAAAGTGTGGTACTTTGTTTACTTCGTATAATTTATCGTAAATTCAAAAGATGCTTATTAACTTTATCATCAAAACATAATAAAAATATATTGATTTATGAGAGAAATCACACAGAATAGCAAATAGTTCTATAAAATTTTAGATAATATATCATATCAACAAATTAAAGTTACTTAGATATATGCAAGAGAAAAATCCCATTTTTTTTTGTCAAGACAAAACAGACTCTCACTCCCACCCAAAAAAAAAAATACTTAATTTAACTAGAAATCAAAATTATCAGGATTTTCATTTCGCTTCGGAAAAAACAGAAGCCATAGGAAAAACGCCTCTGGACTTAACCTAACTGGGTGGGGGAGGCTCTGTATCTTCCATGTGATTTCCCGTCTGCCACCTGAACGACAGAGACCCAACTGGGATATTGCCCAGTGCCGTGGCCGACAATCAGTCATACGAAGCAGTAAATATGTGTGTACGTGCTGGTCATAGATACTGTTCATGGACTCCCTTGCTCGTCATCTTCACACGTGCAAACGACGAAACGAGCTCATCATGAACGGGGTACGATGCGAAAAAGCTTTGTGGATTGACAGCAAAGATGGCGTCTCTTCCAATGGGGAGCGATATTAGCTACAGTTCAGCTTCTGCGTTTAAACTCCTCTCTCCCTCGATGGTTGGCTCAAGTTTCCCAAGATTCAGATCCTCGTTATCGACGACTGCGAGGACACTTGATTCGTGGACTAGGTTCCGGGCGAATGATTCTCCTCTCTAGCTATTTAGACTTCTAATGTAGATATTGAATACGGTCAGGTTCCATGTTTTAACCTCTCTCTCTCTACTGTTCATTCTGACACCATTTATCACAGCCGACTTGAGAATATTAATTAGGAATCTCCCTTTATGAATTAGATATGCTAAGGACTAGATCTAAACCGAATTTATACTATCTTCAGTGTTCCAGTGAAGTTAAGGCGAGAGATTCATCAGTGATCATAATCAATATACAGTTGAGTTCTGATTTACTCCAACAACCTTTTCATAAACATGTATCACGTATATGTAATGAAAGCATTAAGCTATAAATATCTCCCGATGTAAGAGATATCAATTGGAAAATATTTTTTGGAATTAGATTTATAACTTATTGCAATAGTTTTTGTGAAGTTCATGCGAGACCCACCAATAATTAATTTCTAGGTCCCCACCATGGTGTTCAACAGGACTTTATAGACATTTATGACAACCGACTTGAAAAATGGAGGGGGCTATGTATTGTATTTTAGATTTATAGAAACGATAGAAATTTATTATAGTCTTTTAAGCATTCCTTCTCCCTTCATAAAATTTCTCTAATGGATTATAAATTTCATATATTGTGAAAAACAAGTGATCAAATAAGAAAATAAACTAAATAAATCAGACTTGGGGTTTTCGTGTTTCGGTTGGTGCTCTAGGAGGAGAACAACACATGATCAAATGATACAATAGAAATCACAACTGCACTTAACTAACTCATACATTTTCAGTATTTTACACCCTCTAATTACACCCAATAATTCACATAATATTTAGTTCTCACAATTTCTTATGAAACAATCTCATAATCTCACAAATGATTCACAAATCTTATCCACAAGATTTATTGGCTTAAACCCTCATCTCTTGGATGCATTTGTCACAGGTTGGCTACTCCTTGGCCATGGATTAACCATGTAGCGCTTGGTGAGTAAACAACATTAGGCCAACCTTCATTCTTTAGTTATTCTAGAAAACACTACAGTAAATGGTTTTCTTGTATCAAATTGTATCACACCAAATCTAGCTCAAGCGTTTAATTCATCGAGTGAGATAGTAGATAATTTTAGCACAATAACTAGTTTCATCTTGCCATAGCCTTAGTAGGGGAGAGGCATCAACTCTCGACTAGTTAGTGTATGAGAGACCAACCCCGTCTTTAAAACTCCGTAGAGATATATTTGTTTTATCTTATAACTTCTAGCACCAATCATCCTAACACCACTCCACAGACCAATCGTATTAATCTTTTTTGCATTGTTTACTCTTCACTTGATAACCCTAAACTCTACTCACAAGGATTCTTGAATATGAGAGAATCACAGATCGTGACAATTTTCCCTACTCAATTCTACAACACCCTCATTGCAGACTATTATTTTGCTCCCTTGCATTTCCTTAACCATCAATGCATCAATTTGGATCATACATCGAATGACAACACTCACCAACAAAATAGGCCACTCCACTTGTAATTTCATTTGATCATAGTTGTTCAAGCCTCTTCAGTTACTTGTGCTTTTCTCCAGTAGTGTGGCATTTTTTACCAACTACACCTTTTGCCAATACCCTATTTTGCCTACTAAGCTTTTCTTAATCCCAGCAGACCAACGGAGGTTTCTTTCATTGCTGAAAACATGGCAATAGACCTCTTCTTGAGATTTGCTAATTGATCCAAGAACGTTTTCCTATTTAGTGAGTAATCGAATGTTTCTTGTGCTCCCATTGTTATGCTAAAAGTTGGTTGAGAGCCACGCTTTAGCTTAGCACATTTGTCACGTCCTGACTCTCGAGCTCGCGGCAACCGCATTTCACTTCTTGAGGTCTTAAAATACGACGTCCCAGATACTGTCGTCGACCAATTCATTTTATCTTGTAATTAAGCACATGCGGAAACGAACAACTCCCAAACCAAACAACAGGGATAGCAACAACAACAGCAGAGGAAAGACAAACACCATTTTATATATCTGAAGGTTAGCCGGCACACCAGCAAATACATACACACCTTACTATAGGCGACAAGCTAAGGCCTACTCAAAAAGAGATCGGCTTGGCTAACCTAACACTGTACAAGTGTCTACTCGCTGGCCTCGGGGATCGCTCTCTTCGATCCTCGGGTGCACCATCATCTAGGGCCTGAAAATGTTAACTACGACGGGTTGAGATAAACTCAGCAAGTTAAAGTCCTAAGCCCCGGTTAGGAACTTCGCTCGCCTCGGGAGTTTAACATACAACCTAACACAGCAATCAATGCAATACCACCTCAGAGAGAAAGACAGTAGAAGACAGTTTAATAAACAGGTGCAATCACAAGCGACCCTACCTGGCCTTGGCACACGCTACCTGCAGAAACTGTCAATCGCCTCACAACAACAGTAAGAGGCATGCAAATAATCAGAGCATTGCACCAAACTTTCTCATGCCTCACATCCACACATATGCTCCGATTATTACGACCACTAGGGCCACGGCACAACCTTATGGTTGGCGGTCTACCAGTCAAAGACCAGGCATCGTCCTCCCCCATGAGGCACGGCGACGTCACGGGCTCTCTCCCATCGACGGCATTCCCTATGGAGCATGGGGCCCGCTCACTGCCGCAGCCCCGCATCTGACCACTGTCAGGCGACCCAATGGTCACGGCACAACCCCAATGGGGATTGGCGGTCATCCGGCTCAACCGGGCTATCAACTTTAATCTGACCATGCAACACATTAGCAAACAGTTCATTCTTGTCTTTGCTTTTGCTTGGTCGTGAATGGAACATCGCTCATACGCTCATGCTCATGCAACATGCCATTTTAGATAACCCATATAATATGTCATGCGGTATCACTCGGCAATTCCAAAATTCAATTTCCAATCGCATTCAATCACGCACATTCCCTAACTCTTGGGAACAACCAACAATTCAAATCACAGTCTGTCAATCAATTCCGACCAATCAACAATCACGTATATTCCCTAATTCTCGGGAATAACTCAATAAGTCAAATACTTTCACTTCCACTCGGTCTTCAATCATGCATTTCATCAATATTCACAAGTATAATTAACAATCGGCACTTCAATAAATTATAACAACCAAGAATACATCAAAATTAACCAAAAATTAGCTTCTTCATTAACAGTGCCGTGAACAGTAATCCGTGAATAGTAATTTGTGAACAGTATCCGTGAACAGTAATTTCGTCCGAAATTAAATAAATAAATAAAAATAAATAAACTTAACCGTGGTTAACAAATTAACCTCCGAAACGGGTGGCTAACGGCGACCAGCGGTGACCGGGGTGCGCGGGCTGGCTTCCTAACTTCCGGGACTACACTTTGGGTGGTTGCGGCGGCTCCGGTGACGGTGGCAAGGCCATTTTTGGGCTGGAAAACAGCATGGACAGCAAAGAACACCAGAAATGGAAGAGAAAATGAAGAGAAAAAGGGAGAGAGAGTGAGGGCTGGCTGGTGCACGAATTTTGGGGGAGAAAGAGGAGAGAGAAGAGGCTGTTGGTCAAGGATAAGAGCCAAGGCAAGTGGGCAAGCCACTTGCTTGAAGAACCAATCAAAACAAAGCAAAACAAAGCATAAATAAAGCCCACTTGGGCACAAAAGCAAAAGGCCAAAAGAGAGAAGCCCATGGGCTGAGGAGGGAGAGGAGAATGGGCCAGCTTGGGCCCCTCTTGGGCTGGGCTAATTGGGTGCAAGGCCCATTGGGCCGCCGGTCTTGGGCAGGCCCACCCGCGGGCCCGAAACCCGGTCCAATTTTTCCTTTTTCCGACACTTCCGTGTCCAATGGAAAATTCCAAAATAAATGAGGCGACGTCCAAATATATAGTCCTGATATCACTGAGAAGTCGGTTCCCAAAATCGGATTAAAAATCGAGGCCAAATTGAGTCGATTGCGATCGTAGTACAATTTGGATTATCAGGCGCCCTTTTAGGACTTTCCTCACATTTGACCCATGGTCAACCATTCTTTGAACCACGTTTACGCCAATTCTCGAGTCAAGGACGTCCCCCGATTGTCGTGTGATCCCGGGGGCTCAATTGATAATCCCGAGTACTAGATGAAAATGATTCGGTTTAACGTCGTTCGTAGTTCATATCGAAGTCGTGCGGAAATCACCCGCAGTTCGACTTCGTACTTCTGCCGAATCGAATCATTTCCGTTTCCTTAATAGTCTAGTACTTAGAGGATATCGTTCCCGCCCAGGTCCTCATGGTCGAAAGGTTCGTTCCTGATCGAAATTGCGAGTCGTATGCGAATCATTTCCTATCGACGCCTCTCTGTAATCCATTATCCCACGAACACACAGTTCGGAAAATTTGTACTGACCAGGCCTTCGACTAAATTGCCCTTTTATAAAATCCTAAAATGTGGTCGATTTTCAGGATGTTACAACTCTTCCCCTTTTATAGAAATTTCGTCCTCGAAATTTGAACTGATACTCTAATCCTCAAAAAGATAGGGGTGCTGACGCCTCATGACTTTTTCGTTTTCCCACGTAGCTCCCTCCGTACCATGACGCTGCCAATTGACTTTGATCAAAGAGACTATCTTGTTTCTCAGCACTTGTTCTTTTCGGTCCTCAATCCGAATTAGTCTCTCCACATACGACACCCTGTCGTCCACCTCTATCTCTTCAAAATTCAACACGTGCGTCAGGTCCGGCTCGTATTTCCTTAACATTGACACGTGGAATACGTCATGCACTTGAGCAAGTCGAGGCGGTAGCGCCAGATGATAGGCTAAATTTCCGATCCTTTCTAGAATCTCGAACAGTCCGACGTACCTTGGGCTCAGTTTTCCTTTCTTTCCAAATCGCGATGTACCTTACATCGACAATACTTTAAGGAACACATGATCGCCCACTTGAAATTCCAATGACTTACGTCGTCCGTCCCTATAACTCTTTTGTCTACTATGAGCCGTCTTTAACCTTTCTCGAATCATCTTGACGGCGTCTAAAGATTGCTGCACTAACTCGGCCCCGTAATTTTCCGCTGGCCGACTTCGTCAATCGGTCCACTATAACCCAAATCGCATCATTACCCCGCTGACTTCTTGGTAATCCCGTCACGAAGTCCATCGTGATGTGCTCCCATTTCCATTCAAGGATTTCAAGAGGTTGCAATAACCCTTCTGGCTTAAAGCACTTGTTGGCAAGTTAAACACTTCACCACATGCTTGGCGATGTCGATTTTCATACCGTTCCACTAATAATACCGCGCAAATTCGATACATCTTCGTACTTGCCCGGATGCACACTATAGTCGCTACGATACACTTTGGATAACAACCTCTCCTTAATTTCGATGTTGCTTGGTACACATAACCGTCCACGGAATTTCAAGATCCCATCCTCGGATACCCGAAAATCCGACTTTCTCTTGGTCGCGTCCATTTGTAGAATCTTTTGGACCTCAGCGTCCAAAGGTTATATTGCTTTAATCTTGGCTTGAATTTCAGGTTCGATCCTAAGGGTAGCCATTAAACTTGAAAGATGACATACCTTAAGGAAAATGCAACACTGAACTTAATAATCAAACAGTCTTAGTCTTGTCTGTATCGCTTTTCTGACGTTAGCCTACCCCTGACATCTTAACCACATCCACTGATTGCCAACAATCTCTGGACCAAAGATCATCATTTCTCTGATGTTATTCCAATAGACCGGAGTTCCACAAACTTGACCATACTTCGCTATACCACTCGAATAAATTTTATCCCACAAGCATTCTCTTTTTGTCAATCGTAGTTCGCTTCATTTCGCCCCTTTCGACATCCTAGAAGCCTGCCAGGAGTCGCTCCTTGCTCAGGCACTCCGGCCCCGACGTCCACTCCCCGCCCTCATCGGATCAGTCGTCATGGGCATCTACGAACTGCATCACTTCTAACAAAAGTCCCTTTTAAACATGCTTTATCTCATAGAGGTATTATCCGCTTTGGCCTGTCCCATACCAAGCCTCACGGTTTTAACCTCATCTGAGCACCTCAAAGTACAAAACTTTCTCCAGCTCGTCAACTCATGAGCTCGTTTCCACAAGACCACTCGTCAACACTTGAAATTTGATCCACCGAATTTTTATGAGCTCACATTCTGAACTTCACAAGCCCTCAATCGTTGTGACGCGTAAACAACTACTCGTCCTTGTTGTCTTACCACTTAGTCAAATCATTTATATGACACCTCACTGTAAGTATCGTATTCTCCAATACTAGACTAAATCCTCAAAACTGGTGCGATAATCAGCTTATACCTAAGCTCTTAAACATTATGCTCACACTTAATTGTCCATTCAAATTCTTACGTCCTTCATTAACCTTCGAATTAAAGGCATAGCCATCGTAGAGAACCTTTCTACAAATCATCTGTAATAATCTGTCCAATTTAGAAAACTTCGAACCTCTCGTCACCATCATAAGTCTTAGCCAATTCATCACTGCCTTAATCTTGATGGATCCACAGAAATTCTCTCGTCCAAAATCATACGGCCAACAAACAATGCGAGTAAACCCAAACTCGCAGGTATTAAACTTGGCATACTGTTTATGCTCTCCAATAGTTTATAGTACCATCCTCAAGTGATGTTCGTGTTCCTCTGAATTCCTCAAATATCCCAATATATTGTTCACGAACACAATTATGAATCAATCCAAATACGTCTTAATCAGTCAATCCATCAAATCCATAAAAGCAACTGGCACATTAGTTAATCCAAACGATAGTACGGTAATTTTGTAGCGATCACATCGCACACAATATGTCATCTTCAGTTTATCCTTCTTCTTAATTCCTCAACTACTGATAGCCCGTCCTTGGGTCTATCTTGGAACATATCGAAGCTCCTTGAAGTGAGTCAAACAAATCATCCATCGTTAGTAATGGATACTTGTTCATGACCGTCCATTGGTTAAACTGCCGTTAATCGATGCAAAAGTGCAACGATCCATCCTTAATTCCTCAACTAACAAATTAACCACAATCGTCCTATAACGTTAGGAACCTTCATCCAATAAACGAGTTACTTCCAATGACGAATTCAAAGGGATCGAGAGTCCTTCTTGATTCCAGTAAACTCGAAACGAATCCCACTTAATGGGTTAAACTGGATTACCTTCCAATAGCAATCCATTGTAACTCGATACTTAGTAAACCAATCCATTCCAATGATCACATCGAAATTGTACATTTCCAACACAATCAAATCAATCAATTCTTTTTGATCGCCAATGACCATCGTATAATCTGAACATCCTTTTGTATACAACCTCATCCTATAACTGGGTCAACCTGTCAAGAATTTCTTCCAACGATTTTGGTCTTAACCTTACCAACTTAACGAAGTGTTCAGTTATAAACAAATGCGTAGTTCCAAAAACCAATTAACGCATAAGTAGCATGATCACACTGGAAGTCGTACCAATAGTCACAACCTTCGAGTCTAACACTTGGCATTCCAATTATACACTGATCTTCCCTAATACCATTCCTCCTATCATCAGCTTTTTCCTAAGCCAATGATTAACCATATAAGATGCAAACTCTGCCACGTCCTTTTTCTTAACAAACAGCACTGACACTTCCCAAGGCGATGCACTTAGGCAGATAAAACCTTATCCAAAAATTCCTACATTTGCACCTTCAATTCCTTCAATCCTGACAATGCCATCCTGTACAGTGCTTTCGAGATTAATTCCATCTTAGGAGCCAACTCGATTACGAACTCTGTCTCTCTGGCCAGGGATAGTCCCGTCAATTCCTTTGGAAGACATCAGGATAGTCTCGTACTACCACAATGTCCTCCAGGTTCAGTCCTTCATTCGACGTATCACTCACAGACGCCAAATAACCCTGACATCCTAACCCCAACAACCTGGTTACTTCCAAAGAAGAAATCAAGGGAATCGAGGACCCATCTCGGCTCCCTACAAACTGAAAACTACTAGCTCTAGTCAGATTAAACTCCTTGCTTGCACCGTCCTCCTCCTCCTCTCGACCCCTCGACTTGGGATCCTCAAACCAGGGGTACTCTAATCCGGAATGCTCATTTTGCAGGACTCTCCTAGCCTGCGTTCCAATTCCCTCCACACGGAATTAGAAAATGAGACAACCCTACAACAAAGGACCACAAAGGATCCTATAGTCAATCACATGCAAGCAAAGAAATTGTCTTTCCTACTAACTATCCCCACGCACCAACACAAGACTTATCGCACCTTATCACTCCATCAACCAACCAGGCTCTGATACCAAAAATCGGCGGGGTTGTCACGTCCCGACTCTCGAGCTCGCGGCAACCGCATTTCACTTCTTGAGGTCTTAAAATACGACGTCCCAGGTACTGTCGTCGACCAATTCATTTTATCTTGTAATTAAGCACATGCGGAAACGAACAACTCCCAAACCAAACAACAGGGATAGCAACAACAACAGCAGAGGAAAGACAAACACCATTTTATATATCTGAATGTTAGCCGGCACACCAGCAAATACATACACACCTTACTATAGGCGACAAGCTAAGGCCTACTCAAAAAGAGACCGGCTTGGCTAACCTAACACCGTACAAGTGTCTACTCGGCGGCCTCGGAGGGATCGCTCTCTTCGATCCTCGGGTGCGCATCATCTAGGGCCTCGAAAATGTTAACCACGACGGGTTGAGATAAACTCAGCAAGTTAAAGTCCTAAGCCCCGGTTAGGAACTTCGCTCGCCTCGGGAGTTTAACATACAACCTAACACAGCAATCAATGCAATACCACCTTAGAGAGAAAGACAGCAGAAGACAGTTTAATAAACAGGTGCAATCACAAGCGACCCTACCTGGCATTGGCACACGCTACCTGCAGAAACTGTCAATCGCCTCACAACAACAGTAAGAGGCATGCAAATAATCAGAGCATTGCACCAAACTTTCTCATGCCTCACATCCACACATATGCTTCGATTATTACGACCACTAGGGCCACGGCACAACCTTATGGTTGGCGGTCTACCAATCAAAGACCAGGCATCGTCTTCCCCCATGAGGCACGGCGACGTCACGGGCTCTCTCCCATCGACGGCATTCCCTATGGAGCATGGGACCCGCTCACTGCCGCAGCCCCGCATCTGACCACTGTCAGGCGACCCAATGGTCACGGCACAACCCCAATGGGGATTGGCGGTCATCCGGCTCAACCGGGCTATCAACTTTAATCTGACTATGCAACACATCAGCAAACAGTTCATTCTTGTCTTTGCTTTTGCTTGGTCGTGAATGGAACATCGCTCATACGCTCATGCTCATGCAACATGCCATTTTAGATAACCCATATAATATGTCATGCGGTATCACTCGGCAATTCCAAAATTCAATTTCCAATCAGCATTCAATCACGCACATTCCCTAACTCTTGAGAACAACCAACAATTCAAATCACAGTCTGTCAATCAATTCCGACCAATCAACAATCACGTATATTCCCTAATTCTCGGGAATAACTCAATAAGTCAAATACTTTCACTTCCACTCGGTCTTCAATCATGCATTTCATCAATATTCACAAGTATAATTAACAATCGGCACTTCAATAAATTATAACAACCAATAACACATCAAAATTAACCAAAAATTAGCTTCTTCATTAACAAAGCAAAATGTCGTAAACAAATTTGTGAATCCGTGAACAGTAATTTCGTCCGAAATTAAATAAATAAATAAAAATAAATAAACTTAACCGTGATTAACAAATTAACCTAACCATGGTCAAATTAACCTAACCATAGTTAAATTCTAACCTTGGTTACTTTAAAACTAACCTTAGTTACTTTAATTAATTAACCCTAGTTACTTTAATACTAACTATGGTCAATTAACTAACCCTAGTCAGCCTTAATTAACTCAGCCACCATTAACAAACTAACCCATAATTAACCAAGCACAAAAATTAAACTAATTAACCCCTAAGCAAGATTAACCCCTAAACAAGGATTAGGAAGTTAACTTACTTGGATCGGAAATCCGGCGACACCGGCGCGTAGAGGGGAACAAGGGCTACGAGGGGTAAGCTCGGGGATGGCAACGGATGACAAACGATGGCCGAAACGGGCCAAAACAGCCCGGAATCACTGTTCATGCGGAACCGGTGCAGCTGAGCGGAAAAGGCCGAAACGGGCGGCTAACGGCGACCAGCGGTGACCGGGGGTGCGCGGCTGGCTTCCTAACTTCCAGGACTACACTTTGGGTGGTTGCGGCGGCTCCGGTGACGGTGGCAAGGCCATTTTTGGGCTGGAAAACAGCATGGACAGCAAAGAACACCAGAAATGGAAGAGAAAATGAAGAGAAAAAGGGAGAGAGAGTGAGGGCTGGCTGGTGCACGAATTTTGGGGGAGAAAGAGGAGAGAGAAGAGGCTGCTGGTCAAGGATAAGAGCCAAGGCAAGTGGGCAAGCCACTTGCTTGAAGAACCAATCAAAACAAAGCAAAACAAAGCATAAACAAAGCCCATTTGGGCACAAAAGCAAAATGCCAAAAGAGAGAAGCCCATGGGCTGAGGAGGGAGAGGAGAATGGGCCAGCTTGGGCCCCTCTTGGGCTGGGCTAATTGGGTGCAAGGCCCATTGGGCCGCCGGTTTTGGGCAGGCCCACCCGCGGGCCCGAAACCCGGTCCAATTTTTCCTTTTTCCGACACTTCCGTGTCCAACGGAAAATTCCAAAATAAATGAGGCGACGTCCAAATATATAGTCCTGATATCACTGAGAAGTCGGTTCCCAAAATCGGATTAAAAATCGAGGCCAAATTGAGTCGATTGCGATCGTAGTACAATTTGGATTATCGGGCACCCTTTTAGGACTTTCCTCACATTTGACCCATGATTAAACCATTCTTTGAACCACGTTTACGCCAATTCTCGAGTCAAGGACGTCCCCCGATTGTCGTGTGATCCCGGGGGCTCAATTGATAATCCCGAGTACTAGATGAAAAGGATTCGGTTTAATGTCGTTCGTAGTTCATATCGAAGTCGTGCGGAAATCACCCGCAGTTCGACTTCGTACTTCTGCCGAATCGAATCATTTCCGTTTCCTTAATAGTCTAGTACTTAGAGGATATCGTTCCCGCCCAGGTCCTCATGGTCGAAAGGTTCGTTTCTGATCGAAATTGCGAGTCGTATGCGAATCATTTCCTATCGACGCCTCTCTGTAATCCATTATCCCACGAACACACAGTTCGGAAAATTTGTACTGACCAGGCCTTCGACTAAATTGCCCTTTTATAAAATCCTAAAATGTGGTCGATTTTCAGGATGTTACAACATTTTTCCCTAATGATTCATTCTTCGCCCTCATAAGATTGAGTAGACCATATGTTTTCTCCAATTCAACTCACTTACTAGAGGAAACGTACTTTGATACTATCTATCATGGGCTGGTTGTTCCTTAGCCATGAAATAGCCTGTGTGGCACCTGGTGAGCGAACACTAAGCCAGCCTTCATTCTTCTATTAATCTAGAGAACAATATGGCGACCGACTTTCTCGTATCGAATCGTACCACGTCCAGCTTAGCTCGAGAGTTTAGTCTTTCAAGCAAGACAACAAATTATCTCAACACAACGGTCGGTTTCGGCCTGCTATTGCCTCATTAGAAGAGTGACATCAACTCCCGACTAATTTATGTTTTATCCTAGACCTTCTAGCACCAACAGTTCCGATGCCGCTCTTTCTGACCAGTTGTATTTGTTCTCTCTATATTACTTACGTTTCATTCAATAACCCCAAGCTCCATTCACAAAGGTTCACAAGTATGGGAGAATCATAAACTGTGACACAATTCACAATACACCACCAAATTGCAAGCACCAATTGGATGTTTGGATGTCATGCCACTTTGAGCACTCACCTCACCCATCAACAACGACTTGGATTTGTGCCTTCCGACTTATCAATCGATATTGAGAGTGAGAGATTGTTTCGTGAGAAATTGCAAGTGCTAAACACTACATGAGTTACTGGATATAATTATAGGTTAGGAAACATCAAGAGTATTTGAGAATTTGAGAATGTGATTATAATATCTATTATCTTGCTTAATCTATAATATAATCACGCACTACTCCTTTCCTAGAGCATTTCCTTCGGACCGAACCATATAAGTCCAATATCCAAATTATTTTCTTTATTTTGTCTTTTTTTTAATATTCGTTTGCTTGTTTTTTGCAACAATATCCTCTCACCCCACATAGGCAATTTTTGAATTGCCACGTATATAATACGAGACAAACAAAAATTCAATAGCACCCCTTTAAAAAAGAACATGGCTTGATTACATCAATTAAGAAATCCTACATCTTGATTGGAGTTTGATATGTGGAACTTTATCCAACTAAATGGTGTAACATGAAAGTGTTCCACCCTTGACATGTTTGATCACTATGTCATCTTCCACGGTGAAGTCCCATCCACAATCTTGGCATGATTCCAAAAGTTGTAACCCGTCAATATCAACGGTTGATTTCTTTCTTCGATAAGATTACTGACCCTTGACTACTTAGTTTAGCAGGAGATTCGATGCTGACGGCTGAGCTGCATTGGATTCCTTTTCCTTTTCCTTTTTATTAAAATAAAAGGAGCAGGAATTCATTGATATTTGGGTTTTTTTAATTTTTTTGGTAAAATTAACATTTGGGTTTTGGCTTCTTTATGACTACGTCTTCGTTGAAGTCGTTAAATTATTATGAAAACTTATGGTGGAGAAAACTCCACGTGTTTTAAAAGACTAGGCTTTGTGGCCAGGATTGGCCTAGCCAGCAGTTAACTCGGCCTTTTTATCCTTCGATGGAGGAGGATCTTTGGAGCGGAAGAAATAAAAAATTTATGGATGACTTAAGATTATTTTAACAACGCCTTTAAGCCGATAAATATTATTACAACATGCTATTATCTCTACAAATTCTCTCTGGCTTAAAAATTTTGTTTTCTGTGCAGGAGTATATTATTTTTTTATAGACATGAAAAGAAAAAAAATACAATAGGAAAAAAAATATACATTCATACATTTATCTTTTTTTCTTTAGGGAGTGTTTTAGTACATGGTGGTGGTCGCGTAAGCATTCACCACATTGTCAATTTTTTTGGTGACCACATAACTAGACATCGGGAGATCAAAACACTAAAGTCGGGTATTGACTAATTATAGGTTGTCATGTGCCAAAGATGAAGTGAGAAATTGATATTTCATATATAGGTGCAATTTTGACTTAAAAAGTCTTCTCATGTGACCATAACATTGGAGGCATATGAACAAATGGAAAGGAATCAAAGTATTATAATTTGAGGGTAAAAAGTAAATAATTCTTTTTTTTTTTTGCGATGTACAAAGATATATGATTAAAGTGATATCTTCGATAAATTGGATTATATTGGTCAATTCGAAATTATACAGATTGCCCCAAGATAAATGCTTATAATCATTTATATCAAGTAACTTGACGCAAGTTGAATACGAATTTGACTAATTGGATTCCAATTGCAAGTTTTTTCTTTTCCTCGAGATCAATCATGTGTTGCATTGTCAAGTCAAAAACTATTACCCGTATAGATTGTATAGAAGTTATATTTAGTTCTAGCAAAAAAAAAAACATAGAATTTATATTCAATTATGTTAAAAAATATTATGCAAATACAATATAAATTTATCACTAATCTACTATCAAGCTTCAGTAGTGTTCTATCGCGAAGTGCCATAAAGTGATGCGGTGTGTTGTGGCCAAGGATCTGAATGTGACTAGCCAAGCCTTGGGGTTGGATTGCAATTGAAACATCTGGGAGAGGCCAAAATGCAATTTTCAAAAGTTGGGGGACCAATTTGTAAATTTTACAAAATTTGCCCAAGCCCTTAAATTATCATTTTTATCATTTTGATCCCTAATTATAGTCGAAATCTTGGGCAAAGTCAAATTGATTGAATAAGTCAAAAGGACCAAATTGAATCAAATTAGTCATTCTCGGGCAAAAAGATGGCCAATTTTGAGGGGTTTTCTTGCAAAATTGGGCGGAGAAAATTGCAAAGTGGTCAAAGGTTTAAAATAATATACATGAACTTTCCAATTGATAAAAAAATCCAGCAAAATCGATGAATTAAAGTACTCAAACCAGGTGCAAAACCCAGTCCATGAGCCCACCATATCCTATTCAGTTGCCAAAAAGGCATTATCTCTGGCTGAGATAGAAGGTGACTACTAGATAGGGGTGAACATCAGTCGAGGGGGACCGACCCTGGACCGGCCCAATCCTATCAGTCCTAGTTCAATTCTTAGGGGATTGGGTCAGTCCTTGGTCCTAAAATTCCAAGACAAAGACGTGCGGATTGGTCCCGATTCCAAAGTTTAGGGTTGGTCCAACTCGAACCAACCATTACTATTAAATATATATTTATATAAATTATATATTATATGTCTAATATATTTTTTTATCTATCGTAAAGAGAAAATCAAACAATGTTCTCCTCCAATACTATCGTTCTTTTATTTTTCTTTTTTCTTTTTCCTCTTAGTCTTCAATTTGGCAAGCAAAATGAAAAGCAACAATTCTGCTCGTGAGCAACCTCACCCCACTTGACACTCACCTTGCTTGCCTCAAGCTGCTTATTGCTCGACACTCAATGCTCATCTCACTCTCTTCACTGACCTCGTTCATCGCCGAGTAAATTAAAAGGAAACAAAGCCCTAATTAGAAACCTTATTTGTTTATGAGCAACACTCACCTTGCGGCTCTATAAACCGTCTTAATTGTTTTTATGGTTCCTTGCTTTTACTAAATGTAAAATTTTTATTATTGTCCGATCTTAAATTTGTTAAATATATAATGGTATTTATAGTTTGATTGCTCAATGCCGCATTATTGATGGATATGTAATTTGAAATAATATATTTGCCTTTTCAATGAATACAAAAAATGAAACAAAAAAATTATTAGTTGGTTCTGGGTTGACCCTGGAGTCGCGCTAAATCCATGGTTTGGTCATTGGTTTCAAGCTCAATAGGGTTGATCCTCGATTCCAAAAATTGAGAACTAACACTGTGTGAATTGGTCCCAAAGTTAGGGATGGACTGGCCCAACTCGGATCATGCTCACCCCTACTACTAAATGTGCAAATAGACAAAAATTGGTCATGGATAAGCTGGTGAAGGGGCGTGAAAATCTCAATTAAATCAGCCAGCTCAGCAGCAGTACAAGTTTAAAAATCTGACAGTCAGAGGGTTGGTGAAGCAACTCAGTTGGCAGCCTTGGTGTGTGGGCAAGGACCAACCAAATACTAGTTTAATTCAGTAGATTTGCTCTCTGAAGCACACGCTCTTTTGGGGAATAAAAGTTTGGAGACGAGGCACTTGGGAGAGTTCTCCACGATGCCCAAAAACAATTAAAAAAAAAATTTCAGCCCAGAAATTTCAGACAAAACAATCCCAAACATTCAACTAGGCAGTGAAATTAAACTCAAGTATCTTTCCAACCACAGGTCGCATGTCCCAAATGAAGATCGGTAAGGTCTCCTAAAGGCCCCCGAAAAATACTTTCTTGGCGGGCAAGGGAAGAGGAAATTTTTTTAGGCGGAGGGTTGGTCACGAGCCATAAAAAAATTGAAATTTTGAAAGAAATTAGAAATATTGAACCAAAAAGCCTACTGGTTATCAAAGTAGGAATGTTCTAGCTTAGTAAAAGCGGGGTTTTGTACCTTGATCAGCTCTATATTCATTCGAGTTTAGACAAGAAGAGTGCACCAGAGTAAGCCCACAAACCCAGAAATTCTTTTCCGTTCCGAGTGTCAAGTCCAGTCAGTCACGGGTACGGAAAAGCGAAAGTTTATAAGAAAAATGAGGGACAGTCTAGGAAATCCAAGACTTGGAAGTTGAAATAGGACACATATAGTTGAAGAATATGCCAAAGATGTAGACAAAGAGATCTGGGAGTCGGCTTTTGAGTGATAATAAAACGCTTTCGTGGTCAACTTTCTTCCTTGCAGGTCTCCTTTTCCAGAGTTGAGGAGGCCGACTTTGTGCAATTTCGGAAGGCAATTTCTTGGTTCTTTTGGCCAAGAACCGCATGATACTCCCGCTAAGAGTCAAGCTGAGGGTTTCAACTCATTTTCTATGAGAAATCGATTGGAATAATTTGTGTAAAAATGAATGAAAAAGGGCCATGTGCCAGTAGTACTTGCTGGCTTTTATAGATGACCGTTAGAAGCCCTCTCTGTTGCAAGTCTAAATGCATGATTTGGTTTTTTAAGTTGATCCTCAGGCATGTGTTACTATGTTGAAAAGCCTATAGGTTGTTACCTGCGTGTGTTACTCTCTGACCTCGCCTGTTTAGATGTGAATTCTAGGTGTTCGTTTAAATGCCAGGAAGAGTCGTCAAAGTTCATGCACCCTGTGCTCATCCACACTGGGCCATGATTGGCCCACGGCAGGCCAGCGTGGATTATACGTGGAGGCTATTTTGAAAGGATGATTCGAAGTGTGTAGTTGGCAATTCTACAATATGCTTGTTGCATTTGAAATTAAATGCTACATACTCTTATTTTAATGTAACATATTTTCCTGTATATCATGCGTGTGATAAGTACCAGGGCTTGAATCTGAGTAGGCAAACTGTTTGCCTGACCTGGGTTCAATTTCAATCGTTTATTGTGTGTTTTAGCAAGATATTTCTTGTTGATCTTGTTCTTTGCAAGATTTAGTATAATATTGATGCTTTAGTTTTGCTTAAGATCAACTATAGGTCGAGATTGAAAGCCGTGAACCCAGCCCAAGGTAACTAGTTACTGGTGTGCGTAGTGTGAGGCGCACCAAATGTTCGACAAAATGCCCAAACCAAGTTTCAATCTTGAACAGGTCGATTCGAACTTGGTTTTTGTGATATTTATGTTCTGAGTTGGTCCATTTTCATGTAGATTGGGAAATTTTCAAAAAAAGATGAAAGATGAGGAAATTTCCCAAAAAGTTAAGAAAAAAAATGCAGATTAGTGCTAAATTAGAGAAAAATTGACATTTAAAATTTTTCCTAATTTTTTGAGTCAATTTACTAATTTAGTGCTTTTTTTGGTAATTTATAATCATTTTTATAAATAATCCTTTTTTTTTCATAGATTTGAATTATTTAGTGTAATTTCATGCATTTAAAGTAATTTTATATAGATCTTATTTAGTTCATGGGGATCCTATGATAAGGCTCTATAACAAGGCTGTGTATATTATTTGCTTGACAAATATCGAGTGTAATTCCTTGTACCTCTATTTTGATGCTTTCAATATTTGGGGGTATGCTTCAAGTCCTTTTAACAGTTTGTTTGTTAATGTCTTTTTTATAATGGTTATGTCTAAATTAGAATCATAATGAACACCCTTCGGGAACATTTGCGGCTTCAATACCTTTAGAATCAAAATTGATGATCAAGATTGCATGACCATTTAGATATCGAAATTTTCAAGTTAGCAGTGCAGAAATGGCATTAATAGAAATACTAATGTAATTAGATCCCTGAACTAGAATCTCTAGTTACATAAAAAAACAAGACAATGCTCTTGTATCTTGTTTGGTTTCTAGCTGACCTGAAAATGACTAGTGGCAAATCTTAGTTATCCATAAGATTGAAAGAACTTAAAATGAAATCTAATGTCGCACGAAATATGAGAGAGCACCTAATTGACAAGCCACTTGGCCTTCCTTTTTCGACAATACCTCTTGTTTCACAAGAATTTAATCAACAACAAAATATCTTTTTCGAAAGTCATTCATTGGCTTTTGATGAAAGAAGATGGGCTTTGTGGCGACTCTAGATAGGAAATATCTAAGCGGATAAGAAATAACTATAAATCTTTATTTTGAACTTTGAATCAAATTATACATAAAAAACCGTGCTAGAATTCAATCAACAACGAGGCTTAAAAATACAACCACTTTCACAGCAACACATGTACATGAACTATGTTGGAATTTAATCAACGATCAAGCTTGAAAACGCGTAAAGATGTAACGTTGGAATTTAATCTACAATGCGACACCAATGATAGAGATACACATCGGAATTTAATTTACAATGACTCATTGAGATAAAGATATACTTTAAAATTTAATAGACGATGGGAATTGAAAAACTATAACCGAGGAAAAATAAAGTACAGGAAAGTAAAGATAATAAAAGATTACATTTTGATTCTCGAGAGGATCATTTTAGTTTATGAAAATTTGGTATTTACAGGCATTCTATTATAACCATTTGAGAGCAGATCCTTTTGAAATTTCAATTTCATGTTCTCACGTCGGCAAGTCTTCTTCGAAGCACCTTTGAAATGGTCCCCAACCCACATCGGCAAGTCCTCTTCAAAGCTCCTTTGGAATAGTCCCCTCAACCCACGTAAGCTCCTTTGAAATAGTCCTCCACTTCTCCAACGGTCTGACTATTCTCCAGGTTTGCACGTGCTCTAGTAACTGTTCTTTAGATTTTATTTTATTTTTTGGTCGGAACTGTTCTTTAGATTGAGCCTTGATGCAATGCACCGGCCTCAATTTTCCATGTTCACTGCCCATCATAACTGTTCTCCACGATCTCCACAACTAGGTGTACATGCCAAAGCCTTGATGCAATCCTTTTAATCAGTTAGCTTGCTCCTTAGTTAACATGCTTATTGACAACTTTGTTAAAATAATTCACAATCATTTGACACTTGTCAATATGTACCAATATTTATGCCTGGGTCATCAACAACATGTAATATAGATCGATCTTCAATTCATTGGCTTTCTCCATGAATGACCAAATATGGCCAAATAGTATATTCTCCACTCTTCTCACTATTCATTGTCATTTTTTACAATTGCATACGAGGTTGTCGAGTCTACTTTTGTTGCTTTCAAATGATCATTGCTTCTCAATAATAACTAAAAATCATACGCTTTTGGGTGTCAACACCTCCAAACCTTTTTCTTTTCCCCTAACGCAATAAAGGGAGGTCGCAACCTGTGGAGATTGGGTGAACTTACTTGCATTGATGAAGTAATTTACAATATATATACATAGGGTTTAGGGCTAAAACAATACAATGACAATTATGCCCTTTAGTATAAACCCAATTTGCCAATACTCCCCCTCAAGTTGGTGAATGTAAACATGTCAACAACTTGTTCTTAAAATTACAAAATAAATTACGTGTGACCGGCTTCGTGAACAAGTCTGCAAGTTGGGAGTGACTGGGAACATAAAGAGTACGCAAAGTGCCATCTTGAATTTTTTCACGAACCAAGTGACAATCAATCTCGATGTGTTTGGTTCGTTCGTGGAAGATAGGATTAGTGGCGATGTGGATGGCCGCTTTATTATCACAAAAAAGATTGGCACAGGTAGTGTTGACATGGAGATCTAAGAGAAGCATGTGAAGCCATGTGATTTCGCATGCGGCAGACGCCATAGCACGATATTCGGCTTCTGCGGAGGAACGGGCAACAGTGGTTTGTTTTTTGGAACGCCATGAGATAGGACAAGAACCAAGAAACATGCAGTAGCTAGAAACAGATCGTCGGGATGTAGAACAGGATGCCCAATCAGAATTTGTATAACCATTAAGTTGGAGAGTTGAATCAGATGGGAAAAATAAACCAGTGCCAGGATCATGCTTGAGATACCGCACAATGCGAAGGGTAGCATTCCAATGGTCTTCATGAAGAGAGTGCATAAATTGACTAAGATGTTGCACTGCAAAGAGTAAATCTGGACGAGTTATTGTAAGATATAATAATCTACCAATAAGTCGTCGATATGAACCTGGATCCTTAAGAATTGGAGAGGAGTCCGAAAATTGTATATTGGGTTCCATCGGAGTATCAATAGGACGTCTACCAAGAAGACCAATGTCAGACAAAATATCAAGAGTATATTTCCTTTGTGACAAGAAAATCCCAGACTTGGAACGAGAAACTTCAATGCCCAAGAAATATTTGAGAGTGCCCAAGTCCTTAATACGAAATTGTGCGTCGAGAAATCGCTTGAGAAGTTGAATCATAATTTCATCATCACCCGTTATAACCAAATCATCAACATAAACAAGGACAATGGTCAAGAGAGAGCCACGGGCTAATGTAAAAAGTGAATAGTCCGCCTTTGACTCGTTGAAAACCAACATCAAGTAGTGCAGAAGAGAATTTAGGAAACCATTGCCTCGATGCTTGTTTAAGGCCATAGAGTGATTTCTTAAGTCGACAAACTAAATTCTCCCCCTTAGTATGAAAACCCGGTGGAAACCTCATGTAGACCTCTTCGTCAAGATCACCATGCAGAAAAGCGTTATTCACATCTAATTGGTATAGAGGCCAATGACGAATTGAAGCAAGAGCTAATAGAGTGCGAACAGTTACCATTTTAGCAACAGGTGCAAATGTGTCATGGCAATCAATCCCCTCTGTTTGAGTGTAACCCTTTGCAACGAGCCGAGCCTTGTAGCGCTCAATGGTGCTATCAGAATTATATTTAAATCGGTAAACCCATTTACATCCAATGGGATGTTTGTTAGGAGGAAGATGAACAATTTCCCAAGTGCCATTTTGTTCAAGAGCCTGTATCTCAGAAGACATTGCCTCTCGCTACTTGGGAGATTGACACGCAGCGTCATAAGTTTTAGGTTTCTGTTCAGAGGATATGGATGCTAAAAAGGCACGATGAGTGAGTAAAAAACGCGAGTATGATAAACAGTTGGATAAAGGGTAAAGAGTACCTGATTCAGCTACCTTAGAGTCCGAAGAGGATTGATCAAAGGCCACAATCGAGCAGTAGTAGTCCCGAAGATATCCGGGTGGATGGCGTTGCCGAGATGGCCGAGGCATGCTTTAGGTTTAGTTGGTGATGGTGCGATCGTGGGTGTAGAAGGTTGAGGAGTTGAGGTCGGTGCAAGGACTGGGGTGGAGGGAGGTGGGTATGTTTCACCAAGATCAGGTATGGGTAATGGAAGTACCGAGGTCTTTCGGTTGTGGTATGTTTGACGGTTTGACGGAAAGGAAAATTTTGTTCATAGAAAATGACATCGCGACTGGTAAAAATTGTTTGGTCTTGAAGGTCATAAAGACGGTAACCTTTGTGGTTTGTGGGATAACCAATTAGAACACATCGGCGAGATCAGGGACCAAATTTGTTGGAGTGAATATGACCGGTGGAAGCATAGCATAATGAGCCAAAGACACGAAGATGAGAATAAGAAGGTGGTTTGCCATAAAGAAGTTCATACGGAGTTTTATTGTGTAGGAGAGGACTGGGTAATCTATTAATGAGGTGAGTAGCAGTTAAGACACAATCCCCCCAAAAGTGAAGAGGTATGCTAGAATGAAAACGCAATGCACAAGCAACATTGAGCAAGTGATGATGCTTACGCTCAACAACTCCATTTTGCTGAGGAGTGTGAGGGCAACTACGTTGGTGGTGAACACCATGTGCACAAAAAAAATCTTGTAAGCGAGAAGAAAGGAATTCAGTCCCATTATCAGATTGAACATTTTGGACTTTGGTTTGATATTGAGTCTCCACAAAATTAAAGAAGCAAATCATAGAGTCAATTGCATCAGACTTAAAAGTAAGCAAAAAAATCCAAGTATAGCGCGAATAATCATCAACAATAGATAAAAAATAACGACATGTCTTATGTGTAAAATGAGAATAAGGTCCCCAAATGTCAACATAAATAAGCTCAAAAGGACGTGAAGTGGGGAAAGTATAGCGCGAGTGCCAAAACTTGGCACAAATGGGCACTTAAGTATAAAAGTCCTATTTTAACTCTCATTTATGCTCAAACTTTTATCCTACCTCTTTGTAGAGTATAAAAATCGAATCCTACACTTGAAATTGAAAGTCTCCCCCACCCTAGCCCCTCTAAGAAGGTGGGGAATCAAATTCCTCACCTCCTCCTTTCCATGTGAGAAGAATAGTCATTAGGGCTAGCCCTTGTGGCTTCGTACAAGAATTTATGGCCTAGAAAGAGATTTTCTTGAAAGATAGATGACAATGAGGAAGAGAAAATTGTTTAAAAAATCATAAGTCTATTTCATTTATGCCAATTTAGTCCTAAATATTTCAATTATGCTAATAGAATTTTAAATATTTTCACATTTTACCAATTAAATCCATCCGATTAATTTTGACAAGAAATCGCTAACGTGAACATTGGTGATATCATTGTAGGATGACTAGCACTGATATTGACAATCTTTTATAGTTCTGTAAAAAAGAATTGAATTTATTTAGACTTTTCTTTTTCTTTTTCTTTCTTTCTTTTCCTTTTTTTTACCAAGTTTGGTGAGGGTGACCCTCACCAACCATAGGCAAGGGCTGGCAACCCTCATTGGCCATTAGGCAAGGGCTATGACCCTTACTAGTGACCTCAAAAATAAGGAAAAAAAATAGAAGGAAAAAGAAAAAAAACTATGAAAAAAAATTATAAATTTTTATATATATATCGACGTCAACGCCAGTCGTGTCACATAAAATAGCCAATGTCTAGTTAGTAATTTCTTGCTAAAATTAGCTGTATTGACTCAATGACAAACCGTGAAATGTTTAGAAATCAATTGGTAAAATTAAAAGACTTAGGATTGAAGGACAAAAGTGCAATAGATCTAAGATTTTTTGGACAATTTTTCCTGTTCAAGTTGGCTTTAGAATGTCACATGTTTATCGATGTGTTGCTTTCCAGAGATGCTCTCACTTTTAGTTTATTGAAAGTAACTTCATTTTCTTACTTCGATGTGGAGGTGAGTTCAGAAAATTACAATTAACTAGTTAATAACTTTCTTGCTCCATCCCTCGTCCTTTTCGCCCCTTTTGGTCTGATTGGTGAATGCAGGGCAACGCCTCGATCAATAGGTTTAATTCAGACATTAAAAGTATGTTAAAATTGAATCTGGTTGACATAGTATTTTTAAATAAAAAGAAGTGTATTCATATTTAACGAGATGCATATTATATGTATAACAAAATGGGAAAAAAATATTAGCATAACTGGTTCCTGTGTTGACCCTTGGACCAACTTAGAACCTACCAATTTGGTTCCAAGGCAAACGTGAAGCCGACCAGTTTGGTTCTAGGATCAACAGGCTCTGTACCGATCTCAAAAAAGGGGAACCGACCTGATAAGGTGGTTCAAAATTCTTAATCTAAAAGTCTATTTATGTTGAAATCGACCGCTCTTAATTTACACAAGGTTTCTTACTTGGATATCTGTAACAACATGCAAAGCACTTAACATAACCTAGCCTTACACGTTGAGAACTCGACGGGTGATGATTTAAGGGTGATGTCAACTTCTGAATCACTCGTAATCCATCTTCCACCTGATATAGGATTTGAGATATTACAAAGAAAACTATGACACATGATACTGTGACATAATTTTAAGTAATTTCATAACTAGAGCGAGAGTCACCTCGTATAATGTAGAAGAACTTCTTGATGTTCAGCTAAATCCATGACGATCACATATGTCTTTTCCCTTATTTTCGGTTCTAAAATATCAATGACGTTAGCTTTTCACAACTCGACGAAGACATCTCTCAAAAATAATTAAATTTTTATGCCAAAAATAATAACAATTAACTTTGTTTTCCATGATCTCAATTCTCTATATTTGTTTGCTTACTATACACATATTTTGCACTAGAAAGACCAAATTAAGGCTATGTTTCTTTCGTGAAAACTATTTACTAGTAAAACATTTTCCTCACTTTCTAATGTTTGGATAGAAAAGATAAGTCAACAAAAAATATTTTCCTAATGAGCTGAAAAATCTATGCTTCAATTGGAAATCATTTTTCAAAATATAGCTAGAAATTAGTGTTTGGGCACAAGAATCCCAATGCTCGTTCTTAGGCTCTTCATAGCAACCCGAGTCTAAAAGTCGAGGCCAAGTCCAAGAGGGTCCATCAAAGCCAAGCCTGAGTCCAAAAAGGCTACGCTCGAAACCTTGGTGCCTAAGCCTAGGTCAACAAAGGTGGGGCTCTAGATATTGACACCATGCCGGAGACCTCAGCACTCGAGCCTGGGTTCATATAGGCTGGGCCTAGTACCTTGGTATGGTTGCTCAACTCCCTAGTGCCCCAACCCAAGTCCACAAAGGCCAAGCTTGAGACGATGGTGCCTATGGCTTGGGTTGCTAGTGTCCACGCCTTGTCCATGGAGGTCGGCCCTAAGTTTATGAAAGTTGGGCTCACGACCCCAATACCAATACCGAGATCCCTGACGCTCAAGTCTAAGTCCAAATCCATTAAGTTCGGCCCTAGGCCCATCAAGGCCAAGGCCTCAAGCCTCAAGCTCATGCTTAGGCTTAGGTCCATTGAGATCGGGCTTGAGATGCCAGTGCTCGTGCCCTGCTCCCCAACACCTGAGCTCGAGACCCCAATGCTCATGCCTAAGCTTGGTTCCATCAAAGTTGAGCTCGGGACTAGGTCCTCAACACTTGAGCTCAAGTCCATTAAGGCCAGGCTCAGACCTCAACACCCATGTTCGAGTCCCCAACACCGGAGCTTGGGTCTAGGTCCATCAAGAGTGGACCCAAGACCGCGGTGCCCATGCTTGGTTCCCCTACTACTCGTGCGCAAGACACTAGCACCCAAACAATTATTTATCTATTTAGGAAAATCAAATTTGATTTTTTTCCAAACAAGAGAAAATATTATTGGGTTATTTTTCAAATTTTCAATGAAACATGGGAAAATATTTCCATTTATCTAGAAAGTGACTTTTTGAAAAATATTTTCTAGAAATTTAACATTTTTTGTCAGACAAATGGAACCTAATTACTTAGATTTTCTTCAATAGTCAGTTGTAATTTGCTTAAGTACTACTAATTCCAGGGGAAAATCAAGGTGCCCTGAGATGAAGAAATTTAACAACTAAAGCGAAAATGAAATCTCCAAAATGCGATGTGCAGATTCTTTATTTACGGCTAATGCACATTTGTACAAGAAAAGTATAAAAAGCAGAAAATAAAACATTATCTACGTATTTATTTAAATCGAAACACCATTTTGTCTCACTTTCGAGTTTTCCATTCGGTCCTCATATGTATGTAACTCTAATATCATAATTCAATCTAGTTTTAAAGGGAAGAAAATATAAAATTGGCCAAGGAAAAAAATAAAAAGTTTAAAAATAAAAAGCTAACCACAACATTCCACCCAAAAAAAAAAAAAAAAAAGGGAAAAGAAAACACTAGGAAAGTTCTTAATTATCCCCCAACGCAACAACCAACTGCATCTTTGTATCGGATGTGAGAAATTTTTTTGGGTCTAGCATTTTCTTTTCATTTTTTATATAAATATCCAATTTTAATTCTTGAAAAAAAATAGCAAATGTTTATCTAACTTTTGTTGTTAATTTATTATGTTAAGGAATAGATAAAAGTCAGAACTCACGAGTCACGCGCGCACAAGCTCAAGATTCTCTTTTTTCCCCTTGAAAATAGCTCTTATTTGAAAAGAAAAGGAAATCCCATAAAGTTTGCTTAAATAGAAAAATATACGAAAACCATAAGAAACGTTCCTTGACATGCTCTTGACTTTTTGTGTTAGGAAGTGGGCTGGCAATGCTGATGGGCCCCGCCCCAGATACGATGTAAACCATCCGTTTTGAAATTCTTTTCCAGTGTCTCCATGTTATATTTCACCGAAATCGATTTTAGTTGAATTAGATGATAGTTGTATTAGATTACACACGGGAAAGAAGCAAGTACTTTACTTGCCAATTTCAAGTAAATATTGATACAAAATTCATCTATGCAATTTTCTTCATCCGGTATTAGTTGAATTAGAAAGGTGTCTATTTTAGCAAATTTCATTGATACTAAGTCTTCCAAAGATGAAACTGAACATATTAAAATAGCTAGGGGACTTAACTAAGAACGGTATTGCACATTGTACGGAATTTAGATACTCAATTGGATGAATTCAATGTCGAGAAAATTGTCCAAATCATAAACATTTCAATAATATCAATTTAGTTTTAAACATTTCGACAATTTGTAAATACAGTCATTTTGATCAATTTTAGCTAAAATCTGTAAGATGGATGCTTGTTGTCCTGCATGGCATGATTATCACTAAAGTAGACAAATTTGCAACTTTTTTAAAATTTTAAAATTTTTATTAGTTTTGTTGTTTTTTTTTCCCTTTCTCTTATTTACTTTCCTTTCCCTTTTTCTTTTATACTATTTCCCTCTAATGGTTGGGCTCTAGGGTGGCCATCGACGGCAAACAAAGGTCACTAGCCATAGTTGAGAGCCCGTGCCTACCCTCACCGACCAAAGGCGAGGGAGTTTATCCCTTAGTGGATTTGGGTAGGGGTTGAGGCCACACAAGGTCTTTGGGCCTTGACCAAATATTGGCAACCCTTGCCAGCACTTAACATTGGGGAAAAAAAAAAAAGAGAGAGAAAGAGAGAAAGGAAAATAAAAAAAAATGAAAAGAAAAAATAATAATAAATCAATGAAGATTTGAAAGTTTTAAAAAGATTACAAAAATTGCTTACAATAATGCCAATTATGCCATGTAGGTCGATCGATGTACATATCATAAATTTTAAGTCAAAATTAATTGGAATGACTACATTAATAAATCATCAAATAATTTAGGACTAAATTGATAGATTTAAAAGATTTAAAATTAAATTAGCCACCACATGATAGATTTAAGGCTTTTTGAACAATCAACACATTCAATGTTTTTATACTAAAAAAATCACAAACCAAGAGGGTCATATATCTTTTATATATTAATAAAAGTAGCATTTATCGTCCATGTATCTCATTAAACTTAATTTGATTCAATTAAGTTGTATCACAACTAAAGAATGAAAACTTGCCCCATAGTACCAAAAAAGTCATAAATTTTTTGCATTGACGCTAATTAATCCTAAACATTTTAATTGATTTAATTTAGTTCTAAATCTTTTACATTTGTGCCAATTGAATCCATTCAACCAATTTAGGTTGGAAATCACCGACATGAATTCCGATCACCATGCAAAGCATAGCCAGTGCTAATGTCGATATTTTTAAAACTATTTCGACTACTTTATTTTGAAAATTTTAATTTTTTATTAACTTTTTTCTTCCTCCATTCATTTGAGCTCACCAGCTAACAGGTAAGGGTTGCAAAGCCCTCACCGGCTACCGCCCTTCCTGGCCTCACCAAGGTGTAGGCAAGGAAACCGGAAGCTTCAATCACGCGAGGAAAGTGAGCCAGGCAAACCCGAAAGGGGACAAATGCACACGCTTATGCACAGAAATTCTTCTCCGCAACCACAACCTCCATGGATGAAGCTCTTTTCGCTTCGTGATCGCCAGAGTCTCAGACTAAATAGCAGGAACTGATCCATGACTTACTCATCGCACGACCAATACTACTAGGATCTTCATCGACTCGTCGAAACCACTCATCTTGACATGTTTAATACCGGAATCGTCGCTGTGCATCGTCTCCAAGGCATCATCGCACAGCTGTCTCGTTTCTCCTATAACATCGAGAAGACGACGTCTCTGGCGTTCTAGTTCCAGGAGCTGCTGATATTTTATTCTTCTTAGCCTCGCATGGCCACAGTAGAGGCCATGGCCACCTTTGCTCATGCCCACCTTTAGATGGGCGAGGCCGGGGAAGGGCCAAAAATTAATCAAAAATAAAATTGTTCAAAAAGGGATATGTGCATTAGAAGTTCTAAACCTTGTTAGTAAAATTGACTTGAGTCCTAAGACTTTTAAAAAGTGCAATTAAGTCCTAAAATTTGTCACGAAAGTGCAATCGAGCCCTAAAACTTTCAAAAATTATAATCAAGTCCTAAAATTTATTGAGAAAATGCAATGGATTCCTAAAAATTTCAAAAAGTACTATGAAAAGAAGACTTGATTTCATCAATTTGACAAGTTTTATGACTTAATTGCACTTTCTGGAAGTTTTAAGACTCTATTACACTTTCATGACAAATTTTAAAACTTGATTACGTTTTTTGAAATTTTTAGAACTAAATTGTCTTTGTTGACAAGTTTTAAAACTTCCAATACATTTATTCATTTTGAAAAAATAAAGAAATTATTTGAAATTTCACGTTAACGTTAGTTTTGCCACAAAAGACAGTCAATATCCATGTTAGCAATTTTAGGTCTAAATTGATCGGATGAACTCAATTAACGTAAATGCAAAAGGTTTAGGACCAAATCAGCCCAATTGAAAAGTTTATGACTGCATTAGCAAAAATGTAATTGGTGAGGACTTTTTTGTTACTTTTCCCTCAGTTTAATTAAGAATCCTTTTTTTAGCTCTCATCTCTATGGTTTCATTCACTAGTTTGAAACTAGTAATACAACACCTCGTCACTTTTGTAAATTTTAAAGACCACACCAAGGTCCATTTCAGCGACTTCAATCCAAAATTAGTCGGATTAAATTGGTCCAACTGAAAGGTTTAGAACTGAATTGACACAGATACAATAAATTTAAGACTTTTTCGGTACTTTTCCTCCAATTTAATATACTTATCATTTTTCTTGAGCTCTCATCTCTTTGGTTTTGCTCACTCACTAGTTGCAGTATTAGTAATACAATACCTCATCACTTTTGAAAATTTTAAAGACCACACCAACAGAAAAATTTCTAAAACTAAGTACAAAGTACGCTTTTAATCAGAATAGAAGAGTTTCAAGGGCAAGTATCGAAGTATATATTAGCATAAGTCTATTGTCGTGTGCCCAAACTTAATTTGGTTTATTGGTAACCTAACAAGAGGATAGTTGATAAGTCATACAAATAAATGTTAGTAAATTCATGTAAATGTTGACAAATTTAAAAAGTTTGCAAGGATGATTGGTAAAAGATAATTAAAGTTGATAAATATAAATATTGGTAAGTAACTAAAATGAGAGTGAGTAACCTAAAAGTACATAGTAATTCAATCAGAAAAAACAGTTGATAAATCATTCAAATAAAGAATGATAAGTTCATATAGGAGTTGGTAAATGAGAGAACGGTACCGCTAGTCCCTGCACTTTCTAAATTTGTTCAATCTCGCTCCTATGGTTATTTTACAATTTCTTTTGAAAATATATAGCAGAATAAATATATATATATAAAAGGGGAGCTAATCCAAGAACCCACCACCAGGGCTCCCACTTAAGACGTGTTAGCAGTTACGGAGTTTCGACCTTGGGACCTTTGCGTAAAGTATCCGAAACCGAACCAACTCAGCTGCCCACCGATGGGTTCGGTCGAACTATTATTAAATTTGCTTTGAGACAAAGTCTAATAAGTAAGGCAATATCTAAAATACAGGTCGAGTTTCTTACATGTCATATCTGGTAAATAAGTAATCCACCAAACCCATCGGATTATCTTCTTAATTTGATTAGTAAAAGTAGCAAGAAACAATTAATGGTCTCTCTTCATTGATAAGATTAATAGTCTTTTAATGGAGCGTGAAGATAAAACAAATTATTATAAAGGCAAAAAGAGTAAACTATTTATGTGAATGCTAAAATGAGAAATAAGCAAGTTTTCTGTCTTCTATAAAATTTAAAGCACGCATGCTCTATTTACATGGATGGAAAAATGAATTTAGATGGGAAGTTGCTTCCACTCCTATTCATGATTTGTTACCAAATAGGTTCGGAAAAAACGTTATGATATTGACCAATAACTTTTGTAATTTGCCGGATTTGATGTCCTTTTTGTTCTTAAGTCTACTTACAAATTCAAGCATACACGGTTGGAGCTTTGCTAGTCCAACCATGGTTGGTGGCCATCATCTAACCCTGCCCATCGACAGCATTTAATCACTTTAAAATGTGGAAATGTCATTTATTATGAACCTTCATTAATATGCAATCACTAACAATCCAGACTTTAGCCTTTGCCCATGGATTCTGCAATTAAAGCTCTAATCTCTTTTTTCTTGACTCTTGGTTCATGCTTTTCGCATTTCCCCTAATGCCTCTCACACGTTTTGCTTATAAATGACAAAAAATTCAATGCATTCATTAACAAAACCCAAAAATGTAATAAATCCTTCCCAGACCCAGACATTCAAACCATTAATCGCAACCATTAATGACCCGCATGTCTTTGCATGAACCATTTCATCTATAAATTGCCCCTCCCACTCCTGATTATGATCACACATCGAAACACGCCAACAAATTCTCTCTTCCAAAAGCCTTCATCTAAACACTCTCTTTTGCTGAATTCCCTTAGGAAAAAGAAAAATGGCTGATCGTAGGCAGAATTTTGAGCACCTGAGTGGTGGTGGGCTTCATCAATCCCCCGAAGGGGACCAAAACCAGAACCCAATGCCAGTCGCATGCAGGTTGTGTGGTGAGGTGTTCGTGGACAACTGGGTACTCATAGACCACGTTGGGGTTCACATGGGTTTAGATGAAGCTTCCTCAAGAATGAGAAGCGAAAGGAATCGTTTTTCATACCCTCGAGAAGTGACTCACTTGAATCCTAACCCACCCCATTATTATTTTTCTATTGTCTCCGACAGGCCAACACTTCAAGCTCAGAAGGGTGTGCCAACCGCAAGGCGGGAGATGAACCCTTCCGGTAGTGGAACCAACCCCATCAGTGCTCTGCCGGTGGCCGACGCCCCAAGAGGAGTTCTTCCGGTGGATGGAGGCAATTCTCATCAATTCAGGTTCATGCCTGTGCCATCACCTCCCCCGAAAGCCCAACAACTCGCGGCCAAAGACCTGCCAGGTGATCACACCAAGCCGTTTCTCGATCAGTTGGAGCGGCGTCTTGCCTTGGAGATCAAGTGCAGATATGGCCAGAAAGATGTCATCAGTGCCAAATCGAGCTCCGCAGCGCTGGACTTGACCTTAAAGTTATAGATTAGGTTATGGATGTTACTGCAAGGTGGTGAATCGATGTTGTTTTTTCCTGTGTTCTGGGCTTTGCAGTAGTAGAGATGACATGGTTCTTCCTTGTCGGGAAAATAATAAATGGGAAGATGTTCTTTTTCTAGCGGATTAACCCAAAAAAAAAAACGCTTTAGCATCGAAATGGATTGAGTGAAATTTATGTAATTTCTTTCTTTTTGATTTGCTTTATGAAATCTTTGCCGATCATAGAGATCTCTTCATGGCTACAGTCACATGGATGGAAAATTTGAATGCTCTCCATAGCTCTACTACACAAAGCCAACATCCATCATAAACACAATTGACGCCTACAATTACAGCACAAAATTGATTGTTGATACCATATTCTCTTAGTTCAGGATCGATTGCTCTTTAGGCATATTTATTTATTTGACAAGGAGAAAACCAAGGTAAGTTTCAGGCTCAAAAACCAAATTCATGAAATCATATAAGACGCGAAGTAAAAATTAAGTGATTGATCCAACTATTGACATTAAAGAGGCACGTTTATGTTTCTCTATTAGGGATATGATAGCTGATACGCAATTAATCTAGTTGTTTAATTCTAGAGAATCTAGATCCGGCTGGATTTAGCCTCGGAGATTTTGTTCCATGTTGGTCACGGTGTTATTTAAGTAAGTCAGTACCCATTATTTCGTGAATAAATGTTAAGAACTAGCTTCCTTGTTAAAGCTCTACGCATGTAATTCTTTGTTTTTTTCTTTTTCATGATGAGAAAAGAGAGGTAGTTTCGGACTCATAAAACAAAATTTCATAAATTACATAAGACCAAAGATAAAATTTGGATAAGCGTTGTTAAGATGACAGCCGTAGTCATTACTAGAAATGAGAGTGGCCTCTGAACCACTGGTATTTTTCACCAAGAGAAGGCACCTAGCCGAGTAAGATAAGGCTATCACAAACTAATAAAAAGAGAAGCAAGCTAAGTAGAAAAACAAATCATCCGTTCATTACCAAATAGTAAACATTTAATCCGTCCATTTTCAAGTAATCAAAAAGCAAAACATGAAGAATACATACCCAGTTTATCTTTAAAATGAGAAAATATTGTTTAGACTCAACTAAATTAAAAAAGTCCATTTTAAGAAATAAATGAACTGATATTAGGTAGTGGTGGAGCTTGACCAATTTATCTTCTGTGGGTGATTGTAGATGGAAAAATCTTCTAAAAAAATGCAAAAATTGATTTAAACGGACAAGAATCAAATCAAATTTTTATACTACATTTTGCAAATGAAACAAATAAAGTAGCGGGTTCTTCCACTCGAGTCTTCTTGATGTACAGCTGGACGAGTTCTTTGTCCCTTTTTAACCTCTACTGCTTAATGGAAAAATTAACAAGGCCTACTCTGTTGTTACTTCAAATTTTTCTCGTCCTAACCAAACCGATATTGATTTTCTAATTAACCTGATATGCTTATCCTATTTTTGACTTAAAAAATGGCTGAAAAACACTAAAAGTGCTAAAAATTATGTACAACTCTCACTTTAGCGCTAAAAATTTTCGTTAAATCACTTCAGTACCAAATCAAGGAAAAAATGATCATTTAAATACCAACGGGGAGAAATTCTAGCAAAATATAACATATGACTTTTATAATAAAAAATTTATATGACTTGGCATATTATTTAAAAAATTCCAGTCCACGTGGTGTGCTTGACATTGAAATAATCATTTTTTAACAACGATTAGTACCAAAGTGATCACTTTAAATAAAATTTGACATTTAAATGATCATTATATACAACTTATAGACAACATCATTTGGAGTTATACACCGACTAGACATGTCGACGAGCCATGTAGGATTGAGAAATTAATAAAATATAGTCACATCGGATTTTTGACAACTCAAATCGAACTTGGCACTTAAGTGATTTTTTTTCCAAAAAGTGACACTTAAGTAATCTAAAAAAAAAAAATTGGTACTAAAGTGAGCACCATACACAACTTTCGATAGTCCACGTGGCATGCTTGGCATTGAAATGATTGATTTTTAACGATGACTAGCACTAAAGTGATTACTTTAAACAAAATTTGACATTTAAATGATTATTATTTACAACTTTTAGATGACGTCGTTTGGAGTTATATGCTAATTAGGCACGCTAGTGAGCCACATAAGATTGAGAAATTACTAAAAATGACCATAGCGGATTTTCGGCAACTCAGATCGGATTTGGCACTTAAATGATCATTTTTTTTTTCTAAAAAGTGGCACTTAAATAATCTAAAAATAAATATTTGGTATTAAAGTGAATGCCATACACAATTTTCGACACTTCTATGTTCTTCTTCACTTGAAAATTTCTACATTTGTGTTAACTTTTGGCATGTCTATTCACTTTTGTAAAACTATGCTCAAATTTGTAGAAATTTAGTTTAGTAAGTTCAATATGGCATCAAACTAATTAATCAAAGATCTTATATATCCTAGAAAAAAAAAAATTGAGAGGATCTCACTCATGTATTTCCAGGAATCACCACGTAGCAAAACAGTTGCTAGAATTTCTCGATTTTGACTTTTAACATATGTGCTGGAGAAAGGACCGTCATATCTTCGCAAGCAGCGGCACTGTCACACAACTCTCTTTTTCAAATATGGACAGGTGGCCGAAATATAGAGATTAAAAGCAACATGGATGTGTTTCTTTAAAAGGATCGTGATCGGTGATACGCAACTTAACTAGCCGTTACATATGGACATGGTTGGGTTTAGGCAATGAGATTTTGTTCCATGGTCAAGATTTATCCAAGTTTGTTAAGATTTTGTATCGCGACAAAATAACTGTTGAAAGCTAGCTTCCTCATTTATGATTCTATATATTTCTACTAAACTTTGATAATGTGTGAATATATTTAGACTGCAGGTTCATCAATTTTAACTTAATAGTTAAGATAAGGTGCAAATCGAAATTTTGGTTAGTGACCCAAGTTTGAAGATTAAATAGCAACGTACTTGTGTTTCTTTATTAGGATTGCGGTAGGTGATACACAACTTAATTAGCCATTATATCTAGACACGGTTAGGCTTAACCTAGGAGATTTCATTCCATAATCAAGCCTTTATGCAAATATGTTAAGATAATGTTGCAAAAAAAAAAAAAAAAAAATAGTTGTTGAAAGCTAGCTTCCTCATTTATGGTTCTTTATATGTTTACTAAATTTTTTGATATAGTGTTAAAGATATTTAAACTGCAGACTCATAAATATCAACTTAATAGTTAAGATAAGACACCAGTAAAAAATTTGGTTATTACCCAAGTTTGAAATTAAATAGCAACATGCTTGTGTTTCTTTTTTAGGATTGCGTATGTGATACATAGAGGTGTCAAAATGGGTCACAAACCCATATTATGACCCACTTTTAGTTAAATGGATCAAATATGGATTAAGTGAAAATTAAATATTGGTCAAATATGGGTCAAGTGAAAGTTAAATATTGATCAAAATATGGGTCAAGTAAAAGTTAAATATGTGTTAAATAAGGGTTGAGTGGGTCATTTAACATAGAGTTTAAAGTGAGTTTGGATTTTTCTACAATAATAATGGCTTTTAACAATACGGGTCAAGTCGGCTATGGGTCGGGTGTGGGTCAGATCAGGTATGGGTCACTAGATTTACATTACATAAATTTTGGTCAATACGGACCATTTTCGACCTGACCAGACTCACCCATTTGACGGGTCTAGTGATACGTAACTAAATCAACCATTACATCTAGACCAGGTTAAATTTTGTCTCGGAGATTTTATTCCATGGTCAAGGTTCTATGCAAATATGTTAAGATGTATTGTCTAGCAGAAAAAAAAAATAGATGTAAAAAGCTAGCTTCCTCATTTATGGTTCTATATATGTCTACTAAACTTTTGGATAAGGGGTTAAAATGTTAGGACTTTAGTCTCACATAAATTAACTTAACATATAAGATAAAACGGCAATCCAAATTTTATTTGGTGAATCAAGTCTAAAGATCAAAGGGCAACAACTTTCATGTTTCTTTACTAGGATTGCGGTAGGTGATATACAACTTAACTTGCCATTACATCTAGACATGGTTGGGTTTGGTATCGGAGATTTTGTTCCATGGTTAGGGCTTCATGCAAGTATTTTAAGACATATTGTTGTCAAGAAAAAATAGCTATTGAAAGCCAACTTTCTCATATATGATTCTCTATATATTAAATTTTTTGATAATTTATGACAATATAGATTGCAAACTCATAAATATTTAATAGTTAAGATAAGACGCTAGTCAAAATTTTGGTTGGTGACCCAGGTTTGAAGATTAAAGAACAATCTGGTTTTGTTTCTTTATGATGACTGTGATTGATGATGTGCAACTTAGTTAGCCATTACATCTAAACGCAGTTGGGTTTAGCCTTAGAGAATTTGTGTCATGGTTAAGGCTTTATGCAAAGGGATAAGTGAACTAGGAATTCTAAAACTTATCACAAAAGTACAGTTGAGTTTTAAAATTTACAAAAAGTATAAATTCTAAAACTTGTCAAATTTGTACAAGCAAATCTTCAATTAACTCCATCAAACTTAGTTGAAGGAAAATGCTAATATAAATTTTTAAAATATTTTCTCTCTCGTACGTAACAATGACATGGTTAAAATGACATAATTTGATCCAAATCTGATTTTTTTATACAAATTTTGTTTAGATTAGATTGAAAAGATAAATTTATATTTAGAAAAAAGGAAGAGTTGGGATCTAGGTGGTGAGGGTGATGGTTGTAGGCCATTGGCTAAGGCTCGAGGCTTGGCGACCCCACCAACCATTTCCCCCCTTCGCCAGCCCTTTTTGACAAAGGTGGGGTAGCAACGGCAAGGGTAGGCCTCACCACATGATTTATAATCCTCCTTTTTTGAAAAAAATTAGCTTAATTTAATTTAATTTAAAAATTTGTATAAACTATTATATTTGAACTAAAATGATGTTGTTTTAAGCTTATATGTCATGTTTGAACCACACCATTGCCACATAGAAGAGAGAAAATATTTTAAAAAACCACGTCAATATTTTCTGTCGCTAAGTTAGAAAGAGTTAATGGAATGATTTGATTGTACTAAATTGACAAGTTTTAGGACTTGATTAAATTTTTTACAAGATTTAAAATTTTCAATGCACTTATTCTTAGGCATAAGTACAGAGGAAGTGACAAAACTTGACACGGAGGGACACTTAAATGCCAAAAGTTACAAAATGTACATTTAAGTGCCATTTAAAAAAAAAAAAATGGATCACTTAAGTGCCAAGTCGCCGGAACCCCGCCAAAAATCCTACGTGGCAATTTTTTATTAATTTTTTTGCCTACGTGGCTCGCCGAAAATTGAAACGATGAAAATCAGCGCAAAAACAACGTCGTTTTGCGCTGACGTGAATTTTAAAATTTATTAATTAAATAATTAAAAATATATATTAATATAAAATCGATTTTATATATAAAAAAAAAAAACAGGAGGAGGGGATCGGTGAGGGCTTGCCATCGCCCTCCTCCTGTTTTTTTTTAAATAAAATCGATTTTAATTTTTTTAAAATTTGACGTGGACAATTTTAAAAAAAAAATTGCCACGTAGATTTTTTTTTTTGAGAAAAATGCTCCGTCAGCAAATGAAGTCGTCGGAAAATGGACACATGGCAATTTGGCCAGAATTTTTCGCTGTTGGCACTTAACTGATCCATTTTGCTCCATTTTTAGCACTTAAGTGTACATTTTGTAATTTTTGGCAATTAAGTGTCCCTTTGTACTAACTTTTGACACTCCAGATATTCGTACCTCCTTATTCTTAGTACAAAATATAAGATATATCACATTGTGAAAAAATAGTTGCCAAAGGCTAGCTTCCTCATTTATGGTTCTATATGTATATCTACTAACTTTTTCAATAATGTGCTAAGATATTTTAGACTTCAGAATCATAAATATTAACTTGATAGATAAGATAAAATGCGAGTCAAAATTTTAGTTGATAACCCAGGTTTAAAGATTAAAGAGTGACATGGTTGTGTTTCTTTATTAGGATTGTGGCAGGTGATATGTTGCTTAACTAGCCATTACTTCTAGACATGGTTGGGTTTAGCCTCAAAGATTAGTTCCATGATCAAGGTTTTATGCAAGTATGTTAAGACGTATTGTATCATGAAAAAATAGCTACTAAAAGCTAGCTTCCTTGTTTATGATTTTTTTAAATGTTAGCAAATATTCTACCCAAATTGGCCAAATGAATTTAATTAGTAGAGAGTAAAAAGGTTTGGGACTCGGTTAGCGAAATTGAAAGGATTAAAACTAAATTGACAAAAGTACAATAGGCTTAAAACTTTTTCAACAAATTTGTCACATCACCTAGTATATCAATTTTAATGTATCCACCAATATTGGAGTTACTTAAATTACATATACAAGTCGTGTAACTTTTTGTTTACACAAGCTATCTTCGTTACCATTGAGATCAATCATTATAAACAACGATGAAAAATTCTAAATAAAGACCTAAAGTACCTTCATTTTCTCAAATAAAGATATGAAATGCCATCATTGGTGGGTTTTATTTTAAATAAGGACTTGAACTAATTATATTTGTTTCAAATAAGAGCCTAACTTTTTAGTTGGTCAAGGATATTTTTGTCATTTGCCTTTTTTTTCTTATTTCATTTATCCTTTTTCTAGAATTTCTCCCTTCTTCGCTAGTAGTTGACTAGCCACCAGTAATGCCCAAAGAGGGTTGGGTCACTCAATTTGACAAGGGTCACCCTTGCCATCCGCTAGCCAGGCGACCCTCATGCAAATCTAGCGAGGGTCGACCTCACCCACGGCCGGCCAGGGCTTCCTTGCCAAAAAAGAAAAAGAAACGAAAAGAATAAAAATGAATTTAAAATTAAAATTTTATTTGGATGAGAATTCCCTTTGATCGGTTGGAATATTTAGCTAATCAGCAAACAACAAATTCATGTTCTTTTAGGCTCTTATTTAAAACAATTATAATCACTTCATACTCTTATTTGATACAATGTCTATTTCAGATCCTTATTTTAGAAGATAAGGATATTTTAAGCCTTATTTTTTTTAAAAAAATTAAATAACTAACAATCCAATTTATGGTGCAAAAGATGGATTGCGCAATCAAATGATTACACATCTTGCGTTAGAAACTCCATCTATCTATTTAGAGCAAAAGGTCAATATAAGGTTGTGGATAAATTCAAAATGGTCATGAATCATAAAGAAGAAATAAGAAGAAATGCCGTTTCAAAAGAACACAGTATCGGTGCACTGCAATGCATTTTTCCTTTGACGCACTAGTTGGACCAAAGGCCAACGTTGATCGGTCAATGGTCATTGCTGACTGACCCTTATCTTTCTTCCTTTCCTTCTCCTCCAAAATAAAATGTATACACAAATACAATATGTAAGAAATAAATTATATATATACACATACATGTATGTATACACAACAATCCCTCACTTATTTACTAAAAATAAACAAATAGTATTCCGCGTGACGGTATCTACTCATAAAATAAAAGTACAATAATCTGGGTTTTCATGCAATGTCCGCTTAAAGTTGGATTGTGCCTTGGCAATCATGATAAATTATTTTTAGTGAATATTTATATCAACATCTTATATGCTAGAAAAGAAGAAAGGAGAAAGAAAAGGGGTTCCATCTGACGCAATAGTATTTTGATTTTTTTTTTATGCATATAAACATCTTTTTTTTCCCATAAATTTTGTCCTTATTATAGAACTCCATAACTCATGCAGACAGAGCCCAGAAACCGCCGACCAGACAAATTAAATGAATCAAGGCCAAACTTCGTGTCTTGGGTTTGGAGTGCCAACAGACAATTAATTTATCTAATTACGATAATTGCCAACAATTAGAAAATAATCATGTCTGTTGTCGCCATCAATTATGGGGATTGGCTAGGTAAAATGCCTCCACAAAGGGTTATGTGGATTGAGCTGTTTTGGCCCTTGTACAATATTTTTGACACATTTAGTCCTTTGATTTTATATATGGTGATAACTTAAGGATAGAATCTAAATTTTCCGTGTAAACATGGATGAATATATAGAGTTAGTGCCGGCAAATCGACACGCTACACTTACATATAGACAATCTGATTGATAGCCTCATTGAGATTAACTCCATCATATGCAATAATAAAGCATCCACTTTTTAGATACACATAGAAGTATCTAACACTGCTTTTAGAAAAGAAAAGAAAAAAGATCCTTTAAAAAAAATATAAGAACAGCTTTAACTCGCTATTGTGTAGCTAAAATAATTGGGAAAGTTGATAAGAAATCTTCAAATTAGTGTCATCGGCAATTTCGATTAGATGAAATGAAAGAAATTAATTTTTTTAGTTGAAAAATAATATGACAACTAGTTTTGTCAAATTGAACACTCCAAAAATACGTGTGTATCGAAAGTGTAATTTATTTAGAAACTTGTTCTTAAGGTCCACATGTCAATTTGCCAATGCTAATTCCGCATGTTTTGTCTACATTTTGCAAAAAAATTTGTTTTCAAGGTTCCGTTCATTTCACAGAAAATAACTTTCAGGAAAATATTTTCTGAATATCCTGGTGTTGGTTTTATGGAAAATACATTTATTGTGGAAAATATTTTCCATGAAAGGGAAAAAAAAGTCTTCTAAAATTGGGGAAAATATTTTTCACTTTTCAAATTGAGGAAAACATTTTTCATTTGTTCTTTCACCTCACTTTCTTTCACCAAATACCCTTTTCGTTTTTTTTTAAATCAAAATTTTAATTATTTTTCCTTTTAATTTCTTTTTCATGTTTTTCCCCTTGGCGGCGGGCAACCGGCCAAAAGCAAGCTTGAGCCTCGCCACAGGTTGACGAGGCCCAAGCTCCCCGGCATTGGGCAAGCTCGGCCTCATTTGATCAGGTGAGGCTCAACCTTGTCGAAGTACCATAGGAAGAGCACTGCCATCGATTGACTGAGGTCGGAAACTTAGAGCACCGTAGAGCCCATGTATCACCACATCGCGGCAATGAAAAGCCTTGAGAACCACCACTTTGACACCGTCCATGGCGATCACGTCGGAATGTTGGCTTGCGGTTGCACAGAGAGATCGCGAGGGGAGAAGGGCGGGAATAACGGTGGCCTGGAGCACGCGATAAAGGTCAACTGAAGAGAGGCGATGGGGGAAGGCGTGGGAGTAGAGGGCAACGGCGTGGGCGATGGTGGTGGGAAGGGTTATGCCAATGAAGAAGAAGATGAGAAAAAAGGGAAAAAAGAAAAGAAAAGAAAAAATAATTTAAAAATGATTTAAAAAATAATATGTAAAAGAAAAGATTTTCTTTACCGAACAACAAACACTTCATTTTCAAGTTTAAGCCAAATACCAAAAAATAATTACGTTCTCCTAGAAAATGGTTTCTCGGAAAACATTTTCTAAATGCGCCACATTTTTCGCAAAACAAACGGAGCCTAAATTATTAGTGGAAATAAGTTGAGGGACTTAATTATAATAAGATAGTCAGAACAAAAAATTATAACAAGATACTAATCGGGGGACCAAAGGTGAATTTGACTAATAGTATGAGAGGAATACGTACTTGTCCCTAATTTTGTAGAGATGCGTAAAAGTTTCCCAGGATTTAATATTCCGAACCTAAATTGGTTATCCTCTATTGAGGATTTGCTTATTTAATCCCCTCCCAAGTAATAATATGCTACCAGACAAAAAGGAAGGGAAAACCTTGTTATATGTTGTTTGGCTTAATCTGGCTACCATCAAAATCTCCAAATCTCATCAGCAAATTTGGCGAAGTAATGTCGGGCTATGAAAGAAAATTAGATTTGTTAGATCAGGACAATGTGTAACCATTACATACAAAGATCCATCTAGGAAACAAGCTGGGGAAAACTTCATGATTTTATCTAATAAAGAATCGTAGCTACTATACTTTAGAGAATAAAAGAAATGATTCGACTTTCTAGCTACATCAATTGCTATTTCATTGTTAGAATGCATCAATGACAAATTCATATCGAATTTATTTAATATAGTCTCCCCATCCCATGTCACACCCGATGCTCATGACTACCTTCAAATAATAGGAGAACATTTCCGACCAACCAATTTACATGATATGAAGCAAGAAACATATTCTCCAAGCATTATTGTTTTTCCATGTTACTAGATAAATTGTAGACTCGGTTTATTTCGCAAAAAATAATGAATTGGAAGATATTTTTCTAAAAATAATTGTTTACATCGTTTACAAAAATGAATTTATCATTCACATAAATATTAGACACAAATTATAATTGATAATGAAAATATTTTTCATTAATTAATTATTTCAAACCATATAAATTATCATTTTTAAGAAAATTTTGTAAATCACTAATTTTTCTTGAAATAAATGAATCTTAAGCATGTACTTATTTTCATGGTTCTCTTAAAGAGAAGACACGAGAAAGAGAGAGACCGTGAATTCATCACATACATGCACATCTACCATCTCATGACCTTAAAGCATGTGGTGGCACTGTGGATGCACATACCATATATTAATTGCTAGCTAATTGTTTTTTCATGTATGGACAAAACCACTCCAACAAGCCCAGAAACATCACCTCAATTATTACTCAGGTTGAGCACTCAATTTAGGAGACATCATGGAATAAAAAAAAAAATGAAAGATGGAAGAATATGATGATGGAAGTCGGTCCAGGAGGGAAATGATTTTCTTGAAGACAGGATATGATCACTTAGTGGGATTATAAGTTAATCTGGAAAAATCATCAAATCAATGATTGATCTGGCGGTGATTGCCCCTTTTCATCATGGTGGGTTAGATTCCTCCTCACGAGCAATGCTCAAACACAATACTCGATGTCTGCTCCGCCTGGTCAAAACAGAAGTTCTGCTAAGGTGGTATTTTATATATATATATATATTTTGTCTCCCATCGAATTATTTCTTTGATCAGTCGATACGCACGTCAACTATTTTGAGTCCCCGATATCCATTATTAGATTACTTATTAAGATTACAAGTTGGCTGAAGAGCTACGGCATTTTGATGGTATGCTTTTCGGTTTCACACTTCCGTTGCTATTCTGGATTGACGAGACGGTATGTCCGATGCTTGATAAATTAGTCTTAATGGTCAATTTCAAGAATATATTTAGATCACTTCCAATTTTACTTGTCGAATTTTTTAATTTTACAAAACTTATATGTTGATTCTTATTTAACCCGTAATGCTAGAAATCTTTCGAAGTATTGAAATGCCATCTTGTCTATTATGCTCTTCTCCTTCTTTCCCAAGTACATTCGATTAAAACCCTACCTACCCAATAGATTTCTTGGGTGTTTTGACTTTTGTGGAAGTTGTGCATTAGATGCACTGTTCGGTCTTTGAGGAATTTGTCAAAGCCCCCACCTCATGATAGACCCAGATGTACGATTATGGGTTAGGGCACCCGGTTTTTCGAACCGAATTGATTTCCAATGCTTAAGTTAGCAAGAAAAAGAGGATGTAACGAGGAAGAAGCCTCCTTGAGTGGTTAAGTCAGTAGGTGAAAGAAATCAAATCTATTGAACATTGGTCGACATATAGCGATCTAGTTATGACAAGTGGCATATATTACAATAAGTAGCTATATGTTATGACAAATAGTAATCATCGTAATATATAATGGTTAAACCATTCTTTAAGGGCTATAATAACTTCATTGCCGCTTTACAATGGAGGTGTTGCCAGACTGTTTACCTTGACTGGCATATGGCTTGAAATGTCGCCCAAGATGCATATTTTCTCTGAAACATATGTTTAGTGTAGATCATCAAACGTATAAATATCGACTAAGTCATCCGAATCCATTTTAGCAAAATGAATGCACGAAAAAAACATTTCTTCCAATCCAGCCGGCCACTAAATCATGCTTTTACGGGAAAAAGAAAATTAAAAAGGATGACCCCACAAAAAGTCCCTTTTTCCCTTTCTTAAGCCTACTGACTCAACAAAGCGAATCTGCAAGACCGTCGACGACAAGCAAAGCCAAAGAGAAATAAAATATATGTGCACTGCCCACATAAATATAGCAATCAATAAGTCCCTGACTTAAACGACAAGAGAGTTTACTCCTTTTTTTAATCTTGAATTAGGTCTCGTCGGAGCATTTTGAGGGTACATTCTTAAATACATCGAGTCGGCACGAGAAAATTCACTTATGAAATTATTCAGAAAAATGAACTGGATGAAATCCGCATCAGTTGACCTAGACACCCAATTCGCTGATATCGACTTTGGATGTGAATCCCGTGCTTCGGTAAGGAAAATCATCATAGCTTCGACTAAAGTTAACAAAGACATTATTCTCGTAGGTCGCTTTTTCTTTCCCGGCTCCTGAACGAAAAGTCAAACCGCTTTAATTGAACGTTGATGAGTATTTAGGACTTCACCTAGTCGCCCCCCAACAACAACAGCGAGAACGACAAAACCGCATTCATCGATTACATCGAACGGAGGGGAGGAGCGGGGTATTCTAGTAATTTAGCAATGGAATCCCGACCGTTGTTATCCCACCGCGGCACCTTTATTCGTCGTTTCTACTTCAATGTCTCGCGGCCGGATCACCTGAATTTCCGTCTTTACCCCTTCAGTATTCGAGTCACACGCCACCTCCCGCGGTTCAACCGCACCAACCAGCTCAAGCTTTAGGGGGAATTGTTAAAAGATTGCAATAGATAATTTTGTATATTTATTAAAAAATTAATGAATAATTGTACGCAATTAGCGTACCAGTTCATGGTGTCATGTGTGATCGATATCTTAAAAAAATCGAAAAACATTTCTTGTTAAATACATTCAGTAAAGTGTCTCAATCATATCTCAAAAAGTCCAAACAAGAATTTGAGTCTTATTTCTCTTACCTTAGAAATTACTCTACAGGAGAAATGGGATCTTAATTTGACGAAAATGTCTATGTGCTCTAAAGTATCAAAGATGCAAATTATACGGAGATTAGCTTTAATGTAAACAATATTTAAATTAACAAATCATACTAAGACATCATCGTTTTAATTTTATCCTTCATGTTTTAACCACATCAATACCACATAAGAGAGAAAATAAATAAAAAATCACATTAAAATTTTCTATTAGTCAATTTAGACGAAATTAATGGAAAGATTAGCTTGTACATTTTGTTAGTCCTAATATTTAATTATACTTTCGTGATAAATTTTAAAATTTTTAGGATACTTATGTCGTATATTTTATTAGAATGATTTTAACTTTTAAGATAACGAGATGAAAGGTTAGTACATTGAAATTTGTAATAACAGGAATGTTTTTCTAATTTAGGTCATTAGGAAGAAGAAGACGGAAGGATAAACCGAGAAAAATGCAGAACTATAACGCCACTCTCTCACTTTCTTGGTATCCAAAGTAAAGCAGAGAGCCCATCTCGGATTCTCTCCGTCACTGTTAGCGTCTCTCTCCCTCTGTGTAAACCCACCTTTTCTCTCTCTACATAACCCACCTTTTCTCTCTCTAAAGCCCCTCTCTCTCACCGTCTCTCTCCCTCCGCTTTTTCTCGTCCCTGTGAGCTCACGCTTGCGAGTGCGCGAGAGAAAAGCGGTCGACAGATGTACAGCTCGCTCGTCTTCTTCTTCCTTTAGCAGCTCCGCCTCGCTTTCCGGTTCTTGGGTCGATCCCTTTTCTTCCGGTTGACGTCGCGTTGCTGGTCTTTTTGGGAGATCAGCGAGAGAGGGGTAAAGGTCGCTTTCGCCGTCGCTCGCAGCTCGAACCCGCGTTCGGTTCGCAATGAAGCCGTCCACGCGGCTGGATTCGGCGGTCTTTCAGCTCACGCCTACTCGAACCAGGTCCTTTTCTTTTAATTCGTCTCCGGCTGCTGCTTTGTTTCCGCTCGTTTCGAGTCTGTTTACTCGATCTTTGAAGTTATTGCTGGTGATTATGGTAATGTGTGCTCAGTTAATGATTGGTCGTCTCGTTTGGCTTGAAATGGAAACAAGAGGAGTGTGCAAGAGTCAATGCGGTATTATCTTTTAGTATGTGGAAGTCTGGATCTATGGTAACGCCCGTTATTGTTGACAATCGGATGAGATTTTTGCGGTTGCATGAAGAAATTTTTTCCACTGAGAAGCCTCCTAGTGTTTTGAACATCCTGGGATCAAGTATTTTTTGTCTTTATGATCGATGTTGACCTGCGTGCCTTGTGGAATTTCTTAAACATGGGATGCTCTAGTGGTAAATTATGTGCTTTGCGGACGGTTGAACGAGTCTGAATTGAACTTTCTGACATCCCTCTCCACGGCACTCATAGAACACTCGAAAGCCTGCAACCAAGGAATCTTCAGTGAAACCGACATACCACAAACACTTATTTCTCTCAGTCTGGAACTTTATTTCCATTTTCCTCGGTTTGTTTCATTCCTTGACCTCAAGTTCAAGCACGGGTATTAGCGTCACAACATGATTGCTAAGCCTCTATTTTATGGTTCTTTGCGGTTGCATTCACCAACTCTTGTCCGTGTGGTGGTGGCCCCACTCACTGGCTGTAAGACAATGAAAGCCTGGTGCAGGCCAACCTGATATGCAAAGTAGATATGATTGTTGAAGCCCACCACATATAAAGGTGGCAATCCCATAAGTGGGTGAAGGAGTAGTGTGCAGGATCCAATTTGAGACTTGAAGTTTCTGATATCATCTTGGAGTTGAGTGTACCATTATTTTCTCTGAAAGTCTGAGTTTCTTTTATTGGGCTTGTGACAAGTGGCACGTAATCAGTTAGATTCATCATCTTTAGAAGTGCAGCAATGAGCAATGTTACCTTTGTTCTAATCTTGTGCAATGAGTAACTTACTTGTTTTTGCACTTTCGGTGGTTGATTGAGTCAGGCATTGGATGTTTACTGCATTTGCAGGTGCGACTTGGTTATAGTTGCAAATGGGAAGACCGTGAAAATAGCTTCCGGTTTGCTTAACCCTTTTCTTGCCCATCTGAAGGCTGCACAAGAACAGATGGCTAGAGGGGGTTACTCAATTACTCTTGAGCCAGAGCCTGGCAACGATGCAGCATGGTTCACCAAGGGAACAGTGGAAAGGTTTGTGCTCTGCTATGATGCATGGCTGTCTGCTTTCACCATTATATCAAAAGTTTGAGTGTATCTCTGTATAGATAGCTGGCTGAGGGGTTTGATGCTCATTACAATCATAAGCATGTATGTTGCTGCCAAGAATGTTGACTGAATGACTTCATGGAATATCTTTTATAAGTTCTTATGTAACTTTTAGACAAGGCAAAATATGGGAAAAGGTGACAAACAAGGGTCCCTACAAAAAGTAATAGCTTAATAGTGGCAGGTGGGTACGTTCTTTATATGTGACTCAATACAGGAGAATTACCACCTTGGCTTCTACCATTCTGTAAATGGAACTTCTCTCTTGATGTATGTCTTATAAATGTTGATTCTTGAAGAAGATTATTTGTGCGACCACTTTGGCATCTGTTTTGCAATTTGAACTGGAAAGGACATTGCCTACTGAAGCTAACAGGAGAACAAAAGGTTCATATCACATGACTAATATGGGAGTAGTTAGCATGCATGTTAAAAGATGCTAAAATTCTTCAGGTTTGTCCGGTTTGTGAGCACACCAGAAATCCTGGAAAGAGTATATACTCTAGAATCTGAGATCCTGCAAATTGAGGAGGCAATTGCAATTCAAAGCAACAATGATGGAGGATTACATAGTGTAAGTTACCTTGATCAATTTTTGAGATCCTTAATCCGACAAAACAAATTTATGTGGTTATTTTCCATGCACCAGGTGGAAGACCATGAAGGGAAACCTGCAGAGTCTGTGGAAGGTACTGTAAATGTGTATGTGAAGGTTATTACTTTGAGTTCGAGTAAACCACGGGGGGGTTGGGAGGTTGTTTGACATTTGAGTCATCTGCATGTCTAATTTTTCCTTTTCCTTTTTCTGACCTGCAGAAGAGAAAAGGGTGCTTATTGTGTTATGCTCATCTATTGTCGATTTTGTTCCTTTTTCTTCTCAAATATTTATTGCTCTGTCATACTGATATGGATTCTGAACGCAGTGGAACAATTTCTGATGATTGCTCTGGCTTAACAGTGTAATGATCACTATCTTATTGCAGGCGGCAACCCTTTGCTTGAGGGTAACGAGGATAAAGCTATTGTTATTTACACAGTGAGGAAACGAATGTTTTTGCTTCATTTCATGTCTTATCGTTTCCATTCTGATAGGTTTGCTTAACTTTTGTTCATATTATGTTTGTCAGCCCAGTGCACAGCCTTCTAAAGAAAGTGGATCCACCTCACAAGAAGGAAATTCAAAGTAAGTACTATTTCTGAAGATTACTTGTAAGATGATTACAGGGCATTGTTGTCCTAATTCACATTAAAGACAAATAGCTTTACTGGAGGCTTCAATATTTGCAGTTTTATTGCCATTTGATTTCTCTGTTCTATTTTAAAGCACATGTTAGCATTTTAGCCTAAGAAAAAATGCCTGGATCTTGCCATGTGTCTACTTCTTCCCTGTTGGAAGTATATATGGCTCTTAGAACCCTATTCATTTGACATGGTAGCTGCTAAGAAGAAGAATAACTGAATTGGAAGGAGCATCATCAATAGATGATGACCTTTGGTCCATTGCTTTTGGTCCATTGCTTCTGAAAGGCAAACATTGTGCATGGAAGAGGTTGATGACCTTTGAGTGAGAAGAATGCCTTCTTGGGTGAATTATCAGCAAGACATTCACTAATTCAATCTCCTCTCCTCTGTGGGGTTGATCAATAACCCATCATAGTAGTTGTATTGGTTTCAGTTGCACTCTAATTACTTTGTTTATCTAGAGTTCAGCTTCTGAAAGTCTTGGTGACACAAAAAAATGTCCTTCAAAAGGAGCAAGGAATGGCCTTTGAGTGAGAAGAATGCTTTCTTGGGTGAATTATCAGAAAGACATTCACTATTTCAATCTTCGCTCTTCTGTGGGGTTGATTGATAACCCATCGTAGTTTGGTAGTGTTGGCTTCAGTTGTACTCTAATTACTTTGTTTATCTAGAGTTCAGCTTCTGAAAGTCTTGGAGACACGAAAAAGTGTCCTTCAAAAGGAGCAAGGAATGGCCTTTGCCCGAGCTGTTGCTGCTGGTTTCGAAATTGATAACTTGGAAACACTGAAATCCTTTGCTGAATGTTTTGGAGCCTCTCGACTCATGTAAGCCCTTATGTCTTTTGCCCATCCCTGCTGCTGCACTCAATTGAATGTATCAAGAACACTATTAGCTATGAGACACATGATACGGTCACAATAAGTGTTTTTTATACAGTACACAGACTAGCATGTCATATTATCATATATGCAGCTCAAGATTGTCATCATAGCTAGGTTAGGTAGTATCCAATCTATTGTGTATTTCATTATCTTTTTCTTTAAAATTTAGTACGAATAATTGGGGCCAAAAATCAGGAAAGATATTTTCCATGCATAGAGAAACCCCCCCCTCCCCCCCGGGGCCCGGGGGGGAGGGCAGGGTGGGGCGGTGTGTTTGGAGCACTATGACAATTGGTAACATTCATAAAGAGGTGAATAGAGAAGGATGGTAAAGAAATTTATAGATAGTTAAGTTCCATTTTAATTTTGTAACAGGGATGCATGCACAAAATTCATAGAACTGTGGAAGAGAAAACATGAGAGCGGTCAATGGCTTGAAATAGAAGCAGCTGAGGCATTGTCCAGCCAAGCAGATTTTGCCGCCATGAGTGCATCAGGTATTCTGCTATCTGATGTCTCCAACAAGCAGAAGGAGGCATGGACTGAATCCCGCAATGCACCAGCATCAGAATTTAATGGTCATCCAAGTACTTCTCTAAATGGAGGTAATTGGCTCAACATGTAAAAAATATTAGCATTGTCCTTGGTTGTTATAATGCTTTGATACTAAAGAGTAGTTGGTTGTGGATTAAGTCCTGTCCCTGTAACTGCTAAGGAGATTAACAAGAGCAACAAGGAATGTCCAATTAGGAAAGTAATCTTGGATACTTGATTCTGTAGGACAATAAGCTTGCAAACCAATGGAAAAGCAAATTCCAATTCTGCGAGACGAATTACAGAGATGATATTATAAGTTGGTCTACATCTAGGTACTGATATATAGCATGTGAGACCTCTATACTGGTTTGGCTTCCTGAAATGGATTGACAGAATCAATTTTTCTTGTTGAAAAATGTTGAATAGATCTTGTTCCATGGTTTTGCTCTTTGTACTATTGTTAGATTCTGTTCTACTGACTAAATTTTGTGTTTTACATTATTTAAACTAAGAAAATTACTCATGCCAGATGAGAAGCCTTCGATAAATCACCAAGCACCTTATGGAGGCCATGACTATTTCCCAGCTCAATTTCCAAATGCTATGTTCCCGCCATGGCCAATGCAGTCTCCACCTGGTGCGCCACCTATGTATCAACCATATCCGATGCAGCCCATGCCTTACTATCAGAGCTATCCGGCAAATGGCCCCTTTTTCCAACCAGCTTATGCACCAGTTCAGGATCCTCGATCAAGTAATGGTCAAAAACACGTCAAAGAAGGCATTCTGTTGAGAGAGGTGAATTGTATTCTGAATCAGAAGATTCAGAGGAGGACCACTCGAAAACTAAATCCCCAGAACCATTTGAGTCAGAGAAGGAAGATTTGGCACTCCGAAAGAAGACTGGTCGATCAAGTAAGAAGCAATCAGGCATGGTTGTAATTCGGAACATCAATTACATCACTCCGAAGAGACGGAACTCTTCCAATGGTGAATCACATTCTGCTTCTGGTTCCGAAAGTGAAGAGGACAATGGAGAAATGGAGGCTAGCCAGAACCTGACCCAGTCCTCAAAAAGGAAAGACAAGGGTGGAAGCTCTATAAACAAGTTGAATTCATCTGATAACAATGAAGCACTTTATGGGAATGAAACTGATGGTGGACACTGGCAAGCATTCCAGAGTTTCTTGTTGAGAGACAATGATGAAGAAAATCATGTTGCTGATGATGGTATGTTTTCAATGGAAAAGGAAGTTAGGTCAAGAAGGCGGCAGAATATGAGGAATGATGATCCTTTAGCTCTTGGAGGACAATACATGGATCACTCTCAAAAGGGGAGCTTGGTGGATATGCAAAAAATGAGTGGAAAAGCAAACTTCATTACTAGAGCATCTGCTGATGCAGCAATGATGTCTACAAAGGTCAGTCAAGGGAGTGATGGTAGAATGTCTCTTGATGGCCATTTAGATGTACAGTATGCAGAAGTGAATGGCAGAAGGGTTGCTTATAGGAGGGCCGAAAATGATGATTTCATGATCCACCGACGGGAAAACATAAATGATGTTTGTCCCTCTAATTTAGCTGAAGATGAGAGTAGAACCCATAATTCAAATGCAAAGTGGCCTAGTAATGTGAATGATGATTCCTACATTGTTCCTTTGAGACCAATTCCTATTAATGGGATTGAAGATGCAGAACGAAAAGCTTTAGACATAGATTCTGAATTCCCATCTACCAGCCAGAGGAAAGAAAATGCATCCAAACCTAATTATGAGCCTGACTATACGAGCTTGATGCCAGAACGTGGGACAGAGAAAGCATCGATTGGCTATGACCCCGCTCTAGATTATGAGATGCAGGCTCAGAAACAAGAAAATTTTAGCCAGGATCAGAGTAAGAAGGAAGGAGGTAAGCAGGCCTCTAAGAAGCCAGATAAGGACCAGAAGTCTAAACTTACCCGAGATGCGTTAGACAAGAAGAAGAATGTTGGACCGATAAGAAAAGGGAAGCCTTCAAAACTAAGTCCCTTGGAGGAAGCAAAAGCACGTGCTGAAAGACTAAGATCCTATAAAGCTGATCTGCAGAAAATGAAGAAGGAAAAGGTACTTAATTATTTTGGACACTTCACTGTAATTTAAATATTAGCTAGGCATAACAAGCAAAATAAAAATAAAAGTAAGCATGTCCATATGCCAGTTTTTCTCACTCTAGTTCCCCTGTGCCTTCTATCCTTGGGCATGACCTGACAACCATCATTTCGGGTGTGTTCTAGTGAGACTGATTACTCTTTATGGCTCTTCTGAGTCTTCATCAGGAAGAGGAACAAATAAAAAGGCTGGAGGCTTTGAAGCTAGAAAGACAAAAGAGGATTGCTGCGAGGAGCGGTTCTATTCCTGCTCAGCCTGCTCTTGCATCACAGCAAACAAGAAAACAACTACCAACAAAAGTTTCCCCTGGCTCTCATAAAGGGTCAAAGTTCAGTGATGCCGAGCCAGGTTCTTCCTCTCCTTTACAGAGGTCCTCTGTCAGGACTCTCTCTGTCAGTTCCAGTGAATCTCATAAAACTTCAAAGACAACCAGATTGAGTGCTGCCAATACCTCAGCTGGGAATAGGCTAAGTCGCTCAGTTTCATCGTTACCTGAAGAAATAAAAGAGAATGCCAGTGTCACACCAGAGACGAAGGTTTCCATGGCCAGAATCAGAAGACTGTCGGAGCCTAAAATGACCAGCAGCCACAATGTTTCTTCAGTGAAGCAGCGTAACACAGAATTAACGAGACAAAAGGTGTCCAATGGAACTGACAGCAAAAACATATCTGAGATCATTAGTCTTGATAGAAGCAAGGCTGCTACTCTTCCAGAATTGAAAATAAGAACACCAAAATCGGCTGATAATTGTGGAAGCAAATCAGCCCCAAAAGATGCAGGGGCTCAGGCAACAAACAAAAACAAATCAACATCTTCTAAAGGTGCTGAACTAAAAAGTGGCAATGAACTAAAAAGTGGCGATGACCCTTTTGCACATCAGAGTGAGGGCGATGACAACCCTATTGTTGAAAAGACTGTCGTTATGCTGGAACCTGAGAAGCCTGCCACTACCATGCTGCAAGCTTCCCAAGAAAAAGTGCAGTTGCTTAAGGAAAATAACGATGGTGGTAAATTAGGAGAGAAGCCAGAGGTTGTAACAAATGATGTTGCTTTACATCAACCAATTGCACTTGCCGACATCAGTGGACCTAATCAGAAGGACAATGAAGTGCATGAGGAAATCAGTAACCATAAGGTAAATATTCGGTGAAAAAAAAAAAAAAAAAGAATTTCCATGTACTAGCTGTGGATGTGATCACATACTTGCCATGGCTAGGAGAGTGAAGGTCATCAAAGATGCTCTTTTTTTGGATAAATAAATTAGAATACCCTTGTCCTTTTCTCTTTTCAGGTCACAACATGCAATGGAGAGGCGTCAGCAAAGTTTTCGAGCCTTAGTGCTGCTGAAAAACCATATCAAGCCCCTTATGCTCGGGTATCTTCTCTGGAAGATCCGTGTATGGGAAACACAGAATATGGCAAAGCACTCCGAACATCCTACGAATTTAAGACTGTTTCTCCAGAGAGTATTAAATTCCCTATTTCGGATACAGACAACCTCAAAATAGAGAAGATGCCTGAGACAGTGGACAAACAATCTAAGGAATCAACCAAAGGGTTTAGACGGCTATTGAAATTTGGTAGGAAAGGTAGTAGTTCAACTACAGGTGGTGTTAATGAAGCTGATAATGGCGGTGTTTGTGAATCTGATGCAGATGATCATGCAACACATTTGGCTCCTTCCAATGAAGGTAACTTTTATCAATACTGAATGGGCATTATTCATATAATTAAGTCATCTTATGTGCATTTTACGTAGCCAAATTGTGAATATAGTATGTTTTGTTGGACTTAAATTGCTGGTCTGTGATTATGACTAGTGTTAGTTTTGTTTCATATTTGCCTACTGCATTGGCTAAAGAAATGTAAAGCCATGTTAGCACAATGATGGGAAAAGAAAAGGCAAGTTTGGCTATTATTAATTATTTTGCAGGGGAGTTGCTATAGCACTAGCTAATTTTCAAGTTTTGCCTGGTGGAGTTGAATCAGCACCTTTTAGTGGAAGAATAGTAAGCATTTAGTATGATTCTTTGAAGCTAACTGTCTGTTTTTGCTTTTCTTCCTTGCCCTGGTCAGTCTCTACACTTAAAAATCTCATTTCGCAAGATGAAACACCCACTGCAGTCAATACTCCAAAAAAATGTAAGTGTATTCCGCGACAAACTTAAGTTATATTTCTTGTTTCTAGAAAGAGATTGAATTGTGCTGATATCAAGAATTCTATCAATTCGTCTACAGCTTCTCGTCCTTTCTCCTTACTGTCACCGTTCCGTAGCAAGAACAGTGAGAAGAAGGTTACAGCATAAGAAGACTATGTTTGAAGGTGAGGAAGCAGTGTATTTGTCTTCACATCTGTAACATCACTTGTGAGGTCTTACATTTGTGTGATCCACTTGACTGTTTTCTTATCTAAAATGGGTATAGTTGGCCAGGTGTCTTTTCATGTATGTTTGGTCGTTTTCATGCGTGGCCATCTTTCATGCAGGTTAGGGATCTGTAAATTTCACTACATGTCACTGGTTCAGTTTGAGCTATGATATTCAAATCTCTTTACTTGGTAATTATGAAATGTCGTGACCCAGAACAAATTTATGGTCTGGAAGCTTAAAACTCCTTTGCCGTAGAAAGTAATGGATCTGAAAGGCTATGTACCGTTATTCTCTAAAGATAACGGGATGATCTGGTATACGAAGTTAAAGAGAAAAAAGTGAGATGGGTACATGAGAAAGGTATGTATTCGCATGGAAAGAAGAATGAACTTGTACAAAGAAACCAACATGATATGCCAATGAGTCAGAGATCTGAAGATGAGCCAGATCTGACCTAGGGTTTTGCAAACCGCCAGTGGATGTCTGGTCCCAGTTTTCGATCACTGACGTCGCTTGATCCTGGTGTCGCCTGGCTGGTTCGCCTGACCCAGATTAGGCAGGGGTCATGCAACCTGGGCCAGATATGCCTAGGTCCTGTGACCCTGCTAGGTGTTGGCAGGGATTGCACGACCCAAACCAACTGGGGTTGTGAGATCTTAGGCGGATGCCTAACCGACGGTCATTGACCCAGATTGGATCTGGCCTAAGTGACTTGACCCTGGTCTGACCAATTTTTTTTTGTAAGTTTCCCTTTTTCTATCTTGTAATATTCAATATCAAAAGTGTACCAGTATGCAGTAAATTTATCGAAAGTACATTGATTTAGGGTTTTTGGTGATTAAAATTTAATTTGGGATAAGTTTTTTTCAAGGTGTATCAGTTTGGATTCCTTGTGGTATTAACATTTTAGTCTAAATGAAATGATACCTCATTACTCATAGGAGTATCGATATCAAACACATTCTGTACCATAGCTGCATCAAGCCAAGCATTATTGCTCATGGCCTTCCATATGTATCTACATGATGGTAGAGGTTGAAACAATAATCGACCTGAAAAGTTACTTTGAAACAAGATCACTTCTCACTTCATCAAGGGGTTTCATCACAAACTTGAAATCATCTTCAAGTAGGATTTTACAAAATTCTACAAGTCTTCGAAGCGAACCACCAAGCAAGAAATGCTGCCTTTGCTCATCCTGGTCGAGGCCTCCTTGGCGAGGCACTCAGATGCTTCCTGTGGGCTCTCAATGTGCCTGATCAGATTCACAGCTTCTTGAATATTCATCACCTAGCGAAAACAAGAGACATTTATGAGCAAGCCTGCAAAAACAGGAAGAAGAAAACTTTCGGCATAGGAAATTGGAGTACAAAGTGGAAACTTATTCTTTGAAATCTTGCTGGTAAAGAGCCTGAAAGTGGCAAGGGCATCGACATTTTGTTCGAGGACATTACCTCCCATATGCCAGAGCTTGCCAGTATGATGAATTCGTGTTTGTGTCGATTTTCTTGATGCCAATCGTGAGTTTAAAGCTATTAGACTGATTCGAGGCGTCTTCCCTGCTACAATTCCATGCTAACATCCGGTCTACAGAGTACAGAGGTGCCATCACGTTGCCCGGACATGAACCAAGGAAAAAATGATCGAACATTAGAATGTGAGTTAAGTCACACCAGCAATCTCCGTGCTTTCTTAACCACACGAAACCATGTTCATAATATAATCTCACCCTCCTCCAAAACACTGTCCTTTTAGTACAGAAAAGATTCAATCAGTGTGTAATAAAGAATATACGTCAGAAACTGGTTTATAGATTCTTCGCAAACAAGGAAACAGGTGTAGATCTTCAAATTGAGAAGCCGCCAGTTAAAATAAAATCTCTCGTCTTTCTCTTATCAGCACTCAGGTGAGAACTTACGGCCTCAAACAATTATACTACATCGAGGCAATCGTGTTTTGATGAATAGCGAGGCTTGGACTCGCCTAACAAATGATGAATGACTTCCGTTTACCTGGGATGATTCTGTGAGTCCAATGCCTTTTGGCTGACTGCTGTTGCTTGCTTGGGGTCTGCTTGGCCACACCATTTCTGCAAATAACTGCTCTATAGTCACCCATGCTAGCTATCACTAACTTTTCTCCATTCACGACCATCACCGATGCCGAACCCACTTTCATTACCGCCTGTTCATCCATCTTCTTCTCGCTTAACCTTATCTTAGCCCTAGCGCTGAGGTATGCGTTTCTTGTCGTCTCTTTGGTCTTACTCACTATATGTGACTGCCATGATAAAAATAAAATTTTCTGTAGCGTCACAATGGCAACCGAGTCTTTTCATACTTAGCAAGGATTACTAAATAACAATAACGTTATCAAGATTTTTAATACAGAATCATCGCCATTGAAATACAAGATTGTGAAATTGGCCCAAAAAAGAAGAATTACTAGGTTGTGAAACTATCGAAATGCTTAAAAGGGCGAAAAAGTCAAACAATCTAAGTTACCCATAAATTAGGTTTCTATTTACTGCAGTATCAACCTTGAGCATCAGGACCTGGATGACATATCACAAAAGTTTAAGGCTTTTCGAATCGAAATTTTGATTTTTTAAGTGAATAGATTTTGCAAACGCACCTTCAAGTTGACCTGCAAAGCTTGATTTTAAGGGCAATTGATTAAAAACTAAATCTTTATTGTCTCATAGCTGCTCTGTAGGAGTACCTCATTTAGCTTCTTGCCAAACAAATGTGATTGCAAGTACTTGGTGACCCTTTCGCCTACTTGAGCATCAAAAACCCCAAAGAGCCACAGCTCAAGCTCTTGAATTTGCTCTCTTTGGATTATGACCGAGTCCGAGTCCAAACCATCCTTGTTTTCATGAACGAAATGGCCATTTGATAGTTGCATCATCCATGCAGGCTTCCTTCCTGCCTGTAATTTCTTTTTCTTGCTTCCGATGTTTCCAGTCAGAAAGTGTCGAATTCGAACTGCCTGAATTGATCACGATGTAATATGCTCATTCAGCTCTGTGGGGGCAATTGTCCAAATTCATCTTTCGTTTTTTGCCAGAATTTTCCGATGCAATTTGCCAAACAGAGTTAAGAGTTTTATTGCATATACTAAATCTTGCTCACTTTAGGAAGTTGAATATCTGGATTGGTAATTAGAACATCGCTTCATGATATACAAGCTTTTAACTATAATCTTCTGGCAATTTTTGCACAGTAAACCTAGGCAGTCCACTTTCTTTTCGGTCTTTTTTTTCCCAGTTGCTTCAACATGAACGCAGAAAATGGAAGATCTTTCAAATGAAAAGGCTACAGACTTCATAAAAACATGGTCTTGAATAAAAAACGAATAATGCCAATCACCACACACACACACACACGAGTTTACCTTGAGCTTCAGGTGCAAATCAAGAAGCCTCATGATCCCTTTTTTCTGGAGACTCTAATGATACACATACAAACCTCGAAACCTGCAGAATGGAAAAGGATAAATGTTAAGGAGAGAGAAGGAGGCTTTGAAGAAGACGGGAAATTGGGAATGTCGAAAGTGAGTTTGGAAAAACTGGAAGGAGATATCAGTCTGGTCTGAAGTCAATAGTGGGTTTTTGGGTGTTTATGATGTTATTTGGCAGTTACATGGAAGCTTTGAATGTATCCAGCCGAGACAATTCAAATTCGACTGTCATCGACTGTTTCTTCTGGTGAGAGCAAGTCCTTTATGGAAGTCTGCTTAGGACCATGTCTATGCATTCTGTCTAGTAGTATTCATGCTAACTTACAAAGGAATGAGGAATTTTACCTTTTAGGGATTTATAACAGCTTCATTTTCCAAATTTACCCACAAACAGCATTATTCTACATGTATAGTATCTGAAGTTTTACAAGTTCAAAAAATACTTGAAAAATCTCTAACATTTTCCGGAATCATACCTCTCATTTTCCTATTAATCTTTGGAAAAAGTTCTGCATTTCTCCACCTTTTATAAACTACAAAGTTTTAGATCAATCATGTAACAGCCACCTCAGACATAGCAGAGTTCAATAGTTTCTGGTGGAGGATTAATTGTTATTAATTATAGCCGAAAATTGCCAGTTATGATTTCTATATCTACTTTTTCAAGGGTCTTTAATTTCCTAGCAAATTAAAAAGAGTTGATCAACCGAGTACTTCAATTAATCAAATCTTGGTTTTGCAAGGTGAACCAGACTTTATAAACTTCTTGACTTTTTCATATATAATTAATGCCCTCCCCGCCTCACTCCACATTTTTGACATTATGTCCTTTTCTGTTTTCTCCTCCTATTCTCAAATGTCCATCCATTAGTTAACCATGGAAAATTTACCCAATGAATCTTAAACTTATTGTACGGATATCAATTCAAACTTCAATTTTCTAATTTTGTTAATTTAGTCTTAAACTTTTGTACGAAATTCTAAATTTCTAATATAGACATTCCAGTCAATTTTCACTAGAAATTGCTCATTTAGTGGTTTATAAACTTATCAAAATGGGTTATAGGCCCATTTCTTCATCCATAATTGATGGGCTAAGTTATTATGTGAGTTAAATATATTCAGTAAATGGGTTTAGAATGGAAAAACCCAAAAATATATGGATGTCCAAAACCCAATCCACTTTTATGACTCACTCTTCACCCTCAATGAAAAAATAATGGACCTATCGGAATGTTCTAAGTTCAAAGAAGTTTCGATAGACTTGACTTCACTCTTATTAAAAATATTAAGACAGCTTCTTTTTTCCCTATTATTTTTTATTTTATTAATATTATAAGTTTTGTTTATTAGTTATTAGAGAATTCCCTATTATTTTTTCTTATTTTATTAATATTATAAGTTTTGTTTATTAGTTATTAGAGAATTGGATCGCATTTGACATTTTTTTTGTTAATTTTACATAATATTCTTATTTATTAAATAATATTAAATAATTAAAAATATATTATTATAAAATCTTTTATTAAATAAATAAAAAGGAGGAGGGGATCTTATCATTTTTTTTTTAATAAAATCGCAATGCAAATTTTTTTTAAAAAAAATTGCTATTATAAAAAAAATGAAGCTTGCATAAAGAATTTTTGTGTAATATTTTTGCTTCGATTTTGGCACTTAAGTGTACCTTTTGTAACTTTTTGGCACTTAAGTGTCCCTTTGTGCCAACTTTTGGCATTCCGAGATACAAGATTCGAGATATTTTCCTAGTTCACCCTTAAACTAAGGCTACATCTAATAAATGATTCTATTATAATTAGCACATTGCATTTACATATAAGCAAGAGGGACCGCCCAAAACAGGAATCACTCATATTAGACAAAACCGGCCGGTTTTAAGCAATTCTAGGAAGTGCCAATCCGATTCCTAGTTCCATGTTATGGAACCAATGATTTTCGATATGATTTCTTATTCCAGATTAGGAACTAGATCGAGCATACCAAACAAGTTACATATTTTTAATTTCTTAAAGAAAACAAATAAACCCTAATTGGCCTTTAGTCTTTCCCTCTCGCAACACCTCTCTCTTCACTCTTCAATCTCTCAGCTCTTGCTCGACAGCCATATCTTGCTCACCAACAGCTTGGTCTCATCTCTTTGGTCTCAGATAGCCACTCCCTCTAACTAAGAATCCTTTGTCGAGAAATGCCTAATGTCTACCCATTTCGAGCTTCCTAATTTGCTCCACCCTCCGATCTCTCGGCTCTTGCTCTTTTGGCAGCCTATTACGCTATTATGGTCTCGCTCTTCACTCTTCGGTAATGCTCTTAATGACCCCTTGTTGAATTATGCCAAAGATTTAACACTTTACCTTTAAGTGTGAAGGCGGCCATACGTTTGTTTTGTACATATTTAGAGCATGTGCTGGATCTCCATTTCACATGTCCCTTCCTTAGTCGAGCCTCCCGTTGCAGGCATTCCTTATTCTTTTCACACCCTTGGGAAAAGGAGCACCAACGCCTATTTCATTACGACTCTTAATTATAAGAGAGAGAATGAGTGTATGTGTCTACACACACATTTAATAGATATTCATGAGTTTAAATCCAAATTACTAATAATAATATATGTGGTCAAATTATAAAAGCTCTTTGGCAGCTCGAGGACATTACCCTTACGACCCCATCGGTACCCTCCTTGCCCATTGAGGAGTAAGACTTTGTGTCTTTTGGTTAATATGGAGTATGAACCACTCCCCAATAAAATTTTGACCTAATATGCAATAAGATTTTTGAACTTCTAATTTGTTCAATATAATCTATGAACTTTAGCTCAATGTATATTATGGTCCATGAATTTTTGGTATATATTCAAATTTGTTCTTAGACTATGTAAAAATTTAATATTGTCCCTAATCTTAAATCAATAAAAAGACAATATTGAAATGGAGTTCCAGCATATGCTCAAAAATCGTATTAAATAAATTAAAATTATTAATCGCATCGCATATTGCATTAAAGTTGAAAAATCATATTAAATAAATTAAAAATTTAAGAAAAACATTCCGTGCTAAGCCAAACTTCATCATGACTATTTGAATCGATGCCCGCGGAACGGGTGAGCAGCAAAGCAAAGAGTTGGTCGGTGCAAGAAAGTGGAGGCCAGACCATGGCTTCGCTTCCGAGCATGATCCTCAAGGCCGTGCTCAGCAATCCCCGCATCATCACCACGAAGCCTCGCGCCCAGCAGCTCCATGCCCAGATCGTCAAGCACAAGGGGCTCTCCTCCACGTCCCTGTCCTTCATCCTCTCCGTCTACTCCGACCTCAACCTCCTCCGCGAGTCCCTCCTCGTCTTCAACGCCCTCCCCTCCCCGCCGCCCTTCGCCGCCTGGAAGTCCATCATCCGGTGCTACACCTCCCACGGCCTCTTCGCCAAGTCCCTGGCTTCTTTCTCCAGGATGCGCGCTCTCGGCAAGTACCCGGATCACAACGTGTTCCCTTCCGTGCTCAAGTCCTGCGCTTTCTTGATGGACTTGAGGCTGGGCGAGTCGGTCCATGGGTGCGTCATACGGCTCGGCGTCGACTGCGATTTGTACACGGGCAATGCGCTCATGAATATGTATGCCAAGTTCCGGAATTTGGGTGGGGATGTTGGGTTTGGAGGTTTTGCGCATGAAATGCTCGACGATATGTCACAACGGGATAGTGTGAGAAAAGTGTTTGATATGATGCCTGAGAGGGATGTTGTTTCCTGGAATACAGTCATTGCTGGGAATGTGCAGAATGGGATGTATGAAGAAGCTCTAGCGATGGTTAGGGAGATGGGAAATGCTAATTTGAGACCCGACTCTTTTACTTTGTCCAATGTTCTTCCTATATTTGCAGAGCATGTAGATGTTTGTAAAGGAAAGGAGATTCATGGATATGCCATGAGGCATGGGTTCGATTTGAACTTGTTTATTGGGAGTAGCTTGATAGACATGTATGCAAAGTGTGCTCGTGTCGCTGATTCGTATCGGGTATTCCACATGTTGCCTCAGCGTGATGGCATTTCTTGGAATTCCATTGTTGCGGCCTGCTCACAGAATGGCATGTTTGATGAAGGCCTCAAATTCTTCCGCTTAATGCTTAAGGACAATGTGAAGCCTGGTCCTACGTCCTTTTCGAGTATCATTCCCGCATGCTCTCACTTGACCTCATTACATCTGGGAAAGCAGCTCCATGGATATATCATAAGAGCTGGATTTGATGATAATGTGTACATAGCTAGCTCTCTCGTAGACATGTATGCCAAATGTGGGAAAATTGAGAAGGCTAAATGGATTTTCAGTAATATAGAGCTACATGACATAGTTTCTTGGACTGCCATAGTAATGGGATGTGCTTTACATGGACATGCACTTGATGCCATCTCATTGTTTGAGAAAATGCAAATGGAGGGAGTAAAACCTACTTATGTATCATTTATTGCTGTATTGACAGCTTGTAGTCATGCAGGTCTTGTGGATGAATCATGGAAGTACTTTAACTGTATGACTCAAGAATTTAAAATTAATCCAGGGTTAGAACATTATGCTGCCATCGCTGACCTTCTTGGTCGAGCAGGTCGGTTGGAAGAAGCTTATGATTTTATCTGCAGTATGCCTTCAGAACCACCAAGCAGCTTATGGTCCCCTTTAATCACTGCTTGTAGAGTCCACAAGAATGTTGAGTTAGCTGAAAAGGTTGCTGAGAGAATCCTTCGAGTTGATCCCGAGAGTATTGGTGCTTATGTTCAAATGTCAAATATATATTCTGCTGCCCGGAGATGGAAAGAAGCCGCAAAGTGGAAAGCTTCTATGAAGGAAAGGGGCCTCAGAAAGAAACCAGCTTGCAGCTGGATTGAAGTGAGAAACAGAGTCCATGCCTTTTTGTCAGGAGACACATCTCATCCCCACTATAGCAAAATAAATGAAGCTCTTGAAGTTCTTTTAGAGCAAATGGAAAAGGATGGGTATAAGCCCAACACAAGTGAAGTGCTACATGACGTAGAGGAGGAGCAGAAAAAACAACTGTTACAACACCACAGTGAAAGGCTGGCCATTGCTTTTGGCATCATAAGCACTCCTCCTGGGACAGAAATCAGAATAATAAAGAATATAAGAGTGTGTACTGACTGCCACGAAGCTATCAAGTTTATATCAAAGATAGTCGGGAGAGAAATAATTGTGAGGGATAACAGCCGCTTTCACCATTTCAAGGATGGAAAGTGCTCTTGTGGTGATTACTGGTGACATGGTGATACAAGATCAAATCTAGCGAGCAGTATTTTCATGGACATATCGACAGCGAATGAATTAGACTGGGCAAACAAGATGGTGAAATGTGGTTTCATAGTGAGATTAGATGCCAGTGGATGATGAGTTTTAAAATCCAGTCAGAGAGAAGCTGCATCAAGAAATTAAATGATGCCTGGAAATTGCGAAATGTCTAGTCGATCAACTGTTTTTGCTTACACGGACCAAAAAGGGTTGCTAGAAGGAGAAGTTCCTTCCCTACTTAGTCTGCTCTTGCATTACCACAAACAAGATTTAAGACTACCAGATTGAGTACTGTCAGTGACTCAGAATAGGCTAATGCATTCAGTTTCATTGTTGCCTGAAGACATAAGAGAGAACACCGGTGTGACGCCAGAGACAAAGGTATCCACAGCCAGGAGTTGGAGACTCTCAGAACCTAGAATGACCAGTTGCCACCGTATTTCTTCACTGAAGCCCTGAAACACAGAATCAATGGGACGAAATGTTTTCGAGTTTAACTGATAGCAAAAGAAATTTTCTGGGAACTTAAAGAACCAGAGCCGCTACACTTCCAAAATTCAAAATCAGAACATTTGATGAACTGAGAATTACGAAAGCGAGTCAGCCCCAAAAGAAGCATTACGGATGATGGATAAAAACTAATCAGTGCTGAACTAAATAATAGTGACGATTGGCTTTCCCGTCGGAGTGACAGGGATGACATCCCCATTTTTGGAAAGACCAAGCCTGCCACTTTCCTGTTGCAAGTTTCCCAAGAGAATGTTCAGGCGCTTAAAGAAGATAGTGATAGTGTTAAAACAGGAGAGATGTCAGACAAGGCAAAACAGTCGCTGTACATAAACCAATTGAGCTAGCTGACGGCAATGGACCTAATCAGATTAGAAAAAGCATATCCACAGATCAAATAGGTAACGGCAAGGCAAAGTATTAGGTGGAAAAGAAGCCGGAATTTCTATAACTTGGCCGGAGATGCGATGACTCTTATCAAGGTGAGGAAAGTGAAGGTGATGGATCACTCACTTCTTGTGAGTCTACTCCACCAATGCACTAGTTCTAAGATATGCTGTTTCAAGAAATTTGTTGGAACAACGTGTTCATCTTTTATATATATTAATCAGTTTGAACAGAAAACCTTCGTCCTGCTTATAATGTCTAATCTGCACGAGAAAAATAGACTTCTTGCTTAAAAACTCTTCCAAGTCTTAGTTTTTCTTTAAATACTGGACAAGGGGTGTGTCTAATGCTTAAGAAATCTATCAAATTCCTCCTCACGTGTCAGCTCGGGAGGCTTTGCTAGAGTGTTTTAGTCTTGATACTGTCGAAAAACCATGTTTATCCCCTTTTGCTCGGTCTTCTTCTCCAGAAGATCCATGTAGTGGAAACATGGACTATGGCGAGGCTCTCCCCGCATCCCTGGATTTGAAGATTGCCGGTCTCGAAAATATTGAAGCCCCTGTTTTTTGATGGAGAGAACCTCAGAGCAGAGAAGATGCCTGAGACAGTGGGCAAACAATCGAAGGAATCAACAAAGGGCTTACACGGCTAGGTTAAAGTCTGGTTGAAGAAGTTGTTCAACTACGAGTGGCAACAAGGCAGCCTATAATGGCCGTTCAGCGTCGGTCAAAGGATAGTCTTCCGGTACGAGATTCAAGCTACCTATTGTGAAGTGGTACACTAGCATTGAAGTTGATTATTAAGCAATTTGAACAAAATGCAGGTCTAAGCCGCTCGTGTAATATTGCTTACGAATTTTCTTTATTAGGAACTTCGCTCTTATGCCTAAAGAGTCGTAGTCTGAGAATTTGTTAGACCGAGTGGCTTCATTTGAAGAGCACCTGGTCCAGTTCACTAAACAAACTGGGCACCTTGCAAAATGACTCCTGCAATCTTTACCCAGGATGGGGAGCTTTTCGCAAAGTAGATAGACTTCATTTCCACGCCACCTGTTATGTGTGGTGGATGGCTTGCTTCGGCGTGAAACGGTAAATTTACTTCCAAACAAGCCTCTAAATATAAGGATTTCACATGACTACTGGAATCGATTTCAGAAGGCAAATGAATTTTGAGTTTCAATTCCCCTTAAAATTGCTCTGAGACAAAGGAAATGACACGAAAAACAAAACTGTGGAGTCTGAAAAAAAATTTCAACACAAAAATTAGGAAAACAGTCACTTAGGAAGCACTTTCTTTCTTCAGCTTTGCAAGCTCTTGCCTGATCAGTCCACCTCTCTGCAGGAGAAAGATTAATGAGCACATCAGTATGACAACCATCTCATGTGCCTAAATAGTGAACTTCAACAACAATGCAACAAGAAATTAAAAACTCATAATACTAATGATAGATGGAAAGAGCGACAACCCATCCAGGAATCTCACCCTCATGTAAATAATAAACATGGATTTCTTAAAATGATTCGTTTTTGGCTTATAAATTGACCATGTATTTTAATAGAATGAAGATGAAGCCAATATAGGGATGCTAACAAACCTTAATCTTGGCCAACATGAGCTTGAACCTGTCAAAGTCATTCAGGGATGCTCTCCTCTTCTGAACAATGAGCTTCCTGCCCCACGAGCTCTTATCCCATTTACCTTGCACATCTGGCATCATAAACAGAAGATATCACTCAAAGTCATAATATCAATAACCCAAATTCATTAACATTCCCATTCTGGGGACTTTGCGATCATACCTGCTTCCTGCATGGCCGCAATGAGTGTTTTCTTCTGCGGAACCCTCTTAATGTCAATCTTAATGTCAGTGAGGGAGAGCCTCTTGAAATTCATTTGCATTCTAACCATATCAGGGGCATCAACAAGTGCCTGACAGCACATGCAAATAACAGTTTAAGATGAAGATGACCAATATCATATAAAAACTGGGGACAAAGCATTTTGACATTGGAAAGGGACACATCTACATTTGTAGGTGCCACAATGCCCAACAGAGCATGGTAGTGTCTCGGTTTGCATTTGTATCAAATGGGAAAAGAAACAAATTCGCTAGGAATTTAACTGTCAAAGCAACAAATTAGCAGACACCAAAGAAATACAGTTCAATGCATCACAATAAATCTCAATCAGATATAGATGAAACTGAACAAACATACCAAAATTAACTATGTCTTGAAAGATTATAGATCAAGCAGGATTTTCCCACCAAATTAAACACATGTTACCAATACCCATGACTTATTTCAACCTGGAAAAACACTGGATGCTACGAAAGCCAATGCATCATGATCGTCTATTGCAGTCAAACATTCCACACACAATATCGATATAATGGTTAAATATCAAAAAGTCACCATCATCTTTTTTTCTTTTTTTTTTGGGAGTCAATCCTTCATCTTGTAAAAGCAGCTTGCCAACCGAGTCACTAACAAAAAGTAGGACCCTCCTAGTGAAAATCTTTATGTGCTCATCTCTTCACCTTTCCTGATCCAAACTTCTCATGCATTTAAGTCGCACAAAAGATGCTGGCAAATTAACGTAATTTGACTGCCAACTAAATCACAATGATTTTTCTCTCAATTGGTAAGTCACTATTGTGTTCTCATCACACCCTATAACTAGTAAGAAATTCAAAAAGAAAAATACAACTGTTATGTCCAGAACAGAAGCTTGAATGAACATAAAAAATGTCTGAAACCGCCAGCACATAAGGTGCTAATGACCAGACACTCGGATACAAGGAAGTAAACTACAAAGCTCGATCTTGCTTCATACATGCATCTGCAACATCGTACACTAAAAAAAAAAATGCATTTCGCAGCGACAGCTATGATGGTCATTGATTAACCCAGCACAAATGTCACTCTACTAGTAACCTAATAGAGCTTAAAAACCAGTTTACACTACAAAACCTCGCACAACCCAAGAGCAGGCATTTCTCAGTGATCAATCTACAGCATCACGCTCACGCAATTTCGACAAGAACAACACTTGAATTTCCCCCAAACGAGCACCAGCCAATCATCAACTAATCAGACTACGGCGGAACACCTCACGGAGCACAGAAAACGCGGGGGGGAAAGAAAGGGGGGGCACGCATGCGTACCCGGTTCTGGTCGACGACATCGACGATCACGACGAGCCTGCCGTACTCCTTGCCGTAGTTGATGAGGGCAACCCGTCCGATCTCCACGTGCCTCTTGAACGGCTACAGCATCGCGACATTCGAATCAAGAAAAGCTCAATCAGTTCCAGAACTACGAAAACCCAATCCAAAAAAGGAACAAAGAACCAGTTTTTCAGACGACCCACCATTTTCGCCGGCGCTGAGTGCAGGAGACGGAGGGAGAGAGAGGAGCAGAGGACGGTCGGGAGGAGATCGGAGGAGTAGAGGTTTAGGGTTTCGGAATTTTATAGGTGGATTTTGATTTTGATCTGGGCCGTCCGATCTAAGGGGCTTTATCCATGATCTTGTGGGCTGGGCTTGCTTTGTTCTCCTGAGGATTTTTTTGGTTCATACTTGGGGCTGGGCCGGTTCTATTTTTCCTCATCTTTTTTTTTAACATGGAAAATAAATCCCAATTTTTTTCCTATTAAAATGTTTTGTTCACTTTTTTATTCTTAAAAATTAAGGTATCTAAGACTCTTTGATCACTTGACTAATCCCGAATACTAGGTGCCACGATCTATAAGTCTTACACATGTTGGATAATTATTAGAGTACAAAGGTCCGCGTGTTGGTCCTAAGCAAAGAAGACACGCTCATCACTCGTTGCTAAGTAACCTCTTTAGGGTTGATTTATTCTCCTTTTAGGGATTGATGACAAGAGAAGCAAGTGGAGAAAATTAACCCTTCTTTTTTCATGAGATAGTGGATTCAAACAATATAGTTTTTCTTCTAAAGCAACTTCCAAGAAAATCATGAGAAAGTAATTTGTTTGTTTCACGAAAAATGAATGATTTGAAAAATATATTTCTGAAAATAATTGATTATATCAATTAATCAATAGAAAATATTTTTATTGTCGATAATAAGTAATGTCTGAATATTTTCCTAAATAATGAAAATATTATTTTGTTCACACATCTTTGTAAAGGATACAATTCATCATATATAGAAAAAATATTTTCCAAATCATTTATTTTTCACGAAACAACCAGAACCTAAGATTTGATAACATAATTACGGAAAACCAATTAGGTGGCTTTAACTTGATAGGATATGATTGACTATTATCATTTTCATGTGGGGGTGTCAATGGGTCGGGTCGGGCCGAGTTTTCATGATACTCAACCTAACCCAACCCAAAACCCTATAGGGCATGCTTGACTTGCCTAGCTCGAGACTCAAATATCACATAACCCAAGAACGGGTTGAGTCGAACCATTGCCGATTAGTTGGGCTCAAATTTAGGGTTTCATCCTTGTGGTGCATGTGCACATAGAGAGAAGGGGAGAGAGAGGGAGATTGGACTATGCTCTAGGGTTGTCAAAAAACCTGCACTAGCTTGGCCCAACCAAATCGTAACCCTAACAATACCAACATCTAAACATCCCTACCAGAAAAAGACTAAAGCTCCACCTCAAAATATCCTAATTTTAGGGTTAGGTTAAGATAAGTCGGATTAGGCTTGATGCCGAAGCATTATTAGAAGTCATTGATTCTATGAAGGAGCTGTCTTCTTATCTATGTTATCTCCTATTTCTTTATATTTTATCTGGCGTTAGGGCTAGCATGGGCATTTTTGACACACCTAATTTCACGTGAGCTTGACAAGGAAAATTGTATCCTTCGGGGTTATGGCAAGGCTTTGAAAAGGGGTTATAACTTTCTTAACCTTCATATATCTTTTTGCCAAAAGTTATGCAGCATGTGTCAATTCCCGTTTGGCACAACACGAGGTCTTCTTTGGACATGTCTGATACACTTCTTAAATTTTATGAACTCCAATCAAACTGATCAACAATATCGTTGAATTCCTAAACGTTATGATCTCGAGAGCTCTAACCCTCATATAGAGATGAATTCGTGCATGCGATCATTATGTTAAAACTTGAAGCGGATAGAGCGTGGTTTACATTTACTCATTATAACTTGGATAGAAGACAATTAAACTGGTAAGTGGAGAAAGAATTCCAGTATGGTTCAGCTGGAGAATCAAGGAAATATGGCACCTTAAACACAATCGGACGGCACTAGAGATCAAAGGATTCTGAACGACTTCGCGATTCTGAGGAACAAGAACGCAAATCATGGGCTTGATACAAAGCGAAACTAGAGCGGCTTGACAGCAGGAAGCCACCAAGCACAAGGGCAAAGGATTGAAGTTGCAGGAAACAGGTGAATAAAATGCTGAAAAATTTATAAGCCGAAAATCAAATGCAGCAAAGTAGCGATTCTCATTCGAATTTCACCGTGTGCCACCGTTCTCGGCCTTCTTCTAAACTATACACTTTCTACTGGATCTTTTTAGGTGCCAACCACCATCAACTGTAATTAGTTAAATTGAATTCTGGCACGATTCTTGTCACATGTCACTAGAGAGAGAGAGACAGAGCGATAGAGAGAGGTTGGAATGTCGCAATGTCGAAAGTCAGTTATGTTGCTGGCAATGTCGCATGTTGAGTTAGATTTAAAAGTTCCCTACAATGACGCGATGCAATGCAGTCCATATTTGGAGCAAGTCTACTTACGAGAAATCCGAGCAACCACAAAAATCCAACAAAAAAATAATAAAACCCTAGGAAACAACAGACACATCAAACAAAATCTGAATAACGAAAGGAACATCAACCCCATTTTCTTTCTTCCCCACAAAATTGGATTGCTTTCACTTTCAGGTCATTGCTCATCGATCGATCATACCAATCAGTCGCTTTTGATCTGAGCAAGCCTTTCTACATCGAGCTGATTTGCTATTGTTGAATCTGACGAACCAGGTACGAGCATCAGATTTGCATGCACGATGTGTGATTATGTTGTAAAGTTATATGCACCATATTGGTCTTGCATTAATTTTTTTTTTTTCCAACGCACAAATATTGTAGAGTTCACGTGTATGCCGGAAATACTTTTCTGCTCGAGTAATTGCTTCGTTGTGAAGCTGCATGATTTAGATCAATGTATTGACTATCTGCATCACTTTTAAAAGGGATCAAAAGAAGAACAGGAGCTATCTGCATTGCATTTGATTTCCTTTAGTGTGGTAGCAATATTGTACGAATGATTACTCAACTCGTGTTTAGAATGAGCTAATAACATTCAAGAATGCAAAGAGTTTTCATTTGTTTGTTTCCATCTCTCACGAGCAACTCTGTATCCACCATTTCCAGTCGCCAAGTTACTGGGTAACCTGGCTACATATCCTTGTTGAATAAACCTGAAAGAATATTATACTTGAGGCTTATATTTTTCGAATAGTTATGCTTTTTTTTTGTTCATTTCATGCTACTCAGTTACATGCACTGATATGGAGGGAACTGCATTTACCCGTCCTCTGGAAGAATTGAAGCATGTCAAGTCCAAAGAAGGAGAAATACTAACCAAACCCTTCCTTGATGTTTGCAAAATGATATTGCCTCTTATAGGTATGTGCAGCTCTTAATCTAATCATTAATTTATTTATGCTGAGTTTATATGCCTATTTATTGAATGAATGTTGGATGAAGGTATGCTAAATGGCACTATTTTATTTATTTTTAGCTTTTTTAGGTCCTTGGTTTTCATTTCGATTTTATCCTGTCCTTGTTCTCGGGGTTTGAAAGACAAGCAGATAGCTCCGTTAATGATCAGCTTAGAAGACTCGCTTCAATATTCCATGGACACAAAGATTTCCCATAAAGATCATATAATTTTCCTGTCAAGAATCAAGAGCAATTTCATGAAACTGCAAGCTTTAGAGAAATTTCAATTTTAAGAAGGTTGAATGGTTCTTCTGAGAATTGGTGAACTCCATGTCCATGTAATGCTCGTTTGCCTCCTCTAAGTATTATCATCGATCGACTGTTCTGGACAAAATTACCCTTGATCTACTAGGGGCATTAGTTTGGATTTAATTGTGGAAATTCACATTATTTAGCTTATTAAGTCTCATCATGTCACATTTGTTCCTGTTCTAATCTTGTGCTTTTAATGCTAGACAAGTTTGGTGCTGCTATGGTTGCAGTGAAATCCGATGTTGGCGGAAATATCTCGGTAAGACGACATGTCAATTATTTCAGGAGAAATTACTTCCATGTCTTATAAAACAACACTCACAAGCATACAAACCCTTTTTTTTCTTTCCTGATTAATGAGACATGTCCATTTTCCTTGTAGAGAATGGAGCAGAGATATTTGTCGAATCCTTCTCAATTCAACCTTTTGTACAGTATGGTACGTGCAGAAGTAGCGTCCAAAACAGCAAAATCATCCTCTAGTTGCACCAACGCGCTTCTTTGGTTGACGAGGTATGGGAAAGTCAGGACAAATAAAAAGTCGTCAGAATAATATGCCTTCGGAGATTACACAGATTTTAATAAACCTCATTAATGAACGTGACTCTACTTTTTCCAGTACTCCGGTACATGATCACTGATCAATCAAATATTGAAGCAATTCATGCTAACGTCCATCTGTACCTGAATTCTTTCAGGGCCATGGATTTTTTGGTGGAACTGTTTCACAACCTGCTCAATCATCCGGACTGGTCGATGTCGCAGGCCTGCACTAATGCCTATGGCCAGACTCTGAAGAAATGGCATAACTGGGTTGCTTCTTCAAGTTTCTCTGTAATGCTTCTTGTACCAACAATTCTCCATTGATATAATCTGAAGATTATGAATTTATCATTCTACTTTTCGGAGAATATAATGATGTAATTGCTTGGGAGTGACAGGTTGCAATGAAGCTTGTTCCAGACAGGAAAAAGTTCCTGGAAGTAATTGGCGGTTCTGGTAATCTCCCTGCTGACATGAGGTCTTTTTGTGAGAAGTATGGTCCACTTCTTCAGGAAAATCACAAGTTTTTGGTGAGAACAACTTTTCCAACAAATTGCAAAAGCCATATTTAGTCAATGTTAATCTAATTTTGCTGCTTTATATTGATATTTGACTTCTATTACTACAGTTGAGAATTAAGAAAATAATACCTGAGCGTGGATACTGTATTGAGGGAAAACACAGTGGGTTCAAGTTTCACAATTCTGTGCTCTGATATCTCTTTTTCCTCTCTGGTTTTTCTGGTGCAAGAAGACTTGTTTCAATCCCCTCTCATTTCGGAAGATAAAAGGCTAATTGAAGAATTATGAAGTCATAATTCAAGAGTTTGATGATTTGGTTATAATGCTCATTTTTCATCTTCTCATAGTCCGATGGCTTGTTTAGCACAAACATAGACAACCTTTGGGCATGAACTTCAGAATTTAGAGTATTATTAGACTACTGGTAACTTTAATGACATAATACGATGTTCGATTTAATTTCAGATTGCCTGCAAACGAAACTATACTGTATCTTCATTAATTTCTTCAAGTGCCACTAATCAAATTCTTTGATGCAGGCAAGTGTCGGTCTAGATAATATGAAGGGCACTTGATTGGAGAGCTTCAATTGGTGACCCTGCTCAAACTCTTCCTTATCTTTTCTTGTTTGAATTAGACATATGATTATCCGATATATTGTGAAGAGACATTCTCTAGGGATTAAGCATATCTTTCATTCCTTGTTGACCCTTTTCGGGGAATAAAGTTCATTTGGCGCGGTTGCATATGCACGTGAGTCATCCATGCTCTCCACTGAGCATTGGTATGTTAGAGAGGAAAAAGAACTGCTTCTCTTTGCATCGGATATCAAATTTACATACAAAATTCCCTTGCTTCACCAAGGACATCACAATGCTGCGTATCATTCTGCATTTACAAATGAACAATGGAAAAAAGAAAAAAAGGAATCAAAATGAACAAGAACAGCATGAGGTATTGGAACTATAGTTCCTTACCTGAAGACTCAACAGTTGGATAGTTCAAGATATCACAAATACTCTAAGCTTGCCTCTTACCTCCTCTAGTTATTCGCATATCAGAATCAAGCGACTTTGACTGCTTCCTACGCTTGGAGGCCCTAGTGTCTCCGGTGACCTAAATATCTCTAAAGGTGGGAGTTGTAATAATTACCCCATCGTCCTTACTGTCATTTTCTGGAAAGTTATCTTGATCTTTGCGGATCCTATAAATAACAAATTACTGGGTTGATCAGGAAAAGGGTTCTGCTTATGTGTGGGTGATTCTGAGCTGAGAAATGCATTAGCGGACATGAGAGATGAGTTGAAGCAGTGACAAACCAATGAGTTTGAATTTGTGGGCAAGCGTGGAGGAGGGAGAGGCCACAGCGCACCTCAGTCGAGGTCCACTATGTTTTTGAAATCTTTGATCAACACATCACACCGTTGGAAGACCTGAAGAAATTCCAGGAGAAATCAGTAGATGGGACAAATTGTTAAAAGTGGGAAACACAAGAAATGAAGTCACAATGAGTCACATAACAAATGATGAAACGATGTCTCTGACGAGAAACGGAAAGAAGATACAATGATTTAGAAAAGCCAGATTTCTACACTCCATTTAACAGAGTGTATGACAGTGAAACAGTTTGCAAAAGGGAAAATGAATCCCAGAAGGTGCCCAATGTACGTGCTTTCCCTTATTGTGTTTGAAGAAATGCAATGACAAACCCAGCATCATCCTCAGATTGCTGAAGAAAATTTACCGCCTAAAACAGAGATATGCTAAAGTCAGGCAAAAACTCATGGAAAACGACCAAAGCGCACCTGACCAAGTAATGGGAAGTAGCCTTCCAGTAGGAGGTCCAGGATGGCTGCTGCCTATAGTACAAGACCAGAATGAACTGCTATATATCAGCTTCCATCGACCCTGAAGCTCATCAAGATCAGCTGAAAGGTCCACCGGTCCTCCAACATCTTTGGCCTCCCCTCTGCCTTCTGTAGATCTTCTTCATTTGCAGCTAGCCCTCTATTCAGACCAGAGACAGCACTCTGCGATCAAAGTTCCTCTCAGCCTGACAAAGTGAAAACCAAACTTGATGCCAACGAGTGAGGTTCATAAATTCTCTAGAACAATACGTTGATAGGAGAGAGGGACCAAATGATAATTACAAAGATATATTATACTCTGACGACATCGTGGACTGATATCCTGATAGCTCAAACATTTGGGGAAAAAAACCTACAATGATTTTAAGCTAAGACCAGGGTTACAAATCTATCTCCCTTCTCTTGTTATTCGTCTCATTTCTTCTCATAAATTCTCTGCTGGCCTTTTCTGACGTGTTTAGTTTACACAAAGAATATGTTAGATTTAATTACTGTATCATATGAACTCATTCGTGACAGCTTAAACTATCGTACAAATGCATCTATGCCCACCAAGCTTCTTAAAAGATCCAGAGGTGAACTGTTGCTGTCTGTTGTCCATGACTATGTTAAGTACCGCAAGGCTTCAACGATGACTGAGAGAATAAAATCAGTGCCTTTATAGAAGATTTTATTGGGAACATCTAGAAGATGACCGGTGATTTAGCAAGTACTTTGGTCACAGGCTAAGCACGTGAACTCATTATCATTTGCAAATTTGGTTAAAAATACAAACTTGGCCCAGGCCAAAACACTTGAATATTTCGACCTGATTTCCCAGAAAGTGATGAATTGATGTATAAACCGACTGTCTTTGTGAATTCAGGATGGAGGTCCCCATAGCACGCAGAAAGGGAATTTTAAATTTCTTATATATAGCTAAGAATCAACTAGAAATAGAAAGTTTCTAATAGCTAGTTTCTTGCAACCACCGAGTGTGTAACCCTGGTGATAATAGCTCACAGTTTTCAATGAGATTACAAGTAGCCATGCTGTAACCTAATCTCTGGTCAACTTCTGTCTATCAATATTAGCAATCTCATATGGAAAGACTTCTTTCCTTTCGGAATATCCATAGGATTGCAGCGGAGACGTATTGATGAACTGAGTACTTATTACTCAAATTAATTGTTCGGTAAAGAGGGTGAGACCCTTATGATGACGCTCAAAAGAGTAATTATATTGGTCACCCCTCGCAACCTTTCTAACTTATAAAAAGAACAGGTTTCTCGCAAAATAAAAAAAAAGCCTTTAATTAAATTGATTTCCATATACCATGAATTGCAAATATCAACAGAAAATTGAAAATAATTTTGTCAAGCCACGGCATTGGCCTAAGGAAAATGACTTAAACTCACAAGTATTTCTTGATTTTCCAGCGACAAAATAACATATTGTTTCAAGACTAGAAGTAATCTTAGATTGATTTTAACGCTACTTTGCATTGATTTAGCTAAAATCATGAGGAAGCAACCATTCTGCATTGATTTATCCAAAAACCTGGGAAAGAAACATTTTCTAGGGTTTAAGCATTTATATTTCATTCCTTGTTGACCCTCTTCAGGGGTTAAAGTTCATTTCTTAGTATTTGGCGTCTCTAAAATCTCTTGGCACGTGCTGGTGGGCGCGCGGATGCACACGCAAGCGAGTTGTCGACACTTTCTGGGGATGAATTGGCATGTTAAAATGGAAAAAGAACAACTTCGTATCAGATATCAAATTTTACATACAAAATTTACTTGCTTCACCGGGGAGATCACGAATGCTGCGTATAATTCTGCATTTACAAATGAACAATGGAAAAAAGAAAAGGACCCAAAATGAACAAGAGCAGCACGTGGTATTGGAACTATAGCTCCTTACCTGAAGAATCTATAGTTCGGAGGTTCAAGCTATCACAAATACTCTGAGCTCGGCTCTGTCTCCTCTAGTTATACGCATGTCAGAATCAAGATATGTCACTTCAAATTCGCCACTTCCTGTGGCCGGAGGCCTTAGTGCATCTGGTAACCTAGGTATCTCTAACGGTGGGAGTTGTGATAAGTTCCCTGTCGTCTTTACCGTCGTTTTCTCGAACGTTATCTTGATCTTTGCAGATCCTATAAAGGACAGGTTACCAGTTGATCAGGAAAACAGTTTTGCTTATAGGTGGGTGATTCTAACCTGGTAACTGCATTACTGGAAAGATGACGTGAGTTAAAGCAGTGACAAACCAATGAGTTCCAATTTGTGGGCAAGCGTGGCAGTTACTTCAACGGGAGGGAGAGGCCACGGTGCGCCTAACTCAAGCTCAACTATGTTATCAAAATCTTTGCTCAAGACATCAATCCGTTGGAAGACCTGAAGAAATTCCAGGAGAGAAAAATAAGATGGATGAGTCGATGGGACAAGATGCTAAAGTGGGAAGTATAAAAGGTGAAATAACAAAGAGTTACAAAATGAGCGATGAAATCATATTTCCAATGAGAATCAGGAAGAAGATAGAATAATTTTTACAAAACCCAGATTTCTACTTTCCATTCAATAAAATATTTGTATCTCATAGAGTGCTCAATTTATAGCTTTTTTCTATCATGTTTGAAGAAATGCAATGACAAACCCTACATCAACCTCAAAGTTGTGAAGACAATTTACTGGCTAAAACAGAGATATGCTGAAGTCAGGCAAAAGAACTCATGGAAAACAAGTGCGGCGCACCTGACCAAGAGTTATGGGAAGGAGCCTTCCAGTGGGAGGTCCAGGACGGCTGCCGCCTAGAGTACCAGACGAGAATGCACTGCTATATATCAGCTTCCATCGACCCTGAAGCTTATCAAGATCAGCTGAAAGGTCCACAAGTCCTCCAGCATCTTCAACCTCTTTCGCAGCAGCCTCTGCCTTCTGTTGATCTTCTTCACTCGCAGCGAGCCCTCTATTCAGACCAGAGACAGCACTCTGCAATTGCCAGGAAATGTTGTGATTCAACGATAGATGTTTTTCAGCACGTTTAATTGGACATAAAGGGTTTAAAACTAATCAGTAGCCCAAAGACCACATTGACTTTGTATCCATGTCAGCCTCTTTTGGCATCAACCATTCAAAACTTAAATAAATTAATAGGAGAGAGGGACTAAATGATAATTGCAAAGAAAAATTATACTCAACAACAATGCAGACTAACTTCCCATAGCTTAAACTTTTCTGAATGTGTGAACTCATTTGTAACAGCTTAAGCTTTTGGGCAAAATGTCATCTATGCCTATTAAGCTTCTTAAAAGCTCCAAAGTGAATTGTTGATGCTGTCTTTTGTCTATGCCTATATTGAACATTTCAAAACTTAACACGACGACAGAGAGAGTCAAACCGGTCCATTTGCAGAAGATTCTGCTGTTGTGAAATCTAGAAGGTGGCTGATGATCCCACAAGTACTTTGGTCACAAGCTAACCAAAACGAACTCCTTTTCATTTGCTATTTGGTAAAAATCAGAACTTGGCCAAACCCAAAAAATTTAAACTGGAATATCCCCTGATTTCCCAGAAAGTGATGAATCGACGTATAAACTGATTTAAAATGGCTAAAGAATCAGGTAGAAACAGAAAGGCAGATCGATTTCGTGCGAAAGACGACCTTAAATGAGGTTTGATTCAACGAAGACAGCTAGAAGCGAACACACGACAGACCACACGTGAGCTCGGCTTCGGGACAAAATCCCAGGATCCAACGATTTGAATCCGCTCATCATCCGCCAAGTGATGAACAATCAATTACTTCACTAGTTCCTGCTAACTTTCCAAAGCACACCACACCCTTCAATGACTTTCTAAACCAAGCAGAAAGGGCGAAACATTTCACCGCAGCAATTCAAACAGAACCCAGAAGCGCTCACCAGCAGTTTCAGCTTGAGAGGAGCGATAAGTTCCGACTCCCGAGGCGGCGGGTCGAGGACAGAGACCTCATCGAGGCTCGACCGCGTCACGAGACCCCTCTCCGCGCCGACGGAGCTCAGAGAGAGGCGGCGGCGGGGGCTGCACCGGCGGTTCAGGGCGGCAGTCGGGAAAGCGCGGGGGACGGAAAGGGCGCGGGAGGAAGACGGAGGGGAGGAGGAGCGAGAGAAGGGAGTTGGGTTCGGAAGAAGGAGGCAGGATCCTGAAGAAGCCATGACTGCCTTCTTGGTGTTTTGCCTTTGTCAGAGACTTCTCTTCCTGCGCATGAACTCTCTGTCGCTTTCTTGAGGGACACGGTGAGATTCCGCGAGAGGAAGACGAAGAGAACGTGGGGGGAAGAACACTGGCCAATCACTTCTTTTATCTTTTTCTTTTTTTATATATAATTTTCCTTTCAAGAATTTAATACCCGAACAATTCAAAAATAAAAATATATATTGATGAAAAATAAGACGCACTGATTTTACTACATTTTAGAGAAGTCTTTCAAGTGTTTTGCATAGTTGGAAAAAATGTATTAAATCTCATTAACTAAGAGCGTGTTTGGTAATGTGTCAAATAGTACATAATTATACTCTTCTATTCTCCAGAAAAAAAATATAAATCCGTTTGGTGACTCTTTTAATTTTCGAAATAGATCGGGAGTTGTTCTTAAGAATAACTTCAGAATCAAACCAAACTTTTTTCATTTTTTTTTGTCTCTTTTCTTTTCTTCTTTTCATTTTCTTTCCTATTTTCTTCTTCTTCTTCTCAGCTAGTCGCCAACCATGACAATGGCCAATAACCGGCTATGCGAGGTTTGGTAAGCTTGCTAAAGCCTTACCAGGCTAAGGTAATGTCAAGCTTTGTCAATGGCTCACCGATGGCCTAGCAAGGCTCCGACGACCGACTAGGAGGAAGAAGAAGAGGAAAAAAAAAGAATAAAAGAATAAAAGTATTAAAAAAATTAAAAGAAATTTTGAGTCGCAAAAAAAATTATAGTGCATTTGGTAACATTTCTACTCCTTGAAAAAATTTCTTTTGAAAATTAGTTATTTTCTATTTCTGCTCCCTGAAACAATTTCTAAGTAAAACAAAACGTTTGGTAACTACAAAAATTTATTATTTTTGAAATAGAAAAAGAATATAAATACGTTTGATACCGACAAAAAAAAATTTATTTATTTTTTGCTCGATGGCAACAGCAATTGGTGGCCGACGAGCGGGGTAGCCAAAGACTAACAATTGTTCACCAATCGTCGGTTGCTACCCGTTGGCCATCGGTCACTTTGGTCACCGCTATTGCCCGTTGGCCACCGGTCACTGGTCACCGATCACCGATCATTGCCATTGCCCGTCCCACCCTATCTGATCATTGCCCGTCGCCCAACACCTACCAGTTGCCGGTGGCCAATCGTTGGCCACCCTTGCCTGCCAGTCACCGATTACCAATCACCAAGCAAAGGGCAACGACAAGAGGTCGGTGACCGACTAGCCGAGGGTGGCCACAAGCGGCGATGGAGTGCAATAGGCAAGTGGTTCTTAAAAAATAAATTTCTAGAAATTGTTATCAGAAAAAAAGAAATTATTTTTTTCTACTTCAAATCTATTCCTATGAACAATTTTTTATTCCAAGGAATAAAAAAATCAATTAGTGTTACCAAACGGATTTCTATTTTTTTTTTTTCTATTTCAGAAAACAAAAGAACAGAAAAATTGAAATGATTCCAATCAGACCCTTAGAGGCCATACCAAATAAATTTATATTCCGAGAATATAAATTTTTACCAAACAAACCTTCAAATGATTAGAAACTCGTTTAGAAATAAAATAATAATAAAAAATCATTTCTTAGTAGAAATTATCAAACACACTTTAAATGATATTATGGAGTGATTTTCATGAGCTAGACAAGTCCATGCAACATGTCTAGGGTCTTATTCATCAAGCAAACATCAAAGAGATGTCAAATGTGATACTTTTATTATCATAAAGATTTGTTAGTAACAATTAAACAGTTCAAGATACATGGATTTAGCATTGCGGCGTGGGATACGTAAATCGAACAAAAGGCTTAGTCCTTGCCCCAGGCCAAGCATGTTTTCCATATTTTTGTTTGATATATAATAAGGATGTGTATGGTCTAGGTGGGCGATTCCCACTTTGGAACTAGGAATCGCCCGCCAAGAATCGGTTCTAAAAAATTGGAATCGGGAACCGCTCATTGATTCCACAAATCCACCCATAAATGGGATCAACGGTCCAGTCCGATTCCCAGGTGGGACCATGGAATCGACCGAATGAGGTGAAGTAGTAGGGAGGGGCAGAAGAGGGGAAGCATGGTCATAGATCGTCAGTTAGGGTGGAGCAATGGTGGGAGAGAGCAAAATGAGAGTGAGGATGGTTCGGTGATGATGTGGTGGAGCAAAAGAGGAGGGTGAGGGGAGAAAGGGGGAGCGAGAGTTGGGATGAGACAACAAAGATGGTGGAGAGAACATCCACATCTCTTTATAGAGAGAATGGATGCAAACATAGTTCAAGGTAACTCGATCCAACGAGGCAATGAAAGATAATGGACACAAACGGGGAAGTATAATCAGAAATCAAGAACGGAGAACAAAAGAATAGTAACAGATATTTTCTTTGAAGATTCTTGGAACCCAACTCAGCAAGAGTGAAGAAGCTATCATGAAACATAGCTCTGTTTAGAGATGGTGTTGATCGTGCAAAGGACATTGAAGAAAGAGAAGAAAGAGTATCATTCTAATAGGGGAAAATGCCACCAAAAACCCTGAACTATGCCTCTTGGGATAATTTTACCCTGGACTTTTTTTTATCGCATAAAAAACCCCAAATTATGCCACTTGGGACAATTTTACCTTAAACTTTTTTTGTGCTACCAAAAATCCTAAATTATGCTATTTGGGACAATTTTACCTTGAACTTTTTCTTGTGTCACGAAAAACTTTAAACTATGCTACTTGAAACACATTTACCCTAGACTTTTTTTAATAAAGGGCATTTTCATCTTTTCACTTTTTTTCTTTTTCTTTTTTTTTCTCTTCCTCTTCTTGGTAGGGGAAGTTGACAAGGGCCCTCGTTGGTGGCGCCATCCGACCAGGGCGGCACTCCCGGCGTGGGACGAGGGCGGCCCTCCGTGACGTCGGGGAGGGCCGCCCTCATCGGATCGCGTAGGGGCGGCCCTCACCCGGCTCAAGTGAGGCGAGGGTTGCCCCCGCCAAGTCGGGGAGGGCCACCCCCGCCTGAGCTGGGCGAGGGCCACCCTTGCCCTTGGTAGATCTAGCGAGGGCAACCCTCCCTAGCGTTGGGCAAAGGTTGCCCCCACCTGATTCGACGGAGGCGACCCTCGGGTGAGGGCCGCCCCGGCCAAAAGGCAAGGGTCGCCCCCGCCCTTGCCAGATCGAGGAGGACCGCCTTCGCCCTTGGCAAATCTGGCAAGGGCAATCCTCCCTAGCGTTGGGTGAGGGTTTCCCCTACCTGATTTGGCAAAGGCGACCCTCGGGTGAGGGCCACCGCGGCCAGAAAGCAAGGGTCGCCCCCGCCAGATCTGGTGAGGGCAACCCTTGCCTAACTGAGGGCGGCCCTCACCCGGTCAGGGGCTACCCTCGCCAGCTTCCCTCTACCATGGCCGGCAGAGGGGAAGAAAGGAAGAGAAAAAAAAAGAAAAAAAAAAAGTGAAAAGACGAAAATACCATTCAATTAAAAAATCTTGGGTAAATGTGTCTCAAGTGACATAATTTAGAGTTTTTCGTGATATAAAAAAAAGTTTATGGTAAAATTATTCCAAATGGTATAGTTTGAGGTTTTTTATAGCACAAAAAAAAGTTCAAGGTAAAATTGTCCCAAGAGACATAGTTCAGGGTTTTTGGTAGCATTTTCTCTTCTAATTGAAAAGAGAGAAAAGTAGAGATAAAGTGAGGAGAAAGAATGCCATATTAATTGAAGAGAGAGGATGCAACAATTTGAATGAAAAGAGAAGAATAGAATGTTCATTGTACAAGATTTATATTTTTGAGAAGACACATAATTGTATCAATTGGAGGGAGAGAGGAGCGAGATGAAATTTATATATATTTAGTGTGCCAATCCAGTTTGAGTGGACAAATGGACAGTTTCACACCTAAAACCAAGAACCAAATTAATACTCACTAATTCTCATTATTTAAAACAAGGAACCGAACCAATCTTTATGAGAATCGCCAAATCTAGGCAATTCGGTTTGGTTATGGTCAATCTAGAAGTTCCCGATTTTTTTGCACACTCCCCCTATTACCCCCTTGAAGTAATATATCGTACGTATAAGGATCCTCCACGAATCCACCAACTAATATCAACTCCCATAGGATCAACGCTAACTGAGCCTATCCAATGATCATCGCATCTGCCCTTTTTCGGACCAAAATCGCCTGGACCGCAATCTCTCAATGGACGTTCTTTGATGCCGTCGAATAATAGATTTGCAAGCATAAACATTCATATGTGGATAAGTTGAGTACCCTAATCAATGTGAAAAAACTAGCATCACTCCAAGGCCGACTGCATATTCTCATTTCATCAAACCAATCAATGCGAACCTTCAACCGAAAATAAGTCGGACTAAACCCGCCTCATTTTTTCCCACTTTCCTCCCAGAAATTTCTTGTATGTATCCAGATCCACTGGACCGAGTCCATCTCTGACTCACTTTTGGGGCCCAGCGGATCATCGGTGGTGATGGACCCGTGTCCAGGCTAGCCCCTTCCTCTGGTACAAAGATGGTGAAAGCAGGAATTATAAACCACTTCATCAGCTTAAGTTCCTATTTATCAGGTTCTGTTAAGTACTACTAGTCAGGAGTAGCAAAACTCTACTCTGATCCTTCTTTATTCCACAATCTATTCAAAAGCAAAATTAGAAAATTGAAAAATCAAATCATACATCATATAAGCGTTGGCAGAGCTCTGCTTACTCCAAGCAGATTAACCCGAGAATGACAGACTTTAACTGTCCAAAAAATGGTCAAGAAAAACAATGAAATCCCTCAACTAGCTGCTGCTTTAACTGCCTTCTCAGCCGCATCGTCTAGGTCTTCTGCAGTGACCAATGTCATCCCGCTCTCCTACAAAATTATTCACATACGGAATCCAAAATCTAATCACCATCTCATGCAATTATAGAAGAAGAAAACGAGGAAAGAAAATCATACTTCACTCAATTGTGGTGCAAGGCATTGAAAGCAAACAATGGTAAGATATATACCTTTAGTATTCTCTTTCCCTGGTCCACATTTGTGCCTTCTAGGCGAACAACCACTGGTACTTTCAAGGAAACCTGGCAACAAACGAAAAGCAGAAACAAAGATCTCAGCACTTTTCAATTTCACATCATGCAATAAAATGCTGAAAAAGTAAAATTAGCAGCACATGGTCTTCATATTTGGATTGGAATCTCCACAAGTGAATTCAAATGAGATCTTCAGGTATGTTTCTGAATTATTGGCTGGATTTAACCACACTAATCCAAAAGGCGGAGGTGCTAGTACTAAGGAAGGCACAATGCTTACTAGGCCTGACAAGCTGTAAGCTATTACTTTTCTTCAAATTTAAAAAAATACAAGCAGCATCACCATGGTGAACCTCTCATTAAAAGGTAGGCTTCTTTTCCCCTCTCCTGGGGAGTGAAGCAGAAATATGGTTTGCTCTGAGATGGGTGTGAATACTAAAATCTTGGTATAGAAACATTTTGCGTATCGATGAACGCTTTAACTTATTAAAGGCATCATGCTAATCAAATGTGTTCTTTGAAAACACATAAATAGTGAACTAAGAAACTATAAGCAAAACCATAAAAGTATGCAAAATAATAAAATAGAAGCCTACAAATAGTCAGTGAGTCAAGCATTGCACTTCGTTCGACCAAAAAAAAAAAAGCATTGCACTTCTGACCTGTTTGGCTGCATTGACAATTCCACTTGCAATGATATCACACCTCATGATACCTCCAAATATATTGACCAAGATGGCCTTGACCTTCTCATCAGATGTCAATATCTTAAATGCTTCCACCACCTATTCAATTAAATAAGTAAGAGAAAGCAAATGATAATTCAGAGAAACTAATACGGGAAAACTGCAAAAGAGACTTTAAAAGAAAAAATTGAAAGTAAAAAGCTGCAAAGCAACTCCAATTAAATGGAGCACCTACCATGGCTAGGGAAGCAAAATGCATGCTAATAAACATTAACACAAGCAACGAAATATGTTTAGCCTATGCAGGTTCTACATGAAGTATTTCACCCTAAAATTAAGTACAGATATGAATCACAGCAATAAAAAGAAATCATATTGATACTTGTTGTTCATCAGATCAACAATGCCGGAATGAACCCTTAATGGAGCCAAAATAGTATAGTCTGAACAGAAACCCAAATGCTCCAATAAGCCGTGCAGTCGTACAAGAAGGGAAAGAAAAGCAGAGACAGTGTGCTGCTTCAAAGTTATTCCAAACAATTGAATGGTTGTTCTACTCGTAGGAGGGTCTACCATGACGATTAATATTCATGGTTTATCAATTAAGAATGAATTGATGAATCAGAAACCAAAAGAGCACAGCCTAAAGAGAAATGCAGAGGCTCCAATAAATTGTGCACTAGCTTTGTACAAGATGCAAAACAAAAGCAGAGACAACCTGCTGCTTCAAATTTATTATGAGTAACTGAATGGTGTTCTACTTGCAGAGGGATCTAACATTATCATTATTCATGCATTGGAGGAATGCTGCCTTTATATACTATCACACAAAAAACTGAATGGCTTAACAGTTTGACATATCCAGTGCATGAGCAATGCTATCCTTACAGGCTGCCCAGAAAATAGAACTTCTAAAGATGCAGTTTATTACCTGGCTCTCTGAAGCATTTCCACCAACATCCAAGAAGTTGGCAGGAGTCCCACCATGCAACTTAATAATGTCCATTGTAGCCATTGCCAATCCCGCACCATTCACCATGCAACCAATCTCTCCATCTAGACCAATATAATTCAAATCTGCTTTTGCAGCAGCAACCTACAAATCATTGCCAAGAAATTAAAAGAAACCCAAACTTGTACGTGGAACTCCTTATTCAAACTTCCTCTTCTTTCTAACTGGCAGAAGAACCGTGCGAAATTAAAACGCGTGCATTAACTAGTTGAATAAGTTGAACAGGTAAGCATTACATAGTAGAACAAGAACACTAATTGCAAAAACATAAGGAATAATGCTTTGCTCGTGATCACACCACATTGTGCAGCCATGTTAATGCGCTACCCACTTTATTTGGACTATAATTTTGCCTTCTGCACTTTTAACTAACCAGATTTACACCCATTTTCTATATCAATTCAATGTTCTTACTCTCAAAGTGATTGCTTCAGATTTATCTAGAGAGAGAGAGAGAGAGAGAGAGAGAGAGAGTGAAACAAATATTTAAGCCAGATGTCTTGGACAAAGAGCTTGCTAATGCATCAATAGCTCCAAGCAATAGGATAAAATAGTGTAATGTCAGTGGTAGAATATAAATTAAAGTCAAACCTCTCGAGGGTCTTCTTGAGTGGGATCACGGTAAGCAAAAATCTCCTTCTGACGATATGCAGCATTGTCATCAAAGTTCAATTTTGCATCAGCAGCAACCAATTGGCTATCAGAAGTCTCTGCAAGGGGGTTAATCTGCAAAACAGAAAATCAATTCATGAAATACCAAATGTACCAACTCTTTATCTTGTAATAAGTGGAGATCATGATTAGTTTCTACCACAGAAAATAAATATAAGAATATGCATACCTCTAACAACGTGCAGTCACATGCACAGAAAAGCTCATACAATTTTTTCACTTGGTCAATGGCTGCTTTTTTATCTGCAGCCTTTAAGGCTAAACCATCAACCACCTTGGCAGCATCTTCATCAGTGATTCCTTGGAAGACATCAATTGGTACCTATATGAAAGAACAAGTCCCATCAGAAGAGGGCAAATGAAGCAGATGGAAATGCTGACATATATCTACAAGGAATAGGAAAGTAAACCTTTATTATCATGTCCGGATATTTCTCAGCCAGATCTTCAATGCTGGTTCCTCCCTTACTGCAGGCGATTATAATCTGCAAAATTAAGTGCGAGTGAGCTATAGATGGACAAATAGAGGAAGCAAATCATCCTCCCAAAAACTCAAAAGAAGATATGCGATCAATGCATGAGAGCAGTGATATAGGAAGAAAAGGGAAATAATTTTCTCATCCAGGGAAAACTAAAGCCACACAAGAGGACCTGACTACACAATCTTGCAGCTTCTTAGCCTCGAATGGCTGCTAGGAAAATGTGCAGCAAACTAAACATTCACATAAAAAATTTGAACCGAAACTTTAGGTGAACACCATTGTACCATATCATCAAACAACAGCCGAGCTTTACCACTAAATGCGTCAGCTCCATGGATTAAAGCAATATTCTATTTTTTGCCAACAAAAAATATCATAAATACAAAAGTATCTTCAATACACAGACAGAATCGAACAAGAATGCATATGCAAAAATATATACATGGGCTTCAAAATCAACATCTCCAACTTTTCCTTTTTATCCATATAAGGCCCCCTTTCCTTTTTCTTTTCTCCATATTTCGTCACAGTTTCATCTTTCCTAAAAGATGCCTTTATCTTTTCAATGCCGCATGCGTATTTAGCATGCAACTATTTTCTCCTTTGCACACGTGCATATATATATACATACATATATGTGTGTGTGTGTGTGTGTGTGTGTGTATTATTTCTACCTTCTCTTTATTCACCCCTTCAAAACTACGACTAGACCACCTGATCTCAAGATGATCGTCATCTGGGACAAGGTTGTCGCCATATCACTTGACATCACTCATAAAGGTAACAAAGTCAACTAGATCACCTAGTGCTCGAAATAAGACAAGTCAACTATGGTATGTCGGTGACCAAAAAAAAATATGCTATATCTAAATTTTTTGACTTAGTTTGAATAAAGAGTTAACATTTGACATATATCCTATGTCACTCTTTACCATTCAATTACAAAGTTGTCAACTATATAAAATATTATAAATAAAGCCATTTCAGTGCAAAGAGTTTCAAAACCTTGACTAGATTAACATCCTATGATGAATATCAACTTTGTATGTAAGCACAAGGACAAAAAATTAGAGCATCAGTTGTGCAACAATCCTTCATATTGGCATAAAACAGTTCTCCAAGAAACAGGATGTTTGTAAGCATTATGCAGAATTAATTTTTGGAACAAACAGTAAGATGCAAAATTCAAGTTATTCATATAATAACAGTTCTTCATATAATTAATGAAAGAAAGGAGGCAATGGGAGATATAGGGGGAAAAAAACAAATACAACAGGATCCTTTAGGAACAAATGGTTATATATCCCAGCCGAGATCGGGATTTGGAAAACTGTAAGGGAGAAAAGCAATACTAAAGAATACACAGAGAGTCAAAGACATACAGGACCAGCAGTTTTCCGATCCAGAGTGATGGCAAAATACATCTCGTTGATAAGGGCAAGCTTTTCACATATGTAAACCTGCAGGAAGAAACAATGAAGTCATGATAAATGGGAGATGCAGCCAAATCAAGAGAATACAGTATTTATAACAAGAAACAGAAGGAATAAGCTCACATTTGTTAGAATATGCATTAAATATCTAAAGAAATTGATAAACTAGTCAAACAAAAAGGCTGACCTCCTATTAGCTATGGGAAATTTAAAACAGAAAAGAAAAGCAAGTTCATTAGCCAGGTCTTAGTTGTCACCTGTAATACATCTGGGGCTGCCCCAGAATAAAAAATGACAATCCTGAAAATGCTGACTGAATTGATTGAATCAAACGAAGAAATTCAGTTTTTCCATGTTCAGTTTTGTTTTCAAGCCAAAATTAGGTCTAATTTGGCTAATCAGGTGTAGTCCACAACAGAAACTAGAGAGAATATACAGGTATGCCTTTCTGGAGCCATTCCTTATCTTAACAGGCATAAAACTACACATTCATTCTTCAACCTCATATCTTTTCAAATACGAGACAGGACATGCCAAAGAGAGATTAGGCACCATAACCAAAGTGAAATGTTGAATATGCTCTCTTAGATTATGCATGGCACCGCAACAAGGTATTCTAATACATAAAAGAGATATGGTTTAAAACCATACTTTCATGTGTATACATTGATTTTTGCTTAATTTGTTTTCTATTTGCCTTTTGCTGTTCTTGCTTGGCTACAAAACCAGAAACAAGAAAATCCAAACCGGAGTGAACCTACTAATCTCGTGTGGTTTAACCCCATGGCTTCCATGTATCCAGTTCAGTTTTGGGTTAAATAATAAGAGACCCAGCGAGGACTATAGAAAAGTCCATATCCAATCAGCTTCTTTACACTCCACATACATCTGTCTTTCATAAAAATCAATTTCTCATTCTCATAGTAACCAACAGTCTAACTGAATTAAGGCCCCCAACCCAAAAAAGATAATCCAAAGAAAAAAAGGAAAAAGCTACTCACCAACTCATTAGTCTATTTTTGTCATAAAAAACCAAAACACCCTAAACAAACCCTCACTATATGAAACTTTTGACTTTTAGTTTTCCATGCTACAATTTAATCCATTGAACAAATTTGAAGTTATAAAATTTAAAAAGAAAAAAGAAAAAAAAAGCCCTATAGTTGTGGCCAAAAAGAATGAGTATGCTGACACTCAAAGGGGCATCCTAAAAAATTGGATTCATGTCATCTAGTATGTTACAAGATAGATATGAATACAAAGTGGTAGTCAATTAAGGCAAAATGTTTAAGCAGAAAAGCCTATTCAAAAATGATTATGCCCGACCTTGCTGACAACTTTCCCTTGAGGCCCAGTTTGTTTGGTTACAAGTATCTGTCCAAGCATCTTCCCTGCAAACAATGAATTTTCATGCTGAGAAGTATATATTACATATAGCAGAAAGGCAATGCCAAACATTAAACAATTTCTTCACTGCTCATGACATCATACACGCCAAAGGCAAAAATTAAACCCAGCCATCATCTACAATTTTTCTTTCAAGACCAAATTTATGATATTTTATTGAGTAGTGTCTCATCCAAATTATCCACATGGGGATTTAACCTTACTAAATCCACATATTAATAGTTTGCATTTCTCTTGAAAAACCTAACATGTTCGAAAAGCCCTTGGAAGGAGCACCAAAGTGTCATCTTCTCCATTTTCCCATATTTATTTTAGTTGTCACTTCTACAGGAATGGCCACTCCTTCCAACCATGTTTGGTTACTAGAGTGTTGATATTCCATTTCACCTTAAGCTTCTCCTGTTTCCTTCACACACTTCCAAGTGTGCCCTCACAGTTCTATACTCATACTCTATTACTTCCTTCTCATTCTCAAGATATTCTTTATCACAACCAAACAAGGAAATTGGGAGCTCATTCAAATCCATTCCTCTTTGACCAAAAGAAAACACTCCATTCCTCCTCTCATTCCATTCCCTAACTCAATTCCATTCAATTGAATCAAATCCGATCTAAGTCTTTTGTACCAGCTATTTGGTCAGCCTCATCAGCCTTGACAATATGCACTCCGCCTTTTAGCCCATTCTTGAATGTACCCAATCCTCTTCCGCCAGCAAGTATCTGGCTTTTGACAACTAACTGCCAAAAGAAATGCAAATAAGAAGAATTTAGACTTTTGTTCAGGCCCTCTCGGCTCAGGTCAGCAGTTTCTGTCATTCACAATACCTCGTTTTCATTAGGAAATACTTCCTGAATTGCCTTCTTGATCTCCTCCGCAGAAGAAACGGCAACACCCTTGGGGACATTAATGCCATATTTGCTCATCAACTCAGCACCCTGAACTCAAGGTAAACAAAACCCGTGTCAGGTAGCAGATTAAAAACCATTAAGGAAGCATCCTCAAATCATTCCCACAAGCAAACTGCACATGACGAAAAAGAAAGTACTGCATTGAGCATCCGCAAGACATTTCCTATAAGCCAACGCATCAATCAAGAATCTCGTGACTCGGAACAGTCAGAGCAGGATTCATACAAATTGGGTAGGTCGATTAGAAAAGCACGATTCAAAAATCTGATCAAAATCTCTCTAAACCCAAGAACGCAGCATTCCAACAACAAGCAGATCCATAAGCTCGTCTCGCACTCCAATAAGACCAGGCATAGACACAACCGCAATTCGGCAGAAGCCGGAGTCATCATAAGGAAAAGGTGAAAATCACAATCAAAATCAATCGGCCCACGAGCTCTTCGGTCATTCCTCTCCGGGGACGAAATGCAAAAAAATCCCATTTTGGGACATCTACGCCGCTAACTCGTAATCACACGCCGCGGACGCAATCCGAGCCTAAAGATCCAACTTTTCGGGAGAGAGAGAGAGAGAGAGAGAGAGACGAATTCCTCGACGAACGACATCGCTCCAGGCAGATCACGAGGGAGGGGGAGGGAGAGGAACCTGGTACTCGTGGATGTTGAGGCGGCGGAGCTGGTGGTGCTGGGACTTGCCGGCCACCGTGAGGGTGTTGGAGACCAGCCGCTTCAGCAATGCTCGCACCATTTTTCCGGCTTCGCTGTCTGTCCGTCTGCCGATCGGCGGAGGCGGTGGAAACCCTAGGCGTCTCGCGGAGGAGATGGAGAATCCCTCTCTCTCTCTCTCTCTCTCTCTCTCTCTCTCTCTGCTTGGGGGCGTCTCTTTGATTTTTGGGAGCAGAGAGGCGTGAGAGAGAAACAGAGAAGGGTTGACGGAGAGAGAGGGAGTGAAGAGAGAATACGCCGATCGCCGCTCGCGGGAGGGCAAGCTACCGTCTTTTCCCTTTCTTTTTTCTTTTTCTTTTTTCTTTACCTTTTAAAAATCAAAATATTCCTTCCGTCTTCTTCGTAATAACTTGACATTTTCAGACAAGTAAACAACCTTGAAATTTCAATTTTTAATGGGAATGCCTTTATTGTTATTTGTAGTTTCGCTTCTTTTTAATTTTGGAAAAAAGGTCTTCAAACCGTGGCCTGGTAAGAAATATGATTCATTAACTTTTAATTTATTCAATATAGTTCATAAACTTTTTAATACATATTGAAATTTAAAAATACAAAGACCAAGTTAAATTTAAGGATTATATTGAGCGAATTTAAAGAGTAAGAATCATATTAAGTTTAAGAATTATTTATAGCATTTGCCATTCTTAATTTGGTTAGCTACTTGTGGTCTAAACAAGGAAAAACTGATTTATATCTTCAATTGGTTTTTTTCATCCTTTAGTTGCGAAAAAAAAAAATAAAAGAGTTGGGGAACTTTGGAAGAATTGTAGCAATTGATAGCTTTCTAGGATAGAAAATTGCGATGTCTATTTTCTATAGCTTTCGTTATTTTATTTTTCTTAAGTTTTATTGTTTTTTTAAAATATGGATACTTTTCAAACCATTTGGAGTGACTTTTATTTTTAATGATAGACGTTCTCGAATTCTATAACGTATGCATTTTGGTTTTTTTAGCATAACATCCTTGAAAACTTGAAAACTGTCTTATAATGATGTATCAATTCCTTCTTCTTTTTTAATTTCTAAAGATTCATAAAGTAAAAAAGTTTCTTCTTATTTTTGAAAGTTGTAAGTATAAAATGATTTGAATTTTGAAATTTATTGACTTTTATTTTAACATTTTTTATTTGGTCAAGAAAGCGACGTTAACATTGATACTTAAGAGTTTAAAAAAAAAAAACGAGATATCCAAACATAACAAATGCCATAGAAATTGGGGGAAAAGGCCACCCAAGAGTTAGCCAAAGTAATTTCTTTGTTGAATTTTAGCAATCCAATCAACTATTAAATTTTTGCGGACTGATCATAATGAGCCAAGAAAGTGTGCTCCATATGGGCCAACAGAAGTTAGGCCTCCTCCGCCCATTGCCTACACCTGCCTTGTAAAATAACATTAATCTTCAAACAATTATGAGATATATGATAATCATTTTATTTCTTTATTTTTTTTTTTTTTCCATTCTCAATAAAAGGTTTGGAATAAAAATGTATTTGATAATGCAATTTTATTTTTCTTTTCTGAAATAATTTTTACTATAAAAATAAGTTTGGAATATAAATCATAAGTAAAAAAAAAAAATTATTTTCTTGTTTTTGAAACAAAAGTGAAAAATAAAAAGTCTCCTTATCGCTTACTTTTGTCACCACCCACCCCCTCGGCCACCTCCTCCCGCCCCTTAGCCGCCTCCTATCACCACTAGAGAGAGAGAAATTTTGTATCGTTATTATTGACTTCTAAATTTTGACAATCTATTTAATTAATCCCTAATTGCATAAAAAATTAGGAATTAATTTATAACCCCTATCAAAAATCAATTACATTAATTTGCATCGCATATAGACATTAGGAATATTTGTACTACTACTATTAGTTATTAAAATTTTCAAAAAAATTAAATTAAAAAATTATTTTAAAAAAGAAGAAGAACAAAATGCAGCAGGGCGGGCTCGCCTTAGCCCAGCCCCCTTTTATTCTCCCCACCTGGGCCCGTTCGGTCCATTCCTTTTCTTTTCTTCCCCCACACAGCCCGTCCCACCTTCTCCTCCAACCCGGCCTGCTCACTACTCTCTTATTTCCTCTACTTTGGACGGTAGCCGAAGGACACAAGAAAGAATGACCGTACGATGAGGATGAGCAACGAAGGGAAGGGAGAAAATATTGGTGTGTGCTACATGCCAGCGTGTCAAACGGGAAGGGGGCTCGCTGATCGACACGTGTTCGCATGTCAGTCCACCTCGTCGATCTAGAGTTTCAATTTTTTGAAACCCTCACGCGCAAAAGCCTTATGTCATTTTCTCTCTCCTCTGCCCCTTTTCTACTCTTCTTTTCTCGAAGCACATCCTCTCCTGCCATTTTCTCTCTCTTCTTCCTATTTGCTCTCTCCTTTTCTCGAAGCCTCTCCCTACCCATTTCTCTCTTCGCCGTGGCGTTGTGCCCAATGACCACCATCGCGTTGTGACCACCGCCACGCCAAGCTCGACGATCACTGCACCGCACCTAACAACCATCGCTCGGCTTGATTGACAACCGCCGCCGCGCTCGACTCTCTACCCTGCCCACAAGAGTAGGAATGTGTCGAAGCTCTGCTCGTGCTCGCCGCTCAGATCGAGCCGAAGGGATCGCTGTCAACGGTCAAGGTCTCCTATCATCGCGTCACTAGAACCTGAGGCGACGAAGCCCTCTCTCTCCCCCTGCTCCATTGCTGCATTGCCTGACGACCGTTGCGCTATGCCCGACGACCACCACCACCGCACCTGAATCTCTCCACTACCCACAAGAGCCGAAGCATGTCGAAGCTCTGCTTGTGCTCACCACTCGGATCGAGCCGTAGGGGTCGCTGTTGATGATTGAGGTCTCCCATCATCGCGTCGCTAGAACCTGAGGTGGCGAAGCTCTCTCTCTCCCCCTACCCTGTTGCTACATTGCGTTGTTGTGCTGATGCTTGTCCCTTCGAACCCAGTCCGATCAAACCGGCATGCATCACATTCCGTCTTAATCCTACTTCATAATTTTGACCTGTGGACGAACTAAAGTTCACGCTAGCAACTAAAGTCGCTTTGTGTGTGCGTGGCAAACAAAAGACGATTCCATGAACTACGATTTTCAAAGGTCCAATAATTTGATTTCTAGTTCCTAGAGGTGCAATCTAGACATCCCATAAATCGCAAAGTCATCTCACTAGATCTGTTTGTTGTTCTATGTTTGAATAATGTTTTATGTTATTACTACAAATCGTGTGTTGAATATGTTATTATTGATGAACTCTAAGTGTACGTTGTGCTAAGATAAAATGTTACAAAGGTGACCAAGCTTTGAATATGGGCTGGGATGGGTTATACGCAAATTGGGTGTGCTATATAATCGCTGGTGTATGCTGGATGCTTGGTGTGAGCTGAATGGATAAGTTGATGAAATTGTCATACTTGAGAGGGTGCTGTGCCTGCACTACAAGTGATTTTTAGTGAAGTTCTATGTGAGAATGAGTAAGCATGGGCTTGAGTGAGCTGCTAATGGATGCATGTGCAATATCCACGAGTGAAATGTATAATGTCTATATGTGGGCTCACAGAGTGTTTTTGTGTGTGCGCGCGCGCGCGTGTTAAAAAAGACTTTGAAACAAATAAAACTTTTGGTCCGCAGTTATATAAGGTACTGGTGTGTTCTGAATATTAACTTACTTCTATGTTTAATTGCATTAATATAATATTTTTTTCTAATTTGGTGATGTCTCCTTCATTGCTTGGGGGATTGAGAAGCTTGGTGTCTTTCCCTTTGCTAGTGCACTAAATATTAATGTTCAAGGTTGTCGTTCTGTGTTAGTTCTCTATTCTGCTTCATCTAGTATGGGGCATTTCTTTGGCATACAATTAAGATTAAACTATTAAACACTTGTTAAGATTGAAAAGAATCTTTTGTGAAATGGTTTAATATTGAGTTCGGGTATAGCCTTTACAAAATTTTGTGGTCATGGATTATGATGGAAGTTGTCATAATTCCTTGTCTTGAGGGTTTAGATGAGATGGAGTAGATTTAAAACGTATATTATGTTTGTATTAGGGACACATGCTATTGTCCTAAAGTAGAGTTGTGTTTTTTTTTTTATAATTTAAGAAATCTGCATGTTGTTCATTTGAGATAATAAATCAGTAAATCTTTGCATGTTATAATTGATCAAATAGTCCCAACTCACTTAGTTGGTAAGAACACAAAGGCTTTAGTCGCTGGTGTTTCTGAGAGAACCTTAAGACACTTAAGATTTGTTGTGCTTATGATTTTTGAGAAAAATTGTCTCTTAGATTATTGAAATAATGCTTTAAACAACTTCTGCTTCAAATTTATGATTTGTTGTGCTATCATCACTTTTTCCCTTCCAGATTAGTTTTAGTAATTCATGAAAAGATCAGACTACTCGTCATCAATAATGTCGGCCCCTCCAATCAACAACAATACGTCCGTGTTTTGCTATTGTGGCCTCAAATGTCATCTATGAATGGCAATGACAAAAGACAATCTAGAAAGAAATACTGTGGTTGCCCAAGGTATGACCACTACAATAGAAGAGAAAGTTGTAATTTTTTTTATTTTGGTTGATGAGGAAATCAGTTGTTCGGCAAGGAGTATATCCAAAATTTTTTGCCAAAGCAATATCAAGCAAGAACCAATGTCAACCAATAATGAAGATGAGGAAATATATGCGGATTGAATGCTCTTTATCGATATATTCTCACTTAACACTTTTAAGACATTGCGACACAACTACCATTTTGCTTCAAATAATTTACATTTACAAGAAACTGAATAGTCTGCAGGGTCAAATTTGACAACATGTTCACCTTCAATTCTCCTACTCTTGAGAGTAAATGAATAAATTAATCCATCAAATGCACTATTTAAAATATTTTCCGAGAGGCTTTGGATGAGTTCATCGTTGAACTTTTTAAAAATGACACGGGTATACACTAAACCGATATGCTTCAAGATGTCATGCCTTGTCACCAATCTAGGCATCCCATGACAATTATAGTCATTTTCGCTTTCAGTTTCTCTCATGTGTTTCATATGTTATTCATAGTAATAAATAAATGCTACAAGAGTCGATGTCTTCCTTGCTATATTTTGGAAGACATTATTGGTGCTTTTGCTCCTCTGACTTAAAACTATATTATATGTAAAAATATCACGACCAAAAGCTAAACTCCATTTATGTCTAAGGTCGTATAATCTTCGAAACCAGCTATTATTCTCAATACCACTCCTTTTCCATTTCCCTCCAAGTATATTCAAATTCTTTCTCCGATCTGCATTTATACATAAGTTTTGAAAATTACTTATTCTTAAAACCAGGCTTCTTGTAAAGATGTAGAATGCTTTGAGAGGCATTTTTTTTAATATGCCAAGTGCATAAATAGTGTTGTGTATTTGGAAATACCATTCTAATGGCTTTTGCCATGGCTTGGTCTTAATCAGTGAATATGATTTTTAGAGCATTATTTCCCGTAGACTTAAAAAATGCATCATATAATCAGATAAATGACTCTGCTGTTTCATTTAACATAAGTGCACAGCCAACCAAAACATTCTTCCAATGATGATAACTCTAACAAAAGGTGCATATATCATATTATATTTGTTAGTACGATACGTGGTATCAAACATTAGCACATCACTAAAGCAGCCATAATCCAATTTGGACAAACTATCTCTGCAAAATAAATTTGTCAAGCTATCATCTTGATCAACCTATACAACATAGGAAAACAATGGATTTTGTTGTTCTATGTTATGAAAATGATCTAAAAGATTTTGACAATCTCCCCCAATTATAACTTCAGCTCTTTTTGTTTGCAAATAATTTCAATAATCACATAGGTTGAAACCTAAGTTTTTGCTTCATCCAACTTCATTTACTAAAAACTTATATGCTGAAGTCCCCTCAATGCCAGCTTTAACTATGTCAACCAAAACATATTTGCAAGTCTCTGACATAATTCTTCAACATCTAATCAAATGCCTTTAATTTTCAGGAATAAATGCATGACTATGGTCAGAAACATATTCTATAACTTCATGAACACCATTATTAATCTTAAACTTGATATGAGCGAGATAGTCACATCTAATTTTAAACCTTTCAAATTTCTTTTCTTCATTAACTGAGCTAACAGAATAACCCTCATAATTACACACAAAAGCTCATCGAATTATTTCTCATTTAGTATTTTTAGTCAAGTTACCCTTTCTCACTCCGAATCCTTTACAGATTGCATATGCCACATATTTATTATATGCTTCAAGTTCATTTGAAAAAATCATGCTTAATGCAAACTCAAAATCTTTTTCCAGATCACGCATTACATGTGTAAGAGATGTAGTTTCATGTTGCAATAAAAGAAAAATATATAATTATCTCATTTGTTACGTAAGAAAGCAAAATATATTCTACATAGTAAAATTGAAGAATTACCTCCGATTCATCCATCTGATAAATTTATGCGTGCAAATTTCCCAAACTAGAATTCAAATGACATCCAAACAAATGAGATTTAAGAGAACCCAAGGGACATTCTGCAATAATCCATTGATTAAAGTTCATTAATCTATAAGGAAGCTCGAATTTTGGGGAAAAGAGAGAGGGAAGTACAAATATGTGGAAATAGCCTAATAGATTGTTATATTTCATACCGCTAATCCAATTGAACCAAGTCCAAATATTGCAATAGTTGATCCCGCCTCCAAGTTTAGTGTTATCCAAATAGCCCTAACCCCTAAGCAAAAGCAAGTAGTGTTTAGCAATAGGAACTTTAGCATGACCATTTTTATTTTGATCCCTATTATGACTTGAGTCAAGTGCATCATGTGCAGCTTGTTGATTGGACAGATTATTAGTGTTATTAACAAACCATTTCATCATATTATCAATCATATTTGTTGTTTAGAACTATAAATGGCAAGACATAACAAAAGCAGAAGTTGTTTAAGACATAATCCATGACCCAACCAACTGAACTAGATGAAGTAGAATAGAAAACTAACATAGAACGACAACCTTGAACATTAACATTTAGTGCACCAACAAAGGGAAAGACGCCAAGCTTCTCAACCCCCCAAGCAACTAAGGAGACATCACTAGAGTAGAAAAAAGCATCATATTAATGTAATTAAACATAGAAGCAAATTAACATCCAGAACACACTAGTACCTTATATGACTGCAGACCAAAAGTTTTATTTGTTTCAATGTCTCTTTTAACACACACACACAAACACTTAGTGAGCCCACATATAAACATTATACATTTCACTCGTGGATATTGCACATGCATCCATTAGCAGCTCACTCAGGCCCATGCTTGCTCATTCTCACATAGAACTTCACTAAAAATCACTTGTGGTGTGTGCACAACACTCTTCATCAACTTACCCATTCAACTCGGGAAAGTACGGCGCAAGTGCCAAAACTTGGCACAAAGGGACACTTAAGTGCCAAAAGTTACAAAATGTACACTTAAATGCCACTTTTAAAAAAAATTGGATCACTTAAGTGTCAAGTCGCCGAAACCCTGCCGGAAATCCTACGTGGCAATTTTTTATTATTTTTCTTGCCTATATGGCTCATCGGAAACCGAATCGGCCAAAATCAGCCAAAACGACGTCGTTTTGGGCCGACGTGGATTTAAAAATTATTAATTAAATAATATTAAATAATTAAAAATATATTATTATAAAATCGATTTTATTATTTAAAAAAAAAAAAAAAAAAAAGGAGGGGGGATCGGCGAGGGCTGTGCAGCCCTCGTCGCCCCACCTCACCGAGAAGGGCCGGCGACGGTAAGGGAGGGTCGGCCGCCGGTGCCGGGCGGCCGATGGCTCTTGGCCCGGGCGGGCGAGGGGCCGGCGACCCTCACCGGATCCGGGGGAGGGTCGCGACCCTCGCCGCCGGCCGACCGGGGTGCCGGACACCGGCCGGGGCGCGACGACCTCGCCCGACCCTCCCCCTACCGTCGCCGGCCCTTCCGGCGAGGTGGGGCGGCGACGAGGGCTGCACGGCCCTCGCCGATCCCCTCCTCCTTTTTTTTTTTTTTTTAATAAAATCGATTTTAATTTTTCGAAAATCTGAGGTGGACAATTTTTTTAAAAAAAATTGCCACGTGAATTTTTTATTTTGAAAAAAATGCTCCGTCGACAAATGAAGTCGCCGGAAAATGGACACGTGGCAATTTGGCTGGAATTTTTCGCCGTTGGCACTTAAGTGATCCCTTTTGCTCCGATTTTGGCACTTAAGTGTCCCTTTGTGCCAACTTTTGGCACTCCAGAGGTCCACATGTCCATTCAACTCACATCAAGCATCCAGTATATACCAGCGATTATATAGCACACTCAATTTGCGTATAACCCATCCTTAGTCCATATTCAAAGCCTAGTCACCTCTGTAACATCTTATCCTAGCACGACGTACACTCAGAGTTCATCAATAAGAACCTATTCAACACACAATTTGTAGTAATAACACAAAACATTATTCAAACACATAACAACAAATAGATCCAGTGAGATGACTTTGCGATTTATGGGATGTCCAGATCGCACCTCCAGGAACTGGAAATCGCAATTCTTGGACCTTTGAAAATCACAGCTTGTGGAATCGTCTTTCATTCGCCACACACACATAGAGCGACTCTAGTCGTTGGCGCGAACCTTAGTTCGTCCACAGGTCAAAATTATGAAGCAGGAGCAAGACGGAATGTGATATGTACCGGTTTGATCGGACTGGGTTCGAAAGGAAGAGCATCAACACAATAGCGCAATGCAACAATGGAGCGGGGGGAGAGAGAGCTTTGTTGCCTCGGGTTCGGACGACGTGATGATGGGAGACCTCAATCGTTGATGGCGACCCCTACGGCTCGATCCGAGTGGTGAGCACGAGTAGAGCTTCGACATGCTTCGGCTCTTGTGGGCAAGGGAGAAAGTCGAGCGCGGCGGTGGTCGTCAATCAAGCCAAGCGGTGGTCGTCGGGTGCGGCACGGCGGTGGTCGTTGGCTAATGTAGCAACAGAGCGAGGGGAGAGAGAGAGAGCTTCATTGCCTTAGGTTCTAGCGACGCGATGATGGGAGACCTCGATTGTCGACGGCGACCCTTGCGGCTTGATTCGAGTGGCGAGCATGAGCAGAGCTTCGACATGCTTTGGCTCTTGTGGGTAGGGGAGAGAGTCGAGCACGGCGGTGGTCGTCGGGCACGGTGCGACGCAACGGTGGTCGTCGAGCGCTGTTCGGCAAAGAGAGAAATGGGCAGGGGAGAGAGTCAGGCGTGGTGGTGGTTGTCGATCAAGCCAAGCGATGGTCGTCGGGTGCAGCGCGATGCGGCGATGGTCACAACGCAGCGATGGTCGTTAGGCACGACACCGCGGCGGAGAGAGAAATGGGCAGGGAGAGGCTTCGAGAAAAGGAGAAAGAAAATGGGCAGAAGAGGATGCGTTTCGAGAAAAGAAGAGCAGAAAAAGGGGTAGAGGTTGCGTGCGAGGGTTTCAAAAAATTGAAACCCTTGATCGACATGGACTGACATGTGGACACGTGTCGATCAGCGAGCTTCCTTCTCGTTTGACACGCTGGCAAACGAGCTACATCCAATATTTTCTCGAGGGGACGTCGCGGGCGGTATGATTCGATAAGGCAAGCTGGCACTGTCCTGGAGAGAGAGAGAGAGGCCTGGAAACGTTTGCAAAAGGTGTCTTTTGGGGGACGCTAGCTTCTTCTAGGGGGGTTCAGAGAGAGGTGAGCTTGGGGCAAAGAGAGAGAGAGAGAGCTGGGGAGCGAGCGAGATGGAAACAAAAGGGAACCAGAGAGAGAGAGAGAGAGAGAGAGAGAGAGTGGTGAGTGAGCTCGAGATAACAAGAGGGCGAGTCAAATAGAGAGGGAGCCTCGACCACGTGTCCAGCCGTCCGATGACCCTCCCGGCAACGTCCTTAGGCTGAAATAGGTATGTTCAGCCCCTCCCTCTACTCTGTTTTTGGGGCGTGACCAGCCAGAGCTCGCGGCCGTTTGGCTCGCGCGAGCTCCAACCCACGTAGCCCCTCCTCGAGTTTCGGGTTTCTATACCTCCCTATGTCGTGCGATGAGTTCGCCGGCATCGGTTCGAGCTCTAGTTCGGGCCGACAGCCTCTCCTCCCGTAGTGTCTATTATGTGTTCGTTAAATTGAAGTGAGACCTGAATCCCTTTAGTTCTTTTGCTGAAGCTTGTTGTTTTCATCCGTGCCTATTCTAAATGGGATTAATTTGTCCCTGAGCTGCTCTGGAGTGTTCCTTGCACACGGCGGGTCGAGTTTTGCCTAAATCCCTGTTTTGACTAGGTCTATGGCCACCCTTTATGTGACGCCCTACAAGCGTTTGAGAAATGCCTCAGAAAAGGTCGAAAACCGGTTCACGTTTTAACTCCAGATCGCTCCGTGTTTATGTCTATAGTCGTTGTGGCATGTTTGCTTTTCGTGATTTCATTGTGTTTTGGCGGGATTTTCATGGAATAATCATGCATCATCAATTTGACGTGGGCTTTCTTTGTTCCGCTAAACGGATTAATAGCCGTCGGAGTTTGTGGTTGGTGTCGGTTGGGAGGAATAGCCGATGGGTGGTGTTGGTCTTTCGGCATGAAGAAGTTGAACTACAGAAGAAGAAAAAATAAAGAATAAAAAAAAATAAGAGAAAAAGTGAAAAAAAGTAGCGATGGGCATACAATGAAGAGCAGTTGAAAGTCACTCCAATGGCATATCCTCCTTGAGCGTAATGTCACCTATGAGGGTTGTCTGTAGTAATTTCTCCAGTAATGATGCCCAGCTAGGCTACATTTTTTATTTTGACGTGCCAATACCTATATGCCTTGTATCCCTCGTTGGTAAGAGAATTTTTTTTTCTTCCTCTCTAACATGAGAATATTCCTGAATTTTACATCTTAAAGTTCAAATGAGATAGGTTAAGGACTTGTTCAGATCCCAAAAAAATAAAGTATAAGAACAAAAAAGAGAAAAGTGTAGAAAGAGTGAAAAAATGGAAAAATATGTAAAAGAGAGAGAGAGAGAATGGGCTACGGGCTTTAGTTTTGGGCTGGTCGATCCACGTTGGAAATGTGGGCTCTTTTTTTTTTTTAAATTTTCATGGGCTAATCTGCTTAATTCAGAGTGGGCCTTAGAGTGGCCCGGTTTTTAATCCAACCTAGACCAATAGAATTCGGGTTGACTTAGTCAGGCTAGGTCTCTTATCCGGTCTGAATTCCTTCTTAACAATATTAAACTCATAAAAAGAAGTGTACAATAAATATTTAAAGAAATCAGAAAAATATTAAAAATTTAAAAAAAAAAAAAAAAATTCTTTAAAAATTTAGAAAATTCTTAAAAATTCATAAACAATTTAAAAAAAAAAATTCCAAAAAATTAGAATTCCTTGAAAAGCCTAAAAAATAGTCTTTGGATAATGTTCTCTTAAAAAATGAGAGTCTTGTAATTTCATATTGTGCTCAAATTGAATAAGCTCTTATGGCTTTACCTTAGGGTTTCAAATGTCTTTAGAGTTGTGCACTTTTGATATGATGATTATGGCATCCCTTTAGCCTAGTTAGGGTTGACATTCATTTCATTTTTCTATGCAATTTATTTAATGCTTCCATAGTTGCCATTCCATATGATCACCGCATGTGTTAGTGGATAAATCTAAAATCAATCTAAACTACTTGACAAAAACCTTTTTGAAATGAACAAGATTATACATCAAAGGGGATTAATTATTTAATTAGTGTAATCAAGTCCCCGACTCTAAACTCTAGACTCTTTGATTGCATAGAAAGTAATGCACACTCTTATGCTTTACTTGATTTTTAGTCGACTCAAATAGGCTAGTGGCGACTCCTTATAAGAAAAATTTTATGAACACTCCAATGTTGTGCAAGGTATGGGCTTAGGAGAACCCGAGCCTAATCATGGGCCATAAGCCTGTCCATTAGGCAATACCCTTAGACATATGGCTTTTCCTTTTTTGACAGAAAAAGTAGGTTGTGATAGTTATCAAACAAATATCTATTCCAAAAATAGAAATTTTATATTGTTATCGAATGGTTATTTTACCTCAGAAACTCATTTGAAGAATAGAAATAGAAAAATGACCATTTGTGTCCTTAGACTTAAGAAAAAAATCCTAATCTTAGGAGAATGCTTCATATTCCAAATATGGTGGTTGGAATGATGATATTGCTTGCATGCTATGTTGTGGGTTTTCCGACTCTCTAATAAGATTATAGGCACTTTTCACTATGTAGGTTTGATGTAGTAGCCATCCATATCAATCTGTCTTGTGTAGCATAACAATTTAGTGGCATTGCAAGGACTTCACTTATTATTTGTTTGTCAAAAAGTCCACTGAGTGTGTGGACATCCCAACTTTTTCCTCTTGTATGATTAAATCAGCAAAAAAGTGTGACATTTGTTCACGAAATTCCCAAATCTTTAAAAGACATTAAAAAATCGGCCTGTGAGAGCACTCAAGTTTTTTTGGCAATTGTTATAGTAAAGTATTTTTTACATTATAATGATAAATTAAGGAAGAGTTTAGGCCATTCTACTGGCAAAGAAATAGTTGAATCGCCATAATGAGCTAGAATGAGCATCTCCTCATGACATGAAAAGGTCTTGGTGCTTTCTAGCATGCCATCTTTCATTTTGTTATTTTATGAGCTTAATTACAATCCCATTGATATCCATAAAGGAACTTTTACATGGATTCATCAATTAGTCGTGTTCTGCTTCTCCTCCGATTTTCCTAGGTCACCGTATTCCTTTGAGTTTTGTTTTAGACCGTCCTTTTCTTCTTACGATTTTCATTTCAACTCCAACTTTAGACGATCCAAAATCCAATCTTTTGCCTACTATTTCAGTTTCAATTTGAAAATTGCTTGAAATGTTTTCCCTCGCATTCTGTAAGTATATTTTGACAGTTCGATTAGTATGTTTCTGTGAGTTTGTTACAATTATTTAGGCATTGGTGGAAAGAGTAGGATGAATGAAATCTTGATATCTACTTGAATTAATTTAGCCATTTAGAGATGTACTATAAAGACTTGAAAGATGATCTATTTTCATTGCTGAAAAGTGTTTCCAGTTTTGTCTTACAATGTGGAATAAGGAGGGATATGCACACTAGCATAGTTCCGACGGGCATTCTATCTTCAAAGTTTTGCCACGTATTGTTTTTGTTTACTTTACATTAAAGTTTGAATATCAATCTCATATTCCCTTTATTGAGGAGTTCATCTATTTTTGCTATTTTTAGATGATAAAAAATTGGTTCTAAATTTACATGCACAATAGTTTAATTTTTGCCACTTACTTTAATTCTCTAGATTCTTTATGAATCTATTTTTTTTCAATATTCACAATAAATATGAAATCGTAAGCAGTGCATGGGAAAAAGGTTTTAGTTTGAGTAAAATTCTAAAAGTATTGCATTTAATGCCAATATTGTTGCCATGTAGGACATTTATATCTGTATTTACATATTCGACTCAAAACTGCCATTTGTCTTCTTTTTTATTTTATTTTTATCTTTTCGCATTCCCTATTAAAGCCATTAGATTTTTCTTCCCTAAATGCTAATTGAAGAGGAGAAAGGGTAAAGTCGACCAAAGAAAAAGGATAGAAAAGGTAAAAGGAAGAAATTTGATTACCCACTTTCTACTAAGAAAGTGCGCTCGGTAAGAATACTTAATGGTCCTTATAGTATCCTCATTCCTTGCTCTCTATATAAGAAATTTAGAATTCTTCTCTCATTTTCTTTTAATTGTGAATTGTAAATAAATTTTGCTTTTAATCATTGGGAAAATAGCAAAATTCAACTAATGTTTATTTCTAGAAAAGATTTTGTATAGGAGGAACTAGAAGAAGTTAATGGCAAGTTCTTTATGTCTTCGCATGCATGAAAAGCAAATCTACTTGAAGTTTTCTTCCCAAGTGCACAAGAAGAAATTGGCAATCAAGCTAGCTAGACATGTGAGGTAGCATGAAAAGGCCATAAGGGTCAAAGGGCAAACACCAAACAAAACGAAACCCTAAAGCTTTTGTGTCCATGTTGGTGATGCTTGCATGCAAGTTGCCACTTTGGCAAATGAATCTCTAGGATTGAAAGTTTGATACTCAGAAGAGACAATTCCTTACGTCAACAAAAGGTACCAATTGTTGACTTTTCAAAGTTTAGTATCATCTGTGCAATTAGGACTTAACACTCCATTACTTTCTTCTTTTGCACTAAGAAGTGATGGCAACCCGATTAAAGCACAACTCTTGATTCCCCAATTCTTGACCATCTGGTTATGCTAAATCCCCGATCATGTTGGCTGATCAGCAAGGATTCGTCCCTCCATGTGATTTAGCTCTGGGAGGGTCCATTTTGCGGAATGGAAGCGGAACCATCTTCACCGCACTGAACTTTCCCATGTTGTTCAAGTGTTCATTCTCCAATCTGTACAAGTGAAGTAGCAAACAAAAATTTGATTGCCGAATTACGTACCTCTGTCTCAAGCTAAAACATATAAAAATGGTATGATTTGTATCTACTGTCTCTTGTACCTGTAAAAATTCCAATGACCACGTCGAATGACTTCCAAAGAAGCCAAGAATATTTCTAGCAACCTCGACTCGACCGCTCCAACATGAAACCTCAGCACTGTCTCCACCCATGCAACCCTCAAAACTACATTCAAAGCCTGCAAATGGAGTTTGTATTCTGCGTTAGAAACTTCTCAAGGCTAATATATTTGAGAAAATAAGCAGTAATACACAATACGGGCGTCTCTGCCATAAACCCTAGGGTTTGCATTTTTCTTTCAAATGTTTTTCTTTCCCAACGCAAGTTCAATCCATTCGGTTGTTGAGTTCATTTTCACCATAAATATAAAACCAGAATAGTTCTGAGAGAGAGAGAGAGAGAGAGTTACAATGGAGATGTAATAGATGCTCTTGCGCCTGAGAACCAAGTCGTCCCTCAACCACGAGTTTCTCGATTTGGGATTGAGCAACCCCCAATCCTTGACGAAATCCCAGTACAACTGATACACGGTGGCCGTCATGGAGGTTGCCAAGACTATACCGAACCATAGGTGGTCGTTCCGTCTCGCGTACATGATCCTTGCCCCCGCCGCCATCATCACCAACAGAAACTTTACTATGTTAGCCAGATGGTTCACTTCGCCTTCGTTGAACCACCTCCTAGCGCACTGTTAGGGAAGCAATTAGAAGGGTCACTTCATAAGTTGCGAGATGTGGATCATAATTAGCCAAAGAAAAGAATCTTGGTCTTATTTTGTACTTACATATTTTTCATAAGGAATTATATTATCTAAAATAGGATCTTAATATTAATTACCTGCATGGCACGCCAATAATAAGGCAAGAATGAAATGGCGTAAGCAAGTTCTCTAAAAGGCCTTCCCGATTTGCATGTTTCGTATTGGTGGGTCTTGAAAATTCCGGCCGAGAAGTAGCAAGCCGTGGACTCCATGTGCCTTAGCAATGGGATCTACAAACCATAAATAAATGACTTGTAAATTGAAAAGAAAATTGTTTCTAAAAAATTATTTTTTAACTTTCCAATATTTGGAAGATGGAAAATCAATCGATTTATGGAAAATGTCTTTCATGAATTGAAAACAACAAATTTAGATTTGGGGAAAATGACTTCCCTTCTAGTAAGAAGGAAATCATTCTCCATAAACCATCAAATAATTGAAAACTAATCATTTATCTTAAAAATGACTCATCATGGAAAATATTTGCTTTATTATGAAATTTTAGGTAAAATAAATGCAGCAAACACACCTTTAATTCCCTAGGACAAGTAACAATGTCATGCAATCGATTACCTGGCTAGTGAGTTGATCAGCCATAAAAGCGTCAGCCATCGGAACCTGCAGTCAATGAGTTAAGAAACTCATTTAGTCAGTGACATTAGTAGTTTAGGATAGGGGCTCCACATATGATACCACTCCCGATTAAATTTGAATTAGAAAAATAATTATTTAACTTGGTATCGGAGTCATTATAGCTTAATCTGTTACTCCATCTCAATTATTTTCCGAGAGACAAGCATATTTTTTAAAATGTTGAACTGTTAGGTAGCAAATTAACACTGAATTACACAAAATCATCATTCCTTTAATTTTAAACTGGTAAAAATGTGTCGATAATATATAAATTTGCTAATAGATAATGCAGCAATGAGGTAGTGTTGTTGAGTCCTGATTTAACATAACTTTTAAATGTAAAAGAAGTAAGCAAAGTTAATTAAGAAAGAGACCAATACATTGGGTACCTCATAAAATGGAGAGAAAACTATATTGCGCATCCCACGAATGAAGCAAAACCGAGTTGAGCGGTAGAATATGTCAAACGGGCAAATCAGCACGGCGAAGAAAATCTGTGCACATTCCATAAAACCAATAAGGTCATCAATTGCCATCCATATAGCTAGTTACCTGAGCTTCACAACATGAAATCAATATAACAAAAGATTTATTAACTTAAGTGATTCTCTATGGGGGGAAAGATGATGGGGGCATCGAGAGTATGAAGCTAAAGGCTAACCAGAAGAGGGACCCCGGGGATCGTGTCAACCAGGCTCGGCGAGAAGCTGCCGTCCCGCAAGAGGAGGTGGACGATCATGGCGCCAACCATGGTCGTCATGAACGTCATGCAGAGGAGGAAGGCATCGCCGTACTCCAAAGCGGTGCTCAGCGAGAACTCTAATATGAAGTTGTGGTTGATCCTCGCCCTCTTCCACATGAAAAGGTTGCATCCGTAGACGAACAAGTGCAAGCTCCATAAGGTGAAGATACTGTGCAAAAATGGTTCCAAAGAGCATGAGATAAATCAAATTTTGTACGAATTGGAATTGTAATTATACGGAGAAAATATGGATCACCTAAAGACAGGGTAGACAGTTTCTATGTAGCCCATGTCCGGGGTGGGACCGAAAATACCAGTTACGTGTACCAATATTGCGTATATGCTAAGTAATGTCAGCAAAGAAACGGTGGACAGACCTGCATCCCAAAAGATTAATTTAGTCAAATTTTAATTCAAATTGGCATGGAAAAAAACCATATATTCATTTACTTGAAGGGTCATAAAGGTTTGATAATCAAATTTTCCCTATAAATTTGATTTTTATAAAAATCAAGGGCAAAATTCCCTGTCACAGTCCTTTGTCAACTATACGGTCATAATAGTAATATTGATATAATTAGAGAGAGAGAGAGAGAGAGAGAAATTAGAATTACCAACAGAGAGAGTGATTATGTAAGAATCATAGTTATGTTAAGTTAGAAAGTATAATTACCAACAAAGAGAGTGATTATGTAAGAATCATAGTTATGTTGGGTCTTCAAGAACTGCTTCGCCTTTTCCCTGTCGTTATTGGCAAAGTGCAGGGTGACCACGTTCTCCACTTTGTCCATTAACCCCGCCACCTTGTTATCAAATCAAACATAATTTAATCATATTTCATTTACCTTAATCGAAACTCAAATACATCATGGAAAGTCGAATCTATATACCTTGTTTGAACTTATGAAATGTGATCTTTTTACTTTTCTCGATAACCTGCTGATTCCTGTCTTTTCGTCACCTGCTCATCCAATAAAAACCTCCATTTTAGTTTAAAATTTTTTTAATCCAAATTAATTACGTCGGCACTTAAGCTCCGCTTGTTTAAAAGTACGATTTGAGTCAGGAAAATATTTTAGTCCCAAAAGCTCTTGGCTCAAGCCTTACCTCGTCGAATTTGTTGAGTATCTCTGTGAAAGCCCTCTTATTCAAGGAGCTGCCCAAGATAGCAAATTAATATCATGCCCTATGATAATATTTTTGAAACATTTAAATGGAGTCAAATTTCATATTTACACATAAAACTTGAGAAAATTGTTCAAAAAGTCATAAATCTATTACATTTTTTGCTGATTTAATTATAAACATTTTCACATTTTATCAATTGAATCAATCCAATCAAAATTGCCAAAAATTGTTGATGTGGACAGCCGACGCTAATATATATTTTTTGATAATATTTTAAATAATTTTTTTTTTTTTTCTTTTTCTTTGCTTTTTTTTAAAAAAGAGGCCGACGAGGGACACCCAATTAGGATAATAATACTAATTGCAGAATAAATAATTAAATTAATCAAAAGATTTGACAAACCAATAAGTGGAGTCTGTCGTGTTTTATGTTAAAATGACCTTATTATAGGTATTATGTTACTTGTTACCTGTAAGTTTTGAGTAGACCAAGGCCCCGGTACAGCTCCACATAAGCTCCTTTAATCGTCTCCTCAGCATGCTGGATCTTCTTCCTGTTGACGAAACCTGCTAGCCCTTCCTTCCTTGTGGGGTTCGCCAAACATTCCCACAGCATCGACGCCACGGCCATTATCGTCCAGGTCGGCATTGGGGGCCCTGCGAAGCTCACCCTGCTCTTTTCAGGCACGGCGGTCACGCCTTCCGTAGTCTCCGACATTTCCACGAGGGTTTCAGGCAACTCCGTTAGGGTCTCTATGGCAAGATGACATCAAATAGAGTTTCATTACTTACATGTATAAATTTCGTTACCGGTAATAATGAAGTGAAAAATATGAGGATGATCATCAATCGGTTTTTAATTAAACGATTTCTGTGTTATAGTTGATACTTGAAAAAAAACTAATCCGCATCTTAATTTCTCTCATTTGCACCCTAACACAATGATTTAAGGTTGAAGTTTTTGTTGTCGTTATTGGGCCACAGAGCGGAAGTACTGAATAAATTGATGATTTGCCGTCCACATTGCTCTCTCTCTCTCTCTCACGTGATTTTGTGTAGATGGTGAACATGGTTTCAGGACTTGATTGCGACGGGCTAGGATGACTAAAAACGCATGTCACAAATTCAGCTACGCTTAGTAAATAAATTGCGACTTAATTTCACACTATTTTTGACTTTTCCTCTGTGGGAAAGACTATGTCCAACCCTAATGATTCTTGATTAGTTCATAACATATCAACAAAACAAGAAAGTACGCTGGCGCATCAGAAAAGTCACCTGGAAAATTGGATGTGCCTGCGGAGAATGGCCACGAAGAGTGCGGAGAGGCTACTGTGCTCGCCGCACTCCCAGGAGGATTTTTTCCAGCGATGGGTTTGAGGTCCAGAAGAATTTGGAGCTGCTTATCGAGTGCATCTCCTCTCTCAAGAAATTCATCCTCTCTTGACTTGTGGAACTGGTTCACCTTGCTGAGCTCCTTCTTCACCCTCCCAAGAAATATGTCCTAATTTAACGAGATGTACAGGAAACATTTATATTCAGCAGACGGCATGTGACTACTATAATCGATATTAGGATGAAGCTGTAGCAAATTGACCTTAGTACTGCTAGGGATTTGTTACGCGCACACGCTCTGCATATACACTTCTCACATTCAATTTTATGTTTTTTTTACTCAGTATTTTTTGGTGTTTTTACTTAGTAACAAGTAGCCACCCAAAAAAAGTTTAATCTCAGACAAGTATCGCCAAGTGAAAGCTGTTTGAGCAAAATGTTTCCTCGCAAAACAGTCGTACAGTTGATATCTAGTGACGAGTACTATAAAGAATTCCGTGACAATTTTATCTTATTTTTGACAAAAATACCTACGACTAATTAAGTGTTCAAGCGACGGAACACCATTTTGTACTTACCTCATTTTTGTAGGGTTCACGCTCCTCCCATTCTTCTTCTTCTCCATTCTCCACGTCACTCGTGTTCTTTTTCTGCAAGAAAATTCAGGTTGAAGTTTTTCATCTACTCCTTAATAATGTAAAGATGAATAAATAAGAGGGTGTCTTTATTCATGCGCGTTTCGTTGTGACAAGCCTCTCAATTATTACCCCCTTGCAAAGGAATGTCGAACACATCGAGCTATCGTGGAGAGGGAGATCACGAAGAGGAGAGAGAGAGAGAGAGAGAGAGAGAGAGAGAGAGAGAGAGAGTAGTAAAAGCAAGAAAGAAGAAGATGTTCCAGAGGAATGGGTGGTATGTTAGTAAGAGCAAGAAAGAGTGGTAGTAAAAGCAAGAAAGAGTGGTAGTAAAAGCAAGAAGGAGGAGGAGGAGAAAAGAAGGAGAAGAAGGAGGAGGAGGAGAAGAAGGAGAAGAAGCTCATGTGTACCTGGATAATAACTGTGGTGTTAGTGAACTTTGGTTTTCTCAAAAGCTTGATCTCCTCGAGGTGCCCCAGTTGCCTGTAGTTGACGAAGGCCGCCTCCCATTCTGGGATGAGTTGAGCTCCGATCTCATTTGAGAACTTCATTTCAAGAGGCGCAACAGAGAGACAAATCTTGAGGAGAAGGAGAAGCGGAAGAGGTGGAGGAGGAGGAGGAGGTGATGGACCAAATCAACGTATTCTAGGGCAAAATGATTAGGAAGAGAGAGAGAGAGAGAGAGTAGAATAGGAGGAGGAGAAGGAGGAGGCAAAATGATTAGGAAGAGAGAGAGAGAGTGGATAGGAGGAGGAGAAGGAGGAGTGACTAGGAGTGAATAGGAGGAGGAGGAGGAGGAGTGACTAGGAGTGAATAGGAGGAGGAGCAGGAGGAGGAGTGACTCGGAGTGAATCACGGTATCTAGAGAGAGAGGAAGTTCTTGGAAGGAAGAGGGCTCCAACTTTTGACTAAAAGAGGAATTATCAAATCATCTAGAGAGAGAGGAAGAGGGCTCCAACTTTGACTAAAAGAGGAATTATCACGCCAACATCTCCAAAGGTAGATTTGTGTGAACAAACCTCATCTACAGCAAAGTCCGAGTTCGGTATACCCAAGTCCAAACAACATGCGTTCTTTTGTTTGATCTCGACCAAGAAATATTTATTCGAATTGAATTTACATTCATGGACTCAAACTCGAGACGTAAAGTACGAACTTTCCCTTAGGCCGGGACAATATCACTCGAACATGACTTGTTTTCCATTATTATAATCATTATGTGGATGCCTTGATGATTGAGAAGCAAATTCGGCATCACCCTTAATGACTCAGAGGTACTTCGCATCGGGATTAACTTTTCAACGCTAGAAGATATTATTTTAGAATAAATTTTAAAAAGGAAAGTGAGGAAAAATTTTGAATACACTCACTGCTCAACTTTTAAGAAAAATGTCTTACCAAACATCATGCGTTCGCAAAATTCTTAACACTAGACAAGATCCCATGTGCAGTATTTGGAATAAGACCACAAAAAAAAAAAAAATCCCAAGTCGGTACAGTATATCATATTTACTCAAATATGACAAAAAATTTCAAATTGATATAAGAATGAATCCTTGACAACATCCCTTTCAATGCAATGAACTTCTTGAATAATTGAAAAAGTCGATCCTTCTTTTCTCGAATCCGGCAGCTACCACTGTTTTTGATGGGTCGAAGGATGGTGTATTTCTTGAAATCGTGCTGATTAGGGTGAATTCGGGTTTAAATGCACTGAAAATTTCATTAGTATATTCCACAATACGAAGTAATATGTCTAGGCTTCTACAGCAAAAACGGCTTCCGAATTTCTTTGAGTTTTTTGTCTAATGTTCGCAAAACATGTGAAAGTGGTTGTGTGTCCTTAGAAAACGTTTTGCATGCATTCAAGTCTGAATAAATGCGTCATATAAATATAAGTTTTGGGTGAATATGTCAATATGAATTTTGGATTTTTTATGTTATAAAAATATTTATAATAAAATGCTATAATGGGCATGATCAATGATCTTTTCCACAATTGGAATCGGATTCACACCACGTGTGGCGGCCCTAATTTCTTGATCCGTGGCCCTATCCGGATGAGTGACAAGTCAACCACTAGGATCGTCTCATGAAAGGGAGAATTGCCCAAAAAGTCCTAAACCTATTGGGATTGTGTCGGATCAGTCCTAAACCTTTTTTTTTTTTTACCAATTTAGTCCTAAACCCTTTGTGATTGTGCCAATTTAGTCAATCTGGCCAAATTTGGTCGGCCGAGCTGATGTGAACGCCGGCCGACGCTTACGACAATATTTTAATATTATTTTATTATTTCCGATTATTTTATTATTAATTTTTCTGTTTTTTTTTTTTTTTCGGCGACCTCGCCCAAATCCGGGGTGAGGCGGGCGAGGCGAAGCTGCCTCGCCCGAGTGCGGACGAGGCCGTCGGGGCCGCGACCCTCGCCGGCGGCCTCGCCTAGACCGGGGTGAGGCCGGCGGGCGCCGCGACCCTCGCCTAGACCAGGGTGAGGCTTGGGGGCCGTGGCCTCGCCTAGATCCGGGCGAAGTCGCCTCACCCAAGTTTGGGCGAGGCCGTCGGGGCCGCGACCCTCGTCGACGACCTCGCCCGGACTAGGGCGAGGCCGCCGGGGCCGCGACCCTCGCCGGCGACCTCGCCTAGACCGTGAGGCCGGGGGTCGCGGCTTCGCCTAGGTCTGGGCGAGGCCAACGGGGGCCGTGAGCCTCGCCGGCGCCCTCGCACGGACACTGGCAAGGCCGCTAGCGAGGGTGGCCGGTCTAACGGGAGCCATGACCCTCGCCGCCGCCGGCGAGGGCCATGCGCCCTCGCGCGGGGCCGGCAAACCTCGTCGGAGCTGGCCGCCACCACGCCGCCTAAGCCGGGGGAAAGAGAAAAAAAAAAGAAAAAAAAAAATAGAAAAATTAAAAAACTAATAAAAATTCGAAAAATAATAAAAAAATTCGAAAAATAATAAAAATAATATTAAAATATTATCGCCGCGCCGCCGGCGTCCATGATAGCTCCGGCCGGCCAAATTTGGCGATGAACTAAATTGACACAATCGCAAAAGGTTTAGGACTGAATTGGTAAAAAAAAAAAATTTAGAATTGATCCGGCATAACCCCACTAGGTTTAGAACTTTTTGGCAATTCTCCCTCTCATTAAATGAATCCCATCTCCAGTTGTTGGGTCAGCCCTGTCAGTCAGATGGAAGGAATCCCCAAAAAGGTGCTCCACCTGGGACCCCTCTGTATCTCCCTGTTCCACAACATGCCACTTTCCCTGCCTTGAAACCTTTATCAAGATGAAAATTTTTCATCATAAGAAAATATATGAAATATAGTACTCCATTTTAAAGAAAAAGAAAATTCTTTGAACTATAACTATCCTCCAGTTAACTCTTCCTTTGACCATTTGAATTGAAACGCTCTGGTATGCACCAACTTCAGTTGTAATTACTCCAGGAGCAAAGTAGGATTCAAACACTGGGCATAGTAATTCTCATCCGTATCTGTGGGGGTGATTCATGCTCTGTCTGAGGTTGCTGTTGAAATCATAGAGGGAATAATTGAAACCTATGACCTGATGCCCAAGTTTCTGTTTGGAAAGATGCAGTCCAGTCGGTTTGAATCAAGAATGGACGGAATTTCTTCACTGGGCTCATCCGAACAAATTGAACAGCATTGTCTTGTGAAACTTAATTCCAAATATTTTAATTAAATGTTTAAAATATTAATGTTGGAAAAGAATGAAAATATGACTTTTCTATATAATAATATAAAAATTAAGATGAAAATATAAAATGAGTCGACTTCCCAGTAAAGAATCAAAAGCTAGACTGGCTCAGTTTCCAGCTCTAACCTTTTGAAAATTAGGGTAATAGGATCAGATTTCAATTCTAGAAAAGAAGTCGACCTAAAAAAAACAAAGAAAAACTCGCCCCCTTCCTTTTCTTTGCTTTCCTCTTCCTTTTCTTCGCTTTCTTCCACCTACCCCTTCGTTCGAGCTTTTCCAATTTCGGGAGCCACAGCCGCCACTCGACCCTCATCTCCCTCTCTTGCTTCGGTGCGGGATCATGCGATTCCAACGCGGGAATGGAATTAAAAGTCGACATTAATTATATAAAAAGAAGAAGTCAATCTCTTCGGGAATACTTAACATTTTTTTTTTTTTTTTTTTGCAAGAAGACGAATCTGTCGCCACGGGGTGACGTGGCCGGTCAAAACGTCTGTTGGGAATTTCAGTATGGACTAAGGTGCCTTGATCCTGTCAACTCCTGTTGTTTTTTTTTACCTTTTTTGTCGCCCTTTTTCTTTTAATTTTTTCTCTTGGTTTTTTGTGATTAGAAAAGTCATAATTATGCCATTTACGAATTTCCGAAAATTACAGATCCTGGGGGAATCGCCAGCACCGTCCTGCAACAATTTAAAGGGAGAGAAGAAAGAGCTCTTTCTGATGAATTTTCAATCTAATCAACTAAAAGAAGGGAAAATGAAAACAGTGAAAGCTCAACGACAGAATTAATAAACTTCATTCTCATTTAATTAACAAAATAGCGTCATGGCTTGCCTAAGATTTGTCGGGTTGAATCAGGGCTTGTCTTTACCGCCGACTAAAAGGGTCCCGCGAAGTCAAACTTCTAGAAATCTTTGGCTCAAGTTTCTAACGCCCGCATTGAATGATGCAAAAAAAGCTGGAGCATCTCACGATCTCGATCACTTATCTGATGGATGACATGTTACGTAAGCCCGCTGGTCGCTGCCTATTGCCGAGGCCTAGTGACCGGTGGAAGAAAAAGAAGGGAAAGTAAATAAAGAAAGAAAATTTCAAATATTTTATAATAAAAATTTTCAAAAAATTATCTATTTTACCATCAATCATACCACATAAGACGATTGGCATTCACATTAATAATTACTAACTATAATTGATTGAAATGACTACATTGACAAATTGTTGAAAAGTTTGGATTAAATTAGTTAAAAATTGAGAGGTGAAAAATTGAATTGATATCTATATAAAAAATTTATGTTATTTTTTCGTGAAATTTTTTCATGACTTTATCGATGAGGAAATTCATAAATATCAAAGAGAGATGTTGCAACTATGGCCGTTGGTGGCCACAGCTGATACAGAAGGTCTGGCCGAATGCTTGATGGGAATTAATATTTTCAATGCAAGCAGGGTTACCTTGTGTCGCTTGCTCGTTTCACCGTTCATCTAATAATTCGTCGAATTGATTATAAGTGATGATTCTAACGTATGAATTCAAGGTAGGCTTTCTTCTTGTTAAAAGAATGTAAAAAATCTTCTAATGAAACGTATGTAGAAATTCCATAATCCTAAGTCATTCCACTTCCACCATAATAGTCCCTCTTGCTAAACTTTTCATGCCAAGGCATAGAATATGCAGGATTCACAAACAATCGGTCAATGTATCAGCTTCCCATTTTACAAGTTCTTATATTGCTTTTGATTTTGGATTCAAATTAAAATAAGATGAGATTAGAAATTCTCAAAATATCCTTCAAATTGTAAAAAATGACATCATATATTTAATAAAAATTAAGATAGAATTGAAATTTTTTGAAAAAAATTTGTTGCGTAAAGCACACTGTTGTGAGTCATCAGGTTTGAAAAAAAAAGCTCTCTATCTAACACGCTTGCTTGAACTGAAGCAGATCACAATAGCTCTTTGCTTTGCTTGTGTCGACTTCGTCTTCGTTCTACAATTTGAGATACGAGGCAATATGCAACAGTGGGCGACAACAAACAGCAAGTGCTCTACGTGACGTCACGCATCAGGCCAGCTTCTAATTATCCTCCTCAGTATGTCCGATGCGATTTTTTTTAATTAATGTAAATGAGGCTTCAAGTGAAGATTCAGCTCCTTAAAATCTATTTATTTCATGAAAAATAAATAATTTTAAAAATATTTTATAAAAAATGATTGGTTATATCATTTAGAATGATTAGCCAACAAAAAATATAAATATTTTCAATATTGACAAAAAATTAATATCTAAATTAATATATTCTTGTAAGCAATACAATTATTGGCATATTTGTATGTGAGGCCTAGCCTATATGATAAACTAAAATAAAATAAAAAGAGAAAAAGTCAAAGAGCTAACAAAAGAAAGGGAAAAAGGGGGATGCTTCATTCGGGTGGTGGAGCTCAAGAGAGGGAGGAAATAAAAGAAAGAGAGAGAGGGCGTGAGACGGAGGAAGCACCGAGAGGAAGCCGTGTAGAAAAAGAAAGAGGCAAAGATTCCTTCCGTGTAGAAAAAGAAAGAGGCAAAGATCCCTTGTTGTTGTCCGGTTCAAAGGCCAAACGTAGAAGGAATCAATGCAAATTTGAGTATGCTGTTCACAAAACTGAAGGCTACGAATTAATTGGTTTTGTTCGTTGAGAACTTACTATGAATTCTCCAATCGCAATAAGGGTTTTTTTTTGCTTCATTTATGTTAATCTACCTTTTTCGAGTTAATTGGTTTTGTTTGTTGAGAACCTTCTCTGAATTCTCCAATTGCAATAAGGGTTTTTTTGCTTCATTTATGTTAATCTTTCTTTTATGGTGAGGAAATACGGTTATATTATTGATGTTGAGCATTTAGTATCTAATTAGAGAAAAATAATTTTTATAATTTTTAGGCGGTCTGTGGTTTTTACCGCATTAGGTTTTCATGTAAAAGCTTGATGTTGTTGGCTTTGTCTCATTATCCTTTAGATGTTATATTTACTTATTGGGAGATTGCATTAGCTGTTTGTTGCTAGGGTTAAATTGATTTCGGTCGATTTAGTTTTTGAGGAGAAATTGATCTTGAATTGGATTTAGTTCTTGACGGATTATTGCCCAATTCTCCCCAACAAGAAGTTACTATTTTTACTGAAATGTTTTCTTAAATGCGAAATTTTCACAAAAAAAGGGACCCCTAATTTCATGTACTTCTTCATCTTCATCCAAAAGTCTAATTTGGATTTTTTTTTTATTTTTTAGCTATTGTGAGAGTGAGTGATGGTTGTCATTGAGATTTTTAATGCCTCACCAGTGGCAAGCGATCACCTTGGTGAGGCCAGCCTACCTGGCCATAGCCAATGGCTGGCACCGGAAAAGAAATAAGAAAGAAAAAAAAGAAAAAAATATCAAACAAATCAAATAAATAATAAAAATATTAAAATATTATTAAAAATTATCTACGTCGGCACTAGTAATTCTTCGTAAGTCGGCTAATAGCCAAAGTTAGCCAGAAAGATTGAATTGGCACTAAAAAGGTTTAAAATTAAATTGACACAAATACAATAAGTTTATGACTTTTTGGACACTTTTCTCATTTGTTCAATACAATTTATGAACTTTTGGTATATATTAAGTTATGGACACATGGAGTCAAGAATAGATTTAACGCCCACATCCTGAACAGCCTTACCTGTGGAAGTTTGAGACAACTTACAACAATAGAACAAAACTCCTGATAACTCTTGTAAATGCAAAATGACGTTCTAGAACTTATCAACCCATGGATATATAAATCAGTGGCAACACGGTCACTGGTACAAGCTCAAGAGATGGGATTAGAGCACCCTCGCAGTAAACGACTCGAGAGGCCTGCCCAAGGGGCCAGGAGTTCCCCCTGGCAACAAAACAAACATGAATATAAAGATTATCTAGTCCGTAGCCTTCCTTTCAGAAATATTAACAATTTGTGAGTGAATCAATCAACGAACGACTTTGAACAAATTAAAAGTTCATAGAATATATCTTATATCGAAATAAAGTTCAGAGACAATATTACATATTGGAATATAGTTCAGAGACCACATTTCACGAGGGGTGTACGTGGTTTGGTTCAGTTCGATTTTCGATTGAAAATCGAACCGAACCGAAAACTGAACCGAACAGAGCTGTGGTACCATGGGAGTGGGGGAGCGCCATGGTTTCGATCTTTCAATATGCGTTGGGGCCATGCCACCGACGCTTCCGTGAAGGGAGAAGAATCCTTGCGGAGAGAGAGTTCGTGGTTGGATTTGAACGCCACGTAGTTTTCTTAGGGTCTGAACGAGCTGCTGGTTTCGGAACCCCCGTCGACCCCACACCTCACTAGATGTCCCGTGCGTGTCGAGAAGCGTAGATGTTTCGGTTTACATCACATTGCAAATACTAAATCTGATGCGTAGGAAAGGGCGATGACATATGGAATTGGCAAATTTTTTTTTGTCGTTGCTCCTACATAATTGAGAGGATGGCATCTTATTATTCTAATTTTTTCCCATTGAAAAGCATCACATTTTACTTGGAAAAATTGTGGGTCAGCCCGACAGGGCAAGTGGGTTTCAATAATTAGTCGTTGTTGATTTTGATTTGCGTGCTTTCAAGCCTTGTATTCGAGAGGATGGTGTTCTAAGCGATACCCTCCCCTTTATAAACGCATATTATCATTCTAAAATTTCACATTAGACCAAAATTCAGACCATTTATATCATTGTCATTAAAATCAATGATCTGGATCTATCATGATTTACATCAGATAAGTGATTGCGATCGTATAGGAAAGTATTAGCAGTGCTGCAAAAGAGAGAGATCATAGAAATCAGGAACGTGATCGGATCGTTCTCGGACTTGTGCGCAGCCATATTGCTTTTCTCTTGTGGTCAGAGAGCTCATGCTTGGGACGTTGAACTTGTGCTTGTCAGTTTTCCACTTTGGACAAAGGGTTAATGATGGTGGATTAGTGACTCAAGTAAAAGATTGTAGCTGTTTATGAAATTGTACAAGTTTTAGTGTAAAATTGAGATTGTATAGTAAAATTGGGACAAGACCAAAAACTATGAGATTTTCATAATACAAAAAGAAAGAAGAAAGTTTAGGACAAAATTAGGGTATGACTTAAAATTAAGGGTCTTTTATGAAGCAAAAAAGGTTTAGGGTAGAATTGGGACTTCATCTAAAGTTGGAGGTTTCTATGAAACAAAAGATGGAATTGGCACAAAAGTTAGAATTGGGGCTTTTTATACTCAGCCTCTATTTTAGGGAATATGCTTATGAGGGCATGTCACATTAGTGCACATAGGTATTTATCAACTAATGTCATATTTGGTCAAGTGGCTAGGACGGACCCACATTACATCCCATGCTACTATGGCACAACCTGACAACATTAGCTGTGGAAGGCCTCAAATGTTTAGCTTTAAATAATTTGTAAGTATGTCAGATACATAACATTTTGTCTACCAGATTTTTGCCGGCATTTTGCACATCTAGTATTAGGATGCGTTCAACGCAGTTTTGCCAAGGAAAATTTGAACCATATAGGCCTTTGACAAAAATGTTGGGGTATTTGACAACTCAAATGCGAATGTCTTTGAGCCAAAACTAGTATTTCCAAAATCTCTTAACTCAATGCAAGTCCCATCCAGCATTTGCTTTGAGCCTTTTTGAAATGCTATTTCAAAGATCAATTAAATCTTTTTCCCTTCTAACTTTGCCCTCGCTACACTAATTAAGTTCTAGTTTTACCCTCATCGGCTTCCTTATCGGAAGCAATGAGTTCATATTGGACCACCGGTTAGCTAGATCTGACGTCCGAGAACTAGATTTGTCATTGGTGACCCTCACTTGGGGTCGTGTGACCTTAGTGAGGCTTGCTTGGGGTTATACAACCTTAGGCTAGCATCATCAAGGGTCACGTGGCCTCAGAGTGGTGTAGGTCACATGACCTCGACTTGAGGTCATTGGGGTCATGTGATCCCAAAAGTGAGGGCCATTGGTGTTAGATCTAGATAAATGATGGTTAGCTCTAACCTTGTTTGAGATCATGGCACTTGAGTTGGGTCATCTAATCCAATAGTCTCAAGTGAGCTCATCTAGCATTGCTTTTTTTTTTTTAATCCTTTTTTTTTTATGTTTAAAAAATTAACATTTGGATTGCAGATCAAGTTTGTGTAAAAATATGTTTATCAAATACTATTTGCATTCTGTAAAATCATTTTCGATCAAAGTCTTTTGCATTTTTACAAAAAAAATTTCCCAAAAAAATACTCAAGTATTATAGTGTTATCAATATATATCATAATAATCAGAAACCCGATCTGATCATTCTTGAACTCGAGCCCAGCCATTACAATTAGTATGGGCCGCCAACGCAGTTCAAAGTTCTTCTTACCAGCCTATGCCCGCCTGAGTTTTCGTTCAATTCTAAGACGTTGACATCATGGGGCAATGCATCCGAGGATTTTGCTAACATCATGGGTTTCCTCTCTCTCTCTCTCCAAGGGTTCCGAAAGACCGTCACCTTGCATTTCATTCTCAAATTTATCCAAATTCCTTCCTAAGTAGATGATGAACGGTGGTTAGTAATAGTTTAGTGGGGATAATGAGTTTATGTCATTCCCAGTTTAGAGAAATCGATTAATGATTGATAATGGGATTTTTTTTTTGGGACCGACCGAGAATTTGCCTTTTTTTGTTCTTATTATAAAAATGCGTACGAGGGCACCTTGCGTTATCAGTACACATTTAACCCCCCCTAACTAAGACGATCGAGTCCCATAAAAATAACTAAATTGATGTTCACATTTGATCTGCCCATTTTCATATTTGTAATTGGTTGTAATTGCATTTCATTTAATGTTGGGACCAAAAATAATCGCGGACGACGTATCGTTTTAACGTTAGTTTCTTGTCAACATTTTGCACATGTAGCATTAATCTTAGACAGAAGGTATTTGAGAGTCTAAAAGGTGGTCTATTCCTGCTTCGGAAGCTCGCACACGTAAGTTTTTAGAACCGATGAATAATGTGATTGGATTCCACCAATTCCTATATGAAGCATAAGGTTGGCATGAGATTATTAATATAATTATTCATTAATCTAACAATACTTCAAAATTGTTCTTTGTTGATAGCCATTAGAGATGATCGGTTCCCAGTCTGGTTCGATTCCGAGGTAGGAACCGAGGACCAAACTAGGAGGAGCGGTTCCCATTTTTAAGGATCGGAAACTAGACAAGAACTAGACCGGACCAACCGATCTAGTCTTGGTCTAGTCCAATCTAATGGAATCAACCACTTAGCAAAATAAATTTTAAAAAAAGTAGAATTATTATTATTTTAGTATTTATTGCATTTTTTAAGAAATTAAATAATTTTTAAATAAAAAATAATTGGTCCGGTCCAATTCCCCCCTAAACTAGGAATCAGACTGAAAATCATCAATTCCATTTTTATGGAATCGGGAACTAGACCAATGTCCTCAAGAATGGGGCCAAATTGGCCAGTTCGATTCGTTCCGGTCTAAGTGGTTCCTGATTCAAGCAGTTCCATGTACTCACCCCTAATTGCCATTTGTTTGATTTGTTATATAGTTTAGCATATATTCTATTGCAATTCCAAATAATCAAATAGTTAGGAATTCTGGATTCGAGAGTGTGAACTCTTTTGATCTAGTTTTAGATTTAGGTGCTATCATCTTCCAATTTAGATTTGGGAGTTTAATAAATATGCTTTTAGGGATTCGATACCCTTTTACTTTATTTGTGCATTGATTCTCTGCCTTCGGCTTTGACGATGATCAAAGAGCTTTAACGTTTCGTTGAATCGCAAAGAGTTGCTCCTTCACATATTAGATTTGTGTTTATTCAACCTCTTTTTATTGTCACCATACGATGATAGTGTAGATAAAGTAGAACCTAGATGTGCATCGTTAACTGGCAACATGATAGCTATTGAAAAGGAATTGATGATGCTTATTATTGACAAAGACATAAGATATAATTGATTGGGCTTTGATTATTTTGCTTGACATATGTGTTCTTTTGAAATGAGTGTGTCCTTAACTTTGCCCATACTCTGTTGATCCTCCTTGTTTTCTGGATTTGACTTTGTTTTTCAATATTTTTGCTTTGTATCAATTTGCTTTGTCATCAAGATTATGTATTTCTTACGAATAAAATCTTATTCCAACAAAAAAAAAAAACTTGTATGCATAACTCAATTATTATTCAATGCAATTAAACATGTCATACAATTTGAGACACATGAAATGACACTAACCATTGGGCTTGCCTAATGGCCACCCTTTCCATATGAAAAGAGGGAAGTGAGAGGTTCAAATTCTTACATTTTCAAAAGGATTGAAGTGGGGACAATATAGTTTCAGGTGTGAGTTTAGACTTCCCACGCAGTGTAAAGAGGTAAGGCAAAAGTCTGAAAGTAAAAGTTAGAGTAGAACTAACAAAAAAAAAAAATGACACTTCCAAACAAAATAATTAAGTGAGAGTCATGAGAGCCATACATTTATATGCTCAATTTCAAACATTGTGAACCAACAAAAGGGGATTAGTATGTTTTGACAGTTGGATTAGTATGTTTCCATGAGTTCGTTACAATTATTTAAGCATTGGTGGGAAGAGTAGGACGAATGAAATCTCGATATCTGCTCGAATTAATTTAGCCATTTAGAGATGTACTATATAGACTCAAAAGTTGATCTATTTTCATTGCTGAAAAGTGTTTTCAATTTTGTCTTACATGGTCGAACAAGGAGGAAGATGCACACTAGCATAGTTCCGATGGGCATCCTATCTTCAAAGTTTTGCCACGTATTTTTGTCTACTTTACATTTAATTTTGAATATTAATCTCATGTTCCCTTTATTGAGGAGTTCGTGTATTTTTCTTATTTTTAGATGATAAAAAAATTGGTTCTTAATTTACATACACAATAGCCTAGTTTTTGCCACTTACTTTAATTCTCTAGATTCTTTATAAATCTATTCTTTTTTGTCAATATTCCCAATAAATATGAAAACCTGAGCAGTGCATGGAAAAAAGGTTTAATTTGAGTACAATTCTAAAACCATCGCATTAATGCCATATCGTCACCATAAAGGACATCTATATCTATATCTACATATTCCACTCAAGACTGTCATTTGTCTTCATCATCATCATCTTAAAGCCCTTAGATTTTTCTTCCCTAAATGTTAACTGAAGAGGAGAAGGGGGAAAAAGGACAAAAAAGGTAAAACGAAGAAATTTGATTACCCACTTTCTACCGAGAAAGTGCACTTGGTAAGATTACTTAATGGTCCTTATATTATCCTCATCCCTTGCTCCCTATATAAGAAATTTATAATTCTTCTCTCATTTTCTTTTAATTGTGAATTGTAAATACATGTTTGCTTTTAATCATTGGGAAAAGCAAAATTCAACTAAAAATTTTTTTGTATAGGAGGAATCAGAAGAAGTTAATGGCAAGTTTTTTATGTCTTCGCCTGCATGAAAAGCAAATCCCCTAGAAGTTTTCTTCCCAAAGTGCATAAGAAGAAATTGGCAATCAAGCTAGCTAGTCATGTGAGGTAGCATGAAAAGGCCAAAGGGCAAACACCAATGTAACCTTAAAGCTTTTGTGTCCATGTTGGTGATGCTTGCATGCAAGTTGCCACTTTGGCAAAAGAATCTCTAGGATTGATAGTTTGATACTCAGAAGAGACAATTCCTTGCGTCAACAACAACATGAAACGTACGAATTGTTGACTTATTCAAAGTTTAGTATCATCTGCGCAATTAGGAAATTAACTCTCCATTCCTTTATTCTTTTGCGCTAGCAAGTGGTGGCAGTCAGATTAAAGCACAATTGCTGATGCCCCAATTCTTGTCCAGCCGGTTGTGCTAATCCCCGATCATGCCGGCCGATCGTCAAGGAGTCGTCCCTCCACGCCGTTTGGCTCCGAGAGGGTCCATTTTGCAGAACGGAAGTGGAACCGTCTTCACCGCTTTGAACTTACTCACGTTGTTCGCGTGTTCCTTCTCCAACCTGCGCAAGGAAGCAACAAACGAAGATTCGATCGTGGAATTAAGTACCTCTGTCTCAGGCTAAAACATATGAAATTTACATGATTTATATCTACTGTCTCTGCGTATTAGATGGAGAGAGATCCTTACCTGTAAAAATTCCAATGACCACGTTGAATGACTTCCAAAGAAGCCAAGAATATTTCTAGCAACCTTGACTCGACTGCTCCGACGTGAAACCTCATCACCGTCTCCACCCATGCCACCCTCAAAACTACATTCAAAGCCTGCAAATGGATTTGGCTTTCTGGCGTTGGAAACTTCTCAAGGCTAATTCATTCGAGAAAATAAGCAGTAATACACAATATGGGTGTCTATGCCATAAACCCTAGGGTTTTGCATTTTTCTTTCAAATGTTTCGTCTCACTTCTTTCGTAATGCAAGTACAATCCATAGGGTTGTTTAGTTCATTTTTTCCATCTATACATTTAAATGAAAATGGACTTAAGTAGATTCTTAAAAGGCTCAAAGGAAGAAGAATCATACGGAAAATTCGATTTAGGGTGGGAGACCTTATAATGTCACCTCCCATATTCTCTTCAAGTGGGGAAGAAAATATCCACCTTTAGAGAGGGAGAGAGACTTACAATGGAGATGTAATAGATGCTCCTACGCTTGAGAACCAGCTCGTCCCTCAACCACGGGTTTTTCGATTTGGGGTTGAGAAATCCCCAATCCTTGACAAAATCCCAGTACAATTGATACACGGTGGCCAATACGGATGTCGTCAGGACCATACCGAACCAAAGGTGGTCGGGGTGCCTCTCGTACATGATCCTTGCCCAAGCCACCGCCATTGCCGACAAGTACTTCCCCATGTTAGCCAGATGGTTTGCATCGCGTTCTTCTATCCACCTCCTAGCGCACTGTTTAAGGGAAGCGATTAGAAGGGTCACTACATAAGTTGCAAGATTTAGATCATAATTAGCCAAAGAAAAGGATCTTAGTTTTTTTTTTTTTGTACCTACGTATTTTTCATAAGGAATTTTATCATCTAATATAAGGATCTTAATATTAATTACCTGCATGGCACGCCAATAATAAGGCAAAAATGAAATGACGTAAGCAAGCTCTCTAAAATGCCTTCCCGATCTGCACGTTTAGTGTTGGTGGCTCTTGAAAATTCCGGCCAAGAAGTGGCAAGCGGCGGACTCCATGTGCCTTAGCAATGGGATCTACGACCATAAAGAAAATGACTAAGAAATTTGAAAGAAAATTATTTGTTACTTTCCGATATTTGGACGATGGGAAATTAATCATGGAAAATGTCCTTCATAAATTGAAAACAACAAGTTTAAATTTGAGGAGAATGACTTCCTCTTCTGACAAAAAAGAAACCACTCTCCCTAAACCATTAAACGGTTGAAAACTGACCGTCTTCCTCGAAAATGATTTTCATGGAAAATATTTTCCTCCACTATCATGAACTTTTAGTAAAACAAATGCAGCAAACATATTATTAGTTCCCTAGGACAAGTGATAATGTCATGTCATTAATTACCTGGCTAGTGAGTTGATAAGCCATAAAGACATCAACCATCGGAGCCTACACTCAATGAGATAAAAAAACTTTTAGTCAGTGACATTAGTAGTTTGGGAATAGGGGGCTCTACATATGATACCACTACCGACTAAATTTGAATTAGGAAAAATAATTATTTAACTTGGCATCAGTGTTGTTGAATCCTGATTTAACATAACTTCTAAATGTAAAAGCAGTAAGCGAAGTTAATTAAGAAAAAGGCCAATACATAAGTACCTTATAAATTGGAGAGAAAATTATGTTGCGCATCACACGAATAAAACAAAGCCGAGTTGAGCGGTAGAATATGTCAATCGTGCAAACCAGCATGGCGAAGAAAATCTGTGCACATTCCATCCAACCACTAAGGTCATTAATTGCCCCTGTATATCTAGTTACCTAAGCTTCACAAAGTGAAATCAATATAACACGAGATTTGTTTACTTAGGTGATTCTCTAGAGGGGGGAAAATGATGTTTGCATCGAGAATGTGAAGCCGTATTATGCAAACCAGAAGCAAGGCCCCCGGGATCGTGTCGACTAGGCTCGGTGAGAAGTTGTTGGCCCACAGGAGGAGGTGGACGATCATGGTGCCGACTGTGGCGGTCATGAAGGTGGTGCAGATGAGGAAGGCGTCGCGGTACTTGAGGGCGGGGCTGTACGAGAACTCGAATATGAAGTTGTGGCTGATCCTCATGCTCTTCCACAGGAAAAGGTTGCATCTGTACATGAACAAGTGCAAGCTCCACAAGGTGAAGATACTGCTACAAACATGGGTCCGAACCAAAGAACATGAGGTAAATTGTGGAATTGGAATGGTAATTGAACAGAGAAAATATGGATCACCTGAAAATAGGGTAGATAGTTTCTACGTAGCCCATGATCAGGGTGGGATTGAAAATACCAGTTACATGTATCAATATTACATATATGATAAATAATGTCAAAAAAGAAGCGGTGAGCAAACCTGCAACACAAAAGGTTAATCTAGTCAAATTTGAATTCGAATTGGCATGGAAAAAAAAAACATATATTCATTTGCTCATATATTCATTTACTTGAAGGGTCATAAAGGTTCGATAATCAAATTAGCATTGTAAATTTGATTTTTCATAAATAAATTAAAAAATTCGAGGGCAAAATTCCCTGTCACGGTCCTTTGTCAACTATACAATCATCATAGCAATATATAATGTAATTTGAGAGAGTTTTAGAAATTATAATTTACCAACAAAGAAGGTGATCACGTGAGAATCTCTGTCATGCTGGGGCTCCAAAAACTTCATCGCCATTTTCCTGTCGTTGTTGGCGAAGTGCTTCGTGAAGATGGACTCCACTTCATCCATTAGCCTCACCACCTTATCATCGAATCGAGCATAATTTAGTCATATTCATTTACCTTAATTAAAAAGCCGAAAACACCATGAAAATCCGAATTTGCATACTTTGTCCGAGCTCATGAAATGTGATTCTCTCACTTTTTCTAAATAGCCTGTCGATGCCCGTCTCTCTGTCACCTGCTCATCCAATAAAAACCTCCTTTTTTTAATTTAATTTTTTGTTTAATCTGAGCGAATCCACTTGTTTATAAGTACGATCCGGATTGGGACAATGTTTTAACCCCGAAAGTTTTTGGCCCGGATCTTACCTTGTCGAATTTGTTGAGTATCTTGGTGAAAGCCATCGCATTCAAGGAGCTGCCGAAGACAGCAATTAGACGGAATCTTATTCCATATTTACACACGAAACCTTGAATTGTGTGACCGAATAAAATCAATTAAACCTGTAAGTTCTGAGAAGACCAAGGCCCCTGTACAGCTCCTTATAGGCTCCTCGAATCATCTCCTCGGCATCCCGGATCTTCTTCCTGTTGATGAAACCTGATAGCCCTTCTTTCCTTGTGGGGTTCACCAAACATTCCGACAGCATCGATGCCACGGCCATTATCATCCAGGTCAGCTTCGTGGGCCCCACGAAGCTTACCCCGTTCCTTTCGATCACAGTGGTCACATCTTCCGTCGTCGTCTCCGGCGACTCCGCGGGGGTTTCGAGGAGCTTTGTCGGGGCCTCTACGGCAAGGCGACATGGAAAAAGAGTTCCATTTACTTTACACGTACACATACAGGTTTTGTTACCGGTAATAATAATACAGCGAAAAAATGTGAGGATGAATCGTCACTCGAGCTTTAAGTAAATGGTTTTTTGAGTTGTAGTTGATACTTGGAAAAAAAATAAAAAATCCGCATCTTAATTCTTCTGATTTGCATCCTAACACAATGATTTAAGGTCGACAGAGATAAAAGTATTGAGTTGATTGATCAAGGGTCAAATCAGCACATCACCGATGTGATCTCAATCAACTTCAGCCCTTGGATCTCGTTGGTCCCGGGTGGGACCCACGATATTTTAACGACTGAGAGGAAGTGGGCCTATACGATCCGGGTGCGTACGAGGATCTTTCCTACCGAGTACCTCGTCTTGCACTCCCTTCGGAAATATGCATGATATTAAGCATATCTACAAAAGTGGAAAGCACGCCCACGCTATCAGAAAAGTTACCCGGAAAATTGGAAGTGCCCTCGGAGGATGGCCCTGGAGAGCGGGGAGAGGCGGCGGCGCTTGCTGCATTGAACCCTGGATGATCTCTCCGGCGACCCCTGTCGTTGCCGGGGATCCGCTTGAGGTCCAGCAGGATCTGGAGCTGCTCACGGAGCGCGTCTCCTCTCTCAAGAAAGTCATTCTCTCTCGACTCGTGGAACCGGTTCACCTTTCTGAGCTCCTCATTCACCCTCCCAAGAAATATGTTCACCTACTTTAACGACAATTTTGTGTTTTTTACTTAGTAACTGAGTAACCGCCCAAGAAATATGAAAGTTGTTTGAGCAAAATGTTTGAGTACTATAAACAATTCCTAGACGAATTTTATCTTATTTTTGGCAAAAATACCTAGGACAGATTAACTGTTCGAGCGCTGGTACAAAATTTTGTACTTACCTCGTTTTCGTAGTATTCATGCCCCTCCCATTCTTCTTCCTCTCCATTCTCCACGTCACTCGTGCTCTTCTTCTGCAGAAAATTCAGATTGAAGTTCTTGCGTGTTAAAAAAAAATAAAAATGAATAAACTAGAGGGTGTCTTTATTCATGTGTGTTTCGTCGGGACAAACCTCTCCCTCTTTCATAGAAATGAAATCTTGAACACATCGATCTATCATAAAGAGGGAGATCATGAAGAGCTTAAAGAGGGGAGGGGGGGAAGGGGAGAGAGAGAGAGATTTAGCAGTAAAAGCAAGAAAGAAGAAGCAAAAGGAGATGGTGAGAGCACCATGCTGTGAGAAGATGGGGCTGAAGAAAGGGCCAAGGACTCCTGGAGAAGATCAAGTCTTGATCTACCATCCAGAAGAAAAGCCATGGAAATTGGAGGCTTCTTCCTAAGCAAGCAACAATTAAAGAACATTTTTCTCTCTCCCTTTTACCGGGAGCAGAAAACACCACAAAACTTTTACTCCAAATGGTAAATACAAATTCATTAATAGATGTAGAGACCGATTACAAAACTAATATGACATGCTTTCGTCTTCGTCTGGTGTGTGAATATATTGCTCGCAGGCAACCCTTTTGCTCGGAACTGGTAGTTTTGGTTCAGAATGGAATTTCATTGAGGAGAAAAATTTCCGGGGGTCCTAGGAAGAAACGTCATTCGGACATGCAATGCTCCTGCGTACCTGGATAATAACTGTGGTGTTAGTGGACTTTGGGAACTTGCTGGCAACTTTCTTGGCCATGGAATGAATGGGGTCAAAAATGGACCAGCCTGAGTTGCGGTCAGCTTGCTGAGGTCGCTTTGGCTTTCTCAAGAGCTTGATCTCCTCGACGTGCTTCTTGAGCCGCCCATAGTCGACGAAGGCCGCCTTCCATTCCGGGATGAGTCGAGCTTCGAGCTCATTCGAGAACTTCATTTCAAGAGGCTTAAAAGAGAGAGACAAATCTTAGAGGAGAAGAAAGAGCAGAAGAAGAGGAGGAGAGAACCAAATCATGCTTGGCTCGGCTTTTTAATGACCTCCTCTTGTTCCATTGACGAACGACCGATGGGAGTAATTCCAACGGAATCGAATCGATTCCAAGTTAATGAAACCTCTATCTGTCCAATGTCGTGTAATTACATTATCGAGGTCGGGGAATAACAAGATACTAGCCAAAGGGAAAAATCGTGCGGTGTTAGATGAGAGAGTCGACGCAAAAGGAAGGAGAGCTTCCCCCAGGGCGGGACAGCATGGCTCGTGCATGGCTCGCCTTTTGAAAAGCGAACTGAAAACAAAACCTTTGACTTGGAATCAGAGCGGACCAGCCCCGGTTTTCGCTATCAAGAGCAGGTAAATTCTGCGAAGCCATCAAGAACTGCCATCCACGATGGACACGTCTGGGGTCACAACGGGCTCGAAATATGCTTATTCGAAAATTTTAATTTTAGTCCCTTCATTCTAATTATGAATTTACTGACCACACATTTCATAAGAAAAATTTCTCACCAAACATTATGCGGTCGCCAAAATTCTTTTCTTAACACAAGAAGAGATGCCTTGTGCAGAATTTGGGTATATACCGCAAAAAAATAATAATAAAAAATTCCAAGTCGGTACTCTCATCATTATATATGTTTTTAATTAAGAAAATAGCGCCATGGCTTGGGTAAGATTTTGGGTTCATCGGGTTGGTTCAGGACTTTTCTTCACTGGCGACTGAAGGGTCTCGCGAATTCAAATTTCTAGAAATCTTGGGTTCGTGTTGCCACCCCCCGCATTGGATAATACCTAAAAACCTGGAGTAACCTCCTCTAGGAATTTAATTTGTTATGAATTTCCTATACGATCTCGATCGCTCATATGATGGATGACAACATGTTACGTAAATCCACCGGTTGCCAACTATTGCCAAGGCCTGCAACCGGTGGAAGAAGAAGGGAAAAAACCCAACCAAGAAAAATTCGAATATTTTATTAAAAATGAAAAAAATTGTCTATTTTAGTGTTGATATATCACATAAAATGGCCAGTATTCACGTCAATAATTGTAGATTAAAATTGACTAAAATGTCTACATTATCAAATTGTCAAAAAGTTTGGTCAAATTGAGAGGCAAAAGATCAAATTGGCATCTATATAACAATATTATTATATTCTTTTGTGCAAATTTTCCATGTCTTTTATTGATGAGGAAATTCTTAAATATCAAAGAGAGATGTTGCAACTATGGCCGTTGATGGGCCACAGCTGCTACAAAAGGTGCTGCCTCGAACGTTTGGTGCAAATTAATATTTTGGTGGGTTTCGGAGTTGGGGTTTTCTTTCCCTGGGGGTTCACGAAATTGAAATCTTGAATCGGAGATACATATAGGAGGATCCTGATTCATTCGTGACAATTTATGGAGTAGTCTTGTTAAATAGGTCAACGGATCAAAGTCGGGATTGGGTGAAAAATGGTCTAACACCATATTGACCCATTTTGACATAATACAATTTTATCGATCTATATTCGACCTAATCAAAATCCAGCGTCAATTAGCCTACTTGAATTGGGCCTATGAGTTTAACTATTCCTAGAGGTTGGCCACAGAGCGTGTTTGACCCCTCCCTTTAACTTTAATGCCTCACAAAAAAATTTTGGGGCTTTTCAAAACTAGCGAGGTTGCCAATAGGCTTATGGCTTTACTAGTAAAGGGATTGGAGGGGTGGAGCTAGAGAGTATCAGGTCGATCTTAGTGAACACTACACACATATGTATGTAAAAGAGAGAAGTGAGGCAATAGAAAAGCGAGTGGGGTTGCCTGTGTCGCTCCTCATTTTACTGGTCATTCAATGGTTTGTCGAATTGATTATAAGTGATGAGTTCAACATATGAATTCAAGGTAGGCTTACTCGTTTTTAAAAGAATGTACAAAGTCATGTAATGATACGTTGCTTTATATAGGAATTTCATAATCCTAAGTCATTCCCACTTCCACCATAGTCTGTCTTGCTAAAACTATCCTTCCAATCCGTAGAACACGAAGAATTCATGAACAAGGTTAATTGTCCAGATTCGGATTGAGATAAAATAGAATAAGGTTTTCCAGATTATATAAAGTTTCATATTATGTTGGGTGCAAATTAAGATAGGAATTAAAACCTATGAAAATATTCTGTCGTGTCCGGCACATGAAAGGGTTTGTGATTCATCGGATATGGAAAAAGAAGAAGAAGAAGAAGCTAGCTCTCTCTGACACGCTTGCTTAAACTGAATCGGATCGCAGTAGCCCAAATGCAGCCTAGAAGGTTCCTCTAGGTGGGACATTTGGTCATTCATCACGATTTAAATCAGATAAGGAATCGCAGATCGTATAGGAAAGTATTACAGTGGTGTCAAAAAAAAAAAAAAATCATAGAAATCAGAAACCTGATCTGATCATTCTTGGGTTTGAGCCCATCCATTTTGCTTTTTCCAGTAGAGAACTCGGTCCATTACAATTAGGATGGGCCGATCCTTGCAGTTCAAATTTCTCTAAATTGTCCAAAACTCCTTCCTAAGTAGATGATGTCCGGTGGTTAGTACTAGTTTAGTGGGGATAATGAGTTTATGCCATTCCCAATTAAGAGAAATCGATTAATAATTGATAATGGTTTTATTTTGGACCAACCAAGAATTCTCCTTTTTCATGCTTATTACAAAAATGCTTATGAGGGCACTTCACATGATTAGTGCACATTTAACCCTCCCTAATTAAGACAGTCCAGTCCCATAAAAAAAAATAAAAAACTAAATTGATGTGCACATTTGATCTACCCATTTTCATAATTGTAATTGGTTGTAACCGCATTTCATTTTTAATGCTGGGACCAAAAATAATTGCGGACCACGTATCGTTTTAACATTAGTTTCTTGCCAACCTTTTGTGCATGTAGCATCATCTTAGACAAAAGGTAATGGAGAGTCTAAAAGGTGGTCTATGCCTGCTTCGGAAGTTCGCACACGTGCGTACTCACAACCAATGAATAATATGATTCGCCAATTCCACCAATTCCTATATGAAGCAAAAGGTTGGCATGAGATTATAAATATCATTATTCATTAATCTGACAATACTTCAAACTTGTTCTTTGCTGATTGCCATTTGTTTGATTCGTTATATAGTTTAGCACATGTTCTATTGCAATTCCAAACAATCAATTAGCTAGGAATTCTAGATTTGAGAGTTTGAACTCTTCTAATCTAGTTTTAGATCTTGGTGCTATCATCTCCCAATTTAGATGTGGGAATTTAATAAATATGCTTTTAGGGACTCAATATCCCTTCACTTTCTTTGTGTACAAATTCTTTGCCTTGGGCTTCAACGACAATCAAAGAGCTTTAACGTCTCGTTGAATCTTGAAGATTTGGTCCTTCATATATTTGATTTGTCTTTATTCGATCTTATTTTGATTGTCTCTATACAGTGATAGTGTAGATAAAGCCAAATTTAGACGTGCACCGTCAACTAGCAACGTCATAGTTATTAGAAAAAGAATCGATGTGTGCTTATTATTGACAAAGACATGAGATACAATTGATTGATCATCGATTATTTTGCTCGACATGTCTGTTCTTTCAGAACGAGTGTCCTTAACTTTGCTAGTACTCTGTTCATCCTCCTTGTTTTCTGGATTTGACTTTGCTTTTCAGTATTTTTGCTCTATATCAATTTGCTTTATCATGAGGACTATGTATTTCTTATGAATGATTCAAAAAAAAAAAAAAAAAAAAAACTTAAGAATTCATATGTATAACTCAATTATTATTCAATGCAATTAAACATGTCGTACAATTTGAGACACATGAAATGACACTAACCACTTAGTTTGCCCTAGTGGTCACACTTTTTACATGAGAAGGGGAATATGAAGGGTTCGAATTCCTACCTTCTTAGGTGATTGGGATGAGGACAATTTAGTTTTAGGTGTGGATTTTGACTCCCACACCCTACAAAAAGATAGGGTAAAAATCCAAAGTAAGAGTTAGGGCCTATTTGGTAACCGATCAAATAGTGAAAATTTCTGTTCTTTTGTTCCTAAGAGTAGATTTGAAACAAGATTTTGAACAGAAACCCGTTTGTTAAAATTTTTGTTCTTAAGAACAATTTTGTTTCTAGGAATAGATTTGAAAAGGAATCAAGAATAAAAAAAAAAAAGTTGCTTTTTGTTCCCGGAAACAATTTCAAGAATCAATTTTTTTTCTCTTCTCTTTCTCTTTCATTTTCTTCTTCCTCCCTCAGCCTACTGCCGCCCCATAGCTGCCCACTGGTCACCATCGCTAAAGAGTGGTTGGGCAAGGTCTAATGAGCTTGCCTGGCCATCGGCGAGCTCAGCCTCGCAGATCTAGGCAAGGTCGAGCTCGTCGGACCTCACCTAGCCAATCATTGGGCATCGCTGGCGGCGGCAACTGGTCATAATGGAGGAAGGGAAAAATAAAAAATAAAAATAAAAAAGACAAAAAAAAGAAAAAAAAAAAGAATAAAGTTTTAAATCATTAAAAAGTTAAAAGAAAACATTTTGGATTAGAAATTCTAAGGTTTTACCAAATGCATTTTTATCTCGAGAATAAAAATTTTGGACAGTTATCAAATACCTTCAAATACTAAGAAATTGTTCTTGAGAACAAAAACATTACCATACGTACCCTTAAAGTAAGACTGACAAAAGAAACATAACACCTTCAAACAAAATAATTAAGTGAGATTCATGAGAGCCATGCATTTATATGATCAATGTCAAACATCGTGAACCAACAAAAGGGGAAATTGTCCATAATTCATGAGCCTATTGTATATATGCTGATTTTATTAATTCCTTCTACGTGATACTACTAACATTGATGTGAATAATATTTTAATATTTTGATTTTTTTAATATTTTCTTTCCTTACTCTTTTTCTACTAAGTTCAGTAAGGACTAGCTAACCTTTGCCAACCATAAGTGAGGGGGGCAAGGGTTATGGCCCTTGTTGGTCTTAGAAGGAAAAGAAAAAGAAAATATTTAAAAATTCTAGAAATTTTAAAATTATATTGTAAAAATTGTTCATATCATCAATTGATAGTTAAAATTAGTTGGATGGACTATATTGACTATTCGTTAAAAGGGTCTAAACTCAATTAACAAAATTAAAAAATTTATGAATGAATAACATTTGTACAATAAATTTATGATATTTTTGATAATTTTTCTTAGCTCGAGTAGAATATTAAAGGTCTCAATCAAGCCAAAAGTGTTGCTTGTCTAACTTTTGTGTTTCCCATTAGAGCCCTTATACTCTCTTATTCTTTTTTCCCCTTCTATTACGCTAATTAAAGAGGGAAAAAACGAAGGTAAAACTGAACAGAAAAAAAAGACAATAAAAATTAAATACCCACTTTCTTAAGTGCACTCGGTTAAATACTCGATAATCCTTATCCTTGCACTCCATGTGAGAGATTTAGAATGCTTCTGTCATTGTCTTTTATCAATCAATTGTAAATAATTTTGTGTAATCCACTCATGCAACGGGCATATATCTTAGGGTTCATTTGTTTCATGAAAAATAAATAATTTGAAAAATATTTTTTAAAAATAATCACTTGTATTATTTATAAAAATGAATAAATGAAATTCATTTTCATCCCTCATGAAAATGTTAATACATGAATTATTGTCGATAATGAAATAATTATTAACTGATGAATTATTTCAAGATGGATAATGATTTTTAGGAAAATATATTCTAAATTATTTATTTTTTATGAAATAAATATATCCTTGGTCAATATGCACGTTCATGGAGGCATGAATGAGCATAGGAGGATTTTGACTTTGCAAGTTGCCCCTTCGAGACTAATAAAAAGCTTGGATTCCTTTGGACGGCGAAAGCCTTTGGAATGATCAATGCTTTGCATCACAACAACATGAAACTTGGGGCATTACTGACCCAAATTCAAAGGCTAAAAATCATCTATACATTAACAGAATTAACACTCCCTTCCTCTCTTCTCGATCTCCGGAAAGCGTCTCGCGGCTCTCTTCTTGATTGGATCTGCTTGGTTACTTAGCGGTGGCACAATGATTAATCGCCATTCTCGATGCTCCGTCCTTCGCCATTTGATCATATGGTGGTTCGATTCATTATGCTAACTGTCAAGGATCGATCTCTCTGCGCGATTTCGGCGATTCAGCTCCAAGAGGACGACCGTGAGGTTTTCCATCAGTCGGAGTCCATTTCGGGGAACGGAAGTGGCACCGCCTTCACGGCCCTGAAGTTCCCCACGTTGTTCAGGTGCTCGTTCTCCAGTCTACACGAGGGAAACAGCGAACGAGAGCTCAGAAGCCGGATTCAGCACCTTTCTTTCCATGAAAACTGAAAAGAGAGCAATAGTTCTTGAGGAAGAGAGATCTTTACCTGTAAAAATTCCAATGGCCGCGTCGAATGACTTCCAAAGAAGCCAAGAAGAATTCCAGCAACCTCAACTCGACCATCCCGGGGCGAAACCCCACCACCGTCTCCACCCATGCAACCCTCAAAACTACATTCAAGGCCTGCAAATATATTTGGCTTTCTCCATTAGAATCCCTAACATTTGCAGTTCTTTTGAAGGTTTTGTCTAGCTTCTCATATATTTTGCCCGATGCAACTTCGACCCAGATGGTTGTTTGACGTATTAGAGAGAGAGAGAGAGAGAGAGAGAGCGACTTACAATGGAGATGTAATAGATGCTCTTACGCTTGAGAACCAGCTCGTCTCTCAACCATGGGTTTCTCGACTTGGGGTTGAGGAACCCCCAATCCCTAACAAAATCCCAGTACAGCTGATACATGGTGGCCACCACGGAGGTCACCAGGACTATGCCGAGCCACAGGTGGCTGTGGGGCTGCCTTTCGTACGTAAGCCTTGCCCCGGCCGCCACCATCGCTGACACGTACTTCCCCATGTTAGCCAGATGTTCTGTTTTGCCCTCGTCGAAATATCTCCTAGCGCACTGTTTAAAAGGAAGCGATCAGAAGGGGTCGCCGCATAAATTGCTGACATATGGATCTTGATTAGCTAGCTGAAAGGATCTAAGTATCGATTTACCTGCATGGCACGCCAGTAGTAAGGCAAGAACGAAATGACGTACTTGAGCTCATTGAAAATCCTTCCCGATTTGCAAGTCTCGTACTGGTGCGTCTTGAAACTTCGGGCCAAGAAGAAGCAAGCCGTGGTCTCCATGTGCCTCAACAATGGTATCTGCAACCAGTAAGAAGATGACTCAGGCAATGTATCTGCATATTTCGCACAATTCGGTCGGCTAAATGTAGAATCAATTGTGACAATCGATCTCTCATATCATTACCTGGCTAGTGAGCTGATCAGCCATAAAGAAGTCGACCAGCAGAACCTGCACTCAACGAGTTGATGAGCTCATTTAGACATCGACAAGGTAGATTACAATGCAGCAGCAATGAGGCGGAGCCGTCTCTCGAATTCTTCATTTTTGGGTTAATTGAATCCGAGTTCAACATGACTTCCGAGGGTGAAAGATGCAAAGAACTTTAATAACGAAGGATTACGTACCTTATAAAATGGAGAGAAAAATATGTTGCGCATAATGCGAATGAAGCAAAACCGAGTCGAGCGGTAGAAAATGTCGACCGGGCAAACCAGCACGGCGAAGGAAATCTGTACACATTTGCATAAAACATACAAGATCACTAGTGGCCACTATATAGCTAGTTACGTAATCTTCACAACATAAAATGATTTTTTTTTTTTAACTCAGTTGACATTCTTAGATGGAAAAAAATGACGCTGCATCGAGAGTATGAAGCCGAATGCTAACCAGAAGCAGGGCCCCTGGGATGGCGTCGACTTGGCTCGGCGAGAAGTGGTTGGCCCGCAAGAGGAGGTGGATGACCATGGCGCCGACCACGGCGGTCATGAAGGTGGTGCAGATGAGGAAGGCGTCGCGGTACTTGAGGGCGGTGCTGGACGAGAACTCCAGTATGAAGTTGTGGTTGATCCTCGTGCCTTTCCACATGAACAAGTTGCATCCGTACATGAACAGGTGCAAGCTCAACAAGGTGAAGACACTGCCCAAAAAATTAAAAGGTAACGAAGAGCATGAGATCAATCATATTTAAGACAAATTAACATTGTAATTAGGGTAACCTAGAGATCCAATTGATTTTTTTTGTCAATTAAGATAAATTTAAATATAGATCACCTGAAAACGGGGTAGACGGTTTCCATATAACCCATGTTCGTGTGGGAATTAAAAATACCAGCTATGTGCGCCAAAATTGCGTATATACTAAATAATGTCACGAATGAACCGGTGAACAAACCTGCAATCCACAAAATGTTAATTTAGTCAAATTTCAATTCGTAATATTAATATTTTTCTAATGGTGTAATGATGGTAATAATTATATTAATGATTCTTTAGAGAGAGAGAGAGAGAGAGAATCAGAAATTAGAATATACCGACAAAGAAGGTGATCATGTGAGAATCTTTGTTGTGCTGGGGCTTCAAGAACTTCATCGCCTTTTTCCTGTCGTTGCTGGCGAAGTGCTTTGTGAAGATGGACTCCACTTCGTCCATTAGCCTCACCACCTTATTATCAAATCAAGCATGTCATCTCCATCCAAAAAAACAAAAAATCATATTCGTTTACCTTAATCAAAAGTCAATTTTAATAATAGTAATCTCCACCCATTCACGCGTACTATCATAAATTCGATTTTAGAAAATGAATAGAATATATACAACATCATGGAAAGTTGAGTGTATATATACCTTGTCTGAACTAATGAAGTGAGATTTTTTCACTTCCTTTAGATAACTGTTCGATGCCTGTCTCTTTGCCACCTGCTCATCCAAAAAAAGAAAAAAAGATTTTTGTTTTAGTTTAATATTTCTTTTAACATTGAATTTGAAAAACCCATTTCCTAATTTGTATCATTTATGCAATTTCAGAAAATGGATTAACGAAAAATATTTTTATCATCAACAAGAATATTTAGAAATTTCTCATTTCCTAATTTTCTGAAGCAATAAATACGATAAATAAAATACTTGGGGCTTTACCTTGTCGAATTTCTTGAGTATCTTAGTGAAAGCCATCATGTTCAAGGAGCTGCCAAAAATAGCAAATCTACATCAGGCCCTGTGCGCATAATATATTCAATACAATTAATGCAGTGGTATTCCAAATATATAAGTGACAAATTGCAGGTCTATTAACTAATTAACTAAATGATATGATAATTAATAAGTGAATATTTAAATAAATCATATTTATTATCCTTGTTCACCTGTAGGTTTTCAGGAGACCGAGGCCTTTGTACAGCTCCACAAAGGCTCCCCTGATCATCTTCTCGGCATACTGGATCTTCTTCCGGTTGATGAAATCCACCGGCCCGTCTTTCCTCGGGTTGTTCACCAGATCCTCCCACAGCACCGAGGTCACGGCAGCGATCATCCGGGTCGGCGTCGTGGCCGGGATGTCTATCCTCATCGTCATCTTCGGCTTCCCATTGCTCTTTGTCTTCGACCTTGCCGCGGCCCCCACGAAACTCAATCCGTTCCTCTCGAGGGCGGCAATCACCTCATCCGTCTCCGAGGTGTCCATCGGGGTCTCGAGCAACTCTGTCGGGGTCTCTGTGGCAAAACGACATAACAAAAGAGATTTCGATTCACTAATGTATACACATTTTGCTTAGATATGTACATAACATCCACTTACATACATAACCTCTGCATAATTTAATAAATCGTTTCGATTTAATCAACTTACGTTGAGCTGATTTAATGTCAAAGTTTGAATGGTCAAATCTTTTTGGCCAGAAAGCTGGCTAAAGTATTGAGCTGATTGATGATACTTTTGCCACATTGCTGGGTCACTTTCCAAGCAAAGAGCACTAGATGAAAAAGCCCATGATCTGTTTGGTTTTAGTGTATGGTTTGGTCACGCAACTGGGTGTAAAGATTAAAGGCTGAAGTCGGCACATCACTCGGAATCTGAGCGAGCCTCGCGTGCACTCGGTACTGCATGCGAGCTCGCTCGCTTCATCTCAGTCATTAGATCATGTAGGTCTCGTGCTGAGCCATGGCATTTAATGATCAAGATGAAGCTAGCCCATATGGTTTGAATGCGCACAAGAATTCTTGCTGAAATTCGATGACGTGCGTTTGCTCGTCCTTCATTTTCTAATGAATCATTCTGTCCTATCTCTTTGATCATTAGCTGTCAAACGTAGGCGCAGGAAAAAAGGTCAAAGGTGTCAAACCATGTTCAGATAAGCAAACATTTTCATGTTGGAGGATCTCAAATTCAGCTAAACCGTTGAATTCAGCGCATCCTTATCGACGTGATGGATCGTGAGTGGATCGGCTTTCTCTTCCACATGAATCGTGAGCGATGAGGAGGGAAAGCGACACGCAAAGTAATTATGATTTTCTTAAGTGCTAACTAAAATGCACGTCAATATCTTGAATTTCAGGCCAAGAAACATTATTCAAATTTCTTTTTTTCCACAAAACGAGAAAAAGTGCGATGAAGCATCAGAAATAGTCACCTGAAAAATTGGATGTGCGAGCTGAGGACGGCCACGAGGAGCGGGGAGAGGCCCCGCCACCGCCTGCCGACCTGAACGAGGAGGAGTTCTTCCGGCGACGGTCGGCGAGGATCTGCTTGAGGTCCAGCAGGATTTGGAGCTGCTTGTTGAGCGCGTCTCCCCTCTCGAGAAATTCATCCTCTCTCGACGTGTAGAACCGGTTCACCTTGTCGAGCTCCTCGTTCAATTTCTCAAAAAATACGTTCACCTAATTTAATAATATTATTTATTAGACGGCACGTAATTATTATAATAACTGTTGTTATGAAGTTGTAGCAAGTTAATATATACTTTTGAAAACACTTTTTATTTGATTTTAGAGCTCTTTCTCCTTAAACCTTATAAATGCTTAACCTTATAAATAAAGAGAGATCATATGTATATAAGAGCATAAGAAACCCATAAACATGGAATCTACGATACTTCAAGAATAAAAGTTCAAGAACTGCCTCATGTAGTAATCATACGTCCGAGTAACTAAATAACCACTGGAAAAAGATTAATCTCTAACAAGTATTACTGAAAGATAACGATGAGTATTTTCATTTTCATTTCCGAAAAAAATAAAAATAACCCACAAATTAATGAACTAATTTAAGTGATATTATCCCATTCAGAAGTCACCTCATCTTCTTCAGAAAACAGCTGAACAAGCTCGTTCTCGTAGACTTCGCGCTCCTCCTCCTCCTCCTCTTTTTCCTCCTCTCCTTCCTCCATGTCCCTCGTGTTCTTCTTCTGCAGAAAATTTAAGTTGAAGCTCTTCATCTGCTCACTTTTCGACTGATAAACAAGTTAAATAAAATTAATAAAAAGGGGTCGTCTTCATCTCTCGCTCTTCCTGCCACTCCATCACAATTAAATCGTGAATATGTTAGATCTCGGAAACGTTTCCGAGCACTCATGAGGGATACTCACGATTTTCAACCAAGTGCAAAAAGAAAGTTACATTCACAAAACTCGAGAAGGTATATTAAAGATTTTATAGTGATTACAAGCAAAGAAAAAAAGGGATTTTCCACAAATAATGTCACGATATTTTTGGAGTATAATGGAGAATAATTTGGAATCAATAAAGCTATAAAAGAAAATTTTTCTACATAGCTTTAATCTTTTATATGCAACTAGATGAAATATGTGGGTGCAAAAAACCAAATTAGCCTTATTGGGCAGCGAGAAAAGGAACCCCCATAACGGTTTAGCAATTAATTATTCCGTAATCAATTCTAATGTCACGTTGAATAGGAGATGGCTGTCGTCAACCTACCAAAAAAGGCTCGAGTTTATAATATTGTGGGGGCGAGGGGGAGGGTGCCTATAGTATATAGTTTTAATTATAACATACTTAAGGGCCACCTTTTCGGTAGTGCCTTCGTTCGCGGTCACTTTCGCTAATGGGGGCGCGCTATTCCTAAGCTAATTTTTTCCAAGCAATCAGCACCACCTCAGTGGATGCAATTTGGATGCACAAAGACGAAAAATAAACAAAAAAGCAAAATGGGAATTTTACGTGGTTCGCGACTGACCATGTGCAGGTATCTCCGTAGGGTTTACTACTCTTTATCCACAGTAGAGAGAGAGAGAGAGAGAGAGAGAGAGAGAGAGAGAGAGAGAGGGGTTTGGGGCATCAAAGTCGAGAAAAATACGTAAAAAAGGAGACCTACAGGGCCAAAGTACCCGGAAAGAAGGCAAACAGCGATGTCGATTCGAGATTACGGGACACCTTCCCCTGAACTTTTTCCCGAGAATGAACCTAACAAGCTTCGCTTTTCTCGGGCACTAGAATGGAAGATAGACAATTCGAGAACGCCAGTAAAGCTCCTGTTCCAAATGCTAAAGACCAGATTCGGTGATAACTCTAAAAAAAATAAAATGCTCGCAGCTTGTCGATTCGTTTACCAGGTCGGCTTCCCAAGCTCGTTTTGGTACATACACTTAGCATTACTTGAAACTTCTCGGGCTTTATGTTTTACTTGAACCTTAGTAGTTCCGGTTCTGAAGAGGATATCATGGACGAGAAGGATTTCGGTGTCCAAAGCACGCATGCCCAGCCACGTACCTGAATGATATCCAGGTCGTTAGCCGGCTTCCGGAACTTGCCGACAACTTTCTTGGCCATGGAACGGATGGGGTCGAAGATGGACCGGCCGAAGTCGCAGTCGACTTGCTGCGGTTGCTTCGGTTTCCTCGAGAGCTTGATCTTCTTGACGTGCTTCTTGAGCTGCCAGTAGTTGACGAAGGCGTCTTTCCATTCTGGGATGAGCTGAGCCTCGAGCTCTTTCGAGAACTTCACCATTTTAACAGGCTCAATAGACACGCAGAGAGAGAGAGAGAGAGAGAGAGAGAGAGAGAGAGAGAGAAGTATCGAGGAGGAGAAGGAAAAGAGGGCCGACTCAAATTTGTGAGGGATGTTATCAGGAGGCTTATATACACAGAAGCAAAGAGTCGTGTAGAGAAAGAAGATATGATCAATAGATAGATATACAGAGAGAGAGAGAGAGAGGTTGCTTGTTGGTAATGGAACGTTCTTTTGATTTTGTCTTTCTTTGTTTTTATTTTATTTCATCATGGATTAGTGGAAAATTCTGCTTTATGATAATGGGAGCAAACGGTGGAAAACGCCACTAGAGTATATGGCATCCCTCTTCTCATGCATAGAATCGAATAAAAAAAAGAATCACGGGTATTACAATCCACTCAGATCCCAACGTGTCATATGTGAAAATCATATGGATAACTTTCACCCATAACTGAATTAACCGGCACTCATACACATCCCATTAGTATGGGCCTTTTGCCGACAGAAGAAAGGATATCAACTACAATGAGCCAATCGATCATTCTCCATGACTCGTGATTTTAGTGAACATTCATTATCCCGAAAATCAATTATTGACCACACTGCGTAAATATTTTCAAGTAAAGAGCGAGGCTGTACCTACTTAATAAGCCGCCATGTATTCCAAAATCTATTCATTTTAAGATAAAAACATGCAATGATAATCTAGTACCTTGTTCGATCATATCGAAATAATATAATAGGCGTTATCAATGGTGTGCTAAAAGTCCTACGGGTATTGACTATTGGATTATCAGACCGAATGAGAATTCTCCCTTCTCCCTTTTGAGCTTTTCTTTTCCAGCGATACAAGAAAAGGAAGCACAGAAAAGAAAATGAAAACGCCACGTCTTGGTAAGGCGTCAGAGCTGCTCGAAATGCAGATGAGTATTATGACGAATGTGGGGGACATGTGCACCGCAAGTGGTGTAAACAGTGTCATCTTAGGAAAATATGCTCACCTGGACATGTCACATGAGTGCACATTTAATTATGGGTGTCAATAGGTTGGGTCGGATTAGGTATCTAGATATCCAGCTCAAGTTAAAATGGAACTACACTCGACCCGACCTGCTTAGATCTCATGCAATCAAATTGGGCTAAGCCAGGTGACTTTTCGATAGGTGGGTTTGATGAAAAGAAATACCATTTCTTGTGCCGGTTGGATTACGACTTCTTAATAGCTTAGGACATGTTTGATAATCATTATGTTTTTTTCATTTTTCTAATCTTTTATTTTCTAAAATGGAAATCCATTTGGTAACGTCAATTCATTTTTCTATTTATCCTAATAGAAAAGTGGCAAGAGAATAGATCCGGAATCAAAACAAGAAGAAAAAAAAAATTGTACTTCTTTGTCCATGAGGACAGAAATTGAAAAAAATTATTTCCAAACAAAAATTATTCCTAGAAATATAAATATTATTAAATGCACCCAAGATTTCTTCCCTAACTTGCTTCCTCAGAACATACAGGTCTCTACCATTCTCTTCTCATCTCTGCCTCTATGCGAAAAGAAAGGAAAGTGGGGAGGGTTGGGAATGGGAACAAAGTGTGCGCGTTCGTCTAATTTTAATATTTGGTGAGGAAATGCGTGGAATTTATATATAAATCGACAAATATGGTACATATAATCCACAGGAATAGAAAAACAAGTTATAACATTTCAATTTAGAGAACTGCAAGAAGAAAAAAAAAAGAAAAGAAGAGAGGCAAGCGATCTGATTCTCTCCTAAAATTCCTGTTGGGCTCAATTAATGTAATTAATACCTGCCCCAATGAATATTCTCTATTATTATTTTATTCAATAAGAAAAGTATTAATAATAATAAGAAAAATATATTCATTGTTTATATAAAAAAATAATATATAAATGTAAATAGTAAATAGTAAATGGTTTGAACGTTTACTTCTAAATGAATGAAATACTAATATTGAGTGAAGCCCAACTTCACACATTACTACATAATATGATTCGAAACTGACATGAATCAAAATGTTTTCATCTATAATCTCCGACAATCACTTTGTAATCACAGCGAGACATTCTTGTAAGGATGTAAAATAGCATGAATAAGTAGACACGACTATTAAAAGAAAACAAATAGATATAAAGCTTTGGATACTTCAGATATATTTCTCGTGATTTCATACTTAATACTTTAAAAGTCAAAATATCTTCTCATTGAATATTATTAGTGCTCCTTAACAGCAATTGAAAATGTGTTTTCAAATTCAATCCGATAATATCATCAAAGCCCATGTAAATAGCCATTTTTGTCAATTTTGTGAGAACTCATTTTTGTCAATTTTGGATTATTCTTAAATATTATTTTTTGATGAATTATAGTGTTTTCCTTTTTTTAGAATTCTTGAAAATGCATCTGAGAAGCGAAGAAAAAATCTGACCTTGTCTAGAGAACTACCTGAAATTCTTTACTTATTTTGACACCTCTACATTTGACCCTCCCTAATCAAGACAGTCGAGCCCCCAAAAATAATTAAATTAAAGTAAAAATCGGTTAATTTTTATGAGGACGATTTGTGTGCAATCATACGTTTACGAGTTCTACGCAACACTTATTAATAGAGAGTAAAAAAAAAAAAATCATGTTCACATATAAGTATAGGTCATATTATCAACTTGAGTCATATTTCGTCGAGTGACTAAGACGAAGCCGAATAACATCCCATCCACCTCTGGCAAACCGACAACTATTAACTAGTCGTGGGAAGGCCTCAGATGGTACCTATTATATCTATTGATGATATATCTAAGTTTTTCATATATCGAGTAATACTAGGTATATAAAGAATTTACATAGGCTTGTAGAAAAAAATACAATATGTATGTAAAGTAATTTGTCGTATCTCTCTCAATTGGTTAGGTGGCCCGCCATCTTGATTATTGTTGAATTTATGGAGAAAAAATTTATGATAAAGAAAAACACTTTTGAGGAAATCATTTTTTTAAAAAATAATAAGCTTTTCTTTATTGATGATATGTAACCGAATATTATTTTCTGATGCTTAGATTTTATTTAGAAAATGATATAAATCTTTAAAAAAAAAGAAAAAGATAGATTAATCTTGTAGGTCATTGGACTCTATTCGCTTCCCGGTGCTACTCCGTCTACAAGCGCTTCCGCCTCTCATCCCCATATCGACACCACCTCCCTCCCCGTCAACTACTTCGACCGTGGCGGCTTCACCAGAGAGCCCCATTCGTGCTCTGAAGATGATCTCCAAAAGCTTCAGCACCGAACTGATCCGACCAGCAATCGGCTTCGATTTGTCACTTCAGCAGCTGCGTCGCCCTGTATGATGAACTTTCTCACCTCGAGTACTGGTTTCTTGAGCTCTAGAACTCCATGAGGTCGCGCAAAAACGATGCAGTTTGCAACTCTCTGACCTGGTGGAAAGCTGTTTTCAGATCACAACTCGAGACTTGCGTCGTCCTCTTCGCAACATCTACTTCGGATGTTGCAAAGAGGATGAGTGAATCTGCCCTGGAGTTGATCCTGAAGTTGATCCCTGAGAAGACAGAGTGCTCGCTTGTGAACGCGTCGTTCTGGCTCATCTACTTCGGCTGGAGTAGACTCGAAAGAGCTAGGAGAGAGAGACCAACAAGTTGGTTCCAAGTTGACTCGGGAAAGAGAAGGGCAATTCCGGAAATTCTTTAGATTTAAGAATTTACTTTCCTAATGCATGAATGGTTTTGTTAACCGAAAAGTGTTTTCGATTGACTAGTCATTTTTGGCGAACCATATGGGTGGAAGTCTGAATAATTCGTTCACTTAAACAAATAAACTTTAAGACTCCATTTGTTTTGAGAAAAAAAAATGTAAATAACATTTTCTTAAACATGATTACTTATATCATTTATAAAAATGAATAAACGAAAAATATTTTTGTCGTTCATGAAATTATCTGTAAATATACATTGTTATTTATTTATTATTAGCTGATTATTCGAAGTGATAATAACAATTATTTTTAAGAAAATATTTTTTCAAATTACTCATTTTTTGTGAAACAAATAAAGTCTAAATTTTTTTTATAGAAACTATACCTTGAAAAAAATAAAATGTCATCAATTTGAGATTTATATAAGGAGAGGATCCCTATTCATTTGTGAGTTCTGTCCACATTGGAAAGATCCTAAATTCAATATAAACCAATATTTTCAAAATCTTTTCTTATGCAATTTTAAAGGGAAATTATTCATTGTCTGTTCAATTTCAACAAACTAAGAGCACATATTTTTATTTATTTAACTTTAGTATGCACTACTTCTTTCCTCCCTTTTTTGGCGAAATCCTTTGATTATCACCGAGGTTGCAAGTGAATTGGCCGATCCAACGTCACACATAGAGTGGCCGATAAGGTCTTTTAAATTAATGCAAATATATGATCTGTCATGTCTAATTTAAAAATTTCACCAGTCTCTTCGCTGTTAATCAGGATACTAAGGTCATTTTATTATTAGATCTTTACAGTGTTGAGCCGGGAGGCACCGACACTCTTCACAAACCTTCGTGTCATGTCGGATACTTCGACATGTGTTCAATACTCTTCAACACTTGATCAACACGTGTTGAAAAATCCGACACTTGATCAACTTTTTCGACACTCGAGTGGAAAATTTCAAATATGCAAGTTTGTAGTTTCGACATATGTGGGGAAAGAAGAAAAACCTATTCTTCTATTTTATTTTGACTCACTCCCTGTAACGCATAATTCACCCTCAAGTTTGTTTTTTTACCCTTCCGTTATGCTCTGACACATGAGTCCAGAATGTGAATTATTTATTTATTTTTTCAAGTTTTATAGGCTATTGAAATGAAGTTAGGCTTGTCAAATTGAAACATTGAACGATATTAACAAATTGTGAATAAATAAATTCATTCCATGAATTCACCCTTTTTTATTATTTGTTTATTTGTGAATTTGAATCAAATTAATTTGATTGAAATAATTATAAAAATGATAATTTATCAATATACATATTTACATTTTATATATTTAATATATAATGTGTCATAACGTGTTGAAATTCTTCATATTTTGAAAAATAATGTATCTTCACCACCCACTATTTTGAAAAATAACAAGTTCGAATCCCAGCTTCGTCGTAGAGTGACTTAACCGGTTTCACGTGTGTGGTGGCTATATTATGTCGGCGGGGTGCGGGATTCCCTGGGTCATCAAAAAAAGAAGAAGATGTATCAGCGTATTATGTTGTGTCGTGTCATGTATCAGTGTCGGTGTTGGTGCTACTTAAGTATTGAGTTTGTGGATCAAGTTCTATTTAATTCAAAATTGTATTAAAGCTCGGAGATCAAGATAAGTTGGGGTCATGTTAGGAGGCATTATGGGGTAGAAATGTGGAGAGGACCAAGTGCTTGTGTGGCGTAGCACAACTTGAGCCAGCACTTGAATGTCGCGTTGTTTCTAGAACACATTTGCTTTTATATAAGATAATAGGAATTATTTTGAGTAGGACATGAACATTGCTTTATCAATCATTGTTATGTAAAATGGCTGGCATCTACATCAACGATTTCTAAGAATGACTAGATTGACAAATCATCAAAATATATGATAATTACCAAAATAACCATAAACCTATTGCAATTATATTAATAATTAATTTCCAAAATTAGGAAATCACCATATATATTCTTAAGTTTAAAACAAGAAAAATTATCCCAAAAGTCCTGAACATATCATGCAAAGGTCAATTTAGAGCTAAACCTTCCACTTATGCTAATTTAATTCTAAATGAGAAAATTACAAAAAAAAATTCTTAAACTTATTGTGCAGATACTAATATGATCCTAAACCTTTTAATATTAAATAGCACATAAATCCTTACTCCCGAGGTGGACCAAAACCCTTACTTCTAATTCAGGTCCGAACAAAATGGATGGACATGCCTATTATTTAAGCAATCTCCATAATTTAGATAATTTGGCGTAACTGCTAGACATGACCATGCTTATGAATTCTTGGGATGAAATTGGGCGTATACATATATTGTACCATACTTTGCTCTACCGATGGTTATTGGTCTTTTTTCAAACAATGTGATTGATTAGTTGCTCTCCGTGTGGGGACTTGTACCACAAAATTATTAATCTCTCCGCTAATTATCACGCTTCCAAAGCTATTGCCCTACCAGAAGCATCTGATTGGTTGCTACTAGCCTACTATTTTAAAAAGGAAAACATCGTTCGCCCGGTTAAGGTTCTAATAGGGATAGGTACTATAATGATGTGATTGATGATGACGTTAAACAAACTGTTGTACTTCCTCTCCTGCCGCATAACATGGCTTAGCTTCCGTTTTAAATTGACTTTTACCTGCTAAATCATATGCCACATGGGGATTAATTTTAGATTTATCTCATAATTTTTAGATCTCATTTGATTCAAGTGCATTGGTAATGAAGGGAGAATTATAAAATGGAAAGACTTTCCGTAGAGTCTACATATTTTTTCCATTAGACTCTTGAATTTTTAATTTATTCAATTTAATTATTCAATTGACATAACTTTTCTTATTCCCAATGGGTACAAATCTGATTAACTGAAATCCTTTGCTTATTGGGGCAGATAAGAGTATAATGTGGGAAAAACCTTTTGCCATCGTTGATTTTAAACTAACACGCAAGACTAAAAGCCACGAATGAAGACCACAACGCAACCTTGAACAATGAGATTTCTTGATGCAAATACCTTGTTTGAGCTTTTCATGCCAGATTTTTCTTGGCTTTGAGGAACAACACACGTATGATTTATGTAAAAATAAAAAAAAAAAGCTCCACTTAGGAGAATTAATATGGTGCAGAATAATCAATATATCTTAACTAGCTCAAAACTCATTGATCAAAATTTTTAAGTGAAGATTAATCCAACTAAATATGTTGAACTTAGAGACTTGGGCTCTCTCTTTGTAATCTAACTTGGTGAATGCATTAGATCTCTATTGTGTGCTCGCAACACTGAGTGATTAGAGTTAGGTGGATGGATTTTGATTTGTAAAAGTCTGTTTTAAAATTAAACAGAAAAAAATTACATTTACAGGAATCTAATTGCAAGAAAGTGCAAATTCAGGGACAAGAATCGAACCCTCTCCTTTATAAAAATGACCTCAAGAGTAATCTAGTATATCACGAAAGTTAATGAAATGCCTTTTCATTATAGGTAATATCAGTATTGACCTTTGGAAGCAACTGTTATTCATGCCAAGGCGGATTTAATGATTGAAAAGCCCACTGCATCGATCGATTGAAGCTTATTCAGCAATAATTATTGAAGATGAAGGTGTGGTAGTTCGAGCAAAATGCTTTTCCTTTTAGCTTCCTTTCCATCGAGTGGGATACCCCTTTAGAGAATCGATTCAGAGAATATTCCTATCAAAAGGGCGATGTACTATAGCCTAAAGCACCAGCCACTTTACCAAAATGAGATAACCACGTAATTTGGATAATTCACGCCGGACCCCATTTAGTGTCGCTTCTGTGGTGGTGGTTGTAGTAGTAATAATGATGATAAAATCTAGTAGTGGTGGTAATAATAATAATAATAATAATAATAATAGGTGTTTCAACACATAGTAAACAATATTTGGACATTATTTTTCTTGAAGAATTGAATTTGGATAGACAATATCTTCTTGAATATTTTCCATCCATTGTAGTTTCTATGAGATATCGATATTTTACTAGATCGTGGTAATTAAACTATATGATGCCATTCTTCTTAAAGAAGAATTATTAATTTGGTTCATTTTCAATTACGATTATTATGTTTTATTCTTTTCTAAATAAAGGAGTTGCTTACAGAGCCTACATCTATGGGGAGAGATGGTTACTCATTTTCAATATAAAACTTATGAGATTAATTATGCAAGCTCTGGTTTAGTCACACGAGATTAATTGACGAGTTTAGCGCTCTCTCGGGCCTCTGAAGTAGATATAACAACTTCCGCATTGAGTTCTTTGATGGCTAATACACACGCTTGAGATTAGACTCGATACCCTCCGGGCTTGGGAACAACAGGATCGAAAAAAGCCTTCTCTACTCTCATCTTCTCCGGCTGGCTTAGGACCGTGATCTATCGCAAACCAAAAGACATATCTCCATAATTAATTAACTCGAGTCGCCATCATTTTATCTTCGGGATTGGTTCATATTCAGCAACTCACTTGTTTGACGTCATGGATGGGAAGAGGGCAGACGTTGAACTAGGGTTATGTAGGCTTTCGAGATTCATCATGTGTGCGAAGAATATAAAAATGGAAGTGTAGGGAAGATAACAAGTGATGAAACCCTACGACCGGAGCCACCATGCTTCATTATAAACCTAAATGCGCCTCTTGCGCAAAGCGACTGTTCTAACATAGATCAGGTTCCTGTATAGTTGTAAGCCATTATACTACGTACGTCCAAACGTGCAACTATTAACCAAAATATCAAATGATATAAAAATGAGAAAAAATTGCCAACTGGGGCAAAAGTCTATTTTATCTTTACATGGGTCCTCGCTGGCCATCGGATGTGTATGGTTCTAGAACGAGAGATTAGGAACGAGTTTACTGTTCAAGGTAGGGTTATGCAACATAGAATATCTAAATTAGGAACCATCCAAACCGGCCGGTTCAGTCTCATTTTGAGAGTGTCGGTTTGGTTCCCAATTTTTAAAAGTGGAATTGATGTCCAAGTGATCAAGTTCTCGATTTCATGAGAGAATCAGATTGGACCGACTACATATACATTTTTTTAATTATTTTTTCAAAAAAATTAGTAAAATATGAACTAAATAATATTTCATCCAATGGTACTACAAGTTACAGTATAACAACTCTTTATTTCATCATCTCTTCCATCAATATCTTATGATTTATCACTCTCGCACTTTATGTATAACCACTTTTAGTGGGAAAAAAAAAATGATTGGCTCCATAAGAGCAGATCGGAACCAATTGCTTGGTCCAATTCCTAATTCTAAAATCAAATTGTCCAATTCTCAATTCCCAAAATTGGGAATTGGTCCTTCTAATCCCATTTCCGATTTTAAGGTGGAACCAGACCATTGAAACTAGACTGGATCGACAACCAATCATCCCTAATACATGGTCGATTGAGATGGGGGAGCAATGCGGGCTTCTACGATTCTCTCATTGCATCATCTCCGTGGCCTTTTAGAAAGTTGCAGATGGCAGTAGTGCAACGAAGAGGGGGGTGGTGCTCTTCCAGTGCACCAGAGCCAGAACACGTGTATAGATTCCTCGCCAGAATATACACTCGCTCCCTGTGTTCGGAGAGAATCTACAGTCGCATCTGTTCTCTCCTTTTTTTCCCTTTTGCCGACGAGGGAATGGGGGGGATCTGATCCTGCCCCTGTTGGGCCTCGATCCGGCAGCGAAGACGACGGGACAAGGAATACGCTGGTGGGGTTGAGTGGGATCTGAGGAATCGATGGTGTGGTCGTGGTGTCAGCGGCATGTGATTATCTGAATCGATCCTGCTTAAATAAGTTTAATCATGTTTAAAAGAAGACTTCAGTTCGATTCCTTAGAAGGTGCGGCACGAGACAAGGGTCTTTTCCTAAGTTGAACACTTGCCTTTTGAGGAATCCTCAGCACGATATTCATTGCCAAATACAAGAAAAACTATTAAGTCTTCGGGAATAAGAAATTTGGAGGAAAACATTTTGTAATATACAACGATGAGGGAACAAGAGGTGTGCACTGTTCCAACGTCATTCAGACACAAAAAATTGGACAAAAGGGTGTTGGATGGAGAAGATTATTAGCTGTGTCCCAAGTCATGGAGGCTCATTTGATGTGATCGATCCAACGAATCTGATACAGTCGACCTACTGTATCTGTTGCAATCAATATTTTCTCGTCGAATAGGGAAAAAAATTGGCTATTACATGCACCTCAAATAACGCCGTGTATGTTCTTATCCTATATTAAAAAAAATTGGAAATTTTAGATAATATGTTCAGATATTTCATTTATCTTTACTGATTATCTTATTAGACGAGGATTCAATATATTATAGTTTATCTCTTTTATTAACTTCCTCATAAAGATTCAAAGGGTTTGCAGGGGTCATGTTGATTTGGGATCAACGTGGTCTTTCCACAGGAAAACTATGTCATCCATTGCACTTTTCTTTTTTCTCGATTCGACAAAAAATTGTCCAACGAAGTGGAGTTGCTTGAAGAGCCACCCCTCTTTACAAATTGACCCCTTTCACTAAGGACAGACCAATCGTCGTTGAGCCAAAAGAGAAAGGACAGAACAAAAGTCGACTCGCTAATTTGGAGCTACATGAAAACATGAGAGAAAAAGGATGGAATCTGAAGGTCACCCCAAAGTTGGGGGCAGATCTGGCCCTTTCCAAGAGGGAAGAGCCAAAGTGTGGGCAATCGTACCATTCTACAGTAACACATGAAAAAGTAAGATAATCAAATGAACTTGAAATGCGCATGAAACAAATACTGTGTGATTCATGGAGGTGACATCATATTATTATTAGACATGCAATCAACACTTAAAAAGCAGTAATATCACGAAAAAATTTCAAATTGATACACTAATAATAAATTTATTTTAAATTAATCTTTTGATTATCAAAAATTTTCAAATTACATTTGTGATAAATTTATCCTTCGTTAATTTTCATTAGATTTTACTATCAAATTATTGAGTTGGATAATATGTGACAGTTGATGAGTGCATCAATTTGAAGTTTTACCCTCCATTTGTCACGATTGTGATTTTTTCGTGGTATTAATCTAATTTAATGAAAATCAACAAAGGATGAATTTGTAACAATGTATCAATTTGAAGTTTTTGATAATCAAAAATTAGTTTGGCGTAAATTTGTGACAAGTATATTAATTTAGAATTATACGATTTGCCCTCTCATATTAGCGGTTGAATTAAGAACACCTAAATATTAACCACATGTTTATCTAATAGAATTCTAGAGTAATTGGCCGTGACATCACAAAAATTTTGTGGACGTAAACAAGAGGTCTTAAATGGAAGTTATTTTAGAGAATTTGATAGTAAAATTATTTAGAATGTGCATCAAGCAAAAAATGTAATTAACTCAATTCACACCGCAATCGCTACTTAATCGAAATTTTTTGAAATACGGACTTTGGCCTCCCTAAATCAGCTGTTGACACCTTCCTTGGTCGAAACTTAGGAGTGGGAATGTGCTCCTCACTTGCTAAACAAATGACCCAACGTTGTACGAACAACTGACGAGTCGCCCTCTAAAATGAGCCTTTCTTACATAAACCCCTTGTTGACATTTTGTCGAGAGAGACCAGTCAACGAACTCTGAAAAACTATACGGCAAAAAACCAAGAAAAAAAAGATCAGATAAATCACCAAAATTCTAGGTGCTTAATATATATAATCCCATAAATCAGACAACAATCCCCCCCTTCCTCTTCCCCACACTGCAGATCTAACAGAGAATGGGGTAAGCCCTTTCTTGGTCATCTTCCCATTTGATCTCACTTTATCGCCCCAAGAATAAACAAAGTTAGTGCAACTTCCACTCGACCACTTAACCAAATTAGCTTAATCACTCATTTTTAAGGTGGTGCGTCTTGTTTTCTCTAGTCAGATGTGCGTCATCTAACCCTTGTTTTTTGGCAGATTTTATTTAACTCTATTTTTCTTTTTAAAATGAAGTTTTCCAGAATTGTTTAAGGATTCCCTCAAATGAGAATCGTTTTTAGGAGACATAATGCGGCTTTGTAAGAGGGGATGGTGTGTAATCCATTATCGCCATTGCACATGAGATCGTGCATGTGCACCCATGATTAATTAATTACTTAATTAGTTTGCTAATTAATTAATTAATTAATTGATGATTGATTGATCATGTGGATGGTGATGAAAAATCTAGAAGTGGGTTAGGAGTTTTATGCCGGATGTTAATTTGTGGAGATGATAGTGGGGTGATATGGCGTGCCAAACTATTAATTTAATTTAATTTAATTCAAGTCAATTTAATTTAAGTGAGCCATGTTGCTGCCCAATTAATTCTCTATACCGTAACGTGCTTTTTATGGTTTCTTTTATTTTAGTATTTTCTTTTTGTAGGAATTTTGTTTAATCCAGACTTGTTTTATTGTTGTTTTTATTATTATTTCGACAGTTTTAGTGGGCTTGGTCAGCAAATCAACTTTGACATTTCAGGTTTGAACCTGCATGAGATTGACAGAATGTTTGTGAATTGTTGACCATCTGACGGTTGGTTTGTTTTGTGGGAATGAATGATATGGAAACCATATCCTAAAATCGAGGACTTATATTGTTTACAAAAGTGAATGGATGAATGAAAAATTTATCATCATGCATATGAAGTTCAAACATAATTTACTATCAATTATGAAAAAAAATTATTAACTAATTATTTTAAGCGATATAAGCGATAATTTTTAGGAAAATATTTTTCAACTTATTCATTTCCACTAAACAAACTCAGCATTGGTTTTGTTTTGACTTTTTAAATGTGACATCTTTATGCTATTAACTGTTTTTGGTATAATGATCTCTCGCGATGTGCCGTAACCGAATCTGATGGGGTTAAGATACATATGGTGTGCCATACTCAATGCAAATAATCATTAGATTCGATTTGCAACTAGAAACTTAGCTCACGTTTTGCAAATTGCCATGTTTGCTTTGATAGTTGTGGATTACTACGTAGCGATAATTTTTTTGTATAATTATGTAAATCAAATATCTTGCCGATAAAGGAATACTAAGTAAACAACATAATATTCAGAAAATGCGATATTGTGTAGAAAAAACAAAATCTAATTAGAAGAGGTAAATTTCTTATGAAATACTTTACTACGTGATATTAAATTAATGTATTCGAAGGGAAATAATTGCATTATGAACGGAGGAATTGAACTCTAAAGCAGCTTTTTTGATCTTTCATGTTGCTGTAACTTTGTTGTTTTTTTTATTCCTATTTTTCAGTCTAAATTTGAGGGTAACGAAGCTGTCATGGTTATATACGTATGTACTCAATTGTTATCAAGAGAGTGATGAAAGCTATTCTTAAAATGTTTAATTTTAAATATATCATTTGCGCTATTGTATATATGACTTATTTTGTTTTTGTATATGACTTATCTAAAGATAACATAAAGAAGAGACTATGTTTGAAAGCTCTCTCTTTGTATATATGTATTATTTTGGGATTTGAACTTCGTGAGTGATACGATATCACGTGTCTTTATCCATTAATCCATTTGTTTAGAATTGTAAGATAAAAGATTACGTAACTAACGAAACAAAACACGCAAATTACATCCTTATGTTCAATCAAATCTTTAATTTTCTTGTCACTCTAAATTAAATCTTTTCATCAATGATAAACATGACTTTGTGACAATCCTTCCACGTGGATGCAATTGTGTTCGCAATGTCAAACCGAACTATGGATGATAATTTATGTTGAAGACAACGATCGAATTCAAAACGCAACCCCAAATGAGAAAAGCTTCTCTGTGAACCTTTATTTAGGTAAGTTCCCAATGTATGTCCTAATCAAAGACTATCAAATCCTCGAATATAGAAAATCTTTGTTTTGTGCCATGCGCGTCTGCTGGCCACCAATGTCAGTTCCGTGTAACGTGTCAATTGTGCGGTGCATTACACGACATCTATTTCCCGAAGACCATTGGCCCTTTTTCTTTCCTTTATTTTACCTGCTTCGCAGTGGTTTAGGTTATGTTGGATTCTGCCTTTTCAAGAAAAAGGCAGCTCGTGAAAAAAGTAGGAACGTAGTTAAACGTGGGCCTTGGGATTGAACAACAGATTTGGACCATGAATCATGTGTAATATTTCGGATTAGTATATTGATTTGAGTATCCAGGAATCGGATAAAACTGGTTGTTCCAACATTGGAGATTGCGGTTGGCCACAGGTCAATTAGGTAAGCAAAACGCTAGACACCACAAGGATAGGATGGAATTTGACCCCAGAAAAAATTGGAGATGGACTTCTCCTTATTGGTCGGAAATATTCGTCTTATAATATTTCCCATAATATCCCATTTTTAATCTAATAAGATTTTCTTTAATGTTTAACCACGAATTTGAAAACGCCAAGTGGTAACATTGACTATAATTTCCTATTCCTTCCGATCTAATATCATTTCAAGTAGAATAGGGAAAATTGTTGGAAAAGTATTAAACATATTGCATTTGTGCCAATTTAATTATAAAATCTTTTATTGATGCAAATTTAGTCATAAACATTTTGACTTTGTGCCAATTTAGTCTTTTCGACTAATTTTGGTCAGATTTTGCTAACATTGACATCGGTCAACTTATGTAGCACGACCGGTGCTGACATTGATAATTTTTAATAATATTTCAATAAATTTTCATTTTTTAATTATTTTTTTTCTTTTTTCTCATTCTTTTTTTCCTCATTCCTTCTTTTTCCCCTACCCTTCCTTCTTCCTCCATTCAATTGCCGCTCAGTGACAGGCCAAAGGCAAGAGCCAATGAAGTCAACCTCAACTTTCTCGGCCTCTAGTGAGCGTTGATAGCCACTAGCAAGTTTCAATTTTGCCGAATCCAACGAGGTCGTGCCTTGCCCAAAATTTGGGAAACTCATCAAAGGCTACAAAAGTAGTATTGCCCAGTCACTAACAAGGCTCGAGCCCTTGACAAAGGCTATTAGGTTGAAGGCTGTGACCTTGCAACCTCTAGCAAGGGCTCGAACCTCCCTAGTGGTTGGGCAAAGCTTGACCTTGTTAGATTTGGCAAGGTTGGGACTCACCCATGGCTAGTGAGGAGCCCGACGCAAAGCTGCCCTCATCGATCCTTACCTCTAGCAAGTCGCTAATTGTTCATCAATTGGAGGAAGAAGGAAAGGTAGGGAAAAGAAGAAGTAAAGAAAAAAACAATGAAATAAAAAAAATTGGAAAAAAAATATTAAAATATTATTAAAAGTTATTCATATCAATGCCAATCCTATCACACAAGTCGATTAACATTCACATCAGCAAAATTCGGCCAAAATTAGCTAGAATGACTTAATTGACACCAAGTCAAAATGTTTATGACTAAATTGGCACTATATCAAAATGGTCATGACTAAATTGGCATAAATACAATAGATTTAGGATTTTTCTAATACTTTTTCCAAATGTAATGCATTCAAAATTCGATGAAAGTTTACAAATATAATTGAATCTTAACAATAGACCCTAAGATATTGTCTACTTTCGTTCATGACATGCTGATTCTCCCCGTTTGTCCTTTTTGAAAGTGCAGCCTTGCCTAATCCAGGTAACTTATTGCAAAATGCTCTCACCTAAGCATGTTTAATACTAATGTTTCTTCCTTAATCCAAACTCTTACGCCAAAGGGGGCCTATTGTGAGTTATTGAGTTTAACATATATATAATCAAGCGACAATCTCTCTTTACTCGATGTGCAATCCGATTCACCGTTGCCATCTTCACTGTCGTTGGAGCCTTATAGGACGCCCACTTTAATCCGAGATCTTTGACCTCTGCAATTACTTCTCATATTCATCGAACTTGCTCATTACCGCGCATACTTTCACATGGGTCGTCCACGAATCATACACTTACAAAAAGAATTTTTGTTATGATAATATATTTTAATACTCATACTTAACTCACTTGAGGTACTGTTAGTTTTATCCTGTTGCACGTCAAATTTTAAGGTTTTATTTCTCAATATAAAGGCAACCTTAATAGGGACTTTCAAATCCTAATGTATGCTCATCCAAGCACACTGAACATTGAAATTGTAATGTTAATCATTACAACAACCAAAAGACGTCACATGTATGACTAAAAAATATTTCTCATGCTCGATGAGCGATAGAAATTCATTCATGCACCACCATGTTAGTATCATAATATGAGCGGCACGTTATCCGAACCCTCTTGCCTCAGTTACTTCCACAATCATTGAATCAAGTCCTTATGTGCGCACGCGAGAGAGAGACGACCATGCACGTCTTTCGCAAGATAGCCATAGCTAATAAGGTCGTCATTGCTTATCCTTATTCACTCACTCCCCCCATTAACGAGCTAAGATGGGAAAAAGAAAACCTTACCCTTGAAACCGTCCTCTTTGCCCTTAAAAGGCTATATTTCACTTTCAACTCTATATTTAGATACCCATGATCATACTGCAGTTGTCAATGACCACATAAAGTCCAAGATATCCCTATAATCCCTACATACAAATGAGTCATCAAACATTGCCCAAGTGGATTTCTGTTGGTTCTATTGAGTACATATAAAGTGTCTATCAAATTTAAATCCTAGACCCCTAAGTGCAAGTTTTATCCTAACGATATGTAGAACTCAGAATGGAACGAGGAAAAGAAAATCAACTGGTTTTCTCTGAGGATGAGCTGTATCACTCACTGCTCTTTACAGCTATCAGATGGAGATTAACAAATTGTATTTTGCATGCATCATTTCAAAGATGAGGAGATACGCATGCGCAACTGATCCTTGCTTTTGGCACGAGTCGCCAATAGCAATGAGGCGTTATGGAACCAAAGTAATTTATAGACCCCACTTGGCTTTGATCGTCTTTGTTGGAAATGGAACTTCTTCTTTTTTTTTCTCAAAAGTTAGCAATGGAATTAATGAGTTGTGATTGAGCCAAAGAAAATAAAAGGAAGAAAGGTAGTGTTTAACAATTACATTTATAAGGGATTTGTCATTTTCTTATAATCCAATAACGTGGGCATGAAGACTCAACTACCTCATAAAAAAAAAAATTATATATATATATTGGTCACATACCTCATAGGGATATTCACCAGTTGATTCTACACCAGCTCATAGTTGAATCGGGTAGGTTCATGGGTAACAAAACTAGCTTGAACCAATTCGATTCCCAGTTAGAGGCTTTAAACTGTCACTTCTACCTCTAGTTTCCAAGTAAACTGAGCTTGAACCAATTTTTTTTGTCATAAACAATTTTTTTTTATTAAAAAAATAGTGGTTACCGTACAATTGAGGAGAATTAAATCTAAGATGCCCAAATGTACCATCAAAATCATTTGAACTTAAGAAACAAGCCCTATCAAATATTACAAAACCTTAAGGTTACATTTGGTAATCATAATAAAAGTCGGATAAGATGAAATTTGTCATATCTTGTATTTAATTTTTGCCTAAAATAGGATAAGATTGAATATAAGAGAGATATAACCTGAATAAAATATTTCATGGGGAAGTGAGATAAAGATAAGTAAAATTCTTATATCGATGGTATAAACGCTATTTTTATCAAGTAACAAACTTCTTAGATTAATTTTGACCAAAAAAAAATTCTTAAATTAATTATTTCAAATAATAAATAAATAAATAATATCTGAGTGTTAATATAAAAAAGAACATGCAGAATAATAACTTTCATTTTTATTTAAATACTTTCATCTCTTGCTATTCCATAAATACATATTTAGTATTTATATATTTTAGGTATATTAGTATAATTTATTGATAAATAAATTTTTATTAAATAATGGTGGAAGGGAATAAAGAAGAAATAAAAGAAAAGAAAAGAAATTTAAAAAGAGAAGGAAAATAGTAAATAAAAATGAAGTAGAAAAACCTAGATATTAAATAAACAAATTCAAACTTTAAAAGGATTTTTAATCATCAAAGAATGAGGGGCAACGAGATTTCTGAGAAAAAAAAATCCCACCTTTGTCGTCTCACTCTCCTCCGTATCTTTAGTTTATGTTGAAATTTCAAAATTCCCCTACTGTTCTTTAGTTCATGTCCAAACTTTACAAAAACAGCGAGAAAGTTAAAACTATTTCTCTTCCATAACTCTCTAATTCACATCAAAAGTCCACGAAAGTAACGAAGGAGTTAGGGCTCTTTCTCTTCCGTAGTTTTATAGTTCACGTTGAAGTTTTATGAAAATGGTGATAGAGGTGAATTACTATGCTTTTCAAAATTGCAAAGGTGAATGAATATATTCTCTCTTATTAGATTTGGCATTCACTGACTGATTTACCTCATCAATATTGCCGGTGCTCGTTTCTATTTCTTGTCATAATCAAACCTCTCTAATGCTACAATGAACTCCTTTATCATTTAAGATTTATATTGTATAAGAATTATGGATTAATCAATGGAGGTTATCTTCGTTTGTGTGCAAATTATGGTTGCAAGGATCTCTAGCATACTGTACCTCAGGGTTTGCTAATGATGAATGGTTGCGCTAATTTTACTTTAATAGCAAAGTATTTTCCTGTTGGTAATATTTGTTTGAATTAGAAAAGAAAAAAAATTCAGGTATTGATAATATAGATGCAATGTTAGAGTAATCTAGAAAATACACTCGATGTCACATCACAACTTGGCCTTGTATGGGAGTATTTTCATAGGGAATATGAGTTATGCATGTATCAGTTCCGTGCTTTTAATAACCTAAATAATTAGTTTAGGGTAAATTTGTCATAAATGTACAAATTTAAAGTTTTTTATGGTATTAATCCGATGAATTTCCACATGGACTTGACATGTCAGCAAATTTAATGGTAAAATTTGATAGAAGTTAATGGATGGTAAATTTGTTGTTGATATACCGGTTTGAAAGTTTTTTTAGTCGAAAATTAATTTGTTATAAATTTGTCATAGATGCATAGATTTGTAATTTTTTGTGATATTAATCATTAATTCAAAGATGAGTTGTTTTAACGGAAGGACATAGTAGCAATATAGAAAGTTAGACTAAAAATCCTAAATGAATCCTAGATCAAGCTTAAGCGGAAACTACTAAAAAAGTAAAGAAAATCTCTGGAAATACTATCTAAAACCTAATAAGAGAACTAACAAAATTTTTCCCAAATACCTGAGATAATCTAAAATTCTAAAATAAAATTATCACATCACCGGATTTGATTAATTAACCTCCAATTTCGACTTGAGATTTTCGGATGCCCAATGAATTGGGTCAACTCTAGAGATTGAGGGCTATATCTCGATAGTCATTGTCCTTTCATGAAAGCATCATGCTAGAAAGTGGAATTAAAACGCCTCCTCTTTAGCTATTACAAGTGGAGATATTCTATGAGGATCCTACGCACCATGTGGCTAGCATGTAAAGAGGATAGACAAGTACATACCTTCTTCCAATTTTTGGTGTCCGACCTCTTAGAGTATTCGTCTAACCCTTTATACGATGTCATGGTATTCCTAATAATTACAATGACAAATGACACCTAAAGATGCAAGGCTTTCTGCTCAGATCTTTCTTCATTAAGATTAAAACCCTGATGAGGGTTTCTTGAGATGTAATTTTGTTTCGAATCTTATCAATTTGGCTAACTCACTATAATATAATTTGTGCACCGCCATAATTTTCATTTTTCATTTCTTGATTTATATCAGAAATAAAGTCGTCATGCATATAACCTAGTAGGTGACATGATGATAAATTGTTCCCCCTTGTCAACTTTAATTTCTTCTATAATTGTCCAATTCCCTCTACTCTTTTTTCCCTTTGCCACAAAATCCCATTCAATCTATTTTTGGCTAAATGTTCAACCTAGTTGACGGACTAATGGTATTGGATATTTGTGAGAGCTTTAGTTCTTGGGTGTTCATTAACAGAACATTGTCACAAGAGTGAGAATCAACCCAAATTAAGCTAACATTTTCCCCAATCTTTTTTGGGATATGGTTTTCTTGTTGCCATAGATTTATATGCTTCTAGCTTCGCAATTCATATGGCTATTACTTCGGCATAATTTTCGGAGAAAATTACAGAAAAAAGGTCATTGACTTTACTTATACCAATACTTTTCACCATTTCATTTTAAAATATTACACTTTGGACTTTCTAAAAAAAATTTCTTTACATTTGGAATTCAACACCATGAGAAAAACTTTTGGAATATTACATTTGGAATTCAATATCATCTTTATTCTCAAAGACTCCAGCAGCTTGATTTTTTATTTTGGGAAAAATACTGATATCCTAAACTTTTTTTTTGTGTTATTAAAATCCCCAAACTTCTATTAATGTAACAAAAATACCCTCTATCTATTGCCATTGCCTCAAAAACTTTTAGTGTGGCCGGTACCCCAAGATTTATGCTCGGAATCCACTAGGAATTTTTTAGAATCCAAAGTTTAAGGTTGTTGGTAATAGACGGAAGGTACTTTGTCACACTTGCAAGGAAAATTACCAAAAAAAAAATTATAAACCTATTGTTAAACTTTTCAATTTTGTCAATTTTAAATAAATATTTTGATGATCTATTTTTTTAGGCAGTTTTGATTCGAAATCGCTAATATGGACATTGATCATTCCACAAGGCACAACTAATGGTAATTGATAGTTTTCATATAATTTCTCTTTTTTTTTTTGTTTTTTATTTTTCTTTTATCCACAACAATCCCTCCTCAACCATAGTAAAATATTTAGAAAGAAAATAAAATAAAAAATAAAAGGGAAAGAAAAGGAAAAAATAGAAAAATATTTAAAAATCAAAATAATTTTTCAAGTTAGCGCCGATCGTGCCATCCAGGATGGTTGTTGTTCACCTCAACGATTTCCAATTGTAATTGGCCAAAAGAATTGTATTGACAAATCATCAAAAGGTTTAGAACTAAAATATTTAGAATTAAATGGGCATTCATACAATAAATTTTAGGATTTTTTTTGGTAATTATCCCCATACCAGTACAAGTTCAAGGGCTTGAGTGATGCAAAAACTTTGAGGTGTTAGGTCACATTGGACATAATTTATGAGTTTCTATGATACAAAAAATTGGGTGTTAACGTCACTATGGACATAATTTAAGATTTTCGATGGTTTTGATGAATCTTTTTTAGACCCCGCCATTTTTCAAGATATATATTCTTTTTTCCGGCATCAACAAACCCCAGCCTTCCCTGACCTTCGGACCGATCTAAATAGCTCTTAGTACAAAGTCAACTTATTCGAATTATTTCTATTTCGAAATTTTTTAGGGTCAATTAAGTAGGGGTCAGTAAAATCCGTTCCCACTTTCAAATAGGTTGGCTTTAAGTTTTGGGGCTATTCTCTTACCAATCACTGTTTTTAAATCTTATGATTTTCACAAGTTGAATTTTTCCAAAGGTAAAACATTCTAGACATTTTTAGTTCTAATTAATGAGACACTGTCAAAAGACAAAGTTCCACGCGATACTATAATTAGTCCCTGAACTTTTGCTCATTATCTCGTCCCTATAAATTAACTTTGATTTAGCATGGTCGTGGATATTTTCAAAACTAACTAAATATGGTCCATCTGTCAACTGGAGCAATGGGCGGAAAAAAGACATTTAAGCCAACTCAACTAAAAATCAATTTTAAATTTAAAAAAAAAAGGAAAAGGATTTGGATTCCTTCTCCTTCTCTGCCTTCCTCGATCAACACCGTCGATGACGGGCCTCTCCATCACCGCTGGCCATCGCAACTATTTATGTTGTCCCACAAATCGTGTTCACCATCGGCTTGCCACCATCAACATTGTGCCTCCACAACTTGCACCGAGTCTCTCTCAGGCAGTGGCCACAATCGCCATCGTCGAAGATGGCCTCGACCATCACCGGCCACCATCTATGGTTAGATAGCCATTTGATTAGACCTTTCCTTTTTCTTTTTCTTTTTTTTTTTTTTGGGTGTTTGATTAAGCAATACCTCTTTATCTTGGAAAATACTTCGTTTCTGAAACTTGTTGCCCATATGCCAGAATGGGTCTCCCTTTTGCAATAATAAGAAATTTGCTCATGGACCACCAAACACACCAATTCCCTTGTTTCCAGCACCCTCATGAAGAAGCTCACCCCCACTATACAATGTGTCTGATGAGCTCCACCACAACCAGATAGGCCCAGAGGCCCTATCCAATCATCTGCGCCATTCAAAAGAAAAACCACCCGATCATTCTCATTCTAAAATTCAGAAAATGTCGAGGACAAGGAAGAGCAACATCGGAGGTTCTTTTTCTCCCAAAAGGAAAGGCCACTTAGCTGCTCGAATTCCAATGGACTCCAGCTATATCCCTCTGATTCCACAGCATTCTAAGCATAGTTCTTCTAGGACTAGAAACCCTAGAGGCGTACTATTACGAGTTAAAATACTAGGGATTCATCACATCCTCTCTTCTGGGTCCTCTCTAAAGAAGGCCACATCCTCACATCCTCATCTGTTCCACCCATTCAACGCCAAATTGCAATTTGGCTTCTCCTACATGCATGGCATCGCTCGCTCTTGGCCCAAAAAAAACCACGAGTCTCCCACATTCTTGAGTCAACTTTGCCCGAGCATCATGGAGACACATTAAATCATCTGAAATCATTACTACCCTCATCTTTGTGGTGCTACTTCACTCCGGAAACCCCCTTTTTATCTCCATTGGACTTATCGGGTTCTTGAAATTTCGGGTTTCCGTTCTTGTGATCGAGTGTACTATTTCTAGTTAGGGATGATTTCAGCTATACATGTACATTGAGATCGACAGTTTATCCCAAGCTGACGCCTCGGGCCCAATCGAAAAGGGGCTCGCCAAGAAGAGAAAACCAAGAGAGAAGAAACAAAGCAACCAACTAACATTTATAATGGAGACATCACATTGAGTGGAGAGCAAAAGAATTCTTTGTTACTGTGTATAAAAATGAGAGGAAAAGCCGAGAGGCCACTAAGTATAGGGAGGAGTTTCAGTGGTGGATCATCTTGTGTGGATCGATTATTGATGAAGACACTACCACACACCATAGCTAAGCAGCCAATTGGGAAGGGATGTATTGGTGGATTTATGACAGTTTTTCTTTGCAAATAAAAAAATTAAAAATAATAAAAGAAGAACCATATCTTTATCCAGACAATTCTCCATATAATTATGCGTAAGCCACATAGGACTCACTTTCTATTAGATTCGATCAAAAGCAACCGTGTTTCCCATCGTATCAAATTAGCAAAATTTGGAAGTTCTTTATGTGCCGAACATGGTAGTGATACACAGGAAGCCACGACAGCAATTAAATATCTTGGCCACCCTATAAAATCATTTCATATTCCGCGTGCCATATTTGCAAATGAATCCAAAAATTCAAATATAATTGAAAAGAAAAATCGAAAAAAGACACGTGGCAATGAGGCATAGGGTTATACAAGAATCTTAGGGTTTGGACAGCTTATAATAAATATTAGATCTGATAGATTAATTGTATAACATAAGTTGAAGGCATCATTGAACTTCGGATTATCGCATCGCCATGGAATGCCACACCAATAATTTTGATTCAGAGTTGACCACGGTGACGTCACCCATGAGAACGGTATAGATGAAATACAGACACACACATAAATGTATATAAATAAAAAATCCGGGTGGATTTAACAGTGTTAAGCACTGAGTGAATGACGTCATGCAAAGACAAATGATGTGAAACTACATACATGGTAAGACAACGGATCTTAACATGCGGGGAAAAGTCAACTGAGAAAGCAAGTACAAAACATGGGAACGCAAGGACGATCGGCATCGCCGTTGAAGTGAAGAGAAAAGTGACTAAATATTTGAATTGCAAAATTAGTATATCATCTAGGTGCATTGGTCGAAAATGTGATTTTTAGCCAGACTCGCTTAATTAAATACCCACTTAAATGGCCTATCATATCATTTAACATAGTATTTATGTGGCATTGTCTCGACATACCTAACTTTCTTTGTAAATGTTCTACCGGTATTCTCTCATTTTCATTTCACGAAAAATAACTACTAATAAAGATTATCTTTCATGTTTCGATATTTATGTGCAATTTAGAAAAGTTAATTAGTATAGAGCTTGCGTCAATCATCATTGCTTGATCCCTATACATTGTTGTTCGATCCTAGATGGTCATAAAACGTAGTTATGGGAATTTAACTTGATTAATTGAGAGTACTAGTTTGTTGAGTGTTTGTGTTTAATTAATTGTTGATGTTATAAATTTTTACTTTCGTAATGAGTGTTCTAATACACTTAGACAACCCGACAAGGGAAGTTTTCAGTTTCAATACACGCCACTATTTTCTCCGATTATGTACAATTGATATTTTGAATATCGAAATTGTTTTTGACAGCAATTCGAGAGTACTCATTAACAGCACCATATTGAAAACTAATGTAATCGAATAGTTCATGCGGATCTGGAGTGCACGACTTTTTAAAAATGACATAAAATCACAAAAGACCTATGACCCAAAAAGAATTTTTGGTGCTGGAAAGAAGAGCAAATAGCGTGGTTAGCAGGAAAATGAAATGCAGAACATGCAAATTAGACATTCGTTCGTTACGTAATTAGGCCCAAGAGTGAATAAGGACTCGTAGAAACACTGGGCCGGGACAAAGAAATACAAGCCCAATGTCATCACATACTTTTAGTCCACAATCCTCGGCCCATTCTCAATAAATCAAGATTGAATGAAGTGACCCAGGTAATCAACTCATTCTCATCTTTCTTTTTAATTTAACCCACAAAAAGGAAAACCCTAGCTATGGTAATCTAACTTCAATGCGTTACAGCTCGAAACATGAACTATCAAACGCACAAATTGCAGTGTCTTGAAGCTAGCATAGTCATTGCATGGTACATCCAACGTGTCATATCAAACTGACTGTTACGAGTTTTCCGAATTTGAAACTCATAGTGCAAATCATGCATTAATAAGTCAAGACACGAATGATTCATTTAAATATGTAACTTGTATGATGCCCCAACTCCTTACACTAGAAAAGAAGTGCTTCGAGAAGAAAGATTTTACTTATCACAGATTTATCATAAGTGATTTAGAGTAAGATATATCGACTAGGAAATAAACATTAAAATGATACAATCAAGATCTTTTGATGAACCACATAAAATAAAATTTAGGAAATTGGCGTGGGATAATGATTGTCCTCCTAATCCAAGGCATTATCTGTGGGCAAAAATAATTGTTCTGATTTCCAGTCCATTCCTGCTGTTATTATTCGTTATGTTTAATATATATTATGCATATAAATAATGTGGAAAATATATAAATTAGGTGGTGAGGAAAATAATGCAAGATTGGTAAATCTCTCTCTCTCTCTCTCTCTCTCTCTCTCTCTCTCTCCGTCTTCTTCTTCTTCCTCTTTCTTTCTTTTTTTCTTTTTTTTAAAGAGACGGTGACAGTGGAGCATGTAACGTTACCATCAGCGCTGGGAAGAGTGCACATGGTTTGGGACAAGACCTGAGGAAAATAATGAGGCGAATATGAATTGGTTCTAGCTTTTGTCTGCTGGGTGGTTCAGGGTTTGTTCCTATGCTTCCTTAGGCTAAAATCGGGAAAAATAAAAACAAAAGAAAAAAAGAAATTCGAGGATAATTTTACTGACTATGAAAATGTTACAAACTATGAAAATTTCATTGATTATCGGTCTGTCTAGAACTAGCCAATATGACAGAATTCGATAGTCCCAAATAGAAAGATTTCTTGGTAAAAAATTATTAGCAACATAGGAAAAGCGTTAACTGTAACATATTATGGCCGGTGCAATTTATTTCAGCTTTTAAGTATTTATAATTCAAGAGCTGTAGGTCATATCAGGATATTGCAAACTGCATGTAAGTTGCTCTTGGTTAGAATCATCTATATAAGTTGAAGTTAATCGGCTTATGAAGCTTGTAAGGTATTTTGTTGGCTTTCAAGTAGCCGGACATTTGCCCTCATGTCCCTAGCTTATGAAAATAGTCTTTAAATGCATAATTACACCAATAATTACTTTTCCAATTCGACGAGATCCTAACCACAGCTTAGCTGATGTTATTTAGTATGATTGATTTAATTTTCCTCGTGAGAAATTTTCTAGCAGTTGAAGGAGCTACTTATTGTACATACATGGGAAGTTCCTTCTATGGTGTTAAAGGTTAGTGACCACGTATAAATCAAGGTATGTTAACCCCTTAATAGTTACTATTTAATATAAAATGTTCTTTTGAAAATGTACTTAATATAATTACATGGTATTTATTAACACTTTTCTGGTGAAAAGTTACTTCTCATGTGAATAAATTACTTATTACTTGCATGGGATACTCTTCATATAGATATTTCCTAACTACATTGAGAAATTACTCTTTGGTGATGCCTTTATACCTTTGGGAAAATTACACAAAAAAGAAAATCATAAACGTAATGTATGGCGGCCAATTCATTCCTAAAATTTTTAATTTGGCCAGTTTAGTTTTAAATCTTTTGATAATTTGCCAATGTATGCACAATAATATAATCATATAATTATTCTTTTTTATACTAGAACATGTTGTCGGGTAAGATTTACATTCAAATGCTTGATACAAAAGAGGTCATGTGACCATTACTTAAACAACTTTCTATTTACTTTCTCCTATGGGATAGAAAAAAGGCTCTCATTACTTTACGTACTTCAAGTTTGTTGACATAGTAATTGAGATAACAATAGTAATAAAATATTTGATCCGAAACTAAAAATGTGACAATTTTTACGAAGATTGTAATTTTGATGGAGATATCAGAAGTAAATAACTTAGTATCAAGAATAGCTAGTACCAAATATAGAGATATAAAGTTAGGGGGAGAGGTAAAATATTTGCAAAAGTTGATGCGAAACTTCACAGATATAGCATACATTTGTTGAAAATTTGCACCGAGCGTCAAGAGGTCAAGGCAAAGGCACTTGGTAGCATTGGCCCCTCTTTATGATCGAGAAGAGATTCACTAAAATAATTGATACATATGTGTATGTACTCACATATTAACACATGTTCCCAATAAATAGTGTATCATTACGGGTGATCGGTTTCAGGGTAGTTCAGTTCCCAATTTGTGGAACCGAGAAAAGGCCCATCTGGTTCTAGAACCTGGAACCACCGATGCTTAATTTCTTTTCTTCTTCTTTTTCCCTTTTTTTTTCCTATTCAGAGAGTTAAGAGAGGACGAAAGAGAGTCTCATCGTGGGTCTTCTTGATTGACTATAAATAGAAATTGACAAAAAAAAAAGCAACAGTGTGACCACTAAAGCAATTTGGCATTGCAATATGGACTCCAAGGGCCCACTTCAGATGCTCCTTTCACACGACACTCTTGCGTCAACGGTGAGGCGAGAGTTGCAGCTGGAGATAGCGTCAAGCGATAGGAAGGCATCGAACGACAAGGACAGAGGGAGGCGTCCAACGTCAAGCGAGAGGGGCTGAGAATGGGCAAGACAGTGAGGCTTCAACGACAATACGAGAATAGGCATTTAGGGTTTTGAGAGTATGAAATTACACATACAACCCCAAATGTTTTGTGGTAGTAAGAATTATAAATGAAAAAAATTTTGGTTGATCTAATCCAAGTAATTCTATCCACGATTCCACATTTTAGGAACCAAGAACCGCCTAGAATTAGCTGATTTGGTCTGTTTCCAATGATCACCCCTATATATCACCTAGATTTTTCCTGCAATTATGGATAAATTATTTTCGTTGGGATTGATAGCATTGTTAAGGGCAAGCCATGTGATTTGTCTTAGTATTATCATAATGTATAGCACATGTTACGTGTAGAATATTTATTTTGAGTCATAGTTACTTAGTCAATCTATTGGAACCAAGAAAATTACCAAAAAGTCTAAAACATATTAAATAGATGTCAATTCAATTTTAGACTTTTCAATTTGGTCAATATAACCCTAAACATTTTTATGTTTTTGCAATGTGATCCAGTTGGCCTAAATTGACTAAAAATTGCTGACATGACGGTTGACTTATTGCCAACATGCCTACATATCACGACTGACCATTTAACATGGACTACCTCTACTCAAAATGACATCATTTTCAAAAACATTTTTGAATTTTCTTAATTCATTTTCTCTTTTTTCCTTTTCTTCTCTCTCGTTTTTTCTTTTACCGTTCATCTTCAACTTAATGCCTAGATTCGGGTTTTGGTTTTTTTCTCTCTCTCTCTCTCTCCATCGATCCACAGAAAAGAAAGACTTTCACACACACAATGTTGAAATTGAAAAATGCAATCCGCCACCAAACCACGGTGCAGGGTGGTCCCCGCCGCAGCCACAGATGGCGGAGACTTCACCTTCAAGCAGGATCAGCTCCTCCTCTCCCCCGCCATCTGCAACAACGAGGAACTCGGGGTCCCTCATTCACAAGGCCTTCGCCGCCGGAAAGCCCAACAACCTCCTCCACCACCTTAGCCACTTCGCCTCCACCAAGGAGTACGAAATCGAGGAGGTCTACAAGGTCCACTGCTAGGACTTCATCCTCACCATCAACGACCTCCGATCCCTCCTTTCCAATTCCGATTCCCTCAAGTCCGCTCTCCATCTCCACCCTCCAGTACATCGCCCTCTCTTCGATGCCTACCTTAAGGCTGGCGATGTCTCTGTCAACATCAATCTTGCCGTCGGCTCCGGCATCAGCCTCTTGAATCTTTGCTCCAGGACCAATCTCCACCTCTAGATGGGCAACTTCTACATGGCCTTGACGTGCGTCGACACCATCGAGGCTCGGTTCCTTGACAAGATGCCGTCGTCCAAGATCAAAAACATGCTCTACGGAGATCCTTATCCTACATAGAGAGGAAGGTGAGCAAGGAGTTCGGCGATGGGCTTGCGGAGATCCGTGTGGTCAGCAGGAAAGTAGGTCAATTAGCAATTGGCCAAGCTCCCCCTGCGAGACAACTTAGGATTAAGCAGAGACAAGCTGAGGAACAGAGCAGGCTTAAAAATCCGAAACCGAGATCTGGGTTCCAATGTTCTTTGCGAAATTGAAGAATTTACTGGAGGGAAATGGCAAGAAAGGATCGAATTTGCGGGAAAAGTTTCCTTCGGTTGATAGAATTTAGGGTTTATACGTGATTCGGGGCGAGATCGCTTTGGGGCCTTCAGTGAACGACCAAGAAGGGAAGTGACGTCCTTTAGGGTTTTGTTTTTGTTAAGTTTTTCATAATGATGGCCGATGATCCAAGTAAGCATCGTGGGATGGTCAATACTTAATAAATCTATCAAAATTTCCCGGTCTAATTTAGACGTATAGACTATTTTGGAAAATCGTTAAAAGATCTAGAAGTACATTACATCGGCCAAATTAGAAATTTCATAACTGAATTGATACTTACTTATCTAATATGTCTAGGACTTGCCAGGCAATTTTAACACCAGAATCAAAAGGTTCAATATTATCATGCCCGTTACTAGGTGCATCATCAATGTGCTAGAAGCCATGAAATTTCTCCCTACACACAAGATAACAGATGTTCCAATGCACAAGCTAGTCAGAAATCCGTTCCCGAATTAATGACATAGGGAAAAGTCATCAAGAAAGTATGAACATCAATTGAAAGCAAATTAACCGTGGATGCCTACAACACTATTATGTGACATGGGTGGGGAAGAGCTAATCGTCTTCTAAAAGTAAGCCTAGATAGTGGCCAAACTGGCTATCTCGCATAATTGGGGTTGAAGTAGGCAGACTACAACTACTAATCCTAATAGATTATTTGACCAGCTGGTGAAACATATGATTTACCAAGGTGATTTTCCGGTGAAAGGAAATCGGACTCGTGTACCGGTAGAAAGGTTTCCCGCTACTTAGCCGGAAAAAGAAAATGTGACCATGTACTCCTTCCTTTTCCTCTTTTAGGATGGTGCCCATTTAATCAAGTCACGTACTCGGGACCTAACTAAAACTACCCATTCGAAAGATTTGTTTCATTTAGGCTTGTTTGTTTCGTGATAAAATGAATAATTGTCAAAATAATTTTTTTTTTTAAGTATTTGCTTGTATCGCTTGAAATAAATAGTAAATGAAGAATGTTTTTATTATTGACAACAATTGATATCTAAATATTTTCAAATATTTTCATGAACGTTGAAAATATTTTTCATTCATTCATTATTATAAGATTATATCGACCATTTTAATAAATATATAAATATATGTGTGTGTTGCAGATGCAGATGCAAGAGTCATTATCCCGCATCAGCCGGGTTCAACCCCCTCTTAATGACTTGGAGTTATAATTCATGATCTCTCTCTCTCTCTCCTAAGCCAAGTTGCGTCCTTTCAAGAACCCCACCTATCAGGAAAACTTCTAGGCCTCTGTCTTGATCATGTCAAGAAACTTCAACGTCCGCGTGACCTACTTTCACGGTAGATTTTCAATATGCTCCCAAAGGATCGTGTTCTCTTGTCAACCTAATTTTCCGCAATCCATATCTTGTATTTTATCATTTTTCACCCCCCCAAAAAAAAGTGCGCTCTAAGTTCCTAAACCTCGTGATTGATCAAGCTGATTAGGAATGGCAACGGGGCAGGGCGAATGTGGGGGTTGCATCCCCCATTCCCACCCCGGTTATTATTAGAGATTCCTCGTCCTCGGACCCTGCCCGTGTAGCACACACTTACGTACCTTCTCCCTAACCCTAATGGGCATGCGGATTTCCCCGCCCCACCATAATTTCAAGTTAAAAAACGAAAGCCTTCCTAAAGCACAAGAGGACAAAAACCTTATTGGAAGTATAATTTTTGTAATAATCTATGGAAAAAAAAAAGTGCAAGTCGAATGAATCAATCATGGGGAAAAAATCTAGAATCCCGAGATTCATTAGCATTAGCTTGAGAGATTTCCACGATAAATAGATGAGAAAAAGAAATGCATTATTGGAAGTATTCATGTAGATAGTGGAAACTATGCGGAAAGTAGAGAACTGTACACCACGATAGTAATGTTATAACTTGCGTAAAGGAACTAAATCAGTATTAGAAAACTCCAAATTTCGAACGCAGAATAGCTAGGTAGAGCTGTGAGACGAGGGCGATCCCATCCATCCCCGCCTCGGGGCAAGAAAATTTGCCCCATCCAGACCCTAGAGCTTATTGATAGTGCGTTTTAGCCGTCCTATGTAGGGCGGGCAGCATGAGTATCCACCGAGACGCATCAAATTGTCATCCTAGAGTAGATGAAGTGATCCTCCCAAGAGGAATTTGGAAAAATAACTTAGGTTGAGCTGCCTTTCTTTCACCAGTTTTCTGTTGACCATTTCTTTTTTCTTTTTCTTTTTTGTCAAGTAGACCCATTTGAGCTAGTCTAGAATGACAACGTACCATAGCATATATATATTTCGCGAGTCAAAGGTCAACTAATTAGATAACGACAATTTTTATTAGCCCCTGCGTTTTGTCGTATCTAATTTCTCCATGAAACTCTTAAATTCAGCCATAGAAGAAACAGCTTTCAGATGAATCTTCCCAATCCCCAAATGCACTCCCAACCAAAATATTCACGATTTGATTTCTAAAATACGGCTAATGAAGAAGTCAGCATGAGCATCATAAAAAAAAAAATTAAAAAAAAAAAAACCATTATTAACCATTCATTCATTTGATATTTTGAACAGTGCCCTTTGCTTTTCATCTGGAAATTCAAGTTCCCACAATTTTCACCAGTCCACACATCATTACAGAATGTCTAGTCATCGATTTTAAGCATAGAGCCTCACAGGTTCGAGCATGTTGATTCCGAAACGTTATGCAACGGGACTTCATGATAAAGGACTCGTCAAAATTGAACGCGCTCGAAATCAAAGGAAAACAAAAGACTCGAAGCCTGAAAGAAGGCAGCGGATAAACTCCAACTCCGATATCTTGTTAAAAGGAAGATAATCATGCAGAAGCGCTTGGTTCATAAGAACCCCTTTTCAACCATTCATTCATTTGATATTTCAAACAATGCCCTTTGCTTTTCATCTGGAAATTCAAGTACTGCAGATGAACAACGGCAAAGACGACCACTTTGGTTCATGTAATGTAGTCGATCCACGAGGAAAGATTGATCTCGCATTGAACAAAACATGCAAAGATCTGTCCCTCGCGTATCTTCTGAGATCAAAGCCGAAACCCCAGTACAGTCTTCTCTTGAACTTTGATCACATGAATCTTTCTGCAATGGATCCACACACGCCATACGTTCGCCTGCATTAGAACAAATTCCTCACTCGAGCCTCTTCCCCACCGAGTCACGCGCCCGACTCCGTAGGAAAAACAAGAACCACCACCGCTCCGATCCCTCTCACCTACCCCAAGTTTTCACCCCCGCACTTCCTGTTCACGCAGGACGCACGTTCTTCTCCACTCTCGTCCCCAAAAAACTCGAAACCCGAATGCGGAACATGCAGATGCTAATGCACAACTAACTGCCGCAGACACACAACACACTCTCCGTCCGCTCTCCCGGGCACGCAGCACGCACCGACCCCGGTTCGATCCACATGATCCGCACGAAGGAGACCCGACAGATTTCTTAGATGTTCTCACCAAGTTATGGCTGCATTTCGTTAGTTTCGATCGAAGCCAGCGGAGAACAGACAAATCTAAGACATGCACGCGCAGGCAAAACCCATAATCCAAACAACAGTACGTTCTCCGAAGCGCTCTATACATCGCAACAATTTCAGGATATTTAGCAGAAAGCAAAGCGGTCGAAAACAGCCAAACACTGAACTTTCCGAAGCAACCTGACACAAAAGTATGTACGTTGTACGATGAACTTGCATGTTACAGACACTACTAACGTTGAAGAGAGGGATGAGAGAGATGAGAGAGAAAGAGGTGAGAGAGGGGCCCATTGCGGTTTCATTTGGTTTCGGGGGGACGACAGAAACTCACCACCTTTCGAAAGGAGTCGGTTTTTCCCCCGTTCTTTTTCTCTTAAAAACTCCTCCGCCGCGGCCAATGGATGCCCGCCACGTCAGGCGGAGCGGGGTCACGTCTGGTGAATCCACCTTGCGAGTTGCGTAGGATTAACAATCCCCGGGATGTGGGCCCCCTCTGACTTCAAGATGCCCGCCACGTCAGCGTAGCTCGCGTGCTCCTCCTCCCCTCCCTCCTTCTTCTTCCTCGCGGCGGCCCCGCCGCTCGGCTCGGCTCCCGGCGGCTTCGGCCTCTTCGGCTCGGCCGGCTTCCCGGAGACCGGCACCGCCTCGAGCCGCGCCGGATCGACCCTCTGCCCGAACAGTGTCCCCTTCGTCAGGAACTCGTGCGCCATGTACCCGGCCAGGAGCCGGTTGTCGGCCTTCTCCTCGGCCGGCTTCGCCTTGCCGGCGGCTTGAGCCGGAGCCGGAGCCGGAACGGGAGCCGGTCTGGGGAACGGCCTCAGCGTCGTCGTTTTGGTGACCGCGCTAGGGGCAGCGCCATAAAACGCCTCCCTCTCCTTGCGCTTCCTCGTCTCACCAGGTGGCAAGATCCTACGGGGGTGGTAACTCATCTCCCCCCCCACGCGCATGCCACGTCGATGGAATCCCAGGGGGCGAAACCGTAATTTCGGGAAGCCCGATATTTAGGGTAAAAGCGTCAAATCAGTCTTATCTGGAGAGGCCAGAGAAAACGTCCGGAGGGGTTTTTTAAAAATGACACCCGGAGGACCCCGCAGGTGGTGGTAGAGCACGTTAAAAAACCCCAAAAAAAAAAAAAGGAAAAGGAAAAGGACAAATTTAAATAAATAAAAAAATAAGAATTAAGAAAAGAGAGAGAAAAAAAAAAGGATGGGAATAAAGTCGAAAAAAATAATGGAGAAACGAAAAGACTAGGAAGAATCAGAGGCTAAACTTCAAAAGACAAGAAAATAAAATAAATTGTACAAAAATCGATTAGAGAAAAAGAGGGCAGAGAGAGAGAGACAGAGAGAGAGAGGGGTGGTTAGGGCTGGGAGAAGGAGAGGGAAGGGGAAAAAACGCAGGGAAGTCGGATCCAGAAATTGGTGGCCGTCGCCGCCTCCGCCGCGCGGGGGTGGCGGATCTTGGAGTACGGGCGACGGTGGAGGAGCGCGAACCACCCCCTCCCCGGGCGCTACGAGAGAGAGAGAGAGAGAGAGAGAGAGAGAGAGAGAGGAGGAGGGAGGGAGGAGAGGAGAGAGAGAATGACAAGGTAGGAAGGAGAAGCAAGGATGGGCAGGACAGAATATATAGGATTTGCCACTGCGGAATTGCCCTACCCTCCCCGACTTATTACGGCTGGTTGCCATCGGTGGTGCGCAATGACGATATTGCTCTCTCCTCATTCCGGAATTGCTTCGGATGGCGCGCGGGTGCAGTTATTTCGCTCCTCTTCTTTCGAAAAATTAACTGGGTCCGGGGGTTGGAGAATCCATTGAGGCCTGCTTGCGAATTTGGAAATTCGTGATTTTCATGATATTACATACGGTGAATGGCATTGCACATTTTTCTTCGATTTCGTACCGAACACGTGCATGTCCATTTTTGCGACTCACCATTCGCTTCAACTGAAAATGTAATTTTTCTTTCAATCAAACATCTTTGGTCGGCGGGATTACTAGTTCTGGACATCATTCACGTCAAAACTTAACCGACAATAAATGTGGATCGGGGATGGAGAAAAACTCGGCATGTTAATGAAGTGTGGCAAAAGAAGAGGATAAATTATCTCGAAAATAGAGGTATCTGAATGGTCATGGAGGGCAAATTTTAGAATGGAAGAAAGTTCACGTGTGATGATTCCGAGTAATGTACTGGAGCTTGAATTTGAGAGAAAAGAAAGTATCGGATTGCATTGCTTTGAGAGATAAAGACGGCTCCCGCCAATTCACAGTCCGTGACGGTGTGTCTACACAGGCAGTGTTCAATCCTCGTCATGCTCTGGCTTTCTCGATGGCCACGTGGGCTAGAATTTTGACCAAATTTAATTTTGGAATGGACTCGATTGGATATTTTAAGGACCGGGGGGGAAAAAAATTAAAATCCGGGGACTAGATTAAAAAAGCAGCGGAGATAGAGAGGCGAAAAGTATAGTTTTCCCTTTATTTTAATACTTAATCCCCACATTCTCATTCCATCAAGTACTTTTCCCAAGCTTAGTTTGAAACGTTTTAGGCCACTTGTCCCTTGTTCCGGAGAACTCCAGGGGATTTTCAACTTCGTCTTTCTTGTGCCTTGAGATTTAAGCCCGATTGAGATTACCCTAATCGTGTAATAATTGGGTGTAATTAAGGACTGCAAATCAAAAGATGACGAATGAGTAATTTATCAGTGACGATAGTAAAAAAATTTCTCATTACCACCCATAGAGGTGAATCGCGAAGTAGGTGAGATCCATTGAATCATGTAATTTCTGCTGTCCAATATTCATCATTAACAACACGAATTTCTTGATTGGTCATGCCAAAGTTGAAGCACTTTTAATTATCCATGTCAGTTGGGAGTACTCTTTCAATTTGAATTATTTTCGGCTCAAGTTTAAGGAAGGTTTTCTTTAAGTAGGATGAGCCTTGGACTCATGAATATAATGAATATGCGCCTCATCATCAGATGAAGAATCAAGCCAAAGTTTGAGTAAAAATGCATAGAAGGTTGAATAATCTTGAGTAAATTACCCAAAACTCGCTCGAACTTTGGGCTCGACATGTTTGTCCTAACACTTTCAACTATTACACATTACCTCCTGAACTTTTATTTTGTTACAGCCATCAGCCCTTTCAAAATTCTGAGGGGTTTGTGCAATTTCCTCGAAAATCTTTTATTGTCTCCTCCATCCAAATTTCCTATAAAGACTCTATGCATACGTAATGAATTGGAAATTAATTCAATTAGTTCTCAACTTATATATCAATTCAATCATAAACTTCATTATCTTTTAACCTCCACACGAAATTTCAATAGTCATTTTGCCAATCTTCGCCGGAAAATGGCTGACTTGGCAATTTGCCACATAGACCCATCAACAATAATTACACTACCATGTCAGTAATTTCAAATGACAATAATCGAAATCGAAATTCCTAAGGTTTAAGACTAAATTGGAAAAAAGAAAATTTAAGACCGAATTGATATCCTCGCAATGGACCATGACCAGTTAGGTAATTTCTCCATAATTGACCTTCTACCAGCAAATTAGAGCGGAGGATAAGGATAAGAACGGGGAGTGATGCAGCCCTTATTTGGTAATGGATTGATGGATCGTCATCAATCCAAATCCTATGCGCACATCTAAATGTGGGTGCCCTCGTCAATGTCAGGAAACTGGCATTTATATGATTTACCAAAGTATTGCGAGCTCAACCGATTCACCCAAAATCAACCTTTTCGGCCTAATGGGTGGAAGGAAATTAATTTTTCATAGCAATAGGGAAAGTAATCACATTTATAGGGATTGGCTCGAGGCCATTTTATATACTATATAAAGAATTAGTATAGATCGATGTAATTCTTGTGAAAAAAAACTTGTGGAGATCCATGGTCGATACACCTATGCACACATTTGGAATGTCCTTTTGCATTAATTGTTTGTGAACATTTGGTGACTCGGTTGGTAAAGATTTTCCTTACCAACCAAAAAAGTTTCGCATCGAATGCTGAATAATATGCTTTCCGGGCTATCTCATTAAATGTTAGGTCCTAGATGTATTCGACGCAAGCTCGCACGAGACCCAACCGATTTCCGAGAAAAAAATGTTATGTGCCAATTCATGTAAAATTCCTCTTTAGTAAAGACATCTGAAATTAAAAAAACGAAGAAGAAGGAGGAGGAAAAACATGAAAGAAAAAGGCCGTCCGTCCGAGATCTCTCCATCGTTTGACCTTTGAAAGAGTAGTCATAACGTTTCGTGAAGTACGAAGTGTAATCCCATCACTTGACCAATTTCTTTATTTCTTTTAAAATCCTTGACCACAAATCTCATTTTACCAAGTATTTTTCCAAAGCAAAAAAAAAGAATTCCCAGGCTTTTTGGGTGCCGTGTTAGTTTAACATTTTTTTTTAACTTTTATAACTCGTCCCTTACTGAGGAGTTTTTCAAGATTGCTCTTTTCTTCTTTTGGTAAAAACTTTCAAGATTACTTTTGGTCGGTGGGATGAGATAGCATGAAGTGACATAAAAAATTCTTCGAATTACAATAATCCCATCAAAGCGTTTGGGCCACCGATAATAGAATTAACAAAAGTTAAATCAAAATTATTGAAAAGCGACAAAAAAGAAAAACAAAACATTTTAATTGGTCGCAGCAGCCATCGCCGGGAGCACAGCAGCTACCATTGGAGGCGGCAGCCACCGCCGCAATAGTCACCTCTTCCCGGAGATCTAAACAGTGGTGGTTGTCTCGGTCGTGGTCCAACGATGACCTCCATGGCAATCACCTGTAAATTACTTGATTGGGTGTGTAGCAAACTAGAAGTGCTTTTAATTCATTGTATTAGTCGGGAGTGATTCTCTAACCAAGATATCTTGAGAAAAATAACCATATTCGTAGGAATCTAAATTATTTTTGGCTCGAGTTTAATTTCTTGATAAGTAAAGTTTATTTTAAGTAGGTGAATCTTGGACTCATTAATTCGTACGAATCTTATCTCACTATTAGATAATGATCGAAACAAAAGTCAAGTGACTAAAAGACACGGGATTATTTGCACTTGATGGTATGAGAAATTTAATGTGTGCCATTCTACGTATCTGCGCACAAAATCGTTTTTTAAATCATCAAAAGACAACTCAACATGAGTAAAAGCTCAAAATAGGTTAAGGTTACACACTAGGGATATAAACGGTTCAGTTTTTCAAAAAAACTAAATAGAACCGAACCAATAAGGGATAATACCAAACCGAACCAAAACTATCTCGAACCTAATATGAACCAAACCGAAAATGCAATTCGGTTCGGGACGATTTTTCGATTTTTGCTTTACTTATTATGACTTAAATAAAGAAGATATAATGATAAAGATAAATTGTTCACTTTTAATTAAGAATTCCGGTTTTGTTTAATTAACCGAATCGAACCGAAAATTTAATAGTTATTTTTTAGTTAACCGAACCGAATCAAAAACGTACAAAATTTCAGTTTGGTTTTCTATTTCAGTTCGATCTTCGGTTTGGTTCTTGACGCCCTTAACACACATGAAAGCAAACCCATGCTCTCGTGGGTGTGAATTGGAAATTGTTTAGATATAGATTCTATATATGCATTGTTGTTATTATTGATGCAATTAAAATATTTTTAAACTTTTGGGTCGTCGTCGCATTCCCTAATACCGCACATAAGGTTGAAAGGTAAAACATAAATTCAAATTTCTTGTGCATTAAGATAGTATGTGTCAACATATAAATTGATCTTTTACTAGATAATTCTAGAGCAAGTAGGAAAAAAAAAGGGGGATCTCACTTGAAATTCTAGATATGATTTCCATGTTAACTTGTTAAAGGCTAGATCAATAGAGGTGTTCGATGTATACTCTCTTTAGGGGTGAGCAACGGGAATCACTTGGATTGGGAATGACCAGGATCAGATCAAACCGGCCGGTTCTAAGTAGTTTTGGGGGGAATTGGTTCGGTTCCCTATTCCATAAATGAAATTAATGATTTTCGATGCGGTTCTTGGTTCAAAGGGTAGAACCGCCCATCTAGACTTTTTTTTTTAAAAAATTTCTTAAAATGAAGTAAAAACCCTAATCAATCTCCTTCTCCCATGTACTTAACGCCGCATACACGCCACACAGCATGATTCATGCCTCTTTCAGACTTTCACAAACTCTACTTGCTCACGCCTCTCTAGTTAGACTCTCAAGTCGTTCTCTCTATGCGACTTTCAGTCACGAACTCCTCTCGCGTCCCTCTCGGTTGAGCTTGAAGCCTCCCACTCTTTGCTCTGTTCTTGAATTGATGCGTGCGTGCGTGCGTGCGTAACCCTCGTTTTCATGGCGTGCGACAGGGACAGGAGTTTGGGAAGGTGCTGAGTGTGTTGGTCTAGGCAGAGAGAGGGAGAACATGCCACTGGTTCCACTGGAAACATCTTGGGAATCGGACCGGATCAGATCAAAAGTCAAATCCAATTCTAAGACTCGGTGTTCCTGTTCCAGATATTAGAAATTAGAAACCGATCTTCCTAGTCAGTTTCCAATTCCTAGGTAGATCGGATCAAATCGGGAACCAATCACCCCTAACTCTCTATCTCTCGTTATATGGACCCCATTTAGGTAAGACCCACAATTATAGGAGCTAAATGTGTATAACAATTTAGGTTAGAATCCCTACATTCAAAAACAAAGAAAGCAAAAAAATGCAAAAATGAGATCTTACATTAATATAGGATAGATCTTGCAAATCTATACCAAAAATTAGGATTCACTTTGCTGCCTCAAGACCTCCAAACTTTCGTACAAATCCTTGGTTCTTTAAGTGGGCATGGATTGCGCAAGAAAGTTCATTTCTTTTTCAAGTTAGGTGGAGTATTTGACCCGGGGAAACCACAAAAAGAGCAGTTGTCAAATCACAAAGACATGCGATGGATCTAATCTAGTAACACCGCTTGAACTTGAGTAAATTCATTAAACCGTTTTGTCTGAACTTCGAAACATAAAAAGATAGGGATTATACATCTTGAAATCAACGTACATTATTATAATGAACATAGCTAGGTAGGGTATTCTCATTTGAAGGATTGCCGCTCCTGCGCGGCTCTCATAGGTGGGAACACTCTTGGAAAATGATAGGCCGATGAAGCCGTAAAAAAGAGCAGTTGCCAAATCACAAGGACATGCAGTGTATCTAACCTAGTAGTGCCTCGTGACGATTCATCCGCAGAGATCATTATGCACACAAACGTGATGCATATTTTTTCTCTTTTTCATTCTTAATATTCCCGAGCGAGATACACATGTTCTGCACATTTTGTCTCTAGTGGAAACATGCAATTGCTGAGCCCCACCAATTTATATTTGCAAAGCAGTCAATAAGTGCCCATGGTGAGGGGACCAATTAGCCAACCAGTAGGACTAGGATCGTTTGCCCGTTCGCAGTTAAAATTGGGAATCTATACTTGATCGAGTGTCAATGGATCGGGTCGGGTCGGGTCCCCACGGACACCTCACCGGTCCGGACCTCATGTTTTATTCTCTTATGACCTGGCTCAAGACCTGACTGGCAAAAAAAAATTTGGATCGAGTCGGATTGTTGGTTTTTCTCCATCTTCAACTGAAGACTATGATGCATTTTTGGAGTCGCCGTTATCTCCATCTTCCAGAAGCTCAAAAAGACCTGAAAGTGTTTTGGTTCGCATCGCTTCTTTTTCACCCCCATTAAACCTGGTATGGTAATCAATACCGAAGACGATCTACATCCGCCTCTATATCTACGTATAGTCTCCGGTATATATTTCGTCGTCCTCTCTCTTGAGATGAGGACACGTGATTTCAACGTACTATTCTAATCAAATTCTTTTCCATTCATAAATTTTCTAATCAAATCCCTCTTGCACCAACGACCGGATTCAATTGATGTAACCGTTAGATAATGCCAAAGCATGACGTGAACAAAATATGCGGATGCCCGTGTGGACTAGTGTAGAAAAATTTACTCAATCTAGACAATGCCCGAGAATTACGTGGATAAAATATAGCAAATACGGAAATCCACGTGAATGCCCACATTGGAAAATTATATTCATGTCGCGCTACAATGTGGTTCGATGATCACATCAATTGAATGCGGTCAACTTTGATGTTAATAGATTAGAGATTTTGCAAAAGTAGAAGAAATTAGGGGATTTAATTAGAGAAGCGTGAACATGAAAGAAAAGTTTTGGTTACTTTGATGACCGGAATTTATTCGTTTTATCGTTTCTCTTTTCATCTTTTACCTCTTCATGAGGCGAGCAGCCTCCACGGGAGCAGGTCGCCTAAGGTCACGGGCAAGAGTTTGCGGCCTGCACCCTGTTTTCATGGACTCACAACGACACTCCAATTTACATAAATAGTAGGGCCGGCGACACTAGTTGTCTCATTTTATTCGCGATATAATTCACTTCATTTTAGGGTCAATTCCAAAAAAAAACTCCAAACTTTAGATTCAATTTCAAATATACCTCAAATTTATTTTGTCTAAAAAAATCCCAAACTTTAGGTTCGGGCCCCAAATCTATTCCGAACTTTTCTTTTATCTCATAAACAACCCTAAACTTTAATTTTCGTCCCAAATCTACCATGAATTTTGTTTTGTCTAAAAAAAAGAATCAATATCATGAAAAATCCCAAATTTGTACATATATGGCAAATTTACCGAAAATTGATTTTTTGACCACCAAAAAAATTTATCATCTATTAGTTTCCGTTAAATTTTACTGTCAAATTACTAAATTAAATAACAGGCATTTCCACATAGATAATAAATGAAAATTTTACTAAATAATTTTACCGTCAAATTATTATCTATTGATGGATATACTAATTTGGGGTTTTACCCTCCGTTTGTACTAAAAAAAATCATCAATTTTTGATATGTTCTCAAATATATCCCATAGCCTAGTCCCAACTTAACATGGCATTTCCACATAGATAATAAATACACATAAGCAAGATGTCATAGAAAATTATTTTCAAAATAAAATCATAATACGACTTTTGGACAGAGGCTAATGAGGGAAAATTTAGGATTAGAATAAAATTTGATTATTTTCTTTTTGATAAAAAAATTGGGATAGATTTGGGAATGGACTAAAAGTTTAGGGTTCTTTCTAAAACAAAAGAAAATTTTGGGATAGATTTGGGACTAAACCTAAAATTTAAGATTTTTTTTTAAACAAAGAAAAGTTCATGGCAGATTTGGGACTAAACCTAAAGTTTAGGATTTTTTTTTAGACAAAAAAAAAGTTCAGGATATATTTGGAGCTTGAGCTAAAATTTGGGGTTTTTTTTTTAATTGAAAAAAAAAATCTAATGCAATGAATATATCACGTGTTAGCCCAACCCAAAGATAGAGATTCTCAAAATAGAGGAAAATATCTCTTGTTATTTAATGTAATTATCTAATCAATTGACTGAAAATTATTGCTGTTGCTTTTCCAAGTCAGCCATACAGCCAATGACACGAGAGATTCGGATCGGGAGCGACTGGTCAAAGCTTGGACTGGTCAACGCACACTTGCCAAAGCCATAAAGCTTCGATTTAGCCCACTTAAACCGAGCCCACCTTGCAAAAGTCCGTGACAAAAGACTCGCCTCACTTCGTGATGGGCTAAAGATAGATCAGGGGCTCAAATTGATATATCTACGCTAAATTTAATCCAAACCAATACATTTATAATAAATTTATCCTCTATCAAATTACTGAGTTGGATAACACGTAATATTTGACTGATATATCGATTTGGGATTTTACTCTCCGTTTGTCATAGTTATATCAATTTTGTGATTTTTTGTAATATTAATCCAATTTAATAAAGGGTATCCAAATATATCAGTTTGAGATTTTTGAATGTCAAAAAACTTAATTTAGAGTAAATTTGTTACAATCGTATCAATTTGGAATTTTTTGTGATCATTTGAAGTAAATTTATTACAAGTATACTTTTTTGAAGCTTTTCGTGGTATTAACCTAATCTATTAAAAGATAAATACGAATTAAAGGAAAAATAAATAGAAAAATATGAAATTAAAGAGAAACAAATATGGGGGGGAAAAAAAGAGAGAAAGAGAGGAAACTTTGTTTTCACTTGTGAAAGCAGTAGACACAGCCCTATCTCCCCAGTCCATATTGATATGTCCTTGAAGATTTCGATTATGCCTCCCGTCGACTTAGTAAAAGAAAGAAATCAGAAATTCGTTACCGTGAGACATTCATTCCCTTACTCAAACAAAGATAACAAGTTGTTAATCCACAAATCGTCGTATATAGCGATTTGTACATAAATAATATGAAGATTTCACTGATGTGGTTGACCAAAAAATTAAGAATTCTTAATTTATCGATTCTAAATTGTTGATAGGCACAGTTGTTAATTATAACCCTTTTTACAAAAACATACTGGCACAAATTATTTGCTCACAGCAATATTATAGATATTATCAATATATAAACATGAGCAAGTCCATAAAAAACTCATGAAAGCTCTTATTAAGGGAAGAACCCCTAGGGGTGAGATTCCCCATAGGAATCCTCCATGTTCACTCCCTCCCAAGAAGAAAGATATATGGATGGGAATTAAGAAGCCGTTAGGCGTGCGGACATCGATATGTTAAAATAATGAATATAGTTCTGTCAACCCATCCGAGTTATTAAATAGATAAGCGGTCCTAACGTGTGAGGTCAAACTTGCAATTATCTAGCAATGTTACTCTGTAACTAGACAATAAGGATCCAGGTGACTCCCCTAGTTAAAGGGTCAAATGAATATACATTATTGGTCATTTCACTTTTTGAATGGGTGGCTCTGCATTCATTCCTCATTTGGCTGCGTCCAACCCACCATGGAGGGTTGGGGGGAAAAGATGAACGATCTAACTCGGGGGTCCCATTCCTCACATTCTTAGTCTCCATCAAGTCTTCGAGCTTCTCCCGCTAACCCCTATTTTATTTTATTTTTTTATTATTTTATTTTATTTTTATTTCCTTCTCCTGATAATGGCCGGCAAGGGGCCCATAACTTTTTTTGGTTTATGTTAGGAAGTCGTTCCGGCTACACTGAAGCCGAGCCTTTTCAATGAAAATTGCCAATGAAGAGCTCGAATGTTGTGAATTGCCCATCATCGATGGAGGAAGTAGCTTCGTAAAGTTCAATGCAAGCCCACGAAAGAGAGGAGAACAAGAAAATTTTGGACGAGAAAAAATTGAGTTTTCTTAGGCCTCGGCACTCATGAGGATACAGAGAAGAAACGGTGTCTTGTCGCAAAGCGAGGAAAAGTCGCGTGAAGCAATTTGTGAAGGCGACATAGGCATGCTCGGTCTCGCACTCCATGTACCTTGGAACATTCTGTGGCACCAGATTTGCCCTCCACGGGATGGCCAACCCCATCCTCTCTCAGGAGTGACCAGTTCTACCTAGAACCTGGAATTTACCATCTAGTGTAGATTCCTCATTTTTTTTAAACCTAAAACCACCCATCGAAATGTAAAACCTGGAACCTACCTTATTACAGGTTCCAAGGTCAGTTCCAAGTTCCATCATATCCTTTTTTTCATCTTTAGTTAAGCAAAATTAAAATACAACAATAAAAATAAATAATGATTTTATTATCAATTGCCTAAGAATGAGTATCTATATGTACCTATCAAATAGTATTAAGGAATTTTTATGATTTTAATATATCGATTGCTCTTGTATTATATAACTGCATCAAAAAAGCAATTGGAGTTTCTACTGATCTTATAGTCTACGAAAATAAAACTCTTGATCATAAAATAGAAGTTTAGAATAGTGCTTTTGGATTATACATTTATCATCAAACACTATGGAATACTTCAAAATCGTGTGAAGACATATATTAAAAAAATTATAAAAACTTGTACTAGGTTATAGGTTCCATATTACAGGTTCTAGATTCTATGTTCCACCAACCGAGAACCTAGAACCTACCCTCGAATATAGGTTCTCTAAATTTTGGAACCTAAAACATACCCTACATACCTTAGAACCTAGAACCTACAGGTTCCCACCGATGCAATTCTTAGGTTTCAAGTTCTACCCTGTAACCATGCTCACCCCTACCCTCTCTTAGTCTTAGCTTCAACACCTAATCTTCCAACCTCGTGATCTTCCAACCTCGTGATTCCCTCCCTGGCCTTGACACCCCCACCTCCTCTATCGTTCAGGAATTTTTTTCCTTTATGTTTCCTTCCTAATTCTTTAAGGAGATGATGTCATTCTTCATATGACTTTGCAACCGATTAACCGATCAATTCCAACACCATGAACAATACAGCCAGACAAACAATATAAGAATAGCTATTCAAACCATTGGAATTAAACTCTCAGCATGAAAGTCACCCAATAGAGTTATATTTGGAGAATGCTCAATTGTAAAGCATCTTTAGTTGCATTACATCTGTTAGCGATATTAAGATATTTAGATATCTCTTAGAGATATTTAGGATATCTTAATCTTAATATAACTAAAAACATCCTTCTGGACCTCGGAACGCCAAGCAAATAGCCAAAAGGATTCTGGTTTGGTAGGTGAAGGTAGAGGCGCATGCGAGTAGCTAGGAGAGAGGGGTAGAGAAGGAGAGAGATGCAAAGCAACTTCCGAGAGATAGACAAGGTAGGGGAAAGGGACCCATATTTGGGTAATTTCGTCCTTTTCTATTTTCTATGCGTGGATGGAGCCATTTGAGGCGTGGATTTAGCGCGGCCATTTTTCAAAACAACGAGTTAAAAATATTGTTGAGCAAAAGCATTTTTTTTTCGGTTTATGCTTTCAAAATGCAATTATATAAAAAATATGAAGGGGCCTTACAATGCCAACAACACCCTTCTTACTTCATATTTTTAAAAAGGTTATCCGAAATTAAAATGTTTATCAGATCAATCACTTCCAATAATTTGATTATTTTTCCACAAATAAAATTTTTGAAGGATGTCTAGACTTCGACAGGCTTTTCTGAGTTTTCCTAATTAGAAAATGTCAAGAGGTTGTTTGGCTGTGTCTACTTAAACTGTTTTTTTTTTTTTTTAACCAGGAAACATTTTTTGGCACGAAAAGACTGCTTGGATATCTACGAATAATGTCAATTATTTCAAGTACAAAAAACAACATAATCTATTATCTTGAAAGTAGAAAATTTTTGTTTTTCCATAATTAAAAAAGAAAATTTGTTTATCTCTAATTTCATATTAATGAAGTGGAAGTTGATGCCAAAAGATGCAAATCTCTTCTAATTATGAACTTGCATTTACCTATTCTTGACAACGAAATTGAGTGTAATTCCTTAATATTACTCAAAAGAAAAGGTTATCTTCGCAATTTACTTCACTCAAACTCATCTTAAAAGTGATAGATTTACAGAATTATCAAAGTATATGAATTCATAGTAGTTCAGTCCTAGTAGTCTCCTCCCATTGCTTGGGAGCTTACGGTAAGCTTTGGGATAAAATTCACCTGATTGTATACTATTTCTTTGAATTTTCTCCTTTTCATCTTGTCCTTTAGTTATGTACATAATAAATAAGGTATTGCATACTCGTTGCACATTTCATAATAATTATTAGTGTTGCTGTTAAATTTATTAATGATTAATTATTCCGAATTACATTCAAAGTTGAAGATAAAAATTTATTTGAATTCAGTATATTGGATTAGATTACTATTCTTATTGCTATCAGTAAATTCAAGATATTGTACCACAAGTATTATATTTTACGTTGAAAATTATCATGGGTCAAAAAAATATTAGTTGTAGAGCTAGTGGATGGATATGACATATGTTATTCAATTAAAATAAAGTTAAATAATTATTTATTATTATGCATAACTAAACAATGAGTTCAAATACAAAAACAGATAAGTAAAAAAATTAAATTTTTTTATATATTATAAATAAGAGCAAAAATATACTTAATTAAACTATTTCCTAATAAATGCAAAATGAAAACTATACTTATTGCCTTCGGAGGAGCCAATGGGCGGATGGGTGTTTTTAGGTAGGTCCATTTCTTTTTTTGGGTCGAAGTTAGGTCCATTGAACTGTGGGCAGATCTTTTGACCAAAAAAATTGTGGGCCGAGCTCAATTGGGAATGAAATGGACATGGGAATAAGCTTATTAGATCAAGCTGGCTCAACATTAAAAAAAAAAAAAAAAAAAGACTTTTGCTCTGTCATAATTTGACATGGGCTTATAACAACCTAGGTCAAGGAAAATGCAACCGTGGACTGAATTAAATAATGAATTTTGTATCGTATATCGGCATCGAAGCTTTAATTTACGCATATGGTCACGAGTTCAAGATTTATATTTCTCTCAACCATCACGCGTGCACATGTGTTCATCTCTCCATTCATTTATGTAAAGAAGAAAAAAATGACACTCCAGCTAAACTCGTTTTAAAAACCAGCGGTGTCTATGGATGTTTAAAAGGTAAGTACACTATAGTGCTAAAACTTTCATACGGCACTCATTTCGGTGTCAAAATTTTTTTTTCCGCTCACATGACTGTCACAAATTCAAAAAATCGATCATTTAAATATCACTTCTGACATAGACACCACAAAAGCTAACATAACCACCGAGACACATCGGACAATTGACGTTTATGGTGACATTTAAGTGAGTGAAAAATAAAATTATGATACCAAAATAAACGTTATACAAAAGTTTTAGTATTGATTGTGTCCCAATCTCTTATTAAAGATATAGCTACCTTCGTACTGGTCACAACCACAACACATGTAAATATAAATCACATGGTACGAAAGATCAGTCCTTGAGCTATGAAGGCAAAGGGCAATAAAGCGCGTGCACGCCATACAAGCCTGTCGGATTCGACTGCAAAGCGCATGGAATAATCAACGGCTCCATACGTTCGATAGTCGATGTTCCATTTCTTGCTCCCGTACTCGAGACCTTGACGTGTATTGGAAAGAGATAACTCTCGTAATACCTCGAGAGCACATACAAATTAGTGAAAGCACATCATAATTTTGAGGGGAATTGGCGAGGAAGACTATGATCACGACGCAATGATCTTCTTTTCGAGTTAAAAGCTTTCTTTTTCATTTTATTCTTTTGCAATTCAATTATCTAATTTAGCTGTTCTCGGAATCAGTCAGGGTAATATCGAGTCTCCCGATCTAGTTTGCTGAGGGAGAAAGATCGTGACATCTGTCGTTTCCATGCGCCTCGAAGTTTGGTTGGAGTTGGCCGATATCTCGCTGGATCTCATGATTAGCAAGACATTGATGGGGGGGAGGCAGTTCCTCAACCACATTAGCTTTCCAGTTTCTAAAGATAAAAGCACGAAGTCCAACCAAAATAAATTCGGACAACCAGGCGTGCTTCCGAACATCATACATCGAAACCGACAGGAGGTACGATTTTCAAACTCTCTTTTAAAGCCATCACCGGCGCAAATGTTGACCAAACTTGGAAAAACGTCCTTGCTATTTATTGTAAGTGGGTTTCGAGAGGGTGGTGAAAAGCCATCACCTTCGCATTACAAGATGACTCTGAAAAGCATAGATCGACTTCACAGTGAACTTTCACCGACACGGACGGTTATTATACCAATTTATCCATTCCTCAAACATCTTTGTACCTCCCTTAAAGAGCTCTTAATTCCTAGATGAAATTATTTTCTTCCCCATCTAACAAGAAATGCTTCTGAGTTTTATGTCCCAAAGTTCAAATAAAATAGTTTCTGGACTTAATTAGGTCCGATCCTTGTTAACTATCGTAAGTGGGATTCTAAAGGGTGGTGAAATCGTCGGGAAGTTTTTATTTCTGGGGGTACAATTGCAATGAATTTCTCAACCACTAGAGGTACATGGAAGTGGGTCGGCTTACAGGGTGAACCTGCTTCGGTGCATTTTCGATGTGAAAATTTGCTATTTAGAGTACTTTTTGGGGCGAATTAAAATGGGTGGAGACAGCTCGTAATCTGGATACATTGGTGGCCATGTGCACCGCTGGAAAAGCTTTTAATGCGCGAGTTTCAATCATTAAGGGTTTCAGTTCTTGATTTCACCAGGTACATCCTCTGTTTATTATGAATGATTGTACGCTAAAAGCAAATGATAGGCTTATGTACTGAAAGGAAATGATGGTATGTCCACATAGAGAGATATGCATGGTTGGGATTCGATCGAAAGTTTCGTCTGTGCAATACTGGATATCCGAGGATACGGTATTTCACTGCACTTGAAACACCACCGGCGAATACTCGTCACGTCGTTATATCGAGGCTTATCTGGATCATTTTCTGCTTTTTAATCAAGAATTTGATATTCTTAACCTAGGGGTTTATTGCTCTCTTTTTCTTTTCTTTTTTTCGAGATTCTGAACACCATTTGAAGTTCCGCTCGACGTGAAGCACCTGGACCTTTCAAAATATTTGGATATTGACATGCAAAATCATATCTAATGTTTTCAAATTTTCTCAAAATTAAGTATATATCGTTTTCGAAATTTTGGAGTTGAAAACAAGTGAGAATTAGAAGATGCAACAAAATGGCAGAGAGCAACTTTTCTAGCGTATCTGTTATTAAAGTTAAACATATGATTCTATTTTACAAGAGTTGAAACTGTTAGAAAACAGCATGGAATATATTGAATACTTTGTTTCATACAAAGACCGGTAGAACCAAACCCGAGGATTTTTATATTGATGTCAATTCAGAAAGATCATCGCACACTCAACTTTAGAATCACACTGGAGTTAGAACTCATGTTCCATTCCTCAGTCATCTTTTAACTCATTTGGATTTGCTTCGTCTATACCTCTTGTGTTTCTAGAAATTCATTCATCCACATGTCCAGCTTTCACCATCCTACAAAGCTTCACGTAAGCTATGATGTTTCAAGATCTACAACATAAGTTTTTATTCTTTAGTCGTCGGAAATTTTAAGAAAGAGATTGGCCTATTTATGGAACCAAAAAAATATCCATCGCCATTTCACCACAGTTAGATCAAACCAATCAAGTATTTTAAAACGGTAAACATTAATTCAACGATAAGTATTTTTCAGTACATTTTTCATGGTGTTATTTATCATGTCCATCACAACACAATACTAAATCATCGCTATATTTATGTCTATATCTTTGAAAACTTATCTATCTAGTATCTCTAGGCTTATGATTAAAAGGAAGATAAGGAAAATATGCCTCTATGAGCCGGAAGGAAGAAAAAACCAATACTAATTTATGAAATTTTATGTGGTAAGTAACTCCATATCTTCTTGTCATGACCTATCTCCATCATCATTGATATGGATAGTTTTAGTTAGAGACACCGACAGATTACTCAGATGAATACGATGAATGTTAGGTTATAGAGACAAAAGGATTACACAACTTGTTCACCTGGATATTTTGATAGCCTAAGGGCAGCACAAGAGGCCAACTATCTGAAATCCCTTGAAATACCTTGCAAGCCCTATGAATCAGTTGTGTACTTAACATTAATTCTTCATTAATTCCTATTTCTTATTTATGTATACATTGCGAGCAGTATGTACATAGATCGTACCTATCCTAAATGCACTGGCTCTAGTTATATATTATCATGGAAGATATCTTAAAAAGTAATGTCCCCGGAGTACTCTTCTTGAGTACTAACACGAAAAGCTTATGATTCTCAATGCGTACTGATTCATCTCATTATATGTTCAATAAATGCATTTGAAATTGAGGGCATGGATCCACCGTCCATGGTGTCCCCCATTTTAATGTCTCGCTAATCATATTTCAACTTGGATCACGCTGGTCTTCATTACGTCCAATCAAACACGACAAAATCCTCTCTCACCGACATCTCAATGAGCTCAACGAAGATCTCGAGGGCTATGGAGGCGCATTTAATTCTAGATCTAGAGGTGTTTCCACCATACGAGTGAGACAGAAAGGAGGTGAGGAGAGAGTGCACATGAAGAGAGAGAGAGAGAGAAAGCCGGTGAGGAGAAGGATACTAAAAGTGCCGTACGCTGTATATGGTACTCACCTTAGTGCTAAAAGTTTTCACAATCACTTAAGTGATAAATTTTTTAAAAACAATCTTTTCATTGCCAACTTTGATTTGTTTGGCTAGAAATCTAACATGACATTTTTTTTATTTATATCTTAAGCTGACGTGGCTTGTCTGAGGCCTAAATCAGCATAAAAAAATTAAAACGACATTGTGTAGCAAGTTAGAAAGTGATCATTTCAATGCCAGACATTATAAAAAAATGATCATGTCAATGCCGATCATTGTTAAAAAATGATCATCTCAATGCCAATCTTAATGGAAAAGTGATCAACTTCAGTGCAAGAAAAAGCCAACTCAAATGAAAATTTTAATTATAAAAGTTACGTAATTTCTTCAACCGAAATTTTACGCTCGAGGCACTTAAGTAATTATTTTTTCCAATTTTGGCACTTAAGTAAGCCGATGAAAACTTTTGACATCAAAATAAATACCGTATATAATTTATCAAATTTCTAGTGTCCACTCGTGAGGAAAATATATTCAAAGCTCCACCAACTATGTAGGTTTCATCTCTAGAAGTCAGTTATATACGGACGTACGATTCTTGAATTCTGTGGCTATAGGAGCGAGTGCCCGGCGAGAGTGTACAAATTGAAACAGGTGCCCCGGTGCTGTTATGGTTGCAACACGTGAAATTGATCAAATGCAATGCAAGTCTTCCCAATATGCACGCGTAAAAGTACAAGAGAGAGACAGTTCACTATCACATAACCGTGATAGATACTTGTCCATAAGAGACCAATACATGTTGAGCGGTTAAGGCGATTATATAGTTACTTCATTTGATGCACTGGGAAACATCCAGGAAGATGCATTGGATAAACGCATGTTTGATTGGTCTGCAGAACTGCAGAACTGCAGAACTAGCTACTCATGTGGAGAAGAAATGGGCGTGTCAGAGAGGCGTCGCATAGATTTTTTAGCTTGAGGGTTGTCTCCCCTTGCGAAACCCCCGAGAAGCGAAGCCCTAAAAATCAAAACAACCGTCAAAGACGCGTAGATATTATTGTTGAGCCAATCGTGACATTAAATTTGGTGCACAGGCAGCGGTTGGGATCATTCAATGCTGTATAGGAAGGAAAGTTGTATAAAATGCCCTCGTAACGTGGGGTTCTCGCTCATCAGTGTGAGTTCAGTCATCCAAAAAATAAAGGAAAAAAAGAAGAAGATGGGGAAGGCCTTTGCTTTGCTATCTCTGCTTTGTCTGCATGTTGTGGTGGTCAGTGTGAGTGCAAATGCGAGTGTTGGCGAGCATGAGAAGAAGACGTTTGTAGGTGGCGGCAAGGGGGGTGGCTTCGGAGGTGGCTTCGGGGGAGGAGGTGGAGCTGGCGGGGGCGGTGGTCTCGGGGGTGGAGCAGGTGGAAGTGGTGGGTTCGGTGGTGGAGTAGGCGGAGGAGGTGGGTTTGGAGGTGGTGCTGGTGCTGGTGGTGGAGTTGGTGGAGGTGCCGGCGGTGGGGGTGGCTTAGGTGGTGGAGCTGGTGGAGGTGCCGGCGGTGGGGGTGGCTTAGGTGGTGGAGCTGGTGGAGGTGCCGGCGGTGGGGGTGGCTTAGGTGGCGGAGCTGGTGGTGGTGGTGGAGTAGGCGGTGGAGCTGGTGGAGGTGCCGGCGGTGGGGTTGGCTTAGGTGGTGGAGCTGGTGGTGGTGGTGGTGTAGGCGGTGGAGCTGGTGGAGGTGCCGGCGGTGGGGGTGGCTTAGGTGGTGGAGCTGGTGGGGCCGGCGGTGGGGGTGGCTTAGGTGGCGGAGCTGCTGGTGGTGGTGGTGGTGTAGGCGGTGGAGCTGGTGGAGGTGCCGGCAGTGGGGGTGGCTTAGGTGGTGGAGCTGGTGGTGGTGGAGTAGGCGGTGAAGCTGGTGGAGGTGCTGGCGGTGCCGGCGGTGGGGGTGGCTTAGGTGGTGGAGCTGGTGGTGGAGGTGGAGTAGGCGGTGGAGCTGGTGGAGGTGCTGGCGGTGGGGGTGGCTTAGGTGGTGGAGTAGGCGGTGGAGCTGGCGGTGGTGCTGGCGGTGGGGGTGGTAAGGGTGGTGGTGTAGGTGGCGGCATTGGTAAAGGTGGTGGTGTTGGTGGGGGGGTTGGTAAAGGAGGCGGCTTTGGTGGTGGCGTTGGAAAAGGAGGTGGAGTTGGGGGAGGCATTGGCAAGGGTGGAGGTGCCGGCGGTGGCATTGGAGGTGGTGCAGGAGGAGGATTCGGAAAGGGTGGTGGAGTCGGTGGTGGCATCGGAAAGGGTGGCGGAGTTGGTGGAGGCATTGGCAAGGGTGGTGGAGTCGGCGGTGGCATCGGGAAAGGAGGTGGAGTTGGTGGAGGCATCGGCAAGGGTGGCGGTGTTGGCGGTGGTGCAGGAGGAGGATTTGGCAAGGGTGGCGGTGTTGGCGGTGGTGCAGGAGGAGGATCTGGCAAGGGGGGTGGAGTCGGCGGTGGCATCAGAAAAGGAGGCGGAGTTGGTGGAGGCATCGGCAAAGGTGGCGGTGTTGGCGGTGGTGCAGGAGGAGGGTTCGGCAAGGGCGGTGGAGTTGGCGGTGGCATCGGAAAAGGTGGCGGAGTTGGTGGAGGCATCGGCAAGGGTGGTGGTGTTGGCGGTGGTGCAGGAGGAGGGTTCGGCAAGGGCGGTGGAGTCGGCGGTGGCATCGGAAAAGGAGGCGGAGTGGGTGGAGGCATCGGCAAGGGCGGTGGTGTTGGCGGTGGTGCAGGAGGAGGATTCGGCAAGGGTGGTGGAGCTGGTGGCGGCATCGGAAAAGGTGGCGGGGTTGGTGGAGGCATTGGCAAGGGAGGTGGAATTGCAGGGGGAGGAGGTGGTGGGTTCGGAAAAGGAGGCGGAGTTGGAGGTGGCATTGGGAAGGGTGGCGGGATCGGCGGTGGGATCGGAAAGGGTGGAGGAGTTGGTGGTGGTGCAGGAGGAGGTTTCGGAAAAGGCGGTGGTATCGGCGGAGGCACCGGAGGAGGTGGCGGAGTTGGAGGAGGTGCAGGTGGCGGAGTTGGGGGCGGTGCCGGTGGAGGATTTGGCAAAGGTGGAGGAGTAGGCGGAGGATTTGGTAAGGGTGGTGGTGTCGGCGGAGGAGTTGGGGGTGGTGCCGGAGGCGGCTTTGGTGGAGGTGGTGGCTTTGGAGGTGGCGGCGGTGGCGGAGGCGGCGGTGGTGGTGGAATTGGACACCACTGAATGCATGCGACTCACAAATGGAACGTACGGCCGAATAATTCAGTAGCGTCTTATCTTATAATGACGCCGCCTCTAATTTTCTATTTTTAACGTCTGTCTAATGTAATCCGCCGTCGTCCGATGTCGAGTCGGATCGGTAAATGTACCACTAGCAATTCCCACGTGGCCAATTTGGCAAAATATCTAATGTAGGTAACTTATAACGATCGAGAAAATAAAATAAAAACCTTTTTTTTTCCTGAACCCAAATTTTGTCCCCACCACTATAGAATATACAAAAATTAAAAAATTAAAAAAGCAAAGAAGAAAAAAAATAATATAAGAGCAAATCTCCTCCATCGTGCGGTGGACGTTGAATTTCAGCAAAAATTTAAGAGCGATACACGCACGACGGCGAGCTAAAGCGCTCTCTCTCTTCTTTCTCCCTCTTCCCCATGCAACCGCATGCATGCATTAACCATAATTCACTTCCGCTTGGCCATCCGGAACGATTTCTTGAGGAAGTGATTCGCCGCCCTGTCGTTGCGGTGGCACAGCACCCGCAGGATCGTGTTCGGGTCCGACCGGTGCCACCGCCTCGTGGTGGTCGGCATCGGCAGCTTCTGCCCGGCCCCCATCACCCCTATCCCGCTCGTCTCGCACGTCAGGATGCTGAAGTCCTCGATCAGCTGCTCCGTCGGCTGCCCCAGCAGCTCCACCACCCCCTCCACCACCTCCGCCTCGCGCTCCACCACGTCCTCCGGGATCAGCCCCTCGCCGCAGGCGGCGAAGACCCGCTTCAGGGACGCCAGGTCCTCCTCGATCATCCTGTGGTCAGTGCGATGGAAGACCCGCGAGTTGCCCCCGGCCAGGAGCACCATCAGGTAGGCCTCGAAGGCGGCCTTCATGATCTCCTTGACGGCGAGCGGCTGCACGCAGTCCGTGAGGATCGCGCACAGCAGGGTCAGGTTCTGCTTGAGGATCCTCAAAACAGGCCGGACGCGGGCGTTGGCCACGTCGCCAGCGTAGAGGCTCTCGTAGAAGACGCTGTTCGAGTCGAGGAATATGAGGCGGTAGGCGGCCACCTCGGAGATGTGCTGGCAGGCCGCCTGGATCGTCGACCGGGCGATGTCAAAGTAGGACGAGGCCTTGCCCGGCTGCCGCCGGTTCGTGAAGCGGTTCCGGGAGGGGGAGACCCGGGGCGAGAGGGTGAGGGTCTTGTTGAGGGAGTGGAGGTGGGTGAGCAGGTAGTGCAGGCTGTTGAGGCGGATGTAAAGGCGCTGCGTGCCCCGGCTGGTCGATGGCCTCGGGTTGTGGCCGGTGCCAGACCCCGCCGAGTGCGCGTCTTCCCCGACGACGGTGCAGGGAGCGGTCTTCCTCCAAATCTTGACGAACTGGGAGGCTCTGTTACATCTCGTTAGAGGAGGGAGCGATGGAATGTAGCTCTGCTTTGATCCTATCAAACAATTTGATCGAACAAATTTCAAAGATGAATCTTCGATGGAGGATTGCAGACATTGCGAAATCGAATCTCACCACATGATGCAGCAAAGGAGATGTAATCTTGGAACAGGTGGCCGAGGCCGTCGGCGAGATCCTGGATCAGATCCTCGGTGATTCCGATCGGGATGTCGAAGAACTCGTCCACGGTTTCCTTGATCAGCCTCATCAGCTCCGCAGCGGAATGCGCGTACGGCTCCGTCTTCGACTTCGGGTTCCACGTCTGATTCCCGCCGCATTCACATCCATCACCACCATGTTTATGTTAGTACGCGCGCACTCGAGTTGAATATAATCGATTCGCCGGCCGACCGGCGATCTACTACAGCAGAGAGACTTACTTCGGTTTCTTTGGCTAGGCGGAGGCAGTCTTTGCCTTTCTTTAGGTTCTCGTGGATCCATTGCTTCAGGAGCTTCAGGATAATGGCGTCGACGTCGTACGGTGCCATTTCCCGGACGAGCGACTTGCCGCCGTCTTCGCACTCGGTGGAGTCTTCGACCACCATCTGCACTAGGAAATTCTCGAGCTTCCCAGCTCGCTGCAGCACGCTCACGGTCTCGCCGCTGAGCCTAGGCGTGCCGGTCAGGTACCGGTTCAGCATGGCCCCGTAGCAGCTGTGCAGCACCACCGCCGCCACCCCCGCCGCGAACGGATGCCATTTCTTCATGATGGGGCTGAAGTACTCCCTCTCCCTCAAGGCCAGATCCTCCGTCTCTTTTGCCAGGCCGAGGAGAGCTTCGGTCGCCTCTTCTTTCGTCTCCATGGCGTGATTGAAGTTCCCGACTTGAATCATCTAATTACAGACCCGTCGAAATGTAGTATCGAATCGAAGATTGGATCTAACAGAGTAAGATCGAATCCAATAGACGATAAAGCTCGGCGTCGAAACACATACCTTGGAGAATTCGTTCTTCAGAGAGGACCTTATGTAGTCGTCCACGCGATCGGCGGTTGAGTCCAGGACCGATCCTTCCTTCTCGTGGCCCGCCGCCATGACCGGTAGCACGGCGTCCTCGCTGCAAATGTTCGAGGCCGTCAACGCCAGAGGGAGGATGTTCTCGACCAAGCCCACCATCCCCCTAGCGAAGTAGTCCTGGTAATGATGCAGCCGGCTCTCTGACCACTCCCGCATCGACGCCAGCACCGACGACAGGATCCTGATGAATATGGCGTCCCGATCGGGCTTCTTGGCATCTTTCGATACTTCCATGAGCATGGCGTGCGAGGCGCCGAGGAGGTCCGGCTCTGTCTCCGACGTCGCGACATATTGCTGGAACAGCACCCAAGTGAAGCAGACGTTGTGGATCGGCCTATTGATGCCCAGTGTGGACCATGTCTTCTTCATGAGCTCGAGCAGCTCGTCGACCTCGTCGAGGACCAGCGTCTCATCCCTGACATCGAAGATCGACCGGAGGAGAGCGAGGTATAGATGGACGTTGAGCGGGAACCCGTCGGCCCAGTGGCAGATGTCGGTCGGTGTCCCGCTCGCACTCCGCCAGGACAGGGAAACCACCGAATTGCACAGGGTCCTCATGACGTCCGTGTTCTTCCCGAAGTCGACGGGCTTGGTGTCACCGGACTGGATGATGTCCCGGAGGCGGGCGGCGAAGGTGTTCGACTTCTCGAGCGGGATGGAGGGGTGGAGGAGGAGGCCGGCCTCGAGGACCTTGAGCTGGCGCTTCTGCCAAAGGTGGTAGTGATGCCCGTCGCCGAACTCGGACGGCTTTACGTGCCGGAGGAGCTCCAGCGGAAGGATTATGGTCTCCGCTCGCCGTCCCATCTACGACGAGAAAAAGGCGATAAGCTAAGACATCGAATCGAAAATTTAGGTGAACATTCATCTGATTTGAAGATGACAAGATTTAGATGACACATTATTTTGATGTCGGTACAACATCTGATTTCAAGTACAAGGTTTGATCATCAAATCATGCAAATAGAAATCCCGATGTATGAGTATTATGAAGATCCACGTACTTGGCCTACAAGAGTCCTCATGAGCGTTTTCCTGAGCCTGTTATCGCTCTGCTCCGTCACCCTCATCTGTTGCCTCATGATCTCGGCCGATGTGAGAGGCCGTCTCGCCCTTGAAGGCGGGACGGTGTGCGCCAATCCGGGGCTCGTCGTCTTGGGTGCCATGCTGTACCGGTTCGGGGAAGACGGCGCAGACACCCCGCCGATGGTCCCCCACCCGGACACCATCCTCTTCGACTGCGACCGCTTGATCATCTTCAACCCTAGAGCCCTCTTCACCCTACTATTCGGTGCCATCCCCACCCCGTTGGCCCTGCCGTGGGCTCCGGCCCCCGTCGAGCCCCCCTCTGCATTGTCAGACGAAGCCTGCGACGACGAGGAGGAGGAGTAATAAGCAATGGCGGTACGCCCTCCAAATCCGGGCGAAGAGCGGCAAGAGGTGAAGAAGATCTCATAGGCGGTCTCGCGGATCTCATCCGGGTCAAGGCCATCAAGCTTCCCAAAGGGCCACTCGAGGTCCGTGGCCGCTGAGGCCGAGGGGAGGGGACCGGAGAAGGACTCCCGGCAGGCGGCGTATGCCATGTGGCGACAGCGTGTCTAGAGATCCGGCGGGGCAGAGCGATGAGAGTTGGAGTGCATGATCTTGAAGAGAGAGGAGGGAGAGAGGGACGGTTGGAGAGGCATCTGAAATTGAGCTTTTCGTTTTGATGGTTAGTGACAACGCTTTGAGAGAGAGAGAGAAATTGAATGGGGTGATTTGGATGGTTTTTGCCAACTTGGGATGCTGCATGGAGAGCGAGAAAGAAGGGGTGGCAACGAGGCATAGAGAGCTTTATTTCTCCAGCTGTAATGTAATTTAGACGGAACACATCTCGAAGAATATGGCAATATTAATAGGACAAAATTTGGATACGAAGAACGAATTGAAGCTTCTAACGAAAAGAATCAGGACAACATCCTTGGACCGTGTCGGCCTTTTCGGTCGTTAAGCTCCCATGCTCAAATTCTCTAGAAAAGAGATAGATCGGAGAACGGCAAATTCGCTAATTTGACAGGTTTTGTGATCTCTTGAATCGTAATCCGATCGACCACGATCCATTGTCGTCGGGTAAACTTCATTTAATCAGGAAAAAGTGAAATACTTTTGAGGAGGGGAAAAAAGAACAGAAAAGAGTTAACGTAAGATTAGCTTCGATTAATGCAACCGACTTGACTCTTTGCGCAAACGTAGATTTTCTGACTCCATTTCAATTTCTACCAAATCAAAACATCGATAATAGGAAACCCATTTATCAAAAAAAAACTCATTCCCCAAATCCCCGACGTGGCTGAACTTTGGGACCGTATGATCTTTTATCCCTACTTGCCTTCGTTCAATCTTCACTTGTAAGAGAGAAGACACTTGAATACAGAGCCTGTGTAAACTGGTCGCATAAGCTCGAACTTCCAATCAGAGATGCATAATGCGCGCACATCTTCCACCATACATTGCATTTAAAATCAGAACTCGGAATTTTGATGCCACGACAACGCTGGCTCTCGGTGAGGACAATTTAGATCAATTGACGGCCCTAAGCCAATGACTGGGACAAGAGGATCACTGGCAGGTGGCAAGTAAGACCGACCGACATTTACAAGAGGGACGGCAACGACTGTGAATGTGGCTGGCTTGATGAGGCAACGACCTGCAAAAAGAAGCTGCAACGGGAATGGGTCGGTGCCAGTTCAATCCTTAAATGTAGGAAGACTTTAACTACCAACAGGCAAAGCTAGATTCAATTATCTAAGCAAATGCTACTGATGTTTGACAACGGTCCAAACTAATGGCCTAGCACCAGTAGTAGGACCATAAGACTATGGAGAAAGATGACAGAGACCTCATACACATATGATTCGTGGATACACTGATATTCCCCACCGGTTGGTAGAATTCTAGCTTAGTCAATGAAAAGTTTATCAATTCCTTGCATATGGAGAATTCTACATACCCATTCCGAAATTAAATTTTTTCAAAGTTCAAATTCATTACCCCAAATTAGTGATGCAATTGACACATAAGACTCTGTCATGAGCAGCGATACTGTTGAATACAAAACAGAAGGCGGCAGCAGTACAAGTATCTCTAAGAAACTCAGGTTTCAAATGGCTTCAATGTCAAGCGCATGCCTTGGTGAGGTTAAGTCATGCCCAGAAATAGACGCACCCAAATTATGTGGGTCCACACCAACCCTCCGAGAAAAACTACACAGCAATCTATTGACCAACTCTATTTCTACTCAAAAACAAAAAAATATTTTACCTCAGAACATTTATAAAGATTAGGGAAATCCACATTTAACTATCATAAAGTAGGTCAATCAGCAAAGCATAGGCTGAAGTATCCATTGCCATTTATAGTCTCTTAGTACCATGACAATGGAATACTAAATCTTCAAACAAGCAAATGTTTAACATATAAAATACTATCTTCAAGCTGTTAACTCATTAGTCTTCAAATTTGATATCAGATTCAATCATGTACAACTGTTAACACTAGATCAAAAGGGACAGCGTTATATTCACTGAATCCAAGAATCAAGAATTATTCAGATTCTATATTAATAGCTAACAGACCAACCAAATAAAGACTAACAACAACCAAACCTGCCATAATAGCCATAATGGCAGTAGAATTCAATCATTTCGGCAGTTAAAGGTTTCACTACTGTATAAAAGAAAAGATTTTTAAGATGTGGTTAAGCATAGAGACAAGTAACACTCCCAAGATCTAGAAAGCTTTCAAGTAGATATTTAGCAGCAAGCTTATTATGTCATCTTAGCGAATGTGCCGATTCTTTTAAAAGATGCAATGTTGAATTGTAAGAAAACAAAATAATTGTCCTTGAACTTTCCCAAAGCATGTTGAGAGACACAAAAGAGATTCCATACTCGGACCATTCAAATATCAAATGATTTTCCACTAAAAGTACTGCTAAATCAATGATAAGTGTATCATCCACCCCCCTACACTTGCCTAGACCTATAATTACTTATATCTTCATCAATAGAAAGGATGAAAAATTGTCCACAGAGATGGCTTGTTAATTTAGAATGTGCACAAATCCTTCCATTATTGTTTGGACAATATAAAAAGGTGAAGTCTTCCAATCTTCTCAAAAGAAGTATCCCATTGTAAACTAACACCTCAAACTGAATCCTAAGCGACATGTATCACATACCACAACCTACATATTTTGTCAACTCACCACAAATCTCGACGAAGATTGGAGATCCATGACTTGAAATGCCAGGAATCTGCAAACACTGACAACAGTGACACAGCCTGTGAATTGGAATGGCCTCTCTCGAGTTAATGCATAATTTTGACAGAACAATTCTCCAAGTTCCTTCCCAAGCTTTTAACAACAAAAACCACAACAATGCCCATGGCCATGTGAAGAAACTTGAGTGCACTTTAAACCCGAGCATCTCCTCCTGTATAACACAAGGGAAAATACAGGGGGGAAATGATTATGCCATTTTTAAAGTGTCAACTACGACTATCATTACCGCTACCCATTACCCAATCTGCAACTCGAGGCTCACAGCTCCAAAAACATTAGCCTGCACTACTCCTTTCTATTCCTACTCTGTGATATCGAATCAAGAAACAGCAGCTAACCTTCTTTAGAGCATTTAATTCTTGATAGAGGAGGGGAGGAGTCGGAAACAGCTAACAACAGGATGACAATTAAGACTTAAAGATCACAAGCTTAAATATAGCAGCATTAACAACACTATAGCTCAAACACTAGATGATAAATAGATCCCAGATCATCAAGTAGACAAATATAAGCAAGCCAATTTAAAAGCTACACTCAGGAAAATACTTAATAGAAAGGGCATCTACTATGCCTTGAAATGTACTACTTATTACTGACTACCAAAACAGATACTGAAAACAGGGATTTAAGCAATCCAACCAGTCCCAAAGTATTGACATCCAACTTGAGCACTGCTTCATAAGGATGCACTCAGAACTGAGGTCAACAACAAATCATTGCTGCTGAGCTTGGCGCGTCTGTCCACCACCATAACCACCACCATAACCAACCTGCCCACCATGAGGACCGTTTGACTGAGAACCATAAGTTCCAGAAGTTTGTGATGGGTCTGATCTCCATCCTGCATTTCCATACGCTGCATCACCATAACCACTTCCCATGTAGCTACCAGCGCTTGCCTGCATTTCTCCACCAGAACCACTGTTCGGAGTACTTCCAGAGCGCCCTCCAACAGCACCATACCCACCCGGATTTCCATAAGATCCATCACTTCCACCATAACCACCATACCCATAACCTTGACTGCCATATCCAGCTCCACCACTAGGAGAATGACCAGCAGGTGCTGAACCAGGACCAGCGCCAGTTGAACCACCACCAGCCCCTGCAGCACCCCATGGAGCAGCACCACCATACCCCATAGCTCCATATCCTGTGGGAGCTTGTGAGCCCCATGAGCTCCTAGGCCCGCCCTGTGGACCACCTCCATAACCAGAAGTGGGCATGTTACCATAAGCCGCGCCAGCAGGACCACCATATCCAGTGCTGCCAGCATAACTTCCATAACCACCATAACCCATGCCATTACTAGCAGGACCATAACCATAGCCAGGTGCAGTGTATCCAGAAGAACCATACGGCGGAAAACTACCTCCAGCATTCTGTGGCTGCATATACCTATTTGAATCCATTCGACCATCATATGCACTGCCTGAATTACCACTAGAACCACCATAACCTTGGTAACCACCACCACCTCCACCACCCATACTACGGCCACCTCCACCAGGATTAGCATCTTTTGGAAGTGCCCGCTTAACTTCCACTTGCTTCCCACTCAAATCATGGAATGTCTTATGCAAAACCCTATCTACAGCCTCTTCTGTGTCAAAAGATATAAACCCAAAGCCTCGAGGTCGTTGAGTATTCTGATCATACATGATTACTACGTCAGTTACATGACCATAAGCCTCAAAATACTGACGAAAGCCATCGTCAGTCAAAGTGGGAGGCAAACCTCCCACAAAGATCTTCTTCGTTCTTATATTTCCTCCAGCTCCACTGCCTCTATCAGGATTTTGGTTTCCAGATCTTGCATTAGTTTGCTGCTCCTCTCTTGACAAAGCCCTCTTAGCCTCAACCTACAAATCGACCGCATGAGATAGAGAGAGGGTGCAAGAGCAAGCCAATTGTTCTATTGCAGCAAATATCAAGAGAGCATGTAACGATTACATAAACTCGTAGAAAGTATGGCCTGACATTCCATTCTAAATAAATCACTAAACACAAAAAAGAAAAATAGCAACAAGAATAGAGCATAGAGGTATATTATAACTCTGGAAACCAATATTTCACACTAAAGCTGGTTCATCAGCTTGGTTTCAGGTTGAAAATTCTTTCTGAGTCATCATGGGGCCACATGATGGGATTTGTATCAATCAAGTAGTGAGGCATGTTTACATCTAAACATAGCAATGCCACCAACCAGTGAGTCCACAAGTTCACCACCCATCATTTTATCATTGATCACAACTCATGTGAAGCTATTTAGATGGAAACTTTTCTTCATTTAGGTACTTATTATCTAAATAGATAATACCCATAGAACTAGCTCATTGGAAAAAACTTAGTAGCTAGGGAAGCTGTAGCTAGTCTAGCCCAAGCAGGTACTACAGCTATTATGAATCCAAACAGTACATGAAAAGAAAAATTCCACCTAAATAGATTAGCAAGGACTTTGAAATCAATGACTAAAGAGAGGAGAGCAAACAAGTGTACCAACTAGTTGATAGCATTTCTCTAGACAGGTGTAAATACAGCCCACAATTTAATGGATACAAATCCCATCTACAAGGCCTCATATAGGAGCACAGTGAAGTTTCAAACCCCAAAAAGAGAAAATTTGTTGGCCACCACAACTAGTGCACATCATTCCAGCCCAGCAATCTCTTTGTTTTCAACTAACAGAGAAAATAATTTTGTCTATTAAGGAGGAAAATGAACTTTTTTGAGGGAGAGAACACTGGGATACCAAGCTGTCAGTTAATTACACCTAGGATAGAAAAAAAAAATGGACCCAACAGCATTTAAAAGCTAGAATTGGCTAAAGAAGTTCTCTAATGAGAAGACCTTCCAACTGAGCATGGTATCTATTTGCTTACGCAACCAACTTTAGAAACACGCTTAAAGGTGCAAAGGTGAGAATATTACATGGGAGACAATACGACCAAGGCATGGGACATCCTAAAATCACGTGGATATAAAAAAAATCTTGAAATCTTAGCCACGCCAATTTTCTAAAGGAAGGTTGGCCACATGATGAATAATTAAGCGCTCCAGAAACACCATGTCACTATATCCACAAGAGGAAAACCAAACGAATGCGAGCTAGGGATAGAGGAAAAACTTATACTTCATTTGGACACCATGCTCCTTTTCTTTGGGTAAAGAACATAGATACAGATGTAACAGCTCTCTCTCTCTCTCTCTCTCTCTCTTATCCAAGGCAAAGAAGCTGAGGATTGAAACCGAAACAGTGACAGCCCTAATTGGAGCTGGCAAGCACCCAGTAATGCTTAGCCGTACAAAAACACAGCATTTCTTCAAGCATACCGATTCAAAAACTACCGACGGCAAACATGAGCTAAACAGCCGAAACTAACCAGTGAAATCCCATAACCATTCGCCCAAAGAACGAGCGATCGGCGATTGCTCCAAGCAGAGCTACGAAGCTAATCGACTCAACTGGCGAAAAGCACCTCAAAACCCTAATGAACCACCCACGGAGAATACAAATCTAAAGCGCAAAGAACGGCGGCCAAAGCAGAAACACACAATCTCTCCTTCCTGTTCCTCTCTTACCGTCCTTCCGTCGATGGTGTGCTTATCCTGCAAGACCCTATCGAGTATGGCCGGATCCGCGAAGACGACGAAGCCAAAGCCGCGGGGGCGGCCGGTGACCTTGTCCCGCATGACGACGGCCTGGAGGACGTCGCCGTACTGGCCGAAGTACTCCTTGAGCCGGTCCTCGTTGGTCTCCCACGAAATCCCCCCGATGAACAGCTTCCCCTGATCCGAATCCATCGAAACCCCCAACCCCAAGCCCTCCTCACAACAAGATCAGCTTTCTCTCTCTCCGCTCTCCCTCTCTCCCTCTCCACCTCTCCTCTCGGAGCAAAGGGATTGGCTTTCTAGGGTTTCTGGACAAGTGCGGGGATTTCGACTGCGGTCTGTAGAGAGAGAACGAGAGGGAGGGAGGAGAGAGAAAGTTGGGAGGGAGGAGGAAGGAGGGAGAAGGGTTTCCGTGGAGGGAGTGAGGAGGGAGTATAGAATAGAATGGAGATCGAGGGGGAGCGTTGGGTTTGGACGGTCGGGATTCGTCGAGGCCGGAGGGGAGCGAGCGGTTGGGATTCGATCTGGGGTGGGCGTCTTCTCTTTCTTTTTTTGGAGGGATTCTCTGCTGCTTCCTGATTGGGCGCCCTGGCGGAGGAGTGAGTAAATTTTAGTATAGGATTTATTTTTATTTGAAAATAAATAATAAATTCCGCACTAAAAAATGTAAGAGGTAACGATATAAATATTTTATAAACTTTGATTCAATGTACCGTATCTTTTAAATTTTAACCTAATATGCAATATCATTTCTTAAATTAATTTGCTCAATATAATTCTCGTCATCCTGAGTGTTTGGTATATGCTTAATGTAATTCGTAGACTGTGATTAAAGTATTCACTATTGTCCTTCCATTAATTCAAATTTAAAAACTAAATTAAATATATTCTGAATATTTAGGACCATATTTAATAAATCTAAAGTCTAATGGCAAGCTAAATTTTGGAAACCACATTACACATGGTCAAAGTTCATAAATGATTTGTGTTGTCATTCTAGGATTTAACAATTAACATTTTGAAAATCAAAGCAAAAGAGATTAATAGATCCAATTGCAATTATTCATTGAATTTAGATTATGTTTTCATTGATTGCACCTAGCGTCGAATTAAGTCGAAAAACCAATCACTTCAAAATTAAAAAAAAATTAAAAAAAGAACAATTAGACCTCCTCAAATCAGATACAGTCAAAAAAGGAAAATTAATTTTATACTGCACGTGTAATCTCATCTCCAATTTCTGTCATTTCCAATTCTCCTCACCTTTTCGTGGCCTTGCACGTCTCGGATTCTTGGCATTCGATTAAGAGGTAACCTCACATCCTAAGGACCTCGAGATCCAGACGAGATTTGAGATGAAACTTTTAGGAATTTGTTTGTGGAGCATATGATGGCTAGGACATTCTCATTCTACGTTCTCCCCTTTCCTTATCCTAAGTCATCGAACATTTAACATCATGAGAAAAAAATGAAAGCCTTTGTGTGTATATAAAATATATATTCCCACTCCGATGGGCAGAGAAGCCGTTAAGATAGGACCCAAATTCATCTCGGCCACAGATACATAGGCTCACATAATCAAATGCCCAATACGACGCACCTCTGTTTCAGATATAAGCAGATTTTTCATCCCTTCTTGCACTGTACTAGGATCTTTCCATCTTTGGTCATGCATAAGGCTAGCATACTAGCGTTTAAAATGGTTAAATCTCTCTCTCGCAACCGGCCTCGCCGGCGTCGTTGATGCCCTCCACAACTTAGCCCTCGCCTTTGTCTGTCTCTTCCGTCTATGTCTTCGTAGCCAAGGACGATGATGTCGAGCATGATGCCATGTTGGAGCATACCCACATCCGGCATCGAGCTTGATGGCATGTCTAGCACAACTTGATCCGTCTTCTAGCTGCTTGCCTTATCCGACGTCGAGCACGACAGCATATACGATACGATGTCAACCTCACTATGTTTAGAGTCGAAGCTCAATGCTACAGTGCAGCTCCACTTGGCGAGGGAGGAGAAAATGAGTGCGGTATAAGGAAGAGGGACTCTGAAAAATGTAGTGTATTAAAATAATTAAATATTAAATCATGTATTTATTTAAAAACTTAAACTTCCAAAACAGTTGATAATTATTTCACTAGATCTCGTATGATATCAAAATAAAAGAATATGACTTAAAATTGTTCCATGCCCATATTTCCTTTCCAATTTTATATTTTATGACAAATCCGATTTGCTTATGAGAAGAAGTGTTAGAATAAGTAAACGTTAAACTCTGCTATTTTTTATAAAAACTTAAACGTTAAAATAATCGACGATAATTCCATTAGATTTGACATGGTGGTGGGCTCAAGGCCGTGTGGCTGGGTGGCTCCACTCGAGCCAGCGGCATCGCAACTGGCGGAGCTGAGGTGTGGGTCGATGTGGGTTAAGGTTAGAGTCATGGGCAGGTTAGTTTGTTGGATGGTAATCTTGAAATGCTTGGAGGGGTGAAGTTGGAAACAAAGTAACAAAATTTCTAATCGAGATGAAAGTCCTAACTGAGCCCACCTTCCATTCGAAATGAAATGTCAAAAAGCGACGAGGATTGTCGTCACATTTTTCCAAATTTTGGAGATGGCGTTTGACGGGCGTGACCCAAAAAACGAGGATGCCTTTTGAAAATCGCAGGCTTGGCAAGACTCTCCATGTCGATGTCGGAGAGGATAAGGTCAAGTGACCCGATCGGAAACACCCGTTTCGAATATCACCGTCGCCTCGCTCTCGTCCCGCCGCCGTCCAGTGGAGGTGATCACGGGCACGACAACCCATTGTGCCGCCGCTTATGTCCGATCCAACCAGGTCGCCGGAAGCGCGAAACGGGCAAGTCCAGACGAGTCATATTCTTTCCAATCCATCTCGCTTTTTGGGTGAATTATTGAGTATATCACCTACCGTTCAAAATGGGGGGATGGCCCTTTCTGATAGTACGATGGTCTTGATGTGGACAGTCTAAAACCTAGGAGTATTAATACCGAAAAAATAAACAATAGGTAAGTTTCCTAATCAGACCAAAAATGTCTTAATGATCGATAATGACTGACCAGGAAAGAGACCTAGCAACCAATAAAATTTATCCACTTTAGCCCCAGATACCCGAGGGACGTTATTGTCTGCATTCCGTCTTCAATGAATTCGATCCGTCAAATCATGCGGACATCACATAAGCAGGGCAGGCACGATCCAATGGACGATATACACTTGACCTAATAATTGTCTGAATTGGTGCTATCTGTAATCTATATCCCCTAAAAAATAAATGAATGAATAGTTAAATTATTTGTGAAACTCTCCTGAACGGCGCTTCTTTGAATAATTCAGAAATATGAGTGAACTAGAGCTTTTTGTGCTGGTCAACGATTAAAAAGCAAATAAAATAAAATAAAAGTGAGATCAGCATTTTTTGTATTTGAACCAGGAGGAACGACAATGGAATAAGCACTGAGGAAGCTCAAAATCAACCAACATGGCAGAGAAGACACACACGAAGAGTCCTGTTCATCAATGCCATCTAGCAGAAACAGAACGATGGACAGGGGAACTACTACTTTTGCTTGCAACACAAACAAGTTGATCTGACAATCTTACACAGAGAGAGAGAGAGAGAGAGAGAGAGAGAGAGAGAGAGAGGCTCTTGCTTAAAGATTGCTAAAAATGATGGCAACCCTGGACTCATCTTTTTCACCTAACTCCACCATCCTCAGCTCCAATAACAGTCAAAACTTGCAGTGCAGACATTCTGCTAATTTATGTCTCAGAATTTTCACTTCCTCAGAGAGAGAGAGAGAGAGAGAGAGAGAGAGAGAGGATGGCATGCTTTGATAGAGCATCACCAGCATTGAAGGAGACACTGCTCAAAATCTACAGGTATGTGATCCTTCCCCTTTCATGTTGAAACCATGAACAATGCCATGGCCAAGTTCTGAACTTTTCTAATCCATTTCATTGCCAAAATGCTCCCACATCTTATGTTTGGTGACATACAACAATCTAACCGCGCTAGACACCAGGAATCATTGACAGTAGCAATGCCTCTTCTCCAAGACTAGTCCTTTCCTGTAGTGACTGCCAATGGCAATTAAGTTTACATGAAGGAGTAGATATTTTGAGGGCACCCCGAGTTGGGCAACCACAGGAACATGCTTGGAAGCTCGCACTGGAAAGGACCATTTGAAACTACCTAGTGTCCTTCTTCCACAATCGAGCTCAATTAGCATCATGCTTCTGTAATATTAAACAATGCATCGACTACTAGTCAAAAAGGTGTAACAATGTGGGGTAGATACAATCACAAATGATGCAGCTTCCATAAATCTAAATCAGAAAAAGGCTAACAGTTTATCAAATACTTGAGTAAACAGGCTATAATGCATGACAAACAGATGATTTTTACAATGGGGTGTTGTTTGGATAGTGCAGAGCTGAAAAGCCCATAGAGATGGATCAGCGCCTGTTCGAATTCGGGGCAGTGGAGTACCATATTAAGGTAAATAATCACGCATGTACAAATGGTCCAGGGTACAAAAGTTTGATATTCCAGGAAGCTTCAAATTCGCGTAATTTCCTAATGAACTTATATATCGCTTTCATTCTTTTCTGTACCATTCTCGTGTTTGAGATTTCACTGTAAGGTAGCAGGGTTAATCCTAGGTTCAATTACACAGAGTTTCAGGTTATATGTGAGAATTTGTCGTCAATGACAGATTGTTTTTCTTCAGGAAATGAGTGGTTAATGTAGTGCTAACAAGAGCTATATGCAATGCTTCGCAGTCTTCAGCATCAGATCCGCAGTATGTCTATCTGTCAATATCTACACCATTGCTATCTCAGGAAGTATCCCTCGCTCGAGGAATTTCACAAGGAACGGCACACACGATAAAGGGAATTCACTCAGATATGGTGGAGCTCATCGAGCCCGCCGCAGAAGGATATCAGCTCACTTTGAGGCTTGATTTTTATAAGATCCCACAAGGCAAAGGTTCGATGCATACCATGCCTCTTACTTGATGCAGAACATATATTCGCCTACTGGTATATTGAGTCATCACTCCTTGGAATCAGAATCTTCCAAGATCATAACAGAGATCGCCAGCATTCAAGCGGCGATACTGAGCTGCCAGTTGAAAGACATGTTGACCACTGTCACCTCACAGGACACATCTCAAGGGATGTACAAGCCGATTAAACTTGTGTATCACCCGAGAGAGCCTTTTTTTGTGGTCAGACAGGTAACGTATGTTACATTTCGCGACAACGGTAAAGCATAGTCTCTTAATCTCAAAACGTAGACATAAGCGAACTCGTTTTTTCGTGCTCAGACCTACGATTCTGATGCTCACTGGCTTGGAGTCTTCATAAAAAAGCCCTTTAACTGAATTAACCTAACTTGCGATTGACAGCCCAAAAGACCACTGCAGTGTTCCCTATGCGTTTCCAAGAAAAGACGGATGTGATCATCGCAACTGCCTTCTTTCAGGTGCATGTGGCGTCCAAAAAGCTAGTCTGCTTCTCTAACATTCATTTTAGAGTTCTTAAGGTTTGCTTGTCCTAAAGATTCAGCATCTGTGGCTTTAACAGGAACTGATGGACGTCGGAAGCTCTGAAGCGTGGGTCAAGGTACCTCTTTGTGCATGGTCGCCGATTCCACCTCCAGAGTTGAGAGGTGAGCAGATGGAAGACTTAAGCACCAATGGTGGATTCGTCTCCTTCGGTAAGGAATACCAATTAAGCACATTCAGCATGTTAAATCACACACATAACATGATTCAAGCATTGAGTTTCATTTCATCTTGTCAAGCAGATAACTGCATATAAATCATTTCTGATAGATCGATTCACAGAAACTGCGAACCCCTTTAGGTGATCTAACATGCATTTGGATGACAGATATTTTGCCACGTCATGTGAAAGGCAAAAGACTGGACAAAACCGTGTGGAATCTGCTAAATTTTTACGCATTCGTGAAGTATCATGTTAAGGTGATCCTTATGACTTCGATAGCAGACTAGCTTGGTTCTCAACTTCTTATAGATGTCAACCGACTCAGCTCGTGTTTCCGATTCAGTGCACTCGGGGATTCATACAGAGGAGGATGCGAAAGCGATTGGATAATCTTGTCAAGGTGATGAACTGGAGTCACTAAGAAAAACCAGTCATTCTATCCTTCATCAAGTATGACATCTCCCTTTTGCAAATTGCAGGTTCTGCACGTGGCAAGCTCAGAAGAGGATGGATATGCTGTTGATCCCCAAGGTACTCCCTTGATCAGCTTTTTCTCAGCATATACTATGCAGCTTGACCATTAACAACTCATGTATTCTAAGAAGGAAGAACCATAAAATTGGGTCAAACATGTCTTAAATTAATGTTACTGATTTGCCAAATGTGGTTAAGATTAAATGCAAGGAGAGTTGAAGTATCCGTTCTTGTAATAGCTGCAGGATGTGGGTGCATCAAGAGTATCATCAGTGTTCCGAAACCTAATAATACAGTGAGAAGAAGATGTCGGAATTTCACCAGGAAGATCAAGAGAATGCGCTGCCCAATTAAAATTCAGGGATTCCGGCGCTTCCGGCGCCGGTGGCTAACCGTTCCCAAGTTCTCTTCCCCCTTTAAATATACCAAATTAGATTGATCATGTACTTTCTGTATAAATAGGCAATTTGAACCCAGCAAACATTGCAAAATGTTAAGAAAATATCTCATGACTTACGAGTTTCTATATACAGAGAAAGCAGTTTCGATTATATAAATTTTCAAATTTGCATAATATGGATTCGGAAAACGTGCCAATTATAATTAGCATATTCTCTGGTTACATGCTATAAAGGATCTTTTTTCTATGCTGGTAAATTTCAGTAAATAATGAAAAGTACTGAAAAACTATTGGTACAGAAAATAATCGGTGACTTGTTTTTTCCAGGTTACTTGTTATTAAATTACTAATATTTTCATTAAAAATTACAAATTTTATTACATGGTTTTGCAAATTACAAATTATTATACTAACTCACCAATGGTTATTTGTGTACCGTATTAACACTTCGAATTTACTAACTCTTATATGGGGTTGGTAGTGGCACTGCACCTTCAAGCAATGCTTTGTCCGGATCGATTCCTAAATCTTTGAGCTTGGCTAGTGCAGCTTGGCTAATTCTTACTGCTTTCCTTCGTATTTCAAGAGAAAGAAACACTCAATCTCGGACATAACCAGCTGACAGGCAGCACTCCCACTCGGATAGGCGGGAAACTTTGCTAATCTAAGATTGTAGCTTGAGGTCCAATGCGTTTTCTGGAGAATTTCTTTCCCACCTTTCAAATTTTAAGTTCCCTGCAAGCCCACCTCTTTGCTGAAAGATGTTTGCCAGGCAAGGTGCCTGCCGGTGCGCAAGTGCAAGATTACAGCCGATAGTTCGATTTGAGCTACGGAGGGTTTCTCTCTAGTAACAAGCATAGATCTCTGGGAATGAAATGACAAGATTGACAGGATCATTTGACTTGAACCTGTCGACAAAAGACCCCATCGGTGGGATCCCAAAAGCGTTTCAGGCGTGCGTCACTTGCGAGCATCTTTGATCGGAGTCAGGAGGCAAAGGAAAGGAAGTTTACATCAGCCCCATTTTCATTTCTATGGGAAGCAGGAATTCACCAAAGTTTGGTTGCATACTGAAATATAACGAGCAACAATGGCAAAATGAAGGTGTAAGACTTCAATAGAGATTAACGGGTCATTCAAATCCTCACGACTGAATCAAACCATAATCTTAATATTAACAGTCACTGAAGATACTTTTGATCGATACTCAAATCATCTAAACTTCAGCATAAGAATTTTCTGTCCTTGCTTCAATATTACCAAACTTTGGACTTTGATTGATTATTATATCTTAACATCTCCAATGAGCCCTGGAGAAAACATCGCATCAACTCCTCCATTAAGGGTGTCCACAATTTGTAACGTTCACGATATACAAAACGAAATGAAAGAACCATATCTTCATCAACATTGATCATATCTCTAAAAGTAAAGTCATTGCATTCAACTGTTCCCAGATATCCAAAGCAAACTCTGACACATTGACACCAGTCAACACAAAATCCTAACTCAAAACGATACCTATCAAAATTCGGTGACTCCAAACTTAACCCACATTACTTGTCATCAAAAAGCGAATCCACCACTCATCATATGGAGACCAAGCAACCAAATTCTCAAACAATTGCATTTGCTGCACTTGCAATCCTCGGCCATAAATCTGCGCATTCCTTTCCAATAGGGCCAGTAATAGCAGAACCTATAAGTCGAAAAGCAATGACTTAGAACATCTCACAAACGCAACATAGCATAATGCAGCTGGACATGATAACAGAAAGCTTTCAATGACTTGTGGACACACAAACACAAATGACACAATAGTTGGACCATTAAAGCATGGACACATATTCAGAGATATATATATATATAAACATATTCAACTAAGGTTTCATTTAGTTAATACCCAGATGGAAGAGAGAGATCCTATCATTTCAAATCAGATGTCCTGATTAAGTATTTACAACATACCTTTCATTTCTCCCTTCGGGTTAACAATAACCCCAGCATTATCTGCAAGAAAATAGCAGATCTCCGCTTAGGAAACATTATCTTGCTTCAAAAAATAAGAGGGCAGCAACTAAGGTTAGATATAATTAATAAGGAAAACAAACCAGCTTCTTCCATTGAGGTAATAAAGATACAAGTGCAAGAGAAAAATCACAAAGGATAGAGAGCATCTTTAAGAAGAGTTGGGACGCAATGCGCTAGCTAGAGTGTACCAACTAGAGCAACTCTATGGAGAAACGTGTGGGCCCAAGATAGAGCAGATGTAACCTCATTAGGAGAAAAACATCTGTGAAGAAGGACTCTCTTTTACTATCCCCAGACTCGTAATGGTATCAACCACAAAACCAAGGCAGATACCTGGACTTATGTCTGGAAAATTACCTCAGGCCACTACAATCCTTATAAAAACCTTACTGAAATCAAAAGTTTATACTTGACCCAGTACTTGAGGACTGTGTCAGTAAAAGAGCACCAACATTGAAAAAAAACAATCAGACACTTTAAAAATCTAGTATAGGGATAAGATGAGAATGTCAACATAACAGGTTCAGTCCAGGATGGTGCATAGAGTAAACAAAGAATCTTATTTGACAGAATGGAAAGTTGGTCAGATCTCTCATTGTTATTGAATTCCTTCAGCTTCTCTCTGCTTCATTGGATCCAAACACTTGGAAAGGATTAATGATGCATAAAAAGTTTAGATTGATAAATTTCCCTTTGCTTCCTTCCAAAAACATGATGGGATAACAGGAAAGACTAATGGTAATGGGACCAGAGTTCATACCAACACTCAAGACATGGTAACCACTGTCAGAAGAAACAGTGAAAAACATTATCGCAATATCACAAATCAATACATCACCTTCAAAGTACATGAAGACCCCATCCTTTCGGCGCCACGGTTTGCGTTGCCTCACAATGACGGCGGGCATGACCTTCTTCCTGAGGTCAGGCTTCCCCTTCTTCACAGTGGCCATCACCATGTCTCCAACGCAAGCTGAAGGCAAACGGTTCAGCCGCCCCTTGATCCCCTTCACGGATATGATGTACAGGTTCTTGGCCCCAGTGTTATCCGCACAGTTCACGGTAGCCGCCACTGGCAGACCCAGCGACATCCTGAACTTGTTACCCGCCGAACCTCCACGTCCTGGAACACAAGAAAGATAAGCAGCTTAGATCACCAATTCAACAACTTCCCAACTCATTATAAAATACATTCCTTTCTTCCAGGCTAGCTTTAAGCTCCTCCACTTCCCACCAACGAATGATCTCTAACCATGCACTTTTTAGATCAGACGAGCTGAATCAGCCATCCAGAGAGATCCCAAAGCTACTCAATCAAAGTCCCCCCAACCCAAAGTCAATTCTTCGAATTTAGTGAAGTTTCAGCGCCATCTCATTGTCCCCTAAGAAAAAAAAAAAAAAAAGCGATCTTTCTCTTCCTAGACCACAAAGCAATAGCTTTCGCCCCTTAAAAGAAAACCAAGGCATCGGCCGACAAGAAACGTCTCCATTAACCAACGAAAAAAGCTTAACTTCATCGGAAACAGCCGAAACTACGATAACAAACCATTGATTTCGTTTCAAAGTTTTGCAAGAAAACAACGTGAAACGTCAATCAGAGACTGCGAATCGAATCGAGAATCTAGAGAGAGAGAGAGAGAGAGAGAGAGAGAGAGAGAGAGCTGACCTCGCTTCGACATTTTCGCGCCGTCTGAGGAGAGAGACTGGGAACTGTGTTGCAGGGTTCTTGAGCTTTAATACCAGCGTAGCGAGCTGAGCTAGCTAGGGTTTCCACGAGGCCGACGGGAGATTTTGCCCAAATTCCCATTGGAGTCCCCCATCTTTTCAGTAATCCCAAATTGGTACCCTCACGCTCAATTAGAGTCTAATTACGGCCCCATTCACCTTAAATTTTTTGGGCTTCGCTTCTTCTTTTTTTTCCTTTGATCCCTAAAATTAGTGTATACTTTTCGCTTTAACGTGCAAAAGGCCCACATTTTAGGCAGTTGTAACTCCAATCAGATATTTTGCAGTATAGTAATTGTGGTTGTGGCCACGACCAATCGTCCCTCCCCACATTTACATCCGTAGATTAAAAATGGACTAAACCGGACAAATGGCATGTTTGAATTTCATTGTTTTTAGTTTTAAAAACATATTTCGACGAACTTTTTTATATCTAAAAAAAAAAAAATCAACTTTTACTCTAAAGATCTGCCCATGTCTCTAAAAATCAACACCAATTTCTTCCAAATTATTAATATCAAGGCCATTTAGAGAGTCACTTCCGAAATTTCTATCTTCCTCAACACCTTCACTTTCGTACGAAACCATAGCAATTCCAATATTGATAATCTTGAAGTAATAGGTGGCGATTTTTGGATGGGTGGGCACATTTTTGACTAAAAATGAAAATTGGAGGATTTTTTTAGACGGAATAAAAATTTCAATAAAATTGAGATTGAGCTTAAAGTTGAGAATTTTTTAAGGAATCAACCTCGGTATGATCTACTGATTCTAAGTAGAATTATGGGTCCAACTGCAACAAGCGAATAGCTCAATGGAGAAACTGCAAAGAAGTGAGTATATTCTTTATCGAGTACATTAGACTTATCTGTTCAATAAAGATAGTTTCATCAACCAACTGGATGTTTTAAGGACATTTTAGCTATCTCAAAATAAATACTCACAACCATCTGCCCCATTCTTGCCCTCCCAAATCTTTAGCTTTTCTCATCATCGAATTGCCTTTCGCCACGATTCACAAGAGTGTAATCGCTAGATCCGAACCACAGAACAGGTAAATTAACCGAGCACGAAGTGCCTGCGTAAGTGAATTCACCCAAGCTTGTGAATCGCTAGATCAGAACAGGTAAATTAACCGAGCACGAAGTGCCTGCATAAGTGAATTCACCCAAGAAGCAAACAGCGTTCCATAACGACGTCAACCGATCCAGAGTTCAACTAGTTCGAGTTCATGATCCACCATGAAAGCAGTAACAAACAATGCCATAACTTCATGGCGATGGAGATGCAGAAACTGACCATAACCATCGATGCCGAGACTTTGCAACGAATTGTGAGTGTCCTATACTTTGGAGCAGGAGTTCACTGTAATTACCTGAGGGCTGTGCTGAAACCCGAACCCAGTGGACATCAGATGCATCTTCGTAGCCACAAAGCATTATAGGCATTCAACGAGAGTGAATCGGATCAGGGAAAAAGAATGCATGCATCAGAAAATTATCAGAACAATAGTTACAATACCAAGGATATGATTTGCCCACTCTGTTCAGAAGAAGAATAGCACAAGTAATGCAGAAACAAGTGCTCTCAGTAGGAAGCAAATTGCCTGATGACAGTGCATCTCCAGTTACATGCAAACATTGCATCTTAGGGATGTGACAAATCATTGGTCACTAAAAGACCTAAGACTCCTACAACAAGATGCAGGGAAACGGATATGAATTCGAATAGTAATCAAGCACTTAAAAGTGGGTTTTTCTTTTTTCCTTTGGGCAGCTCAATAGTAAGGGTGTGTATGGTTGAGCTAGTGATGCATCTTTACAAGAGTAGGATTTTTAAGTATGACAAACTCGTTCATGAGCAGTAATACTCTAGAATGAAAGGAAAAAGCAGCAAAAGCACAAATGTGATATATCTATCACTATAACAGTCATTATCACATGCTAGCGTAGCAAATTTTTTTCCATACCCTCAAATGTTGAGCACAAGGCCTAGAGAGGAAAAGTTATGCCACAGAATTATTACACCAACCTCTAACAAAGATTGGTCAATGATCTGTTGACCCATACCACCTTAGAGAGTTCATTGCCACAAACGTTCAAATCTATGAAAAACTTGCAGCCACTGACCAAAAAGTAGGTCAATTAGTGATTCTTATCAAAGCATGCTCTGTAGTATCTAATGCCAATTATCATCAAATCCTGAGGATGGAATTCGATAACCACAACACTGGTAAACAGTTTTAAAAAAAAAAATCCAATCTTCAAGCTGCTAACTTCAAAGTCAAGTTCCATTACAACCCAACTGGACATTTTGACCTCAAATTATAGCAGCAGCATCCCAAAAATCTACTCTGCCATTTGAACATTCAGTCAAAAAGAAGAGCCATTACATTATCTTTGACTACCAGATCCAGAACTCCAATTTCTGTACCTGATATAAATAGCTAAAATACCTAGAGGACAACCTAATCAAAGACTAACAACGTCAGACCCTGCCGAAGCATTCACAACAATTCTAATATACCTCACACTTTAGTTGGTTAAAGAAAAGCTTAGAACTGCAGTATAGACTGAACCGCTGTTTGTTGTTACTTCAACTCCTGTACATTTTTGGGTAGTAGAGAGCGAATCTGTGTATGAAGGTATGCAACTGCAATTGCAAAAGACTGCAGAGCTGACAGAGTTGATTGAAAATGTACAACATACAAACTGTCGCTCACATTTGTCACCCTTAAAGTGGGGAGGCAATGCTCGGAACCCTGCAACAATGAGAGCAATAAGAGTTACAACTGTGCAAGCACGAGAATTATCTAGACAGGCAAGACTCCAAACATAGAAAGCTTTCTCAGTCAAAATGTAGCAGCAAGCTCACTAAACCTGCTCGCTTAATCTGGTAATTCTGTCTAAAAGATGCCACCAGGAATAATAAAATTTAAAAATAGTACAAAGCATATGCCCACCTGTTTGTAAAGATCGAATTCTTTGCACTTTCCTTGCACTTCCTCTTGTGGCAAAATCTCTTCCTTGTTTGATGCGTTGTTCAGTATAGTGAGCGGACACCCCAGGTCCCACCCACCACAATCGCAATGTCCATTGGACCTCCATCTTTCTACAAGACTAGAAGGGCCACCATTCGGGATTCTTGGACCACCATGGATACCTGCTGAGATTATAACATCCATGCTAGTTGAGCTATGGCCTCTGTTTTGAGTGTGACATTTAGAAGGTGGCGAGGGTCTTGGGGAATCAAGGTTCTGACTGCGTCCAAACTTATTAAGAAATTTTAATCCCCAACCCCCTGCATTTTCCGTTTTATCTCCTTTGACGTGCTCCTTTGTAACAATGGCAGCCAATTCAAGGTTTGTAGGAAGATAGTGTTCCCAAATATCATTACCAGCATCAACCTTATTGGAGATATCCTGACATTTATTAGAGCAGTGATTTTCCAAAATGAAGCTCCCTCCCCCAAATATCGGAATACTTGCTTGCCTGTGCATTTGGCCATTCTTGAAAACTTCCATCACCTTCTTTGACAAACTCTTGTACTTTTTCAGGTTCTTGCTTGAAGGTTCTGTCTCTCCACCTCCCACATAATTTTCACAACCATATAGAACAAACTCAGTCTCATTGATCTTTGAATCGTTCTGACAACAAATGACTCTCCTCGATACCTTCAATATACCCACAACTGGGTTCTCCCCACGACGGACTGTATTTTCCTTTTGACGTTGAGTTTTGGAATAGAAAGAGTACACATAACCTGGTGTCTCTGAAGCAGAAGAAACCTTTGCAAGATCAGCTATATACAGTTCCGTCTGATCACCCAAAGAGAAAACAAAATGGGGAATGCCACCATTCCATGTGCAATGCAGCATTCCTTGAGACACAGAAGCAGCAGGAGAAGAGCAGCAAGATGAGGAGGATGAGGAAGAAGATAGTTCGGAACTCATGGAGTTCACACTTGACATCGAAAAGAATCTCGTGTGCTTTGCCTCAGGTTCACAATTAAATGACCCTGAAATTGGTGTTTCCTTCTCTAGCTTCTGTGATGAACAGATGCTTAACTGGTTTGAGAAACTCATGTCATGACACAATTGATCCTTACCCACATCTATGTTTGATCTTTTAAAGTCAGCTCCACATTCAAGGGCACCAACCCGTTGCATTAAAGGGCTATTCATTATATTAAGCATGCTTTCGCTCCCCATAATTGAACCTAGAATCCAACTGCCAGCAAGGCTCTCATCTCCATCTGTAGCCCCAATTACCAAAGGGCGAGCAAAAGCAAACTCAGGAAAATCGCTGGCATTCTCATTCAATGCATTAGCCAAATTCCAGCCATTGGACAAGATGCCTGTCATCGACGCACTCAAATTCAAAGAGATGTTACAAGATGCCACCTTCAATGCCCTGAGATGAATTGCCTCAAGGCAATTTCGAAGATACTTCTCATCCAGACTCAGCAAATGCTTTGGAATTGAATTATCGAGGCTACAGAAACCTTGAATAGCTGGGCTTTTTATGCATCTTTTGCCGCTTCTTGATCTCCTGACATTTAATACAAGAGACTGGTCTCGATTCACACTTCCCATTGAATCCAAAGAAGCTCGCTCCAGTGACTGACATGACGAGGTTTGATTCTCCTTGTCACCTCTCCAAGCTTTTGCACAGCATCTTCCATATTGTGCCTCCAAATAAAATACCCGCATCAACAATGTAAAACTCAACGTTCCCTGAAATTTGAGGCAAACCTGCCAAGTAGTTGCATCATATAAATCTCCGTCTTGCGATAGCCAATACAAAAACAAACTGACTAGTTCGTGATGGAGTAAGCTTCATTACAACGGAGCAGTAGAGCAACAGCGAACCAAATTTCACATTCTAACACGGCGCATTCTTTTAACACATTATCAAGAGGACACAAAAATGCAGCTGGCACAGCATCAAAATAATTCAGTCCCTCAAAGCTGAACTGACCCAACACCAAAAGGTTCCTCCCCAGATCAGTCTCCCTAACACTAAGCCAGATTCGATCTTTCCATCTCTACTTTACCTTTTCTCATGTCAAAAAACCCCACACCCACGAAACCCACTCGATTACAAATGTCAAAAGAACAACAGTTCCAACCCCATTTGACCCACAAAGTCGTAACATCCCCACCAAGAAACCCAATAAACTAAGACCCAGCAAAAAAAAAAAGTTGGAAACTACCATAATCATCACACCACCGAAAAGATAAGGAAAAAAAATAAATTCGACCCTTTGTTTCCTTACCCGGAGAAACGGATCCAAGAACGAAACGACCCTCCAGCTCACGCCCGAGCACGCATCATCTTCTTGAAACTCCCGGCATCAAACCCCTCCAAGTCTCGAGCTTTTTCCTCCTTGCCGGGACAACAAGAAACGGGGAGAAAACGGAGGGACTGCGGCGGAGGAGATGGGGGAAGGAGAGGAATGTGGTGTGTCCGGAAAAGCTCCAAAAGCAGAGAGCACGAGCTCCAGAAGAGGAAAAGGAAAGTAATGCGCGAGTTGATTAATCCCGGTTCTTGTTCTTAACCCCGGGCTGATGCTCTGCTGGTCTAGTCTAGGGAGAGGGAAGTAGAGAGAGAAAGCGAGGGGGATTATACTGAAACGGAGGGAGAGGGGAGGTGGCATGGGCCCCACCGTGTGCGGTCGTAAGCCACGTTGTATCGTTGGAAAATTTTGCCGGAACATGACCAAAACATGCGGGGATCTACATGTCTTGTGGGACCCACGCGCTAGACGAGTTTTCTTGTAATTTTAATTTTCCCCTCATTTATTTTATTTAATCTTAATATTCGCCCGAAGCCAAAATAGGAAAAAAATTCCAAAACTCGGGACCGGAAGGGAAAACGACGCGGGGAAGGAGGACAAGTAAAGACGATATGAGAATTCGTGTCACCAAAAAATCAATTGGAGAACGACATGTGACAGTTTGTCACGTGGAGGGTTTCCCACAAAAATAAAATATAAAATACTCAATTTTAGAGCTCGAAATATCGCATTATAAATAATTGCATAAGTCAATCTTGTTATTTTCGATGTTGCTATGGGCAAAAGACAAAATACATAGCGCCATCTTCAATTGCGTCCTCGAATTTTTTTTTTTCTTCCGGTCCTGCTTTATCGTGCGAATTGTTTAATTAAATAGATATCTTTAGAAAAATTATACAAAATATGAATCCATATGGCAATTTACCATATTGCATCTACTAATAAGAGCTATGATACATCTACCCTATGCGTAGTTTTCTCTCTACCCTGTGCGTAGTTTCTTCAGAAACCCTAACCATGGTTTCCCTTGCAAATCCCACCCATGAAATGCTTGCTCATACGGGCAAGTAGGAATGCAACCCTCACACCCAACCCCCTGCTTACCTTGATCCTCCTCTAACCCCTTCCCCTGTTTCACTGCCCTAGACACTCTCTCGACCCCACCCCACAAAGTCTCTCTCCCCACACGGCAAGCTCTAGCTTGGATCTTCACCGCGCACTCCACCTCGGTACTCGCATCCGCAACTTGAGCCGTGGGGGCGATCCTCCACTTGTTGAGCCCGAGCTCATCAAGCCCATCCCCCTACGCTCGCGCGCAGCTGCACCCTACTAGGCGATCTATTTGGCGTGGCTCCCACCTGCCGCAAGGAGCTCCTCCTCCCTCCTTCAATCACCAATGGCGAAGATGGCGGGGCCTTTGATCGCCTTGAAAACCTCTCGCAATAAGTTGGGTAAACTCCCCGCACACACAAGAGTTAGAAATTAGGGATGAAGATTTCGCCGAGGATAAACTAGTAGAATGTCGGTTCTCCTTGATGGGCAAACTTTATCTTAATCCAAGCTGTAATCACCAAGCCTTGATTACAGCCATGAAGAAGGCCTGGAGGCTGGATTCTGTCTCTATGACACCCCTGGAACATGGTGTTTTCTGCTTTAAATTCAATAGTGAGGCGGACCAACAAAAAGTTCTCAAAGGGGGGCCATGGTGCTTCTCCAACCACCTACTCTTACTCAAGGAATGGGAACCTGGACACACCTCCTCATTGCTACAAGTTCACAACCCGTGCCTTCGGATAAGAATATTGGGACTCAGAAACGGAATGGAAGGAAGTCCGAGGGTATTGTGCATAAGATCGCTAGTAAGATAGGGAGAGTCTTTGGAAGTCAAGGTAGAGGACAAAGGCCCAGTTGCCCAGCGTGTTGGGAAGGCCAAAGTCGAGCTCGACGTATCTGCAGAGCTTATTGTTGGGCATCCAACGACTCACGGTAACAAAAAACTATGGCTAGACTTTAAATATGAAAGGCTTCCTTTCTATTGCTATTCCTGCGGTAAACTGGGACACTACGCTAGTTTTTGTAAAACTATTCCCTACGATGAAAAAAAGTTCGATAACAAGATGGATAGCTGCTTTGGCAACCGGTTTGCGCGCGAGGCTCAAGAACACGGCCCTTTTGGGATGTTTTCTATCTTGACAAGTTACCCGAGGGGCAGTTTACATGACTCCGAGATGGTCCAGGAACATCAGGACCACTCCTCATCCACATTATTGCTGCAAGATGTGGAAAGGCCTAACTTTTGTCGAACAGAAGGCAGCTCGGGCCAAGAAATGGAGTCCCTCAAGGCGGTGCCTAGAGGCGAGACTTCACTACCAGCTCAATCTCAGAGGGCTGGTAAGGAAGTCTTACTGCTACCCGCACCTCCCCCTCAGGCCCATGCTGCCCCACAAAGGAAAAAGGAGTGCAAAGGCCCAAAAACACCCTCAGGGAAAAAACAACGACGTTTTAGCCCTTACAAACATAGAGCCATAAGTGTTGATTGGCTAGATGAGTCTCAACTCCTAGAAACTCCTATAGGTATCACTGATGACTCCTCTGACCGGGCTATGGTGGCTGGCCCTAAAATGCCACCCCGGGGAATATGAAAATGCTATGTTGGAACTGTCAAGGGGTGGGTACACCCTTGACAGTTCAGGAATTGCAAGCCCTCGTGGCTTTGCACCGGCCCGCCATGGTTTTCTTGATGGAAACCAAGAACCAAGAGCCTTTACTTCAGAAAATTAAAAGAAAACTGAAATTCCCCTATTGTGAAGTCGTTAATCCGAGGGGAACGGCTGGGGGTCTAGCCATTTTTTGGGACGATCGGGTGGAATTCACACAAAAGGTACAATCGGAGCACTATATGCATCTCACGTGCAAGAACCGCGAAGACGGTAAATCCATGCAAATTACCTTCATCCATGCTCCATATATTTTGAGTCGAAGACTAGAATTTTGGGAGGAATTACGTCACATAAGCACCTCATCAAGGCTGCCCTGGGTATGCTTGGGAGATTTCAATGAAGTCCTCTTTCATTGGGAGAAAAAGGGGGCTTGCTTTGCTGATCGATCTCGAATGGCAGCTTTTAGAGACCTTCTAAATGATTGCTCTCTCATGGATATGGAGAGCAAGGGATGTGCTTTCACGTGGTCTAATAATAGAGAGGGTCAAGCTAACATACGAGAACTCTTGGACGGGGTATTATGCACGGTTGAGTGGAGAGTTCTATACCCTAAGCTGAAGCCATCGCCCTACCCGCCCTTGGTTCTGACCACAGCCCTCTACTTCTATCCTTGCAAGTCGAAAGGGTAAGGAGAAGGAGAGAATTTAAATTTGAGTCATTTTGGCTTGAAAAGGAGGAATGCAAGGAGATCATTAAGAGTGCATGGGAATCAATCCCATCACAGGAAAGAACACTCCCCCTCAAACTTCAGGCAGTGGCTAAATCTTTAATGGCTTGGAGCAAGAAAACTTCCCTTAATGGGCAGAGGACAATAGCTTCACTACAACAGGAATTGGAATCCCTTATCAACAGCAACAACTTTCCGGAGGAGAGGACCAAAGTTCAGGAAATTAAGGGAGAAATAGAAACACTCGGAGGCAAGAGGAGATGTTTTGGGGGCTGAGGTCACGGATCCAATGGCTAAAATATGGGGATAGGAATACAAAATTCTTCCATGCCACCACGATACAAAGAAGACAAAGAAATAGGATCTCCCGGCTCAAAACTACGGGTGATTGCTGGGTTTCTACTCCCGACCAGATCAAGACTACCATTGAGGCCTATTACCGAGAGTTATATCAATCGGAAGCCCATCGGGACTTTCAGCCAATTCTTGAACAATGCCCCCGAGTGGTGACTAATCAAATGAATATACTGCTGTTGGTAGAACCCTCAGAAGAAAAAATCAAGTTAGCCGTCTTCCAAATGGGGGCTGGAAAGGCCCCGGGACCTGATGGTTTGAATGGCCTGTTTTACCAGAAAAATTGGGAAAACCTAAAGAAGGACATTGTAATGGAAGTCCAAGAATTCTTCAGAACAAGTTTTATGCTTCCAGAACTCAACAAAACCAGCCTTACCTTAATCCCCAAAACCCAAAATCCTGAATATTTAGACCAATATCGCCCCATAAGTCTTTGCAACTTCGGGTACAAAATCATTGCCAAGGTGCTGGCCAACAAACTAAAACCATTACTCCCCCAGCTCATTGCCGAAGAACAAAGTGCCTTTGTCGGGGGACGGTGCATCCAAGACAATATCTACATGGTTCAAGAGGTCCTACACCAAATCTGAATTAGGAAGAGAAGACGAAAATTCCAAGCCGTTCTCAAGCTAGACATGAAGAAAGCATATGACCGTGTGGAATGGGACTTTCTAGAAGCTTGCCTATTGAAAATGGGTTTTCACGCAAGGTGGGTGGAGTGGGTCATGCAATGTGTTAGACGGTCTCCCTAAGTGTCAAGGTAAATGGCGAGCCTCTACCTTACTTTCGCCCGTCTCAGGGAATCAGACAAGGGGACCATCTATCCCCCTACTTGTTCATTTTGGTGGCTAATGTCCTATCGACACTTATTGGGAAAGCAGTGGAGGATCGAAGTATCAAGGGGATCAAGATTAACAGGTGGTGCCCAACCTTATCCCACCTCCTTTTCGCCGATGATTCAATCTTTTCCTTGGTGGAACGGTACTTGAATGCCAAAATCTGGCCCTTGTGCTAAACCAGTACTGCATGGCCTCAGGCCAACAAATAAACTTGAACAAGTCGGGGATCCACTTCAGCCGGGATTGTCCGCAGTCTCTAATGAGAAATATGGCGCATGCTTTGAGGGTGCCAACCCTAACCCACACAGGCAAGTACTTAGGGATACCATCAGATTGGGGTGCTTCGAAAAAACACATTTTTGAATGGGTTATGGGGCGGGTCAATATGAAATTGGAAGGGTGGAAAGAAAAATTGATTTCTCGAGCGGGTAAAGAAGTTCTCCCCTAAGTCAGTGGTCCAAGCCATACCCCAATACGCTATGTTAGTGCTCAGAATCCCTACATCCATTTGCAAGTCTATCGAGCAGAGGATCGCAAAGTTTTGGTGGAAAACAAGTGAACTAAGAACGGGCATACACTGGAAAAGATGGGAAGTGCTCAAATCAAGCAAAGACAAAGGGGGACTTGGCTTTCGTGATATGATTGATTTCAACAAAGCCCTACTGGCTAAACAGGCTTGGCGACTCGGTTCCCAATCCACACTCCTTATGGGGCGCCTATGCAAGGGCATCTACTTTCCACTTCAAGACTTTTGGAAGGCGGGGAAACGTCAAAGAAATTCGTGGGGATGGCTCGGCGTGCTTGCTGGCCGAGACGTTCTATCCCTTGCCATGAGGTGGGTCAGTGGGCGATGGAGTTTCTATCAAAACTAGGGAGGACAGGTGGCTACCAAAGGGCATCCTATATGGACCGGCTAAGCAAAACGAACCTCCATTTGTGGCAGACTTCATTTCCTCTACCGAAGGGACATGGCGCCTACCACTTCTACAGAGGTCTTTGACGACCACACGGTTCGGAGATCCCGGCTATTCCACTAAACCCACAATTGGATCGGGACACCTAGTCCGGCCAGCCACTCATGCGAGCCAATATACGGTTCGAAGCGGATACTCGGTGCTCCAAGACTATAAAAAAAGACAACAACGGCGAGAAAAACAAGACTTCAACAAAGAAGAACAAAGACAACTACAACAACTAACAGCAGCGCCCGCACCATACAGCCCCCCAAGCCAACTGTGGAATAGCATATGGCGCATTCACGCCCCGCCAAAAATCAGACACTTCATTTGGATGCTCTGCCATCACGCCCTCCCGACAACTGACAATCTATTTAGGCGTAAAATAGTACCTGACCCGCTGTGTCCGCTGTGCCGAAATTGCCCCGAATCTGTGGAACATCTATGTTTACGCTGCCCCTGGACAGAATCAGTGTGGCGCCATCAGAATCTCGAAATACAGGTCCCAAACACTAACTTGGCTCGAATTGAAAACTGGTTTATGGATCTGGTGCAGAACGCAGGCTTACCGGCGGCAGCGCGTGTGGCGGTAGTCCTGTGGGAGATCTGGAAGACCAGAAACGCCGCTGTATTCCAGCGTCGGTCCCCCTGTGCCGATGTAGTGCTCGGCAAAGATCTTCGACGATCTCCGGCTTCCACGCCTCGGACAAGAATGGCGGCGAGCGGCAACGGGCAAACCCGGTACACTACGCGACGTCTCCTCGGTTGGAACCCCCACCAGCACAAGCTTTCAAGATAAATACCGACGGGGCTTACCTCCCGGGCGACTCGAGGGCTCGGCGGCGTGGATCCGCCGTGATTCCACCGCCGGCCGCGCACGGAGGAGCAAGGTCGGTCCCGGTGTCTTCCCCCCTCCTGATTGAAGCTTGGGCGTTGGTGGATGCCCTAGATTTTTGCTGCTCCCGACAATCTCCTCCCTCAGCTGCGAGCGTTCTATCCCCCCCTCTCTCGGACGACGTAGTTTGGCTAGAAACGGACAATCAATTACTAGCTGAAAGCCTCACCCAGTCAGAGGACAATACGTGGGAGGCGCGGGTCCCAGTCAAGAAGTGTAGAAACTTTCTGTCGTGTTTGCCCAATATTCAGGTTGTTTTTCTCCCCGCGAGACTAACAACGCTGGCGATTGGGTAGCCAAAAGTCATCGAAAAAATTGTTTACCTTTGAACCGGGTACAATCCCCCCCTGTCTGTCTTTGGAACTTGCTTTGTACCGACGCCCAACTTTCGGGCCGCCCAAACTTGGGCTAGTTTTAATGCAAGCGCTCTATCTCGACCAAAAAAAAAAAAAAAAAAAAAAGAGCTATGATACACTAAAATGATTTTTCCAATATGACGAACCAAATCCATCTCAATAGTTTGCATCTTGTGATTAATTACTTAAATTTCCATTGATTCGCTGTTCGCCTTAAAAGTATCGTCCGAATGATTCCACCGGCCTAACCTCCAAACAGCAAGAAACCTAATTATGGCCACAGGAGCATTAAAAGTACCGGGGGGAGACAGTTCACATGCATTCGAAAGGTCAAAGGAAAAGAAGATGGACATCCAATCTAATCATCTTTCGTCGACTCCTCTGTCCGATCGATTGACCCCCTCGAGCCATCGAGATTCTTCCACCCGTGCCATGGCCCCCTATCGTACGAATTTGGTCACTAGCCCTCCACATTTTTCATAATTTCCTCCCCCTTTTTCTATTTTTATTTTGAGTTATCTCATTTAATCCCTAAATATTTTGGTTCTCGTGTCTAATTTGGAGACATTTCATTTCACTCTATCCCCTCATCTTTATCTCGAATGATAACTACTAAGGTTGTCTTTGTAATGAAATTTGGATGATGCATTCGCTTTTCGAGGCAAGATAAATCAATTGCTCAATAATGAAAGTATTTTCACAGTATTATTTTTTTCATTAAGTAATTATTTTTAAGAAAAAATTTCAAATCATTTATTTTTTCACAAAATAAACAAACTCTAAGTATTCAAAGATCTGTGTGCAATTTGATATGCTCGTGAATTTACAAGAAAAGAGAGCTTGCATTAATGTTTAGATAAAAGTTTTTTGACTTCAATTGGTCTAGGGTTCGAATCCCATGGATCCAAGAATTGAACTCTGAACCAACATAAGGGTGATCGTTTCCAATCTAGTTCCACTAAAGAATCGGGGATTGGACTAGACCAATAAAAGAAAAAGGGCAAGAGATTTTAGCTTTTCTCCGACAAAAAAAAGGAAAGAGGTCCAACCAATTAATCAAAGAAATCTCCCATGATCAAAAGAACTTATTAGACTACGTAAAGGGGACAACAAACGTGGGAATGATCCAAGTGGGAAGTAGAGGGATTGTCTCCATTTTATTATGGCAACAAATTGGCAAGGGAATTTGGTCACGAGGGAAAGAGCATATAACGAGTGATATTCTCTTCGAAAGATAATGGGAAATGTTTGTCAATAAAGGTGAATAAAAGGAAAATATAAAAATAAGAAAGAGGATGAGAAATTTAAGTACTAATGAGAGCAAAGTAAATCAGCGAGGCCATTCACATTGCTCTTCTCCCTTAAATTTTTGAAGGAATAAAATATATACGTGTGTGTGGGTTCGATTTCCCCTTTGGAACCAAGAATCAAATTGCTCGGATACAGATTCTACTTTAAGAAATCGAGAATCGAACAAAACCAATTGGTTCGCTCAGGTCCCAGGAGTTCTCGATTCGGTCAATCCATTTTATTCACCCCTACGAGCTAGCATTGAAAATGGGCTCTTGTCCAGTTGGCGCTTTAGTGGGGTCTAGCGATAATCAAGCCCAACTCAAGAGGACCTTTATAGAGATTAGTCTTGAAATAGGCCTTACACGCGATTGCACACAAAAAATTAGTCAAAGCGTGTGAGCCGCAAAATCAATAAGGTAAATTTACAAGGGAAGGGCGACATGAGATTCGACTCAATTCTGATGGGAGAATATATGGAAAAAGGCCACAGCGATGATATATACCGCCCAATACCCTTTTTCCTTAGGGACCGATCATCGATGGAGCCATTCGAAAAGTGACTGGACATATGTTGTCAATTAGTTGTCAATTAGTCAACTGCTCGACCGTGTTTTTGGGTCCGACTTGTTTCACGGAAAAACTAAATTATTTAGAAAATATTTTCTTATCATTTATGTCATTTGAAATAATTAATAGATGAAAAATACATCTAAATATTTTGACGGACAATCATTTATTCAATTTTTTAAGCGACACAAATTATTATTTTTTACTTAAATATTTTTTAAATAATTCATTTTAGTGAGATGGAAGAGGCCTTAAACTCTATGAATAGTTGATCAAGTAATCTTTGCATCCAAATCTCCACCATTCGAGCAACCCACCTTGAATACATCAAGCAATCAACAAAGCATTTAGCCAAGCGAGGAACGGAGGGCACAGAGATTCTAGCAACAGGACATGTGCCCTCGCGACAATACATTTGTATTCACGAATGACAATGTTTATATCAATTCTTGCGGCCAACTTGGCTCGACTAGACTACATTAGCCAAGACTCATGAGAAAGTTAATAACATTTATAAGAAAATAATAATAATAATAATAATAATAAAGTTTGGAAATATGAATAGCCTTAGTACCCGAATTTAATTTAAAAGGTTGTACTTGTGGGTGGAAACTACAGAAAAATTAAAGATTAGCGCGACAGTCAAAGGGGGTTGGCAAATGGTCGGAAGGGACGAGGTTGACTTTTGTTCTCATCTTCGGTTTATGTTCTTGCGGATTTTGTATTACTCCTCTAATGACGTCGCCAACACGTGATGCCTCACATCATCCTGTTCATGCCCTGTTCTTGGACCGTTTGTCCACGTTCTCCGTACTTAAATGTCGATTTTCGGTGCTCCGGCGTCGTCCTCGCCTGCTTATTTATTTGCTCGGTGGCAATTAAGAATGTTAGGTTTGAAAATTCGAGCGTTTTCTTGGATTCCTTCCCAAAATCGAGGTTGGGTTATTATAATGGCCAGGTGTTTTTGAAAATCGAAATGGGTTCCCGTTAAATATGCTTAAAGATTATTCTAAGGATACTTATTAACAAGATCACTTAAAAAGATCTCGACTTTTTTGTTGGGAATGTGATGATGCATGGTTATGTCCCAAGCTTGTTGGGCCGGCTTGAAACCTCTTATGGATTAGGTCAGGGTGAACTAAACGGCGCAAAACGAAGGAAGTCTCGTGAGCTCGACCTCATGAGGACCATTTGATGCGTGAGTCAATGGACAAGAAATGAAGAGGGAAATTAGAGAATTTTGAGCAAGGATCTTCTCAGGGAAGAGGCGGGTTATGATCCTGACCTTTCTATTTTCTCCTGGTCTAATTCCAAAGAAGAGTTTGGAGAAGAATTTTGTGGGCCGTGCGCGCCTGATGGGCCATGCAAAGTTAGCCCAATGAAAAGGATGGTGCATGATGGCCCGCTCATGATCGCCAATCCGAGGCCTCGCTGGGTGGTGCCGTCAGCCTGGAGTCCATTGTATAGCCCATGGCTAATTGATATACTGATCTCTTTTCTTCTTTTTTTGGGTCAAAATATACTGAACTTTGGGAGAGCTGGAATTTTATGTTCATATACCATATATACATTTTTTTTTTTTTTTAGGGTTATTATTGTGAAAAACTTCAAACTAATGCATTTATGATAGATTTACCCAAAACTAATCTTTTGACCACAAAAATTCCAAAGTGGTATACATGTTATAAGTTTATCCTAGATTAATTTATTTTACCACAAAATAAAACTCCAAACTGTAATAAATTTACGCTTCATTAGTTCATGTCAAATTAGATTAGCACTACAAAAAACTACAAATGGGTACACTTATGACAAACAAAGAATAAAACCTTAAATCAGTATGCCCGTCGATCGCCACTTATCCAATTTAGTAATTTGATAATAAAATTTAACAAAAATTTATCACAGATGTATTAGTTTAAGATTTTTGGTTAATAAAAATTAATTTGGGATAAATTTATTATAAGAATATCAATTTGAGTTTTTTGTAATATTAATCCCCATTTTTTACCCAAAACCATAAGCAATTTTCGGTTGGGCAATCCCCCCGTCGGTGTCAATCCTTGGGCCGTTTGTCTTCTAGGGTTAACGAGACAAAAGGAGGCCCAATTAAAAGGGTGAAAAGTTCACATCAGGCCCAGCAACTATTGATCACTAATGAAGATGACCATAGGCTTAACAGTCCGCAGGCGATGGGCCCAATCCGAGCCATAAGAACTCGAAAGCTTTTTTAGGAAGGTTTGGACAAGGCATAGGGCGAGAGCTCAGGGTAAGACAAGCTCGACCTGTGCCCTCTCGCCCATTGATAATTTCTAATCACTAGACATTTCTACAAAATTTGAAATATTTATATTCTCAATAAAATAGCACAACTTACATTGAAACGGTCTTAGTTATAGGCTACATGTCAAGTTTCAAGCATAAAATAGTAATATTTTGTTCCAGTTTGATTTTGCCCGCCTTTCTAGAAATCATTCATTTTATGCACCTTCGATTTTCTGGGAATTACTCACATCACTTCCTAAGAAGTATCCTAAGCATAGCATGATTGTGACGTGATAATATCAATTAAGAATCATTTAGTGTAATTTGTAATAACTCCTACAGAGATTAAGCTTTATTTATTTCATGGAAAATGAATGATTTTGAAAGCATCGTTCTTAAAAATTAACTATTGTATCGCTTGAAATAATTAATTAATGAAAAATATTTACATCATCGACAACATTTTATGTTTAAACACTTTCATAGACCTTCAAAATACTTTTTGTTTATTCGTTTTTGTAAGTAATACAAAATATCACTTATATGAAAATATTTTTCAAATTATTTATTTTTCTTAAAATAAATAACCCCGATAAGGGTGTTAATAGTTTGGTTCGGTCAGTTTCCAAACCTAACCGAACCAAAGCCGGGTAGAATGTGTGTATGTTTTGACCTAAACCGAAAAAAAGTTCGGTTCATCTTGATTTGGGTTCCCTCTTCTTGTTTCTTTTTTTTTTTTTTTTTTTTTTTCCCTTCTTCCTTCGCACCATCTACAACAAGAAGAACTCCAGAAAATAGAAGAGGATATTTCAAGAATTCACATAAGCAACTTAGATACAAGTAATACTAGAAGGCATCGTGTAATGGAAACGGTGGTTCCGTCAGTAATTTTTCCGAACACAAGATTGAGGGAGGATAGACTCAATCAGAGTTTCTCACTATGCTGGTACCTGAACTTTTGTCGACCCGCCATTCATGGGCGGCGACGGGGATGCACCATTTCGCGAAGGAAGGGCAGGTTCAACGGGAAATCGAAATTACTAAAGAATCAATGCCAATTTTCTGGGGTTGGTAGCTCCGCCGCCAGAAACTTCCATACGTAAGCATCGACGTCATCATGACGTAATTGGTGACATCAAAAATCTGAGAAAGCACGTCAAAGTCCTAACCAGTCGTACATGACGATTTATAATATTAGGAGTTGTCAACTTACATTCGGAAATTTTGAGAGTTAATGGAATAAATACGAGCGAAATGGATTACAAGAAAATAACGCGAATATACGCGTCTATAATTAATCTCGATATTTGTATTGCTTTCGTTTTCTAGACTGTTTGTGATTGTTTTTTCTTCCTTTTGTCTTTACACATTTTATGTTTCCACGTATGCGTTGTTTTGTTGGAACACGTGGTGCTTTTCTCCTCGAAACTCAAATGAGCCGGTTGCCAATTCAAATACGACGTAACAAGATATGAGGATCTAGGTGTGTTCACACTGGTCATGGACCATCAATTTCAAAAGATTTCTATTTTCTTTGGGAGAAAATAATGTCCTATGTTGCTGTCCCTTTCTCCAAACATGAGAATCAATTTGACTAGGAAATAGACATTTGCCGTCAATGAGATGGTGTATTGGCAGTTTGTTACATAATTAGGGGTGTCAAATGAGTTGATTAGATCAAGTTGGAAATGATTTGACATGTATTAACCTATATAACCCATTTTGATTAATTTTTATATAATGTAAATTTGATGATCCATACATGACCCGACTCATATTACCAAAATATATTAATATTTAACTTAATTTAGAAAAATCCACTCCCACTCATTTAATTCATTTTAAGTTTTTCACTTGTGAGCTACTTTAATAAAAACTTCACATCCAATTTAAAACGTAAATAAAATAATAAAAAATTAGTAAATAAAAAATGTGAATACTTTTAAATTGAAATACTTTTGGAAAATAAATTTAAAAAATTCGAATTTATAATTATTCTTTATTTTTAAATTGAATTGAATTAAATTTCTTTTTCTTGTTTAAAAATATAATTAGAATAAATTCTCTCTCTCTCTCTCTCTCTCTCTCTCTCTCTCTCTCTCTCTAAGTCTTGCTAAGTCTTGCCAATCGTCGGCAAGGCCTTGGCCTTGCCAAATCTAGCAAGCTTAAGCTCACCCGATGCAGGCGAGGCTTGATCCTCATTAGAAGTTGGCAAGGTGGAGCTTGCCTGACGCCAACGAGCTCGAGTCTCACCAATCGTTTGCAGCCTCGAGCTCACCTAAGGCCAAGGAGCTCAAACCTCACCTAGTCGGGTGCTCGCCATTGCCATGCCAATCACCGGCTAAGGAAGGAGGAAGAAGAAAGAAAAAAAAAAAAAAAAAAGGAAAAAAAGGAAAAAATATAATTTTGATTTTTATAAAAGTTAAAGAGGGAAAGAGAGAGTGTGTGGCTTGGGTTGGAAATGGATTTTAATTTCAACCCATGTAAGACCCATTTATATTTTTGTTTTACTTTTTAATATTTATTTATGATTCATATTTAATTTTCACTTGGTCTATATTTGATTTATTTAACTAAAAATAAGTCATAATATGGGCTTACGACTCATGTTGATATCTCTATACATGACTAATGAGGATCATTTTTTAGACTATAACTTTGAAGAGCATTATAGAACATCCATAGTTGTTGGGGAATGCTTTCATTATGGATGTTAAAAATATCTAAATCGATATGAATACATTTTTTTGAATTTTTCTTTTAATTTGAGTCAAGTAATAAGTAAAGGAATTTGGATTGTTTGATAGTTTGGTTCAATTTGAGTTGGGTTTCAAGTTCCCTCTTCTTTTTCTTGGGTTCTTCCCTCCTCACCCTCATCAATCACTTATGTTGCATTTGGCGGTTAGGATAAAATTTATTATATCTTGAGTTTGATGCCTGTTCAAGGTAGGATAAAGTCAGATATATACTTGATAAAATTATCTCATGAGAAGATAGAACAAAGGTGATATTTGATTTTTAATTTTATAATAAGAGAGTTATTTTTCCCAAAAACAAACTTCTTAAATTAATAAATCTAAAAATTATATTTCAATATAAATAATATTTGAATTCTATTATAAGAAATTCAAAATAACAAAAAATAACAATTTGATTTTTTTAAATTTAATCTTATTTTTATTTATATATTCGAACTATTCTATTTTATAATATAAATATATATTCATTACATATTTTAGGTTTTTTGAATATTTTAGGTAGGTTAATACAGTTTTCTTTTTAATAAATTTTATTAGATAATGATGGAATGGGAAGTAAGAAATAAAAAAGAAATAAATTAAAAAGGTAGTAAAATAAAATAAAAATAAAGTAGACAAGCATGTCACGAGAGATTTTTACTATCTCTATTTGTAAAATTTGTGGTCCATTTATATTAATATGTCGTTTATACTAAATAATATATATAACATGATATGAATATATTTGACTTTATTATTGTAATTACCAAATGATGGATAAAATATAATAAAATTCTATGAATTTCATTTCCTATCCTATTTAATCTTATTCCGATAAGAAATCCAAACTAGACGTAGACGTAGCCTCTATGCTCTCCTCTCACTCATTTCTCTCTCTCTTTTACTTTCTCTTTCACTTTCTTTTGCTTTGTTCTCTCTCCTCTTCCCTTACGCTTTCTATCTTCATTTCTGTCTTTCCCCTAGCGAAACCTTCTCACCGTCATTGTTCGCTCACTGCTCTCGTCTCACTCGCTTCTCCCTCTTTCCCTTCTCTTGCTTTATTATCTCTCTTCATCTTCCCGCGCACTCTCTTTCCATTTTTTGGTTCCTGCTTCTTCTTTGTCTCTTCGCTGGCGTGCTCTCTTCACTTTTGCTGCTCACTCATTGCTCTCTCTCTTCACCCCCAAAACTTTATTCTCTATCTTACTCTTCCCTTGCACTCTCTATCTTCATCGATCACTCTTTCATGGACCCTCGACAAAGACCTCGCACTCTTACCGTTCACTCACTCTCGGTGCTTTCCTCTCTCTCTCTCTGTTTCTCTCTGTTTCCTTTTTCCCTTGCACTCTCCATCTTCACCTATCTCTTTCATTGACCATCGACGAAACCACACGCTCTTACTGTTGACTCACCGCCCTCCTCTCTCTCTCTCGCTGCTCTATTCTCACTCACTTCTCTCTCTCTCTCTCTCTCTCCCCCCCTTCGCACTCTCTATCTTCATCTCTTTCTTTTATAGACGACGAAACCCAGAGTCTTAATGTTCACTCACTACTCTCCTCTTTCTCCTTCCCTTTTTTTTCCTTTATTCTCTTCGTCTTCCTCCCTCTTCCCTCGTGCTTTCTTTCCCTTTTCTGCTTTATTCTCTCTGTCATCCTCTGTCCTTGCTCTCTCTTTCCTTTTCTGCATTTTTTTACCTTTTGCTTCTTCTTCTTCTTCCCTTCGTACCCTCTCCCTTTCTCCTCACTCTTGGTGTTCAGTCGTTGCTCTCCTCTCACTCACTTCTTTCTCCCTCTCCCTCTCTTATCTCGCGTTCTCTAGATTCATCTCTTTCTTTCATGGATCCTTGAAGAAATCTCCTCCAGATTCTACTCTGCCAGGAACCACAGACCAGTACAGTAAGGCTTCAAACAGACATGCCATCAATAAGAGGGATTGCAAGGCGACTTTTCAGTCTTTTTCGTTCAGTTTGCAATCGCTTTTCTCGATGCTTCGATCCATCTCCCCTTGCCTCGCGAAATGCGGAGAAGAGCTTCAAGTATGTGGTCGTCGGTGGTGGCGTCGCCGCTGTGAGTTGCTTCCTTCTCCTCCTCCTACTCCCCGGTCATTTCTTTATTGATGTTGCTCGTGATGTTTTTCCTGTCGTTCCTGCACTCTCGTCGAGGTTCAGCGCCTCGTCGGCTGTTCTGGCCTTTTGACCGCAAAGAGTCGACTTGGAGATGCGCTCTTGAGTCTGGCTCCGTGTTTGTGGATCTTGATTTTGGGGAATTGAGTCTTTGGCCAAACTTAGGATGCCTTCAGTAACATTTCTACTCCGGGAACAATTTCTTTTGAAAAATAGTTCTTTTTTATTTATATTCTATAAAATAATTTTTGAGTAAAATAAGGTGTTTGGTAACTATAAAAATTTCTTATTCTCAGAATAGAAATGCTTTTAGTACCAACAAAATTTTTTTTATTTCTTTTTTCCTTGATGGTAGCGGTGGGGGGTAGGCAACGACCGGCGGAGACGATGGGCGGTGACGGGCCGATTGGTGATTGGAGACCGACGACCGGCGACTGGCGACCAGCAACCAACGACTGCCGGCAACCAATGATTGGTGAGCAATGACCGCCAACCGACATTTGGTGGCTGGATGCTGGTCGCTGCCACTAGACATTGAGCAGCAAGACGTCGGTTGGCGGCTATTGGACATCGGTCGCCAGGCCATCGGTCGTTGGGCCACTAGTCGTCGGACATTGGGCCGCCATTTGTTGAGCGAAGGGCAATGATCAACCGCCAGTCGATGGTCTCCAATGGTCGAAGGTTGAGGGCGGCTGGTGATCGGAAGTCAATGGGCGGTGGTCGATGGATGGCGGGTGGTTATGAGTAATAACTCAAGAAATAGTTTTAGAAATTGTTCTTAGGAATAAGAAGCTACTCTTTTCCATTTCTCATTTCTACTCCAATTCTATTTCCGAGAACAACTTTTTATTCTGGGAAATATAAAATTTAATTGGCGTTACCAAACAAATTTCTATTATTTTTCTATTCCGAGAAACAAAAGAACAAAAAAAATAAAGAAACTGAAAAGATTCCAAACAGACCCTTAATTTGATCTCAATTTACTTGGTCATGTGCTTAGCATCGTGACGGTGACACTTTGTGATGTAGTTCTTGATGGCGTGACTGTTTGAAGCCCTACTATGCTGGCTAGAATCTGGAGGAGAATTTTTTATTTTTTTTTTGTGGGGGGGCAAAGCTTGGGATTGTGCGATGGATTAAAAAGTCTGCTTTTTGAGATCTAAATTGGTTGAGTTTGTGGAAAGCACAGATGGATTTGACTGACATTGCATCTCTGGTCATCTGTGATTGCGTTTTGCAGGGGTATGCAGCCAGAGAGTTTGCCAAGCAGGGGATTAAGCCGGGCGAGCTCGCCATCATTTCCAAAGAAGCCGTAAGCTTTCCTCTTGAATAGCAAAGCATGTGTTTTCTTCCTGCTGCTACTGATGGAGTGGCTGAGTAACCTGGTAGTGGAAGTACTCTTTTGAGATGAAATAACATCCGCAGGGGGTTTTGATTTGTTCATTTCACCATTGTGCCCCGTCTGAGAATGCTTTCCACCTACCTATGTGTCATTGTCCTCATCCCGTTCCGGGTGCAGCTTCTGTATTTCTATTGAGAACTAGCCCATATACTGGGCGTCATAGTTCCTTCCATGCTTCGATGGTTAAACTCATTGTTCATACTTTATTTATGCTGTACTGCAGGTGGCCCCTTATGAACGCCCTGCACTCAGCAAAGCGTATCTCTTTCCAGAGGGTTAGTGTTGGGCTCATCATTTTTTGTCCATTTGACATGCTAACCAATGACAAAATAGTGCTAATAAGTATCTTGAAGCACTACTGTTGATTACACACAGAGGCACATAGACATTCTTTCCTTCATATTCGTGATTACATGTGGATTACATATTTTTTAAATTTTAAATTGTCCATTTGGCATTGTTATTCTTTCTCAAATTATAGGCATTTTCACATTTGTGAGTAGCTCTATGAAGTTCTATAGTGAATGACCTTGAATATTAGAAAATTCATCGAGAGATAGAATGCTTTTTAGCAATATGATCAATACTCACGCGTAATCCAGTAACTTTTGGAAATATTTTAATATGCAAACTTACGTAATTTACATGGCATGTAACTCAATGGCCCGCAGATATTGTTTTCTTCAAATTCGTAAATTAATGTGGATATGCATCTACTATCTTTAACTGTATTTACTTTGTTTTCTTCAAATTTATTGACATTTTCATGTTTGTAAGTAGCTCAACTGTGGATATCAGAAAATTAAATTAAAGCAGTATTGCAAAGTGCACTTTCAACACCATATGATAGATACTTTCAAATAATATGAGGATGTGCCTGAAGCGGCTTTACTATTTTACTATCTGTTTTTTTTCAATTATTGAGATGTATGCACCTTGACCTTGTTTTAAACTTAAGTACCTCAAACTTTGATAATATATAAATGTTGACACATAGATTCCCTTTTAAATTATTCATTTTTTTGAAAGTTTTAATACTTGTTTTGATTTTTGCAAAAAGAGAAGAAAAAATGACTTTTTTCTTTTTCATAAGTCTAAAAAGACAAATCCAATACTTGAGATAATTTATTGACAATTGTTGAACTCTCATCCATTTGAATATAATAGTGGATGAGCCTTTTGTCTCCCCCAGGTTTTGCACGACTCCCAGGATTCCATTGTTGTGTTGGAAGTGGTGGTGAGAGACTGCTTCCTGAGTGGTACAAAGAGAAAGGTAATGCACTTCTTCTTACTTTCTTCCCTGGTCACTCGACAAAGCATTGAGTTTGCTCCCTTCAATCTACATCATAGGATAAAAATCATTCTCATAGTAGTCACATGTATTTCTGTATGGATGATTGCAGGAATAGAATTGATTCTTAGCACAGAGATAGTGACAGCAGATCTTGCTGCTAAGACTCTTCTAAGCGCAGCTGGACAAATCTTCAAGTATCATGTTTTGATCATTGCGACTGGTTCGACAGTAAGTATATGTTCTTTGAAGCTCCTAGCTCTCTGCTGTCCTCCGGGCGGAGAGACTGATACGCCAACCCATTGTTGTAGGTGATTAGGTTGACAGATTTTGGTGTTCAAGGAGCTGATGCCAAAAACATCTTCTACTTGAGAGAGATTGATGATGCCAATAAGCTTATTGAAGTCATCAAAGCTAAAAAGAATGGCAAATGTGTCGTAGTTGGTGGAGGATACATAGGACTTGAGCTTGGTGCAGTCATGAGAATGAACAATTTGGATGTCAGCATGGTGTATCCTGGACCATGGTGCAGTAAGAATACATAAAGGCCCTATCGACAATGATTGGTTTCATGGCAAGTTATTTTTGGTGGATTTCACCCTAAAAAAGATGATTATTTGCAGTGCCTCGGCTCTTTACTGCTGATATAGCTTCCTTCTACGAGGGCTATTATGCTAACAAAAGGATCAAAATTATCAAGGGAACAGTTGCTGTTGGATTTACTGCTGATGCCAACGGAGAGGCATGTTCTTAAATCTGTGGAAGTTTGCTTTCCCGCAGTTTCATGTAATTTGGCATTTTCTAACTCCAAGAGGTATTGTTATTTCCATCGTCCAGGTAAAAGATGTGAAACTCAAGGATGGCAGAGTCTTGGAAGCTGACATTGTAGTGGTTGGTGTTGGCGGTAGGGCCCTCACAACACTTTTCAAAGGGCAAGTCGAAGAGGAGAAAGGTGGAATTAAGGTTAGTGGGGCCTGAACATTTTACACTACTAAAATATACTCTCCATAGAGATTTACTTTCAGGGGTTATGCATGCAACACACCCGATTCAATGTTTGAAGGAAGATATATATAGTGAAAAAGGAAATAGATCATCTAAATAAAATGTGAAAGCATTATTTGCTAATAGGTACCAGTAGTACTAGCTATGAAACAGTGCATGTCTCTCTAATATTTGGCAACATGCTTGTAATCATCGATGGGGCAGCTTAATCTTGTGTTCGTTTTCGACATTCTGGGCGTATGCTGAAGCAAGAATACAGATCTATTATGTTGATGCTGTTCTATTGATTGCAGACTGATGGGTTCTTTAAGACGAGTGTGCCTGATGTGTATGCTGTTGGAGATGTTGCTACTTTCCCGCTGAAGTTGTATGGTGAAATGAGAAGAGTTGAACATGTCGATCATGCTCGTAAATCAGCTGAGCAGGCTGTAAAGGTACAGGCTCTCTCTCATGGTCAAGTATTTTTGCTTTAGTTTGAAGTGTGGATAACCAATATCAACATGTCTATGGTTTAAGCGTTTTCGCTTTCACTTCAAGTGTGGAAAAACAAATGGTTTCTATCGTCATTCATCTCGGTGGACGAATTCAGGAACCAAGATGATTTCCCGAGTTTTTATCCTCGCTTGTGGGAAAGAGCATTCCTTCTGCTTCTCTAGCACGTCGCATGATTCTGGTATAAATAGACAATGTCAATTCAAGTCTTGACCTATACTATTTCTGTTGCTATGCAGGCCATAAAGGCAAGTGAGGATGGAAAACCAATCGATGAATATGATTACCTTCCATACTTCTATTCTCGTTCTTTTGATCTCTCATGGCAGTTCTATGGTGATAATGTTGGGGATACGGTGCTTTTCGGAGACAACAATCCCACATCACCAAAGCCAAAATTCGGATCTTATTGGATCAAAGATGGTAAGGTTGTGGGAGCTTTTCTTGAAGGTGGAAACCCAGGAGAGAACAAGGCCATTGCCAAAATTGCAAAGCTCCAACCTCCAGTTGAAAGTTTGGAGCAATTGAAAAATGAGGGGCTTACCATTGCGTGTAAGATCTGAAGCTTATGCTGAGGAGGCTGTTTGATTTAAGGGCTTACTACTGGTGTCTATAGCGGATCGGGGCTTGATAATAAAAGGGTTGGTTCTCTGTTAATGTGTACAAACACGAGGGTTTTGGCTTGCATATGTTGTAGAATATGGATGTCTGTCTCTCTTAGAGGTGCGGACCTCTAGAGTGTCAAAAGTTGGCACAAAGGATCACTTCAGTGCCAAAAGTTACAAAAGGTACACTTAAGTGCCAAAATCGGAGTAAAAGGGATCACTTAAGTGCCAACGGCGAAAATTCCGGCCAAATTGCCACGTGTCAATTTTCCGGCAACTTAATTTGCTGACGGAGCATTTTTTTTAAAATAAAAAATCCACGTGGCATTTTTTTCAAAATAAAAAAAAATCCACGTGGTAATTTTTTTTATAAAAATATCCACGTCGATTTTTAAAAATTAAAATCGATTTTATTAAAAAAAAAAGGGGGAAGAAGGGGGATCGGCGAGGGCTGCACAGCCCTCGCCGATCCCCTCTTCCCAACCTTTTTTTTTTTTTTTTTAAATAAAATCGATTTTAAAATAAAATATATTTTATAATTATTTAATATTTTAAAATTAATAATTTTTAAAATCCACGTCAGCCAAAACGACGTCGTTTTGGCTGATTTTTGGCCGATTCAATTTCCGGCGAGCCACGTAGGCAAGAATATTAATAAAAAATTGCCACGTAGAATTTTCTACCGAGCTCCGACGACTTGGCACTCAAGTGATCCATTTTTTTTGAAAAGTGGCACTTAAGTGTACCATTTGTAACTTTTGGCACTTAAGTGATCCTTTGTGCCAAGTTTTGGCACTCCCGCTGTACTTTTGCCGTCTCTCTTATCTAGTAAAACTCTGTTGCTTATTTTTGTTCTCTCTCTCTTCTCTCTCTCTCATGCACAATTGAACTCGTGCACGTGCACAATTAAATCTGTGAGCTGATATGGTCCTCTCTATAAAAGATATTTCAGGTTCCCGATGTAGATTATATGACTTCTTCTTGATACCTAGTCTTTTAGAGTTTCCAATCGACCTTAGGAAATGGATGGGTACCCACTATGGTTGATGCTTTTAGAAGAAACCATCCGAAGTCAAGTTGACTTTGTTGTATGCTACTTGAGATTAGATGGAGACGTTAAAATCTGTAAGTGAAGAGCCCCTGAGATGTATTTTTTCCATCTTGTTTGGATGTTGGATAATGACTAACCTAGAAGGTTTTCCATTATTCAAGTGTGTTAATTGTATATAACTATTCCGTTTCTCTTCCACTATGCATCAACGCATTCTATACCCAAAACCTTTTATCTGCAAACTTAATAAGCATTGACAATGCACAATCTTAGATGCTGAATGAGCCTTTCTTCTTAATGCGAAATTAGCCAGATTTTTCTTGACCTAACTTTCAACCAAGGGAGTTATGGAAGACACCTATTTTGTTGTTTAATTATGGCGCTATGCATGGCTATACTTTTTAGCATATCAATGAGCGATATTTGAGATACAAACCATGATATTGTGTCAAGGTCATCCTTGCACAAATCATATGGATTTTCTCTCTTTAAATTGTCATTCGCAATATCAAACAATGAAAGGAAAAAAAAGTTGAACAAACTAGGTTCCCATTGCACTTTTAACTTATCCTAGTTGAAACTAACATCTTCCTACCAAGACCTCACTCAAATACCAACATAGTAAGAAGCTCTAACAGAGTCTACCCTCCTTCGCTCTTGTGTTCAGGAAAATTACCACGCGATCTTGTTGGCCATTAGATCCAAGCTTGTCAACATTAGTCGGATCATATATCTTGTCACCCATTCGATTTAGAACATGTCGGTGTCGATCAATTGATTTGAGCATGGCGAATTTGTTAGGATTTTGCTCACAGTATAATAGACTTGGATTCAAAAGATCAGCCCTATGGTATCCTCCCCATTGATCATTGATTTGTGAAATTAGTCGGGAATTGGTCTTTAAATTTTGAATCCTTAAGATATTTTATAAAATGGACTAGGTTAATTTTATCGCATAATTAGGAAAGAAATTGATAATAGAACCCAATCATAAACTTGATATAGATAAAAAAGGTTAGAATGAAGAAAAAACTTCATCGAGGTTTTGAAAACAATGTGTTCTAATGATGGTCAGATGTTTGACACATCCAGAAATTCGATCAACCCTACTTAGGTTTTTTGCAACCTTATTGTTACTGACCCAAATAGGAAAATCATATACATTCGAAACATGTAATCCACCTTTCTATTATGGATGAGAAGATAAAATACTCTCATGACATAGCTAAAGCAACGTGATCATCGAAGATACATTGCTCATTTCAGCACGTCGAATACTTGCAACCATATTAAATTTCTCCAGCAAGTTCAATCTACCTATCATCTTTCACTACATTAAAAATTCGAGCCATTTAGTGAATAAACTTTTAGATAGCCCGTGTCTAAGGCATTTGCTATTTTAAGTCGAGAGACCTCATGATTTGCTATGGGCGAATTAAACGTTTGCACGGCCATAAACGACGGAGAATTCTCGTGGTAATGCCCAGAAGTTGGGGGGGGGGGGAGATAAACAGATCATCGGTTCTCATAGTTTTCTTCTTGTTTTTTCTAATAAAAGAAAAGTCAATCCCACCCTAATAGCTGATGGTGCCAATGAATTCATTTCCATCCCAACATCTTTCCTGGGCCACCAATCACGGCGATGTCGTGGCGATCGCACCTTTGGCAGCGACGGACGGCTGCTGGCCCGCCACGTGTCCCAGATCCCGTTCACACTGTATGATTTGACGCGGAGTAGGAGCCAATCGGAGGGCGAGGCCCCCCTGTATATAATTCCGGACAATCTCACCATTTCCTGCAATTTTTTTATTTCTGTCTCTCTGTCCCCAAAAACCAAGATCTTTTTTCTCTCTTTTTCGCATTTTATCTAACGGAAGAAAAAGCCTCGATCCTCGATCGATCCGATCCCCTTCGGTCCGATTCCGTTCCACTCGCAAAATGGCGGAGAAGAGCTTCAAGTACGTGGTCGTCGGCGGTGGCGTCGCCGCTGTGAGTTGCTTCCCTACTCTTTCGCCGTCGTCTGTGATGATGTGCTCGTGCTGTTCTGGCCCTTTTACATGGAAAGAATCGACTCGGAGACGCCCTTCCGAGGCCGGCTCGGTGTTTGTGGATCCCGATTCTGGCGAATCGGGTCGTCGGGGGGGAACTTAATTCGTGATGTGGTTCTTGATGGCATGTCTGTTTGAAGCCTTACTGTACTGGTCTGTGGTTCCTGGCAGAGTAGAATCTGGAGGAGATTTCTTCAAGGATCCATGAAAGAAAGAGATGAATCTAGAGAACGCGAGATAAGAGAGGGAGAGGGAGAAAGAAGTGAGTGAGAGGAGAGCAACGACTGAACACCGAGAGTGAGGAGAAAGGGAGAGGGTACGAAGGGAAGAAGGAGAAGAAGCAAAAAGTTTGGGGGGCGGGGGTACTGAAGTTTGGGATTGTGGGATGGAGTAAAAAGTTTGCCTTTTGAGATCTAAATTGGTGGGGTTTGTGGAAAGTGCAGACGGATTTGACTGACATTGCATCTCTGGTCATCTATGATTGCGTTTTTTTGGATGCGGATGTGTTATTGAATCGGCTGCCGTTTTGCAGGGGTATGCAGCCAGAGAGTTTGCCAAGCAGGGGGTTAAGCCGGGCGAGCTTGCCATCATTTCCAAAGAAGCCGTAAGCTTTCCTCTTGAATAGCAAAGCATGTGTTTTCTTCCTGCTGCTACTGATGGAGTGGCTGAGTAACCTGGTAGTGGAAGTACTCTTTTGAGGCGAAATAACATCCGCAGGGGGTTTTGTTCTGTTCATTTCACCATTGTGCCCCGTCTGAGAATGCTTTCCACTTACCTATGCGTCATTGTCCTCATCCCTTTCCGGGTGCAGGTTCTGTATTTCTATTGAGAACTAGCCCATATACTGGGCGTCATAGTTCCTTCCATGCTTTGATGGTTAAACTCATTGTTCATGCTTTATGTTGTACTGCAGGTGGCCCCTTATGAGCGCCCTGCACTCAGCAAAGCGTATCTCTTTCCAGAGGGTTAGTGTTGGGCTCATCCTTTTTTGTCCATTTGACATGCTAAACAATGACAAAATAGTGCTAATAAGTATCTTGAAGCACTCACACACAATGACACAGAGACGTTTGTTTCTTCATATTTGTGATTACACGTGGATTACATATCTACTAAAGTTTGAATTGTCCATTTGACATTGTTATTCTTTCTCAAATTTATAGGCAATATCTTCACGTCTGTGAGTAGCTCTATGAAGTTCTGTAGTGAATGACCTTGAATATTAGAAAATTCACCAAGAGATAGAACGCTTTTCAGCAATATGATCAACAGTCACGCGTAATCTAGTAACTTTTGGAAATATTTTAATATGCAACTTACGTAATTTACATGGAATGCAACTCAATGGCACACAGACATTGTTTTCTTCAAATTCGTAAATTTATGTGGGTATGCATCTACTATCTTTAACTGGATTTACTTTGTTTTCTTCAAATTTATTGGCATTTTCACGTTTGTAAGTAGCTCTCTATGCTTGTCTAGCAAGCAACTGTGGATATCAGAAAAATGAAAGCAGTATTGCGAAGTGCACTTTCAACACCATATGGTAGATACTCTCAAATAATATGAGGATGTGCCTGGAGCGACTTTACTATTTTACCATCTGTTTTTTTCAATTATTGAGGCGTATGCACCTTGACCTTGTTTTAAACTTAAGTACCTGAAACTTTTATAATATATAAATGTTGACACATAGATTCCCCTTTAAATTATTCATTATCTTTTAAAGTTTTAATACTTGTTTCGATTTTTATAGAAAGAGAAGAAAAATTACTTTTCCTTTTTCATAAGTCTAAAAAGACGAGTCCAATACTTGACATAATTTATTGACAATTGTTGAACCCTCATCCATTTGAATATAATAGTAGCTGAGCCTTTTGTCTCCCCCAGGTTTTGCACGACTCCCAGGGTTCCATTGCTGTGTTGGAAGTGGTGGTGAGAGACTGCTTCCTGAGTGGTACAAAGAGAAAGGTAATGCTCTTCTTACTTTCTTCCCTGGTCACTGGACAAAGCATTGAGTTTGCTCCCTTCAATCTACATCATAGGATAAAAATCATTCTCAAAGTAGTCACATGTATTTCTGTATGGATGATTGCAGGAGTAGAATTGATTCTTAGCACGGAGATAGTGACAGCAGATCTTGCTGCTAAGACTCTTCTAAGCGCAGCTGGAGAGATCTTCAAGTATCATAATTTGATCGTTGCAACTGGTTCAACAGTAAGTATATGTTCTTTGAAGCTCCTAGCTCTCTGCTGTCGTCTGGGCAGAGAGACTGATACGCCAACCCATTGTTGTAGGTGATTAGGTTGACAGATTTTGGTGTTCAAGGAGCTGATGCCAAAAACATCTTCTACTTGAGAGAGATTGATGATGCCGATAAGCTTATTGAAGTCATCAAAGCTAAAAAGAATGGCAAATGTGTCATAGTTGGTGGAGGATACATAGGACTTGAGCTTGGTGCAGTTATGAAAATGAACAATTTTGATGTCAGCATGGTGTATCCTGAACCATGGTGCAGTAAGTATACATAAAGGCCCTATCAACAATGATTGGTTTCATGGCAAGTTATTTTTGGTGGATGGCACCCTAAAAAAGATGATTATTTGCAGTGCCTCGGCTCTTTACTGCTGGTATAGCTTCCTTCTACGAGGGCTATTATGCTAACAAAGGAATCAAAATTATCAAGGGAACAGTTGCTGTTGGATTTACTGCTGATGCCAACGGAGAGGCATGTTCTTAAATCTGTGGAAGTTTGCTTTCCCGCAGTTTCATGTAATTTGGCATTTTCTAACTCCCAAGAGGTATTGTTATTTCCATCGTCCAGGTAAAAGATGTGAAACTCAAGGATGGCAGAGTCTTGGAAGCTGACATTGTAGTGGTTGGTGTTGGCGGTAGGCCCCTCACAAAACTTTTCAAAGGGCAAGTCGAAGAGGAGAAAGGTGGAATTAAGGTTAGTGGGGCCTGAACGTTTTACACTACTAAGTCATACTCTCCATAGAGATTTACTTTCCGGGGTTATGCGTGCAACACGCCCGATTCAATGTTTGAAGGAAGATATATATAGTGAAAAAGGGAACAGATCATCTAAATAAAATGTGAAAGCATTATTTGCTAATAGGTACCGGTAGTACTGGCTATGAAACAGTGCATGTCTCTCTAATATTTGGCAACATGCTTGTAATCATCGATGGGGCAGCTTAATCTTGTGTTCGTTTTCGACATTCTGGGCATATGCTGAAGCAAGAATACAGATCTATCATGTTGATGCTGTTCTATTGATTGCAGACTGATGGGTCCTTTAAAACGAGTGTGCCTGATGTGTATGCTGTTGGAGATGTTGCTACTTTCCCGCTGAAGTTGTATGGTGAAATGAGAAGAGTTGAACATGTCGATCATGCTCGTAAATCAGCTGAGCAGGCTGTAAAGGTACAGGCTCTCTCTCATGGTCAAGTATTTTTGCTTTAGTTTGAAGTGTGGATAACCAATATCAACATGTCTATGGTTTAAGCGCTTTCACTTTCACTTCATGTGTGGAAAAACAAATGGTTTCTATGGTCATTCATCTTGGTAGACGAATTCAGGAACCAAGATGATTTCCCGAGTTTTTATCCTCGCTTGTGGGAAAGAGCATTCCTTCTGCTTCTCTAGCACGTCGCATGATTCTGGTATAAATAGACAATGTCAATTCAAGTCTTGACCTATACTATTTCTTTTGCTATGCAGGCCATAAAGGCAAGTGAGGATGGAAAACCAATCGATGAATATGATTACCTTCCGTACTTCTATTCTCGTTCTTTTGATCTCTCGTGGCAATTCTATGGTGATAATGTTGGGGATACGGTGCTTTTTGGAGACAACGATCCCACATCACCAAAGCCAAAATTCGGATCTTATTGGATCAAAGATGGTAAGGTTGTGGGAGCTTTTCTTGAAGGTGGAAACCCAGAAGAGAACAAGGCCATTGCCAAAATTGCAAAGCTCCAACCTCCAGTTGAAAGTTTGGAGCAATTGAAGAATGAGGGGCTTAGCTTTGCGTGTAAGATCTGAAGCTTATGCTGAGGAGGCTGTTTGATTTAAGGGCTTACTACTGGTGTCTATAGCGGATCGGGGCTTAATAATAAAAGGCTTAATAATGTGGACAAACACATGGGTTTTGGCTTGCACATGTCGTGGAATATGGATGTTTGTCTCTCTTATCTATTAAAACTTTGTTGCTTATTTTTGTTCTCTCTCTGTTTCTCTCTGTCTCTCTGTCTCTGTCTCTGTCTCTCTCTCGCACAATTGCACGCGCACAATTAAATCTGTCAGCTGATATGGTCCTCTCAATAAAAGATATATCGGGTTCCCGATGTAGATTAGATGCAGATTAGATGACTTCTTCTTGATAGCTAGTATTTTAGAGTTTCCAACCGACCTTAGGAAATAGATGGGTACCGACTATGGTTGATGGTTTTAGAAGAAACGATCTGAAGTCAAGTTGACGTGTTGTATGCTGCTTGAGATTAGATGGGGATGTTAAAATCTGTAAGTGGAGCCTGAGATGTATTTTTTCCATCTTGTTTGGATGTTGGATAATGACTAACCTTGAAGGTTTTCCATTATTCAAGTGTGTTAATTGTATATAATTATCACGTTTCTCTAACACTAGCCATCAACGCATTGTATACTCAAAACCTTATGTCCGCAAATTTCAGTAAGCATCGACAATGCACAATCTTAGATGCTGAATGCGCCTTTCTTCTTAATGCAAAACTTGGCTAGATTTTTCTCAACCTAAATTTTAACCAAGAGAGTTATGGAAGACACCTGTTTTATTGTTTAATTATGGCGCTATGTATGGCTATACTTTTTAGCATATCAATGAGCGGGATTTGAGATACTAACCACAACACTGTGTCAAGGTGATCTTTGCACAAATCATATGGATTTTCTCTCTTTAAATTGTCTTTCACAATATCAAACATAGAAGGGAAAAAAAAGTAGAACAAACTAGGATTCTCTTTCTTTAGATTGTCATTCACAATATCAAACGAAGAAGGAAAAAAAAAGTAGAACAAACTAGGTTCTCGTTGCACTCTTACTTTATCCTAGTTGAAACTAACATCTTCCTACCAAGACCTCACTCATTTCCTTCCCTGAACCTGGAAAAAGCCAACTCCTAATTGAACCAGGGTCTTCCAAAATTGCTTATTGCAGGCGCTATCAATATCCGGAGGCTGGTCCGATCCATGATTGAATCGGATAGTTGCATTTGAAGGAATTTAAGCCGCTGATGTGAGCAAAGATATCTGAAGAATCCATCACTTCCTCCTTCACTGCGAACTGCTGCAAAGTGCCGTACGAAAGCAAATCACTATAACAAGATGATAAATCAACGAAAACTAGCGATAATGTCTTAATTCGCAGCAATGCTAGCTTGTGACAGTCATAGAAAATCTTACTTCATCCTCCTCCTCCTCGTCATGAGTGCTGGAAGAAGGCCTAGATGCCTCTCCAAGCTCATCATTCTTCGCAAATCTTCCTCTCACCCGAGGACGACTATCTGCTAGAGTTTTGCGACAAGCGTACTGCGTATAAACAGTACGATTGATGAGTTATTTGCCGAGGCAAAGACGCTGATCTGATATGAGAGAGAGTGAGAGAGAGGACCTTGATTTTCTTGCTGAAGTTTCTTTCATTCCTTTTCTTCATGTACCGATGGATCTTCTCTTTCCTTTCCTCAACGGAGAGCTTCCCCACTTTATATGACGAGTCCTCAAAGTTTGAAACCTCTGTGGCTAATGGTGAAGAAGAGCTTGCCGGGCCATTAAGCAGCTTTTGATTTTCTATATTGAGTGCCTTCACAGTAAAAAAACGAAAACTAACTTTCGGGCCTCAAAATCTTTGAAATAGATCGATTATTTGCAGAAAATCTACTGCTTCTCTTTGAAAGTCCTTTTTTTAACTTAAAAGAGAGCTATATAAGAGTGCAATTAAGGGCCAAGAATTTGAAGCTATTATGCTAATCGTTAACCATTTTCAGTTGGTCTTAACTCACTTCAAGGAGGAAAAAAACATTCTAGTACCTGTATGTCGCCCGGATTGATCAGTATCTGCGGGTTCGGGTTTGGGTAATAAATCCCAGTGCTATCTCCTCGAAAATCCAGCTCTGGTGCTTGGAGTTCAAGAAGACTTCCCATGAACATCCCAGAAGTGTCACCACATAAAGCAGCACTCAAATGCCCAGGCACAGTACTATATGTCCCACAGTTGCTTGGGCCTAGAAAAGCACAAGAAGGCGATGGCCGGCTCAAAGGGATGTAAGACGGGACCGAAGATAGGCAGTCTTCGACAATCGGGGGCAGAGCCGGGCGTAAGATTGCTCCTGCTTGGTTGGTCGACGGTGGTGGGAATGGGGAAATAACCCCGTTAACCATGTGATCGGGCAACGGGATCTGAGGTTGTGCTGGAGAGAAGTCAAACTGATGCTCTTGTTGAGCGGAGCTGGAGAACGGAGGCACGTAAAAAGGAGGGGAGGTGGAGAAGTCGATCGAGGCAGAGATGTCGTCGACTTCATCAACCGGGGAATCATCGAAGAGTGTCGAGAAATTGGAATTGCCGTCGGGAGCTATATTGGTGGAGACGTTATTGCTGGTGGATGGAGCTGTGATCAATGTGTCGCTGTTGACATTACCATTGCCGTTGCCGTCTTGAAAATTGTCGATACTTTCAGTGTCTGGAGGCAGGCAAAGATGAACGCTGAAGGTGTTGTCTTCATAGCAGCGATTCGAGGATGAGGGGGTTCCAGAAGTCTGTATGATTTCGCTTCCTAATAACTCTGCCTCACAATACTCAAGTAACTGAGCACTTAGAGGGCTTGAAAGTTCCTCCTGCATAATTAGTGTAAAGCAAAATCAATTTTTTCTCAAGCACAGCTGATAACACATGAATTACTAGCCCATGTAACTCTCTTATTATGGCCATTATTTTCAGATGCGGGTCGTCATCAAGGCGGCCGATTTACCTAATGTCATTAATTAACCATATGCGTTAGGCATTGTGCTTGCGCATAGGCTTGAAAAAGGTGGATAGTTGGTGCATTGTGAGATCAATTAGGAAAAAATACTCTTCTACTAAACGCAACAAGCAAAAATAGAACAGACGGGAAAAGTATCAAGGGAGCTCATATAGAACTTTATGGTATGCTGTAAAAAACCATGCTTTTCTTTTGGCCGACTCACAAAATCCACGACTTAGTTCGTCCTAGACAGTACGTAGATACATAGACTCCGTCATATTACGAGTGGAGTCTCGGTGCGCGTTTATTAGATGGGTCCATTTCACGGAACTTAAGGTCATCCTAACTCGAACAAGCTCAACCAGAGAAAGCTTGAAGAAGAAGCATTGGAAGCTACTCAACCCAAAGTGGCAAGGAATGAGTGGAATCAACTAAACTAAGCACTTGGGTGTTGATTGTGACCCTTGGACAATGACATGACGCCGAAACATCGTTATCGAATTGAAGCTAAAAGGGAGCGTGATCAAACTCATCACTTGACTGGTTTGTGCAGAAAGACGATCCCATTATTCCTTCATTCTACTTGCCCATCTAGAGTCATTCATGGCATCTGTATATGTTCATGATACTTTTCAAATGTCCGTGCAGGTCCTGAATAATTTGCCGATGAGCATGAGAACTTGGACTGTATTATTAGGTTCAGATTCTTCCTTGACGTGTGTTACTTTACAAGAAAGTTTCAGGAGACTGAAAATTCCATCAAGACTCAAAAGGAAGATAGCAACTCGCGATGCTCAAGGAAAGAGAGACGCTACCAAGGACATTACCAAGAACATCGATAATGAAGAATAAAGTTAGCTCAAGAATAGCGACGTGTTTCTGTATATCTGTGCTCAAGGAAGCTTTTAAGCATCGGAAAAGCTACGTGCATGCAAGAACCCACTTTTTGCAAAAGCCGGAACAGCCCTCTGTGAACCAGTTTCTATGGTATCTCTAACATATTCTTTGCAAATATCAAAACCAAATAGGGAAACCTAAGCGATGTACGGAATTAAGACGACCGAATGGGTTTTCTCATCGATTATTCACCTTATTTCCAGAAGAAAACGAGGAGGGCACACAATGCATGCATGCATATGCATTAACAACAACATAAAAAAAAAAACAAGTTCAAGGACTTCGGATATATTACGATCGGAAGTTGCACTTGTTCTGGATCACGAACCCCGTCCTCTATCATCTTCCTTTCCCCTTCGCAAGCTCGAACCAAGAGAGAGACTCACTTTCTAGGCAGCAACCAAGAACATCCTCAGCAAGAAAAATCTCAATGGAACAGATCAAAGGTAGAGAAAAATAGGGTTTCCACAGAGAGAGAGAGAGAGAGAGAGAGAGAGAGAGAGAGAGAGAGAGAGAGAGAGAGAGGTGTTTGAAGCTCTGTAATGGTATGATGTGAACGAGAGAGAGGGAAGGTTGTAGATAGCTAAGAAAATGGAAGGATCGGGCTGTCAAGCTTCTGCTATATATAGGGAATTGGAGGTTGTCCATACTTAGTTGTTAACTTGGCTAATCGTTTTGCGTCAACGCGAAATTGAAGGCTCACCGCATTTGTCTTCCCAACTCTTTCCTTGCTGACGTGGCGAGGGGCCCGACGTGGCGCGCGCCAATGTTTACTCCCGACGGTGTTTCCGAATAAAGTCGCCATTAAGTTCTCGATTCTTCACGCCCTCTCTCTTTACGTGATGCCACGTTTACATCGCCCGATTCATCTACTTACCGGCGATGATATCATGTTAAAAGTATCTCGCATTATTCGTCTACGGAATTATACACGCGAGAGACGGACTTACGTATTGGCTCCCATCGTTTTTCTAATAATTCGATTGGATTAAAGGCTTTTAAGCAAATGCTTAAGTAATTTTGTCCTAAAAAATGAGCTTTGCTCCCAGTAATTTTTCAAAAGATGTTGCAATTAAGCTGAGATTGCTATTTTCGTTTCACAATGCCCTCACAATATCAACCAATTGTTTAGGATAAATCAAAACCTTAAAAAAACTAATCTTTAAGCGAACTTTTTAGGCGTGAGAACACTATTTTAGTCACTTGGTTTTCTTGTTATCTATCATTAGTCAATTTTGGCCCCCAACTAAGAAATTTTCAAGCCGTCCTTGATGTATACCGTATATTACGTTCATTTTTTGTTATCCTATCTGATAGCTTAGGTATTTGATTGGGCTTTTCGACATATTAGAACGCGTCAATTGTCGAATCTCGATTGATTTGATCACGATAAAAAGGAGTTAAAAATAGAAATTCAATTGTCGGGTCCGGATTGGTTTGGCCATGATAAAAAAGAGCAATTAGTATTCCCTGTGGTATGATCGGAGCTGCCGGTTCCCTCCTTTTTGTTCCCAACTTTTGGAAAATTATATTCTTCCACTTAGCTGAAGAGAATTTCCGAAACTCAAAAATTACAAATTTTATAGGAAAAAGAATCTCGATTGATTTGATCACGATAAAAAGGAGTTAAAAATAGAAATTCAATTGTCGGGTCCGGATTGGTTTGGCCATGATAAAAAAGAGCAATTAGTATTCCCTGTGGTATGATCGGAGCTGCCGGTTCCCTCCTTTTTGTTCCCAACTTTTGGAAAATTATATTCTTCCACTTAGCTGAAGAGAATTTCCGAAACTCAAAAATTACAAATTTTATAGGAAAAAGAAAATCATTCGCAGGCCTTTTCAAGTTTGAATTCAAATAAAGAAAAGAAAAGGTAGTTAATTAATGACGAGATGTTTGCAACTTCTCCAGTGATAATAACCATTGTATTGAAAAATCTTTGGTAAAATTACAAAGTCTACGCATAAAAATTGATATTCTTGAGCATGTTGTTAGTTTAAATCAGAATTTCGAGATTGAAATGAAATGATAAGAAAAGAAGGCATTGCATATATAATTCTCGGTCAAAAGGAAATCTAATAATGATAATGATGAAAAAGGTTTTAATTGAGGGTGTATGCAATAGCAAGATGTTTTTGACCCTAGGATCTTAAAAAAAAAAATCATGAAAATATGCAATAAATAAGTATAAAAAATAAAAAAATAAAGGGTTAAGCATGGCCTTGATTTGGAAGAAGTGAACGGGAAGAAAATTAGTTTAACGTCGCTACAGAACACAGCATCTAGAGCATTTTACAAAGTTATATTCTCATTTATTTGAGAACGCTTTAAAGAAGATAAGCATGAGAGAGGAGTTGCCCGATTCTCGTTAATCATAAAAGATGATTGACAAGAAAAGTGACCTAACAGTTCTCCCGGCAAAGGTGATCGTGATAGTCCAGAAGTGGTAATTAGGGTTTCTTTTTTGTGTTTTGACTTTTTCATGTGTATGCTTTGATTCAAGCACGTAGCATATAACGTAAAAAAATAAATGTTCTACTGCTGGTGTACAGCAACGTGTCGTCTATCGAACCATATACGCGTAACTTATCTTTTTATATCAATAGTTGATCCGAAAAAAATCCCCTAAAAAATTCAATCAACAGAGTTGAAACAATTCATACGTGTGTCATTTTACTCTAATAGCAGCTTTCTTAACATTGTTATAATTTGGAAACAAACTTATATTTGAAGCATGGGCGGCTAGATCCAAAGGTGATTCAAGGACCGTGATGGACCATTTACACACAAGCCCAATTCATATAATGTAATAATCGCTTTGAACTTTCTGTCGTCAATAAACGACTCCGTTCGACACGTGAGGTGTATGGCACAACACCAACAATTAGCTAATTTTCTCCATAGATTGCGACTTGTGGAATCATGTTCTATGCTTATCAAATTGTCATTCGAGGAAAAGGGATTGGTTTGCTTTTAATAATAATACAATGCCGAAAAGGGGATTTTTCTTTTTTCCTTTTAGTCCAGACACGCACCATCATGAATCATGTCACTTAAAAGAACAAAAGAAGTCGCACAAAAACTTGACTGTTGGAATAAGAGATCAAACAATATGAATGGAACCAAAACAATGCCACAGGGTCGATAAGATTAGGTGATTTAGATTAGATGCCTCTCATGTGCAATGTCAGTATTGAGGGCGACCTCCATGAACTCATATGAAGAGAAATCTGAGAGCAGGACCTCAAATTTGGCCTCCATTGAAACCCTCTTTTCAATTATAGAATGATAGAGACAAAATTAAATGAATTGACAAGAAAAAGAAAAAGAAAAGGACAAAAGAAAGAAAAAAGACAAAGCGTATCAAGATAATGCATTTTCCCCACGCCAAATACACGGAAAGGTGAAAGAATAATCTCCCGGTCAATGCATTTTCTTGGAGGCTCCCCACCACTTCCCTTTGGATATAAATAGACTCATGGAGCATTTAAGTTTAATTTCTTTTCGACTTTTGTTGAATATTCTTTTGTCCTTGCGAAGATTGAAATGACTACCTTGGCGGAGCCACCAAACGAGGACGAATTTAGCTTGCACGATGATTGAGGATATGTATTCCAAGTTCCAATTTATTGCTCGGATATATAGAATAAAGGGGTGCGATGCCATGACTTTAAAGAGTGTGACATCATTCATTTGTGATAAAATGGACCTTTACAAAAAGAAGCAAACATAAAAATAAATAAAATGACAGATCGAATTGGACACCTAATTGACACTGATTAATCGATATGGAGAGCAATACAAAATTTTAATATAAACTGAATGGTATAATATAGATTATAATCGCATTTGAGTCGGTCAAATACACTTATTATTTATGTGATTCACGTAGTGTTTAGCTCTCACAACTTTTCTTGAAGTAATCCTTTGATTTCACAGAGAAATACACTCTTGATTTTTCGCTGCATGTAATTTAGTGAATGCTTGCACAACTGCGGAAGTGAATAACATAGTACATGAAGAAACCAAAAGACCAAACTTCAGTCAAAAACACCAAACCAGTCATTGCTTATAAGCCTAAAATAGAGTATATAATATGATCATATAAAAGAATCCGCATAGCTATTAGCTAGCCCCACTTAACGGGAAAAGTCCAGTTGGACTTGGCGCAACTCTTCTCCCCGTCATCGTCGTCACCAACAAGCGTGTCCGTACTCGTCGACCCAACTTCTACAAAAACCATGCTTTCTAGAAAGGGCACCGAAAATCAAACCCTTCAAAGAGCAATACCACTGAAATTTTTCATGTCCACGATTCAGAAATCCTAGGACCCAACAGGGCTCATGCTCGTTGAATTATCACAGAGACAGATGGATTACTCGTCATCCGCCTAATCTTGCCCATTTTGGACAATTTTCACATTATTAATGTTAAATAATGCGTCCTTGTCCTCCACTTCTTTGGAAACGCCATTTCGCTTTCTGGGAACAGGCTTCCATTACGTGCCAAGCCAGTCGCAATATTCCATTCTTTGGATAGCGAAGCGCGAGTGCTGAGCTTTCCATGTTTGCTGTGAACCCCTTTTTTGCAAGAGAGGATAAATCAATTCCCTTTTTTGGAGCCTATTTACAAAAATTTTCTCACTTTTCAAGGGGGGACTGTTGCACGGATTTCAGCCCTAAGGTACCAAACATTGGTTAACATTGTCGGGTTAAGGTCATGCTTGAGAGCAGGCTATAGTTTAGTCTCATCTCTGTAGACCAAATTTAATGAATAGTTGGATTTCTGGGTGTCCAACCGCTTTGGTTCCACATCAGAAGTGAATCGAAGGGCAGCATCTGCAACTTGTTTTTCACGGTAAATGGAAATAAGAACTAGATAATGCTAGGGCCCCCAACGAAGAACTGCTATTGGAAAGTAGATTGCTTTTGAGGGTTTCGAGAGTTATTCGTGCTTTATATAATTTTATTAAGTTTATCTTGTTTTCTTTCTTTTCCTTAGACTCTTTTCCTGTCGTCCAAGTAACTGGAAGTAATTAGTATTTTTCCTTCTTCTCTCATATGTTACTCCATCCAGCATATCATAGAACTATATGACATCCTCCACCTCTATGCTCTGTTTTTCTGAATATTGATATAATTGATTGAAGAACTTCGATCCAATATGCAATGTAATCCCTAAACTTTGGTTTGATATTCATTGTGGTCTATGAAATTTTTTAACATTTTTATATAGTCTTAGGACCACATTGAACAATCACCAATAGTTAAAGGATAGCATTGAATAGATTAAAAGTTTAGAAATGATTTTGTAAATTGGGCCAAAGTTTAGGATCACATAATGCAAATTAAAATTTCAAAAATGACATTGCATATTGGATCAAAGTTAATGGACCATATGTGCTATTATCCCTTGTTTTTTCAAAGATAATGATGTAAAATGAAAAAAAAAAAAAGAAGAAGAAGAAGAAATGCCGTTCTACTATATGAAGTGCATTACCTGTTTTATAAGTTAACATACATCTTTTTCATGATTGATTTTTACATATTTTATTGTATTTGTTTATATACATTTTATCTCGGAGGAGAAGGATTGGAAAGAAGAAAAATGAGTTGTTGGAGACTCAATTGTATGTGAAAGGGGAATGATTTCGTTATTGCATGAACCGTACCAAGAACCAATTTGTTCCCAAAGGTATGGTGCTTAGCAACGATTGTTCCAAAAGACATGATGCACCAAATAAGTTTTAACATCTAATCATGTCCTTTTTCTTTTTTGGAGAAACGCAACATCTGAAATTACACACGAAAAGTTATGACTATTCAAAATTAATGCACCTATTTGCTTTATTGGGTCTTTAGAAATACCAAAGGAAGACTGAAATAATATAAAGGCAAATCTATATTTGTCGTTTTCATTTTCTTCTCCACCATAATACATTTCTCTTAAATTTAAGGGTTTGGAGTTCATAATCAAAGAAAACTTTAAAGTGCATGCATATTATGTTCCTCTCGAGGCATTGCGTCATATTTTCAGTGTTTCCATTGAAGGGGGTTTGCACCATAGTGGGAAAATAACTACTTTGAAATAGGTTTCATCGAACTGTCTTGCCCCAATTTATGTTCACTTTCTTCTTCCAATTTGATTTTCTCTATTTCATACATTTGAATTCGTAATGTTTTACTCTATATTTATAACTATAATACAGTCTAATTCCATTGAAAGTCCTAGTCTACAGATACCAAACTATAAGAAGTTGAACTCTTAAATTTGTAAGGAGAAAACAGGTATTGTCCCAAAATTCTCATGACCTTTTTGGCCTGATGATTCGACGGATCAAGTCAATGAAAAAGATAAAATATGCAGTTAGAGGAACATAGTTTTTTTTTTTTTTTTTCAAAAGAGGAAAATAGTTTGTGATGTTAATTTTCGATGATTTTTTTTTCCAGTTTTATAACAATTACTACCTTAGGAGGCAGGCGTGGGACCAAACTTTTTAGAAGTCAAGTCCACTTTAAAAGTTCATATATATTTTATCAAATTATTCAAAAAACATTTGAAGAAAATCTTCCGCTTCCGTTTGGTTGGGAGCCTCCTAGGTCACTACCTCGATTAGTCCATCGCCTTGACGAACGGTGATCATTTGATTGATTTACAATATGAGATGTTACTCCATACTAGAATTGCTGAATCTTAACGTTATCGGAAACAATCTCTTTTCTTAAAAAAGATGAAAAAAAAATCACACTACAAAGATAATCTCGCATAAACCATATATTCCTCCATCTTTGATTGGCGAAAATTCCCTTTCAACTAGGTTTGGGATTAATAGTTTTTAAACATGAACATCACTTACATGCAAGCTTAATCAAAAATATGGTAAAGTACTTGATCGCCTTTGGAAACATGCTTACCCGTCATGAGCATAATGATATGTATTTTTGTTCATGGTAATCGAATAATATTTTGAGATGATTTTCTCAATATAATAAATTTATCGAATGTTGGTCGATCGGCCTTTTATTGAAGAACCTGGGCCGTCATTCAGAAGAAACCTAGGCCTTGTCTTCCACTATGCTCTGGTCATTGGGCTTTAATCAAAGCTTGGGCTGTAATTCTCTCAAATTTTAGGGAAAATAAGGAAAAGTTGTTGACCTAAGCTAACTAAACAAAAGCAAATCTTATTCACTTTTAAAAAGTTTTGCATGAGGGATGGTCAATTTAAAAAGTTTTATCGAGTGGCTTTACCTATTCACAACGTACCGTGTTATTCGATAAAAAAAAAATGTACCATGTCATCGACTCTCGGAATTGACGTGGTTGGTTAAAATGTTTTGAAGATTTCGGCTCAAGAATTGTTATTGATGCAACGCTCTTGTAAGAATCATCTTTTGAGTGATATTTTCCATCAAAAACTCTAAAGTATGTCCCTTGTGATATCAATACTCCAAATTTTTTTTGTGTCGCTAAATTCCTCAAACTCATTTCAATGTGACAAAAGTACCCTTAACTACTACTAAAAGCTTTGAATAAACCAATATTCCAAACATGTAACTAGTGTGACAAAAAGGTAGGGGTATCAGTGTCATAGTGTACACAATTTAAGATTTTCAGTGACAATAAAAAGTATAAAATATTTGTGTCACAATTAAGGGCAATCAATTTTAGAGTGGGGAAGTTCCAAAACCGAAACCTAGAACGTACCATATTGAGCCAGTTCCCATTTTTTGGAATTTGGAACTTATCATGTTTTCGGCCTAGATCAAGGATTTATTAGAAAATTGATTTTTTTTTCTACAGCAAAATTGTATTAGTAACAAAATGTCTTATAGTAAAGTATCAATATAAAATAGATAGAATCAAAGCAATAGCGAAACTAAGTTCATTTAAGAAAGATAAATTATCTTTTTCTAATTGTCAATTCTTGATAGCACCAGGAACCTAGAACCTCCACACCGTACCGCTTCCAAAAATTTGGAATTGAGAATCAAATCTATTTTCATGGCAGCCAATTCAGTTTTCAAGTGTAACTAGACTAGTTGCATAGTCTTAATCATAGTGATATAGTTTAGGAATTTCGGTGATATTTTTCCCTTTCTTACAAAAAAAAATCATTTGCAAAGCTTATGAAGGGCTCTATAAACTCATCTTCTAACAGCATGCATTTGGAAAAAGATCATAAGAATCCAAAAGAAAATGAACCGGGGCGTTAACAAGTCAACACATGAATCGAGAAGCAGAATTAAAAAATTATCATCAAATCACTTATTCCTTCACCCGGTGTTCCAATTGGCAAACATAAAAAATATATATACACACACAAACAAACAATATTTTTAGCACAGTTAATTGAAAAGAAAAGCCAAAAGAGGAGAAGAAGAAACCTACCGACCTCCCAAATCTTTACTTCAACTGGTTTTTGGACTTCCAAATTTGTCTCCTCCTCCATAATCGCCAACAGAATTCTGTCATGATGCAACAACACCAGTTGGACAATGCAATAACCCCACGCTGATCTCTGCTAATTTGGGATTCTTGATTCACTCTCGACCTCTGAAAGGCACGTGACAATCAAACAAATGATGCCTGGGCAGCAATTATGTTGGACAAAATCAATCTGCCAAATCAATGATTCGAGCCAAAGATAAAGTTAAGCGTGAGCCCAGCTCCAATCCAAGCCTCAAAGTTTACGAGAGATCTTGAATCCTGTCCTCACTTATTTTCTTGTGTGCCAGTCAGTGACTTTAAAAACTCTTAATGCAGAGTAAATGACAACAGTGCTGGTTTTGGAAAAACTAGGAAACAGACTTTCACAGCTGCTCCATTATTCAATTCAATTCGAAACCCTTAATAGCTCGAGTGAACTGTGAGTCAAACATCACACGCTCCTCCAAGTCACCAAATCAGATTCCTCTTCCATTTAAACCCTTCTCATTGTCCCGTCTCTCTCTCACTCTCTCTCTCTCTCCGTGGAAAGACATCCTCCTAAAAGAAAAAGAAGTAATTGTTTTCAGATTCAGACCATCTTGCACTCATTCTCTCCCCAAATTCTAAAAAGGCAGACAAAAACAAAATAAAAAAAGAGGCCACCATGTTCAGGCATGAAAATAATTCTTTTGTCTTTCCAATTTCTCTCGCCAACAATTGCACCCCGTTGCAAAACCTTGCCTAGGCACAGAGAGAGAGAGAGAGCCCTAAAAAGAAAAGAAAAAAAGGGGAAAATAAAAAAAGAGATGCTTCCTCATCTCTCTGCACATCTACAGAGGCAGGTTGGGGGCTGCCTGTGAGGCTGAGAAAAAAGTAGAGTGAAATCCCAAGCACCCCAACGGAAGCACCCAAAATTTAGGGTCTTTTTTCCAAGCGAAAAAAGAGCAAAGCTGCACGAGGAAAGCTAAGAGAATCAAAGCTTCAAGCACAACCCTTCAGTCTTTCCCTAGATTCAACCAAAACCCATTTCTCCAAAACCCTTAAAATTCACTTCCAAGAAGCACCAGGCCATGATTTGATCCATCAAAACCCCCCTGAAAAATGGGTTTTTTCGGAAAGCCCTCGCCTTTACCCTTCCTCTTCCTCTCTCTCTCTGCATTGCTGTTCCTCCCTCAAGTCCCGCTTGCCAAATCCGCCACTGACTACACTACTCTGGTCTACAAAGGGTGCGCGAAGCAAGCCTTCGTGGATCCGACCGGGGTCTACTCACAATCCCTCTCGGCCCTGTTCGGATCTCTGGTGTCTGCGTCCACCAAATCCAAGTTCTTCAAGACCACTTCCGGAACGGGCCAGACCAGCATCACCGGTCTCTTCCAGTGCCGAGGCGATCTGAGCAACACCGACTGCTACAACTGCGTCAGCAAGCTCCCCATTTTGACCGACAGGCTCTGTAGACGGACCATCGCCGCGAGGGTTCAGCTGTCAGGATGCTACTTGCTCTACGAGGTCGCTGGGTTCACACAGGTCTCGGGAATGGAGATGCTGTACAAGACCTGCGGGGCCAACAACGCCGCAGGTAAGAGCTGTCGATTTTCGTTACCGGAAAAAGGCACAATCTTGACACATTTCCATGGAAAATGGAACAGGGCATGTCTTAAAAAATGATGCTTTTACGATGTTGCGATTGTTCTGTTGTAGTCAAGTGTGAAAGCGCTGTCCTGTGCAATGTTGATATAGGAAATGTCAAGCTACATTTTTAAGCCAAGTTATTATGTTCTAGTAAATGACTTGAACTGTTATGAGTTCATGACCCGAATTTGATATGGGAACGTAAATGCAGGGACGGGGTTCCAGGAGAGGAGGGACACGGCTTTCTCGGTGCTCGAGAGCGGCGTGGCGTCGGGTCACGGGTTCTACACGACGAGCTACCAGGCGGTGTATATGTTGGGCCAGTGTGAGGGTGATGTTGGGGACTCCGACTGTGGGGATTGTGTGAAGAGTGCTCTCCAGCGGGCTCAGGTGGAGTGCGGGAGCTCCACCTCTGGGCAGATTTACCTGCACAAGTGCTTCGTGAGCTATAGTTACTACCCAAATGGGGTTCCTGCGAGGTCATCCTCGGAGTCATCGTCATCGTCTTCATCTTCTTCATCAGGTAATGTGGGAGAGTATATACACTAAATCACGGATTAATCCATGGCCAAACTGAATTTTTGCGGTATAGTGTGGGAATAGAAAAATAGGACAAGTTGTGTGTTTGTCTTGGAATTTTTGACATATCGAATTTGTTATTGTCGTGTAAAGTTCAGAGCTTTTTGTCATCCCTCAAGATTGTGTTGTGAGCTTTCTGATTTTTTAACATGTTTGTTTGAGGATTAGTGCTAAAGTTTTAAGGAAACGGTGGTAGGGTCAGGGCCAAACACAGGGAAGACAGTGGCTATTATATTAGGAGGGGCTGCTGGGGTTGGTTTTCTGGTTATTTGCTTGCTGTTTGCCAGGAATTTGCTGAAGAAACATGATGGTATGTTCAACAAAAGCTAACACAAATTGGCTCCTCTCTCTCTCTCTAATCATTTTTCAGTGACTTTTCTTTGTTTTGTGAGATTGTCACATCACAGATGTGGGTTTTCTTCTTCTTTCTGCAGATTTTTAGTGGCAGTGATCTAGGGATGAAGAAAGAGGCAACAGAAAAATTTTGAGGCCAATTCTTTGTTTTATGGTTCTTCATTTTCAAGGAGAGAAGAGGATGGACTATTATTATATTTTTTTTTGGAGGTGGGGGCGGTGGAGATGTTAGAGAATGGAGGGGGTCAAATGGCGTTGGCAGGTGAAACATGAGGAGAAGAACCTGTGCTTACTGTTAGGTAAAGGACTGGACGAGAGCGTTGAAGAGAAATGAGGGCTTGGAAGTATTACCAAATTTTTTCACAAAGGTGAAAAAAAAAAAACAAAACACAAGAAGACTCTACATGGTGTAGGATTAGGAATGAATGTTTGTCAATTGTTATTGATGGATGGTTGAGGAGGATGCTGTGGAGAAATGGGCGTCTGCTCTGTGATATTTAAAAACGATAGAGGCCATATGTCTCCATTGGCATTTACTCTCTCTCTCTCTCTCTCTCTCTCTACAAGACACTGCATGGGTGCAAACTTGTTCTGCTTGTGTTGTGGCTGGAAATCAGTTTTGGGACATCAGATTATGGATTTTTGCAGCTGCCTTTTCTTTGCCTTAAATGCAAGTCACAGGAATTTGGTGTTTGGACTAAGGTACATGCAGATCGGATCCGGCCAGCCGGACTGGTCAGACATGAAATTGTCCCCTCCTTGTAAATTCACCATTTGCAAAACTCGCATCAGATGATGACTCTTCTGAATATTATCATGGTTCCTGAATGGTGATGTTCTGTTGGATGAAATTTTGCTGCTATACTTGATGTTTGTGCCCGTCTCATTCATCCTTGTTTGGTTGGCCATATTGTGGGGGAATCCTCTGATGTAAGACGAGGATTCTCCTAATTTAGGGTAAGATGAAGATTAAATGCCGTGTAAGGTCACTCAAAATCAGCAGGCCGGATTAAATTAACAACCTAAAATCCTAGTTTGCAATTGATTAGCCACTCTCCCCCTTCAACAAAATGTTGATGTCAAGTTAGAATTGATCGCCTCCAGGCTAAGATCGCGTTGTCGTTGCTAGCATAGGTGACCCCTGCTCGTTGCCACACCACAAATATCAGCATCTTACCATGCACATTTCGCGTAGTTGGAGGTGGAATCTGTTTCGACTGCTTGATCCTCGGTCTGCATGATCAGACGGTTGACATGGAAGACATATTCGAGGTGAAGGTCGACAACAGCCGGCAGTGGTAGCAAGCTGGCACTGGTGTAAGAAGAGAGCAGGGGAAGGAATGCCTTTTCAGCCATCAAAGCAAAGCTAATCGGTGCATGAACATGCCATTTTAGCCCTATTGACCTGGAGAGAATTCCCAATCCTATGATGTTTTAAATGCACAGAGCCAAATTTGCTTGGTTTGACTCTCTAGAGAAAAGGGTTCACCTTTGCTTTGACCCCTCTCTCTCTCTCTCTCTCTCTCTCTCTCTCTCTCTCGTCCCGGCGGGCTTTCTCTCTCTGCGTTTTCTGCTTTATTGGTATGCGCATCGCCAGCGAAAGGGCGTTCTCCCTGCACGTACTTTCAAGAGATCCATTTGAATATCGTAATAAGAAAAATTCCGGAATTTCCAAGGCATTAATTAAAGACATTATTAAAATAACGAAAATACCATAAAAAATTTCAAATTATGCTACTTGATATAATTATATCTTGAATTTTTTTCGTGTCATCAAAATCCCTAAACTTTTTCTTGTGCTATAAAAAACTTCAAATTTACCATTTGAAACATTTATCCCAAACTTTTTAACTAAATAGTATTTTCGTCTTTTTTTTTTTTTCTTTCTCTCTCTTCCCTCTGCCGTGGCCAATAGAGGGAAGCCGACGAGGGCCATTCTCATCGGCAGCAGAGTCAGGCGAGGGTCACCCTCGATTGGGCGAGGGCCGCCCTCGCTGGATCTAGCAGGGGTGACCCTCACCGACTTGGGCAAGGGGCACCTCGCCTACCTAGGGCAAGGGCCACCCTCGCCTGACGTCGAGGAGGGTTGTCCCTACCAGATCTGACGAAAGCGTCCCTTGCTTGGCCTGACTTAGGCAAGGGATGCCCTCATCGAATTTGGAGGAGGCGACCCTCGCCGGACACTGGGGAGGGCCACCCTCGTCGGACCCTGTCACTGATGAGGATGGTAGGGAAGAGGGAGAAAAGAAAATATATTAAAAAATTAAAAAGACGAAAATGTTATTTAGTTAAAACTATCAGGGTAAATATGTTTTAAATGGCATAATTTAGGATTTTTTGTGGCACAAAAAAAAAAAGTAAGGATAAAATTGTCTCAAGTAATATAATTTGGAGTTTTTAACGGCACAAAAAAAAGTTTAGACTAAAATTGTCTCAAGTGACATAACTTGAGATTTTTGATGATACGAAATAAAGTTCATGATAAAATTATCTCAAGTGGCATGATTTGGAGCTTTTTGTAGTATTTTCCCTTGGAAATACTATTGCTACTTTGAAAATTGAAAGATTCTTTTTTTATTTTGATCAAGTGACATGTCGATAAATTTCACGTGTGAACAAGTGACCTCTTATTTCTATATTCTCTTTCAAAATTTGGGTGACGGATTCGAGGTTTGCTAAAAAGGACATTACCCTTTTTTAGAATAACTAATCTTTTGATTGTTAGTAGTAGTTGGCGAGAGTCTGTTTGAAATTAATCTATTTTAACTTTTTTGTTTTAACTTTTTTGCCTCCTGTGTTTTTAATTTATTGTTTAATTTTGATTTACACGATGTTAGACACCTCAGATTTATGAAATTATATTAGATGTTATGCTGTTTAAGTCAAATTAAAGGTACTTTTGAATTTTTCAAAAGGTAGGGCAGCAAGTATTTCTCGCTAAAAAGTCAAAAAGAGCTATTTAATGACTTTTTACGAGAAAAAAGAAGAAGCTTACTTTGCGTGATTCTTTGGACAGACAGATAAATATCGACATAATAAAAAGGGCAACGGTACATTAAATGACGAATCGAAAGACATATTGAAGGACGCAACTTGGGTTTTATTGGAAGAGTAAAACCCTAGTTAAAAAGAAAAAAAGAGAAAAAGGAAAAAAGTGATGAAAAGGGAGGCGCATCACTCCACATGGCTTGTCCCTCCAATTTGTCCTTTAGCCTTTGCCGCCAATAAGAACCTAACTGGCAATTCTTTTTCCTAATTTCTATTTATTTTATTTATTTTTACTTTTTGTTTTCACCATGCTTCTCTTTGGAATCCCAAAGGGGTTGTCTTCAATGACAGGGACAAGTAATTCCTAAGCAACATAGATTCACTCATCGATCTCACGTTGTATTGTCATGAATGAACGGTGTATTCGTGCTTACGGTGACCTAGGAGTTCTCAAAAATCGAAATCCCTCGGGGATTATGCAAAATCTTTTGTTTTTTGCAACTTATACTAGAAGACATGATTAATTATTGGACTTGGACTTTTAGGTGGAGAATCAAAATGTATCAATGAGCATCATTCATTGGAAGAACATATGTACATAATATTCCTTCCAAATGCTTAATATGTGGACAAACTATGAGGGTAACGGATTTTCAAATTTTGTTATTTAGAAATCTTTCTCGTCTAGATGGGTCTCTAGTGATTATAAAATTTATTCGGTTGATGGTGAATTGGATCTAGATGATGACGACTAAAATTTTCACTACAAAATTCTCATTCAGATAAGAAATAGATTATTACATACATACCCTTAAGTTTACTTGTGCTCCCTCGTCCTTTTGCATTAAAAATTTATGACCATTTAATTGAAAATGGGGGCTAAACTTCCACCTTCGGAGAGTTTCATTTCAAGGATTTGAATACCCGAAGGGGTGAGTCTTTAAAGATTCTTTTTTATCTAAACACTTTGGGTTAGATTAATCTTCACATTTATGCATAAAATCATTATGCAATACTTCTTACATACGAAACATAACATTTTGATTTACCTAATCAAGTTTGCATACTTAATATACATGTCTTTTTTGACAACACATCTCGCATGATAATTAGTTTGGATGAATGTGAACAAAAGTTCTTTGTAAACACTAAAAGTTATGAACATGCGAATTGCCAAAAATTCTTATGTGCAGGTTCAAGAAATGGCACCATCTTTACTCTACCCTTTATTCTGAAGTGAGTCCTTAAACCATCATGAGAATTCAAATCAATGAAGAGAATTGGTAGAATTTCTCTTGGTCTCTGATAAATTAAGTGGTAAAATCTTGTCCAAATCAGATTCACCCGAGCATGTTCTAGTAATTTTTCATGTGGGCTCCGCACGTTGATTTCACGTTATTAATGATTGCGATTGCACTGGGTCCATATACTCAAAATTCTTGGAAGACTATCGTCACTTGAAAGCAAGAACGAAAGGTCCACCGGAAGGTCAAGACAAGCCCCAATTTGGAGCTGCAGTCAGCTTTCATCGTCCTTCTGCTTGCCATCCGCTGCTGGAGTACAACAATCTCATGCTCTGCATCCGCTGGAAATGTCTCACATCACCCACATATGTAAAATTCCTGAGTGTTTGCAGGATTGGGATGTGTCCGTCGGTCGATCGTTGTCTTATGCCAGTGATGATACATCTAAGTCAGTCGACAGTACATGACATCGCATGTCCGATGCCTTGTGTTTGGCTTCACTACTCCTCATTGTCAAGTACAAACCATTTCTATTCATATAAAAATTGTATTAAAAGTTCTAACATTTATCGACAAAGTGCAATTTATTTCTAAAAATTTTAAAAAATACAGTCAAGTCCTAAAATTTGTCATAAAGTGCAATTGAATTCTAAAGCTTCCAGAAAGTACAATCAAATTTTAAAATTTGTTACGAAAATGCAATCGAGTCCTAAAACTTCTAAAAAGTACAATTAAGTCATGAAACTTGTTAAATTAATCATATCAAGTCATTCCTTTGATAGTACTTTTTGAAAATTTTAGGACTCCATTACATTTTATTGACAAATTTTAGGATTTGATTGCATTTTTTTAAAGTTTTACGACTCACTTATCCCTATAAAAATATAGTCACATGTTTGAGACGATCTGCTAAGAGTGCGTTTGGTTGGGCTTTCCCAAGGGGCTTTCGGCCCCCAAAGCCCATTGGGAAAATGTAAAGGTGTTTGGCTCAGCATTTTGGAAGACTTTGGAGAGATGCAATTGCATCTCCAAATGTCCTCAAAGTCCTTTAACTCAATATAAGTCTAGAGGTGCATTTGCAAGTTGCATTTTCAGAATGCAACTTGCACTGTTCATCTTCCCTGCGTGGCCAACACCCCCGACGACTGCCAGCCAAGGGAGCGATCGCCAATCGTCGCCCTTGCTCGCGCGATCTCAAGCGATCGCGCACTCGGCTGTCGCTTGGGTCGTGAACCTAGGTGGTCGCACAACCATCGCCATTGCCTGGGTTCATGACCCAGGCGACGGGCGACAGTGTTGCTTGGGTTGCCCAACCGAGGTGGTCGCGCGACCACCATCGTCACCTAGGTTTGCGACCTAAGCGACGAGCGATTGCTACTTGAGGTTGCCTGACCTCAGGTGAGGCCTTTTAGCCACTAGATTTGGCCACCGAAGCTTGACCAACGGCCAAATCTGGCCGCCAGAGGGTGGCCAACGGCCAAAATTGGTCGCTGGAGTGTGGCCGGTGGCCAAATTTGGCCGCCAGAAAGTGAATTCGTTAATAAAAAATTTCGTAAAAGTCCCTTAGCAAAATGTGGTATTCACCAAATGGCATTTAAGTCAAAGTTGTTTTAAAATGTGGTATTCACCAAATGGCATTTAAGTCAAAGTTGTTTTACAATGCAAAATTTACCAAACAATATTTACATTTCGAGAAACCCCTTTAGCCTATTGTTGTCGTTTGTATCATCATCTGCCTATATAAGAGCAATGAGTCTCCATTGTAAAAACTAGAAAGTGAAATAAGAAATGTGTTATGTACTCTACTTCCAACATGATTTTCTAAACACTCCAATTCTCTTCTAATTCAGAATGATGATTTTGAATAAACACTATGATTGATAAAAATCCTAGAGTATACTCTGCACTTGCCCTCAGGAATCTTGTGCATTAGAATTTCCGATATCCTAGAGTTTACTATTCATAGTTTGAGAAGGAACTTGGTGACTGACAAATAGTCCTCATTAAGGCCAAGAAGAGTCGTGTGTGGGATAGCTAGAGGTGTCAAAATAGGTCACAAACCTATATTATGACCCACTTTTAGTTAAATTGGTCAAATATGGATTAAGTGAAAGTTAAATATGTTAAATATGGATCAAGTGAAAATTAAATATTGATCAAATATTGGTCAAGTAAAAATTAAATATGTGTCAAATATTGATTGAGTGGGTCATTTAACATAGAGCTTAGAGTGAGTTTGAGTTTCTCTACAATAATAATGGCTTTTAATAATACGGGTTGAGTCGGGTATGGGTCGGGTGTGGGTCAGGTCAGGTATGGATCACTAGATTTACATTACATGAATTTGGATCAAAACGGGTTAAATGGGTTAATATGGGTCGGACCATTTTCGACTCGACTCACCCATTTGAAAGGTTTAGAGATAGCATACTTGTCATAAGTTTGCAACTCAAACTTGAATTTAGTTCATATGATCTTTTATGGTTGCATTTTCCCAAGTGCATTCCCTAAAAGCCGAATCAAACGTATCCTAAGTAGTTCTGCCATCTATGCTTGAAACCAGATGGGACAAGATATCTTGAACATGTTTTATAGAGATTGTAGGACCCAACTCAACCAAAACGAGATTCTGATATGATAGAATGTCTAGTTTCAACTGCCGCCGCCGTTTTTTCTTGATTTTGCACTTGTTTAAAGAGTTTGTTTTTAAGCCTCCTCCTCCGTTTGTGCGCTTGCTCTTAACATATGAGAACTCCTTAGAAGTTGGAACGAACCGAACATGAACGACTCATCCGACGTCGACGGATCGACGTTGTCGGTACCACGGAACGCGGACCCCCGCATCATCCACGCTCGAGCACTGAAATCGTCGTCTCACCAGGACCGCTTCCTCTGTAACCAGCTCATCTCCCTCTACTCAAGAACCAACCTTTTGCCTTATGCCCGTCGCGTCTTCGCTCAGATCCCATCCCCGAACGTCGTGTCATGGACGTCCCTCATCTCCGCACACGCCGGCTCGCTCCTTTCTCTGCGACTCTTCGTGTCCATGCTTCGCCACTCGGCTCTGCCCAACCAACGCACCGTCGCTTCCCTCCTCAGGACCTGCACGACCCTTTTGTGCGTACCCTTTGGTCTCTGTCTTCATTCCTTGTCCCTGAAGCTTGGTTTCGCCAGTGAGCCGTTTTCTGGGTCTGCCCTCATTAGCTTCTACACTAAATGTCGGTTGGCGGGTAGCGCCCTCAAGGTGTTCGGCGAAATTCCTGAGAAAGATGAGGTTTGTTACTCTGCTGTTGTTGTTGGTTTGGCGCAAAGTTCCCGGCCTATTGATGCGTTGGCGGTGTTTGCTGATATGCAAAGTTGTGATATAGGGTCAACAGTGCATAGTGTTTCAGGGGCGCTGCGCGCTGCTTCAGCGTTGGCCACATTGGAGCAGTGTGCCATCATCCATGCTCATGCAGTAGTCACTGCGCTTGATAGTAATGTAGTTGTGGCGAGTGCTTTGATCGATGGGTATGGGAAAGCCGGACTTATTTCAGACGCGAGATGTGTGTTTGACAAGAACGTGGCAGTGATGAATGACATTGGATGGAATGCAATGATGTCTAGCTATGCCCAACAAGGTGATGTGGAGTCAGCAGTCGAGCTTTTCCATGAGATGGAGACTTGGGGACTTCTTCCTGATGAGTACAGCTTCCTCGCTATCCTGACAGCATGTTGCAATGCTGGTTTAGTGGTGGAGACTGAAAATTGGCTAAACCGGATGAGACTGGAGTACGCACTAGAACCAAGATTAGAACATTATACTTGTCTAGTCAGTGCTATGGGAAACGCTGGGAAATTGGAGGAAGCCAAGAGGCTTGCAATGACCATGCCATTTGAGCCCGATGCTGCAGTATGGCGGTCATTACTGATTTCTTGTGGACACCATAGTGATGCCAACATGGCTCGCTCAGTGGCAGAGCAGTTACTGGAGCTTGACCCAAATGACGACTCAGCTTATGTGATTGTCGCAAATATATTGTCATCTTCGGGACAATGGAATGAGGTTGCTGAAGTTCGTAAAATGATGAAGGATAGGAGGGTGAAAAAGGAAGGTGGCATGAGCTGGATTGAAGTGAGAGGTGAAGTCCATGTCTTCATGTCAGGAGATAGAAAACATGAAAGGACAGAAGAGGTCTACTCAAAGCTGATGGAATTGATGGAGAAGATCGAGAATTTAGGGTATGTGCCAGTGTGGAAGGTAATTTCGCATGAGTTGGGAGAGAAGGAGAAGAAGGAAGCACTTTGGTATCACAGTGAGAAACTGGCGGTGGCTTTTGGGCTGTTGAATGGTGTTTCGCCGCCGCATAAGGCACTGAGGATTGTGAAGAATCTGAGAATCTGTAAGGATTGTCACGAAGTGTTTAAGTACATAAGCAGAGCTGAGGAGAGGGAGATCATTGTTAGGGATGTGAATAGATACCACCGATTTCTAAACGGCATCTGTACTTGCAGAGATATTTGGTAATCGGAGGGAAGTGTGTAATTCATTGAGAAGAGGAACCGATTCGAAATTTTCTGAAGGAAACATGTCCTTTGAAATGAATTATGTCAGTCCTGTGGAATTGTTAATCAATTTTTTCTATATAGATATAAATGATAAATATGCCTTCTATCTTCTCTAGAGAATCCTTAGAGGACAAAAATCACACGATGCACAGAAAATACAAATAAGGTTCATCAAAGCATCTAATCTTTGGTTGCTTTTATATAGAGCAACCGAGCTTCTGAACTTATCATGATAGATGATTGCATATCCACTAGAATCACAACAAAACCATTACTTCTAATTCATGCATCTGCCTTATGGAAGAAAATACGATGAGGTACTGATTGCATACAAATTTAAGACATAATTTGAAGCAACGGTTATGATTCTCAGATGAAAATTGAATTTGTTCTTTCAGTCTGGAAACAAGCCCGCTTGATTCATAGAGGTAATCATGTCGAATTGCACAAGCACTAGTTCTGGTCAATTTATACACAAGTCCAAGTCTCAAAAGAAATGGCAGGATGTCAATGGCACAGAGATACACCTCTTCCCAGACTTCACTTGACTTTTAACTCTCTGAAGCACCCTCACATCCACTTCAATACAAATTAATTCAAGTGCCATGGTATCGAAGCTGAAAATTTGAGTAATGCATTTATTAAAGCTACATTAAAATGATTGCAGCCACCAGCCAGTGGTGTGTACTAAAATCTTCCAGCAAGATCAATGAGTAGGAAAGGCAGAATAATAAGGTGATAGCAAATTATCGGCAAAGAAGCAAACAAGGGATCGCTGTGCAAATTGTACAGGGCATCGTTCAAAGTAAATATCTTTTGTTGCTTCTTCCGTGCCAAGGTCGTCAATCTTTTCCCCAGTTCCCAAACTTTGACTTGATTTTCGCTTTATGTCCGCTTTCCTTGAGCTAGACTTACTCTGATGGCACGCCCTTCTAGCTCCTGGTTACGGCTCAAAAGAGGGGGAAAAATAAGGAAGAAGATGAATCATGAAGCAATTGACAAAAATGCTCAGAAAGGAAAGCTCGTTATATCTTATTCTCAAAAGAAACAGGTGTTATAGCAAAGTATTACCACTCCGTCAAGAGATTCAAGAGCAGTATCCATCTCTTCTTTCGTCGCGTAGGAAACGAAACCATAGCCACGCGACCTCCCTGTCTCGCCATCGTACAGCACTCTTGCTCCAACTACATTTCCGTATTCTTGAAAAACTTTTGCCAAGCTTTCGGAAGTCACAGACCAGGACAAGTTTCCGACGAAAAGCTTGTGATCAGTTTCGGGGTATAAAGGCTCTTTCGGTTTAGGTTTGTCTGAGAAGTTCACCCTCAGTGTCCGTCCCATGTATTCCTGAAACATGAGTATTGGAATTCAGTTCCTGAACTGGAAGGACCTCAGCTCATACAATTCTAAACAGGAAAAGGAAGGACATTACTTAGCAGGATGAAATAGTACAGAAAAGCAATGTTGTCTTATCTATTGTATGTCGCTTTTCAGAGCTGCGCATGCTCGCAAATAGACAAAGATAAGCCAACTCACACTTCCATCGAGGTTTTCAATAACTGCATTACAATCTTCAATGTTGCTCATTGTCACGAAAGCGAAGCCTCTGCTTCTTCCAGTGTCTCTGTCATAAAGAACCTACAGAAATCGTCGGGGAATGTGAAGAGTCAAGGAGAAGAACCACAATAAAACTGAATTTAAGGCAAATCGACTACAAAAGAAACTTCAAGGCACTCTTCACAAATTATGAGGTACATTTGATGTATTTCTGTTGAGTGGCTAGAGTTTTGACATTAATTTATTCTAGATCAGCAAAGTGCAATTAACAAAGAGAAGACTGAAAGACCCACTCTACTTTTCAGACTGATGAAGTTCTTCAAAACTAGGGGGAGATCCCAGGTGTGCTGAACAGTACAAGTTCTTCACTCGCTACTGATTGTCCATATCCAAGCGAAAGAATATCCCATCAGAGCAAGCATGACAATCTCACTTCTAGTGGTACTCGTAGGAATTTGTAGGGGTAGATCTTTAATACAAGCTGGTAATTGAACAGATGACTAGCTAACCAACACGACCTGACTGCACAAGTGTCTTTGGCAATGAGAAGAGATGAATCCTGAGCATGGCTAAGGATTTGCCAGATATTAATCCATGTCTGGAAAAGCAAAGTGAGAGCGAGAGCGAGAGCGACTTAGCATGCGGGGTGAGTGCCAGAGATTTTGGTATTTTGGCTGGACTCAGAATTCACCACGTTCATTAATTAGGGTACATTTGTAATGTGTTAAGCTAAAAGAATTGCAGACCATACAGACTACAGTTCATCATCCAGCCTACTCTGGAGATTCATCCACATCCTCTTCGATACTGCTGCAGCATGTACATGTGCGACTAAGTTCTTCATCGCGCCAGGTTTCTGATAATCTATACTTAGCTAGGTTTCCCTTTCTTTCCCTTTTTCAATTTAGCCTTTCGTTTTTGTCTAGTCTAACTACCAAAACCAAGTTCCATTTTTTGATATCGCAATGGAAAGCCTCAGCACAGGAACTTTAACAGAGGAAACGCAGCAAAATTCAGCAAAATGCATATCACACTCGACAGTGCTGATCCAATTGATCATTAGGATGAGAGATCAGATCACAACCAGGAGGAGAAAAACACAGTCACACACCTCAACAAGCTCTGGGCTTCCATAGTCCTGAATTATACCGGCCAACTGCGCACTGTCCACATTGTAAGGCAAATTCCCAAAGTAGAGCTTGGTATTTACAGTCACACCCTCAGCTCCCTCTCCCTCTCCCTCCCCCTCTCCCTCTCCCTCCTTCTCTCCCTCCTTTTCCACCTCCTCCTCCTCCTTCTCCTTTTCCACTTCCACGGCAGCAGGGGTGGCCACCTCCTCTTGGGCCACGGCAGCCGATATCCTCAGGCCGGCGCGGCGTCTGAGCGGGGCGATGCGGACCGACAGAGCTTCCCCCAAGTGGGGAAGGTTCGATGATGGTGGCGAGATGAGCCTCAGTTGTTGGGGCGGGCAGGAGGAGGGAGAGTTAGCGGCGGAGGGGCGGCAGCACTTGAGGGTGTTGATGGAGGAGGAGGAGGAGAAGGCGGAGCTTATGGCGGCGGCGGCCATGGAGCCCGTGACGGTGGTACCGGCGGTGGTGGTGGGGGTGGTTTTTTCAGTTAAGAGAGAGAGAGAGAGAGAGAGAGTTGAAGAAGGACAACTTGTGGAGGGAGAGCGTGTAAAGCCAAGGCAAAGAGCTGACGTGGGCAGATTCTAGCCAGCAGAATCGGCAGATATCCGTTCGAGATAAAACTCGGATAAGGTAAAGTTACTAACTTTACCTATTTTTTAACGACCAAAAATGTCCAAATTAGTTTTGACTTTCGTTTGTTCCCAGCTACGTAGTAAATTCGATTCCATCGAATAGCCTCCCAACATCTACACAACATGAGTAATCTAACTCGGGGCGTACTTTAGATAGAAACGTTTTCTCACTTTCATAAGTCAATCTCAAATATTGCTCGAGTCCTTTTTATTTTATTTTATGAGTAGATCTTATAATTAACCAATTGAAAAAAAATTGAACTTTCTAATTTAACTCCGAGTGTTTTCAGACCACTCGAAAGGGGGTTCGAGAAATTGGGAAAAATGAAGGATCTTGAATGACCCGACACTACCATTCACATAATTCACAAGCGCTATACTCTACGTGGGTAGGTTTGCACTTAAAAAGTGAATTGCTTGCTTGATTTATGGGTGACCTATTTTTGTATCCTCAAACTAGTTAAGTAATCAAGTCGATACGAGTCAGACATGGTTTCACCACTCGACTTGAGTTGGACAGGGGAAGCTCAATAAACATTTCGATCTTAATTTAGGATAATGACACAAATAATTTATGAATTTTGTCTCAATATATAATTTGATTAATAAATTTTTAATATGTAATGTAATTCATGAATTTTAATTTTTTTAATATGATTCATGAATTTTTGATGCATGTTGAATATAATTATTGAATCATATGAAAATATTTAATGAAGGACTTGATATTCAATTAATAGTAATGGTTTAAGCCTCTTTTGCGCTCGCGATTCGGAGAGGGTTTAAGCGTCCTCGCGCTCGATTGCTTGCTAGGGTTTTGGAGCCCGTGGCGGCACCGGAGATGTGGCGTGGAGCTCGATTGGTCGGTGCGTTTCGCGCCCGGAAGTTGAGCACCGCGACGACGCGGCGCCGCATCGACGACGAAGGCGACTGGTTCTACTCTTCCGAGTGGTGGGGGTCCACCGCGCCTGGCGGAGGCGACGGCCACACCGTCCTCCGCGCAACTTCCGACCGCGGCAACGGCGTCGTCTCCGTCGTTGCCTTCCCTTCTTCTCGACCTGTTAGTCTCTCTCTCTCTCTCTCTATCTGAGCATTGGAGTTAGTTCTGTTGTCGGTGCTTTCTTTTGTATAGTTTTGTTTCCGATGTATCGGCTGAATTTGAACGATCGCTTAGGATTGGTTGATCGACTTTATTCAGATTCTGCAAGCTTTGTGCATAGCGCGGTGTATTGTCCAAGTTCTCCAATCAAGGTTCATGCTGATACATCTCAGCTTGACCTGCGCAGGCTTACTCTAGTTTTAGGTCTTTAATATTGTAAGAATCAATCACTTCTTCCGCTACCCTAAAAAGAGGTAATTCGTTCTAAGTTGTTTCGTATACTTCACAATCTTGCTCGAGGGCAAGATTATGAATGGGCCCTGCTACTTCTGATATTCATAAATTAGTGTCCTGAATGAAATCCAATTTTCTTTCTCGCTAAAGATGTCACTTTCAGTCTAATTAAGTTGGTTTATGCGACACCTGAGAGCTTGTTGTTTTTAGTGGCCTCCCGATCAACTATTTGCTTCTCGTTCTTTGGTTGTTCATTCTTCGATGCATTTCTTCCTTGCTTGAGTTGTTGAACTCCAAATTAACTTTATGGTGTAGATTGATATGTTTATCGTAGCATTATAGTTTAATCTTCGCAGAATGTTGTTTACTGGTCTTCACTGGAGAATTGGCTTCTGCAAAGGTATGCAGACATATACCCCAGATCTGATCCTAATGAACGTTTTAGGGTACTAGGATACCAGTGGCGTGTGCTCCGGTTTAATGATGATACTCGTCAAAGCACTGTCAAGATTATGGCTACATACCGGGAATCGGAACCCCACTCAGTACGCTTCATGCAGCAAGCAAATTGCCTGGCTGTTCCATGTAAAGCTTCTCTCTTCTTCTTTGCTTGGCTTCCCTACCATCATCTTTCCTTGAGCATTGATCACTTTCTTTTGTTTTCATCTCAATTCTTAAAGTCTAACCATTTTAATAACCATTTCCACCCCCCCCAAAAAAAATAAAAATAAAAAAACTTATATATTTGAGTCACTATGGTGGCCATTCCATCTGGTCACAACTTCTTCAATGTTTTTACCTGTTCTCTTACGTGGAATTTTTTTGTGATGAACTTTGCTTAGAAAATTTACTCGTGAATACGACAAGCAAGTTCAGCAGGGTAGAGAAGTGTTCAATAAAAAGTAGAAATGAAAACATAGACTCTTGGTTTTGGTTTTTATAAAGCTTATATTGAACATAACACTAGAACTAGAGTCCAATAGCAAAATATGCGGAGTTTAACTAATGAAGGAAAATGAGGAAATAAGACAGAATGAAATAATGGACATTGAGGTGGAGAACTGTGATGTTTTACTTCTAGAAGAAGAAATAGAAATTCTGGTTATAGAAGGGAATCCCAACGTGTAGTATTGCCTCCTTTTCTAGTTCTAATATTAGACCTTAAATTCCTGTGCAGAACTGACAATATCTCTATGCTACAGTCACCACAAGCAATGTTAATTCACAAGCTTTGCAGTCAGTGCCTGTTTTTGTTTGGTACCCTCACGCATGTAAATTGGCTCGTATTGGTTGAGATCTCTCCAGATTGTGTGCATTTTGCTTCCCTGATATTTTCTCGTCTTTCTCTTCCCTTGATTTAAGAATCACGATAACAGGCATGAGATTAGTATGTGAACCTAACTTTTTCTTTCAAATTGCATCAATTCATGTTAAACATTACTTTTAGCATGTGAGCTTCCAAGTTTGATCTTTTCTTTCAAATTGCTGGAGATTTTGGTCTCGATTGTTCCTTTAAAGGTGATACTTGATTCAGTTTCATGATGTAATATGGATCGATTCTACCATGTGAATTTGTTCTGGGGACTTGTCTATTTGTTCTAGTCCTTATTTATTTGTTATTGGTCCTGTGCATATTGTACATGTGCAGATGTTTAATATGGAATACATCTTACTTATCTTGCAGATCTCAAAAGCATGGTATCAGTTGGGTTGGCAACATTGGCATCTTCTGATTTTGATCTTAGGGATGTTGTACGTGGGAATAAAACTATGAACATTTTGTGCATTGGGCATGGTGGAGGTAGCTTACCGTTGTTTCTGGCCAGTAAAATTCAAGGTAATTGTTCTTTTCCATTTCTTTTATTGTCCATATTTTTTATTTGTTCCAAGATGATGAAATGAGTGCATATGTGAAGAATAAGACATCTGATTAGTTGTAAATGTTGCTATGACCATGTTGGTCGAATATCGAAATGCATCTGAGTCCCTGAAACATGATCTCTCTGCTGCATCCAAAAAGAAAACAAGATTATAGAAGAAAGAAGTAGAAATAAAGGAAAGAAAAAGGGAGATAAACAGATAGATTCCCCTAACAGCATTCAAAAAGAGCTTGTGGTCCTGATATTCATCGGTGCGGCCAAATTCTTCCAGGTGCCATTATTGACATAGTCGAAATTGACCCCCTGGTCATCTCAGCCTCCATTCAGGCCATGGGGTTTCCAGCTTTTTCAGTCCTAACTCCCTCGGGTGATCGTGCCATCTCAAAACCTGATCTCATGGATGAAGTGATGTGGAAAGGCGTTCATGAAAGGCTTCACCTCTTGGAGTCCGACGCTGAGAAGTTTGTACTGGAAAACAAGAAACTTTATGACTTGATTTTCATCGATGCCTATGATGGTGATGATATTTTCCCTCATAAGCTCTGGGACCCAGATTCCCCTTTCCTTAGAGCTCTCAGCAACCAGCTGCACTCAGAGCATGGAACCGTTGTGGTGAACCTTCACTCGGATGCTGATGATCTGAGTCCAGATGGGTCCCCTCCGTCCGTGCTTCAACAGTTTTGGCCAATGGGGAAGCATGTTTCTAGCATATCTCAAGCTTACAAGGATGCGCTAGTCGGACAGGGAAGTTCTCATCATGCTTGTAGTAAGTGCTCGGGGTTGGCATTTGTAGTTTCAGTTCCTTGGGTGTGTAATTCAACCTTGGTAGCGTGCAAGAACTTCAGGGTAGATGCCGGGTTGTCAAGTAGGGATGGTATTGTAGACAGGCTGCTCTCGAGGTCGATTGAGGTGGAGCGCATTTTGGATCTACCGTTTTTGTGCTTGGAGTATGTAAAGAGAAACTTTACGCTTGTTGATTGAAGCTAGAGGGGAAGGTTCTTCGGCGGGGCATGGAACCTTCTGTGCCCAAAAGCTCACTACAGGACCTTGTTTCCCCCACTTTTATGACTTTCGGCTTGATGCTGTATCATGATTTTATCTGGTCTGTTATTAGTTTCCATTCTTATCGACAACTGAGAATTGACAAAATCTAGGTCGCCAGCTTAAAGGACTAGTCAGCCTTTTCGTTTACAGACCAGAGTAACCACATTATAACTTTCCTCCCTTAGTCCGCGTTGCTTTCAATTTTCTTTACGTGAAGTTGAAAATGCTTTTCCTGAAAAAAAAAAAAAAAACTGTCGTTTCTAGCTGTGTTTGAAACTGGAATATGAAAAACCGAAACTCATGAAGCACAAACTGTGCAACTTTATAACAAGTTAATACGTTTGCTTAGAATTTTTTGACCAAAAAAAACCGTTCGCTAAAAAATTTAAAAAATTAACGCAAACCCATTCATTTACCAAGAGGAATTACCCAACATAAGCGATTACCTTGTAAAGTCGGAGGAAATGAGGCTAAGAAATTTAAAATAGAAAGTTTCGAAGGTCCTCGGCGGGATCAATTGTCCTCCTTTGCGAGCAGGGTTCATACAGTGTCAATATCCCAGTCTCATTGAAGCGTGTACATTTGTGGCAAAAGAATACTAGAAATGTCATAACTTTCGTACAGCAGTCGCTTTAATGTCAATTTTTTTTTTTCGCTCACTTAAATATCACAAGCTTGAAAAAACGTTCACTTGAATATCAGTGACGTGATTATCAATGAACAATATTTTAATATTTTAATTAATTTTTTGATTTTTTTTAGAGTCAGCAAGGGCCACCGTGGACCCTTGTTGGCCAATGAACCCTCGCCCAAATTGGGAGAGGGCCCCCTCACCGTCGGTTGCGAAGGCTTTGGGTGAGGCCATAACGACATTGCCCAAGGCCTTTGCAAGCTAAATCTAGGCAAGGGCCACCTGGCACTTGTTGTACCTGCAGCATCGATCACTTATATATCACAAGCTTCAAAAAACATTCATTTGAATATCACTTCTAACGGAAAAACTGACGTGATTACCAATGAACAATATTTTAATATTTTAATTAATTTTTTTGACTTTTTTTATTTTTCTTTTTAGAGCCAGCAAGGGTCAAGACCCTTGTTGGCCAATGAACCCTCACCCAAATTGGGAGAGGGCCCCCTCACTATCGGTTGCGAAGGCTTTGGGTGAGGCCATCACGACATTGCCCAAGGCCTTTGCAAGCTAAATCTAGGCAAGGGCCACCTGGCACTTGTTGTATGTCGGTTGCGAAGGCTTTGGGTGAGACCATCACGACATTGCCCAAGGCCTTTGCAAGCTAAATCTAGGCAAGGGCCACCTGGCACTTGTTGTATGTCGGTTGCGAAGGCTTTGGGTGAGACCATCACGACATTGCCCAAGGCCTTTGCAAGCTAAATCTAGGCAAGGGCCACCTGGCACTTGTTGTACCTACGGCGTCGATCACTTATATATCACAAGTTTCAAAAAACATTCACCTAAATCTAGGCAAGGGCCACCTGGCACTTGTTGTACCTGCGGCGTCGATCACTTATATATCACAAGCTTCAAAAAACATTCACTTGAATGTCACTTCTGACGGAAAAATTGACGTGATTACCAATGAACAATATTTTAATATTTTAATTAATTTTTTGACTTTTTTTATTTTTCTTTTTAGAGTCGACAAGGGCCACTGTTGACCCTTGCTGGCTGGCCAATGAACCCTCACCCAAATTGGGACAATGGGTTGTAAGGGTCATCACAACCTCACTAGCGGTTAGTGAGGACCCGACGGCCTCACCCAAATTGGGACAGTGGGTTGTAAGGGTCATCACAACCTCACTAGCGGTTAGTGAGGACCCGACGGCCTCACCTCAAAACTACAGTTGTGAGATGAGGGCAGCTCCGGAGTTATCAAGCAGGTCAGTGGGCTTCTCCCAAGCGATGTGGGACTCCCATCTGCAAAGGCTTAACATACACTCGGATTGTCCTGGGATATATTTAACATCAAAGGAGTATTTTGAAAATCATTCAGCTCATCGAAGCAATTGTGGGTGAGGAATTTGCTTTTATTTGAATTTTAACATATGAGAAAAAGAGGACATATCCATTTCAACTAGGAAATAGTGTCCAATGAGGTGGAATTTGAACTTTTTGATACCATACTTGACTGCAAGTATTTTCAAACAAATTTCTTTGAAAAGAATGGCTGCCCAATATTTATTGCTAGCATCAGTTTGAAGAATCCGTTTTTCATTAGAGGAGATCTTCAAAGAAGAAAGGTGTTGTAATGTTTGTTTAAGCTGAGAGACAGCTCGGGTATGCTTTTGTCCCCATGGGAGCATTTTTCTTAAGCATCCTTTGGAGAAGTATGAGGGTTTTGGAAATTAGGGGAACAAAATCCCGCAGATAATTGACAATACCAATAAATTGCTGGACTTGCTTAGTGGTGAAGTCTTTTTCAGGAAATTTCTAAAGTTCATCAGCAATGTGAAATTAAGGGCAATAGGTTCCTTATTTCAAGCGCATGCTAAGAAATTTAATTTTCTTTAGGGCGAGAATCATTTTTTTCTAGGAGAGCATAATTCCATGCTTTTTGACGACGGCGAGGGTTGTTGCAGCCTTGCCTGAGGCCTTTGCGGCCAACCTTGGGCAAGGTCATGACGGCCCTCACTAGCCGCGAGGGAGGCGGGGGGTTGCGATGACCTCGCCTAAGACCTTCATGGTCAATGGCAAGGGGGCCCTTGCCTAATCTAGGCGAGGGTTTAGCGATCGGTGAAGGTCAATGGTGGCCGTTGTCGGCCCTAGAAAAAGATTCAAAAAATCAAAAAATCAAAAAAATTAATAAAAAAATTAAAATATATTAAAATATTGTTAACCGGTAACCACATCAGCTTTCCGGCAACCATGTTAGCTTTTTCGATGGGCAAATTGAAATGACACTCAAGTGAACGTTTTTTCAAACTTGTGACATTTAAGTAAGCAAAAATAAAAATTTCGGCACCAAAGTAAGCACTGTATAAAAGTTGTAACGCTCCTCATGTTCTTATGCCCTTCATAACTGATTTTGGTTCATTCCTCGACCGCAAATGTGAACCCCATTTATTCTGACTTATTCGTAGACATAATACAAACTCAATACATGTGTATTCGTATACATTATTCGATATTTGCCCAAAAATTTGGTTACATGTCCCGACTTATTCACTTCCGGCAGCGGATGACACTTACCGATCTCAACTTGGTGGACTTAAGTGGCTCCTTCCTCATCATGACCTATCAATAATCCATCTCCTTATGTCCCAACGCTGAAATTATGAGCAGAACCCAAAGCGTCATCTGAAATGGTTGGCTTTCTAAGGTCTATGTTGACTAGGTAAGTTGCAAGCTAAGCACTGGCATAACTCATAGCTTCTTTCAGAGAAACAGTATTGGGGAGGATGCAGTCATTCCCATTTTCATCATCGCTCTCTGTCTCCCAAAGGAAACTGGCGTATGCAGCAAGAATATGGCTGCAGAATATGAGAGCAAAAAACCCAGGTCATGTTTTGCAGCAAGATGATTCCAAGAACTCTTTCCACTCCAGTAAGCGCAAGCAGAGATTATTAGCATAATGATGAAGAGAAGCAATAATAGCGAAAGTAAATGTATAGTCGCTGTGTATGGTCACTAACAATTATAAGTTTTGGCCCAACTAAATATTCCTCCTAGCATTTCCAGTTATAGACTTGTTGCAACTTACTAAAACCATCAATAGAAAATTAATGTCATATCAACAATCACAAAAAGTGCACTCCCAAGTTTCATGTAGTTGAAGTATCCAACGTGCTTCTGTTTTTTATGATCACTCATTTCCCTAAAAATGACTAAAGGAGCACCTGCCCTTAGGAAGATGATGCAACAGAGTCTTACATGGCCAATGGCCACCTACTTGGGACCATGAGTGACAGAATAACAGAACTCGATATTTGATGCCTATCTAAATTGAATTTACGGAACAGTACAAACAAAAAGCTCACCTGTCTGTAGGGCTCGCTTGAACAGCTCGTTCAAAATATGATGATGCCTTATCATGGTCATGGTGAAGTTGCCAAACCAGCTTAGCATACATCACTAATGCTTCACTGTCCATTGGATCAGCGAGAATAGCACATGAATAGTATTCCTTGGCTCCTCCGAGATCTTGATTCACCTGTAAATTAAACATCTGATTAAGTGCGAATGAGACTGCTCAAAACAAATGGACAAAATATCTATAAAGCAAATATTTGTGCGTGACATATTCAAGATTCTCGTTTCAACAGGTGGCTGCAAATAACACTATGTCCAACTTGGTATGGTGCCAAGGTCCACATAATTGAGCTAGATCGTAGTAATCATGACAAGTAAATTAAAGGCTATTATCCTTTTCTATTGGTCCCGTGATCCTCTTAAATAATATTGAGAATCAGAGATGAAGGAAGGTCGAAAAAGAATAAGGCAATCAAGTTTCTCTATTACCTTATATAAGAACTGAGCATAACTTTTCAAAATCAAAGGGTTGGATGGATCTTCCTCAATCATCTGTTTATAATTCTCTTCAATATTCTCCCCATTGCCATTGGTACCGGTTGCAGTAAAATTAGCAATGTCAAACATGATCGCAGGAATTCCGACTGATTTTTCTTTCTCAGAAGTCATAACTTCTTTCTCGTCCAAAATTCCCTGCTTCCCATTAAATACACCTTTCAGACATAGTTTTATAGATACAGAAGATACAAGGACATATGAAGGATAAGGAGCACCTGGAGGTGATTATTTTGTACTCCATCTGTTACATTTTCATCCTCTAGCTCCCAAAGGAAACGTGCATATGCTGCTAGGACATGGCTGAAACAAGCAAATATAAAACTGTTGTGAACGAAATATATACTGCAGCCAGCCCCTGGCTCTTCACCAAAGGCTAGTATCTAAGCAAAAAGTTTTCAGGCACAAACTGTAAGTCAGGTAATACTATGCCCCTATCCCAACAAAAAAAATAAAGTAATCGCTAAGGTTTCTACCAGTTCCCTTCTTCAGAGCCAAGAACTGAATACAAATGAATGGAAGATGTTTGTGGTGTCACTGTAGTTTGTTTTCTGACATAGAATATACATACCTATCATTGGCAGCAGCTTGAGCTGCACGCTCATAATAGGTTAAAGCTCTTTCTTTATCACGATAGAGCTCCCAAACTATTTTAGCATACTGCGCTAAAATCTCACTGTCTTCAGTATCGGCTAGTGTAGCACGATAGTAGTAATCCTCTGCTCCGAGAAGATCCCCCTTTGACTGCGAGTAAAGTTTTCAATTATGTAAAAGAGGTATCAGTAACAAACCAGTAGATAGATGACGACCACACAAAAAAAATGGGCTTTTAGATAAAGCACAACTCAACTGTATACCTCTATCCTTTTTGGACTGTCTTCCAGAATATTCAATCATGGACTAAAACATCTCTGCCTTAGTTTAAACTTAATTAGAACTTCCCAAGATATATCTCAGATTCTCTGTTTTACTGGAAACAAGTCCAGGAATCTGATTTCCAAAAGGAATGTCAGCTCTTGAAGATTGTAAAAGGTAAAAGACCTTCATTTATAAGCATCGTTAAATTGATAGGGGCACGAAGGATTTAACAGAATCAAGAATTCCTATTGCCCCAATCCCTACTGGCATAACAATGCGATCCAACTTCAGTAGTGTTCAGTTAGATGCGCAGGCTATGAATTGGGAGCTCAGGAAATAACATACAGAAGAAGCAACAACAAAGTAAGAACATCACACCGCATACGGTAATGACAGGTATTTTTAGAAATAGAGACAGAAGCCGGCAAAATCCTTCACGGCGACTGATTCCCGTTTCAAAATATAGACAGATGGATCTTTTCGTATTAAACACATGATGTTCAGGAACCAAAGCTAGAAACCCACACGAACACGAAAACGAGCCGAATCGAACCTGCAAAACCTGAGCATAGTTCCTCAAGAACACGGGGTGGCACGGAAACTCATTCACCATTCTCCCGTAAAACTCCTCCGCGTCGCCGACGCCGTCGAATTGCGGCAGATTCAATCCGCGACCGCCGTCCGATTCGCCGCCGAAATTAGCATTCCCGATTCCGAGTCCGGCGGCGAGATACATCGGCGGGCTCGCTAGCTCGCGCTCGCCAGCGCCGCCAGCGCTCAAGCCATTCCTCAACCCCAGCTCCTCTCTCCCTCCCGCGTCGCCCCCGCCATCGCCCTCGCCCTCCCCCTCCTCCTCCTCCTCCTCGATCAATCCCATCGCCTTCTTCCCGAAGCTGAACTCCCCACTGGCGACCGCCGGTATGCCGCCCGCAATCGTCACGGTTCTCCGGAGCTCCTCGCCGGCCCCCGACTCCTCCTCGTGGGGATGGTCGCCTGTTTCGTCGTCGGCCGACACGAACACCGAGAACGAAGGCACGGATTGCAGCATCTCGGCTCGCTTCCGATCGCTATCCGACGGCCTGGCCTGGGCTGTCCGATGAATCTGCGAGACTTAGCACGAAGCTCGTTGATCGGCGACCTCTTTCTGAGCTCAGGTCGGCGGGGAAAATGGTGGGAGGTCGGAGACGAGAGTTGCAGAGAAGCTTGGGATGGAGGAGAGAGAGAGAGAGCGTTAACTGTCCAAGTACTTGTTTTGATTTCCAAGATATAGTTTGGCGGTGCTGCTAAAACAAAGATCCCTATCTTATAATAATTCAAATAATTAGTATATAGTTTTTTTTTTTTGCGCAGAATATAATTTGTTTATGAGTAATCTCATGTTCTTTTTAACTAAAATAAACATTCTAAGCCAATTGACCAAATTACCCATGAATTGACCAAAAAAAGGAAAACAAAAAAAAAACTAGTTTTATTTTTTTTCTTTTTTGAGTTTGTCTTTTTTGGGGAAAAAATAGAGAAAAAAGAAAAAGAAAAGAAAGCTGAAGGAAGAAAATGTCTTTAACTAATTGGTGAAGTCAAGCTATTCTTTGAGATTGACATGATTACTTCTGATCTCTATTTGATATCGACATATCACTTCAAATCATTATTTGAAAAAATAAAGGCATTTCAAATTTTAAATTGGAATTTTGTGTTTTTTAAGGAATTGAGTGATGATTTAATTGAGTGAAAGTATAATAATTGTTATAAAGATGTGTAAATCAAGTGGTTAATTTCGTAACAAGAAAACTATTTCATTTCATTGGGTTCCTTCAATATTGGATCACAAACATCTCCCTTGCATTCTGACAACTATATTGACTTTACTTATTGTGCACATAAATCCACTTGCTCATGTTATCTTATTCATCTTTGAACCTACTCGATTTCACTAAATTTTAAGTACTTCATACTCTGCATGGTGTACAACTAGTGTCGAGGCACATGCAGCACATATACTTCATCGTGGATGGGTTACTTACAAGAAAAAATATACAAGATCTTTAAAAATTGAGCGGTCACTTAATATAAAGAAAAATATAGTAGATGGTTGCTAAAGATATGTGAATAAGATGAAAACAAAGTCAATGGGTAGTTTTAACTTTCCATGTTTTGACTTAAAATGATAGATATTTATAAGATTTTCAATAACAAACAAGTAATACAATAGAGTTGCTTCTAAATTCTCCTCTTTCGATGAGTTTTTCCTCATTTGGGGGAATAAATACGATCTCATTCTGTTCTTGGTTCAAAGAATACAAAACCAAAATTTTTAAATAAATGTAAGAGAGTGACAGTTGATCATTTATGAATTTGCATAAAAAAAAAAAAAAAAAGGTACTAAGCATAGTAATTCATACTCAACTTAATTGGTGTTTGAAGGGTAAACCAAAAATGATGTCTTTGAATGCTCATTTAATAAAACTGACAAATAACTGTTGAAAATTTAAGTACCCAATTATGAGTATCGACGATTGCAAATTCTGAATATAAGCATAAAAATGTTGCTTTTCTTTGGGTCTGTGAAATAAAGAGTTATTTGATTAGTAATTCAAAATTGATAACATAACATTGTTATTTTCCTACCACACAAGAAATTTCTATCATTTATCTATAGATTGTAATAATATAACTAGCATGATTCATTTTCTATCAATTACTTTCCGTGCTTAATAAATTAAATAATCTCTTCCTCACTTACCCAAATAAGTGAACTTTTTAGCTTAATTAAATATTTTAAGTTGATATTAGTCATAGTTATCAAACAACCTTAACATTTTTAGCACATAATCGACAAAACAAGTATAGAGCCAAAGGGGTGTCAAAACGACCCCACCCTTTAAATTATCATGGCAGAGGTGAAGAACGAAATGATTAATTATCGAGTCATACAAATCTATGTATTAAAATAAAACCACTAATGCGAACTATGAGGGATGAACTTGATATCATTTCATTTATCTCTGCCAAAAACAGACCAAGGAGACCAGCAAATTACCCTCTTTGGGTCTTTTCTCTCCTTTTTTCCAGTTTCCTTCTAACAATAAAAATGTCCTTAAATAGAAAAATAGAGTGAAAATTTGGAGGGGAAAGAAAAGAGAGAAAGTGAAGGAAAAAAGAAGAGAGAAATGTGATTTATAGATGGACTGGACTCTTCACGAGAAAGGAAAAAACAAGTTGGAGCGAGGCCGGTGTTTGTATCAGTTAAAGCGAGCGGGCAATTAAAATTTTAAAGTCAACGTCACGAGATTGCACGAGCGAGGGAGCATACGTTGACTTCAAGATCCACCCGTGCACTTTTATCGGATCCGAGTCCTACCCAACCCGACAAAATTCCTTTTCCGGCAAGTCTCTTCATATATTTTTTTTATTAAAAAAATTGGAGTTAGTCTGATTAAATTAGTCAATTCGAACAAATTAATTGAGTTGCCAAATAATTAGATAATTTTTTAAGACTTGGCTTGTTTTACGGAAAATATTTTCCTCATTTTTCCGACATTTGATTCGCTTAAGAAAAATAAGTCAATAGAAAACCTATGCTTTAATTTAGGAAATGATTTTATCCTTAAAAAATCGGAAATCATTTTCTAAAATAAGATTAGGTATTGGCGCTTGAATGCAAAACTCTATACTTGGGTATAAAAACTCCAATATTAATTCTCAAGTCCCCAACATACAAGATCAGGTTTTTGGTGCCCAAGCATGGGTCCATCAAGGCCACTCCCAGGACCTCGATACCCATGTTTGGGTTCCTATTGCCTATGCTTGGGTCCATCAAGATTGAGCTTAGGCCCCCAACATCTGTGCATGGGTCCATTGAGGTCAAGCTCGAAATCCTATTGTTCATGCCCAATGCCCTGGCGCCCAAGCCTAAGTCCACAATGGCCAAGCACTAGATCTTGGTACCCAAGCTTGGATCCCTAGCACCCGGACTAGGATCCACAAAGGGCATGCCCGAGTCCATTGGGGCTGGGCTTCGAACCTTGGTGCCTATGCTTTGGTCCATCAAGGCTGTGCCAAGGACCCAGGTGTTTGTGCCTTGATCATCGACATCTTGGTTGGAGTCCACCAAGTCCATACCCAGGACTCCAATGCCCTTACGTAATTCCCTCGACTGCTTATGTGCACCTTATTAGAACCGAAATAGTTCTTATTTTAGAAAATCAAATTAAATTTTCCACACCAAACAATAATAAATATCTTTTAGTTCATTTTTAGCTTTCGACCATATACCAAAAAATATTATCATTTTCCTAGATAATAATTATTTGAAAGACAATTTCCAAAAATGTCACATTTCCATGAAATAAATAAGCCCAAGTCTCCAGCGAAGCTCAGTTTAACAATTATCATCAAATTTATTGATTGTAAGGAATTCCATTCATTCCACTTTATTGATATTTTTTTTAATGTAAGTACGATATTTCATATTTGCCCCCACCAAGTTTGATGATACGCATTTAATCCTTTGGTCAACTATCTATGAAATATAGATATAACAACTCTCTACTAGATTTAAAATTGAATTAATAACAATATAATAGGTTTGGCATTTTTTTGTACTTTTCCCTTTTCCATTATAATGGTGAAAAGAGTAAGATTTGCATGGCAATAAGAAAGAAGGGAATATTCTATGCGTGTATAATATTTGTTGGTGACTATTACCATTTCAGCGTGACACTTGTCAATGGAGGAAGACCTCTTAGGGATAAGAGATTTAGGGCTAAAAAGAGAGCCAAAAAAGAAAAAGCAATTATTATTGAGCATTTTAACCGACACAATGAACACGTATGTACACTCGCATGTATAAATATATCGAAAAATGAAGAAAATAGAGATACGTGCCGATAGAAATTTCTAGGTCATATATTGGAAAAATAACGAAAATATTATAGAAATAAAAAAAAAATTTCGCCAATCAAGTAGAGCCATAGTATTATTAATGGCCACCAACTTCCCCCAGAGAAGCCACCTAATTGCGTACTCCAACGTGAGCCAAATATTTTCTCTTAACAAAGTTAGAAAACGATGTAAAATAAAAAATAAAATAAAAAATGAGGTTTCTAAATTTAGTCTGCCTAGCGCCGTACGCTCTCCTGTCCACGACCTGTCCGCAGCCTAGCCATCGAACGATTATAACCATTGATTGATCGCCATCGATTCCGCTGACCGTTTCGTATTCCTGCGAAACCTGTCCCTCGATCCTGTCCAAAACCGCTGTATGTTCGCTTCGAGGCCGCCTCCTCGCCGGCGGCGTGACGGACGGAACCGATCGCGCGGTTCCTCGACGATGTCCTCGAACCTCCACAAGCCGCCCCGGCTGCTGAAGGTCGACATCATCTCAGCTCAGGACCTCGCCCCCGCGACCCGCTCCATGCACACGTACGCCGTCGCCTGGGTGCACCCGAACCGGAAGCTCTCGACCCGCGTGGACGCCCACGGCCGGTGCGACCCCACCTGGAACGACAAGTTCGTCTTCTGCGTCGACGAGGAGTTCCTCCGTTGCGACACCTCGGCGGTCATGATCGAGATCTACGCCGTCCACTGGCTCCGGGACGTGCGCATCGGGACGGTAAGGGTCCTGGTCAGCAACTTCGTCCCCCGGTCGTCCCGGCTCTCCCGCCGCAAGCAGCTCATCGGCATGCGCGTGGTGGCGTTGCAGGTGCGCCGCCCCTCGGGGAGGCCGCAGGGGATATTGAACGTCGGCGGCGCGTTGCTAGATAGCACCATGCGGAGCAAGCCATCGTCCACCCGCTCAGATTGCATATAAACAAGTAAAATTTGAATAGAATTTCTTCTGATTTCTCTCCTTTTTGATTGTGTTTTTTTTATCTATTCCTCCGTCGGTAGAATAAATAAGACCTCATTCTGTTCTTGCTCCAAAGAATACAAAACTAGACTGTTTAAATGAAATTATGAAAGTGACGATCCATCATCTATGAATTTGCATTAAGAAAAAAAATTAAGGAAGAATAGTAATTCATGCTCGACTTAATTGGCGTTTGAAGCATAAACTAAACATTATGTCTCTGAGGCCTCATTTGATAGAACTGAAAAATAAGCTTTGAAAATTTAAATATCGAATATTAAGTATTGAAAATCATAAGTTCTGAAAATGAAAATAAATTTTTTTTTGGTTTGTGAAATAAAAAATTTGTTTGATTGATAGTTTAATATTGTTAGTTTCCTACCATACAATGTATGGCATACATGAACTTCTATCATTTATCTGTAAATTGTAATAATATAACTAGCCAGATTCTATTTTTCATCAGTTACTTTTTCTACTTATTAAATTGAACAATCCCTTGCTGACTTGCCCCTGTAAGTGATTTTTTTAAACTTTTTGAGTTGATATTAGTTACAGTTATCAAACAGCCTTAATATTTCAGCACGCAATCAACTAATTAAACAAGTGCAGAGCCAAAAAAGGGCGTAAAAAAAGGCCCCATCCTTTAAATTATCAAGGAGGAGGAAAGAGTGGAATGGGAAATTATCGAGCCATGCAAGTCTCTAATGTAAAAAAAACAACCACTAATACGCACTACAAAGGCGTAAACTCGATGTCGTTTTATTCCTCTTATCAATAAAAAATCCTTAAATAGAAAATAGGGTAAAAATATTGAAAAGGAAAGAAAAGAGAGGAAGTGAAAGAAAGAAAAAGAAGAAAATATGATTTATAGATGGACTGGACTCTTCACGAGAAAAGAAAAAACAAAGTTGGAGCGAGGCCGGTGTTTTTATCAATTAAAGCGAGTGGGCAATTAAAATTTTCAAAGTCAATAGCACGAGACGAAATCACAAGAGCGAAGCAAAGCGAGGATGATCAGTTCTAGAGTGAGTTAGTACCTACATTATTATAATCAATTCCTAAGTTTTAGACCTTGGGACCCATCTTGTTTGCTTGGAACCGATTCTAAAACCTACCCTATTTTTCCAGTTCGATTCCAAAGTCTACCCTAGAAAACAATAATTTATAAGATAAACATGTAGTCACGTATAATTATAAATAATAAAAAAAATCAAATAAGTAACATAAAATATAAATTACAAAACTTCATTTCCCATACATCCATAAAAATTTAGTGACGAGAGTTCCAAAGGACAGAAGACAAAAGAGTGCTTATGTTAGAATTTTTGGGGAAAAAATTAAGGTTTTCACTTTTTTAGCTATATAAAACTGATTCCAAAACAATGAGATTTAGTCTGATTTCCAGATGGACATTTATTCAAAACCTGTTCCCGGACTGGTTTTAACCAGCTCTAAAATTTGGAATTTAATTCCGAACTAGTTCTTGGGCTTTTTTTTTTATGGTCCGATCCAGTTCCGGATAGAACCGATCGGGTCGGGCATCTCTAAAAGCGAGAAAGCATGCGTTGACTTCAAGACCCACCCACCATGCACTTTAATCTGATCCAAGTCTAACCCAGCCCGTCAAAATTCCTTTTCCGACAAGTCTCTTCATATGTATTTTTTTTTTCTTTTGGAGTTAGTCTAATTAAATTAGGCAATTCGAACAAATTGATTGAGTTGCCAGCTAATTAGTAAAAAAAATTTATGCTCCGTTTGTTTTGTCAAAATAATTTTTCAAGAAAACATTTCTTTTTTCATTTTCTTGTATCTAGTTCACTTAAGAAAATGAGTTAATAAAAAACTGATGTTGAATTTACGAAAATCATTTTCTCGAAAATATGACTAAGTATTGATATTTGGGCTCAAAATTCTATACTTGGGTACATAAACTCTAATGCTGGTTCTCAAGTCTCCTACATACAGGATCAAGTCTCCGATGCCCAAGCCCAATTGTACTGAGGCTAGGTGCGAGTTCCAGAACCCTTGCTCGGATCCCCAACACTCATGCTTAGATCCATCAAGGCTAGTCCCAAAACCCTAGTCTTGTGCTTGATGCCATGCACCTAGGCCCAATTCCACAAATGTTGAGCATGGGATTTGGTACACTCATGCTTGGATCCATTCCCCAACACCTAGTCTTGTGCCACAAATGTGAATCCACAAACACCTAGACTTGAATCCATGCTCGTGTCCATTCGGTCTTAAGACCCCAATGCTTTCATTTTGGTCCATTGAGTTTGCTCTCGGGAGCTAGTACCCATGCCCCAATGCCCGATGCTTGGTTGGCGTCCAGAGTGAGTCAATATCTACTTTATCATAATCGGTTTCTAATCTTTAGACCTTGGAACCTACCGTATTTGCCTGTAATCGATTCTAAAACCTATCCTATTTTTCTAGTATGGTTCCAAAGTCTATCCGAGAAAATAGCAACCTATAAAATAAACATGTAGTCATGTATAATTATAAATAATAAAAAGTTCATATAAGTAACATAAAACATAAATTATAAAACTCAATTTCCCATTCATCCATAAAAATTTAGTGGCGCGAGTTCCAAGGAAGGACGGAGGATGGAGGACAAATGAGTGTTGACGTTAGAATTTATGAGAAAAAATTAAGGTTTGTACTTTTTTAGCTATATAAAATTGGTTCCAAAACAAGGCAATCTGGTTTGATTTTCAAGTGGATATTCACTCATAACTTGTTCTCAGACCAGCTTTAACCAATTTAAAAAATTTGGAACCTATTTCCAAATTAGTTCCTTGATAGAACTAATCCGGTTGCACACCTCTAAAAGCAAGGAATCATGCGTTGACTTCAAGACCCGCCCGCCATGCACTTTAATCGGATCCAAGTCGAACCCAGCCGGTTAAAATTCCTTTTCCGGCAAGTGTCTTCATATGTAATTTTTTAAAAAAAAAAAAATTGGAGCTTGTCTAATTAAATTAGGCAATTTGAACAAATTGATTGAGTTGCCATCTAATTAGTAAAAAACTATTATGCTCCATTTGCTTCGCAAAAAGATTTTTTTTTTCCAAGAAAACATTTTTCTTATTTTCTTATATTTAGTTCGCTTAAAAAAATGAATTAACAAAAAACTGATGTTGAATTCAAGAAAATGATTTCCTCAAAAATATGACTAAGTATCAATATTTAGACTCAAAATTCTATACTTGGGTACATAAACTCTAATGCTAGTTCTCAAGTCTCCTGCATACAGGACTAGGTCTCTAGCGCCCAAGCCCAGTTGTATAGAGGCTAGGTTTGAGTCCTCGGAACCCATGCTCAGATCCCTAATGCCCACGCTTAGATCCATCAAGGCTAGTCCTAAAACCCCGGTCTTGTGCTTGATGCCACACACCCAAGCCCAAGCCCACAAAGGGTGAGCACGGGATCTGGTACTCGAGCTTGGTTCCCTGACACCTGGACCTAAATCCATAAAGGCCATTCTTAAGACCCTGGTGCTCGTGCTTTGGTCCATCAAGTATGCTATTGAGAGCTAGTGCCCATGCCCCAATGCCTGGCGCATGAGTCAAGGTCTATTGAGGCTGGATCTGGTGCACTTACTTGGGTCCCCCCAAGTGCTTATGTATAAATTACTAGTGCCCAAATAATGTATGTTTATTGTAGAAAATTAAATTAGATTTTTCATACCATTTCTAGTTCATTTTCAAGTTTTAGATAAATACCTAAAAATATTGTCATTTTCTTGAGTAATAATTGCTTGAAAATATTTTTCAGAAATGTCACATTTCTAGAGACTTTTGATATGATTTGGTGATTGGTAGTTCTGATATGATTTTTGCCAATGCAAGGCAATATTCTTTTGGTGATTGGATGGTCGCTAAATGTGGTTGGGCCAGTGATTTTTGCTGAAGAAATTTTGCAATTTTGTGATCATTTGGTGATTGGTGATTTTGCCGATTCAACCAATTAGCCTAGTTAGATGTAATGAAAGCTTAACAGTCACCATCACCTTTGTCTTCTTTCGATGATTGGTGATTTGTGATTGATAATTTTCTTTATTTGAATAAGTATTTTTTAAGCCAAAAGGCATCACATTCCATTCACATTGTCCAAATAGTACAATGAATATTGTTGAATCACAATCGCTCAAAAGAATAACCATTGAAATAATTATGAAACCGCATTCTTCCTCATAAGTAGCGGAACGCACTACCTCCATGATAACATCAGTCCTTAGCTAAATTGTGAGCCAATATCAAGATCTCGTGGTAATTGAAAGAGAATTTTATTATGAAAACCCAAAAGACATGTCTTCCTAGAAAATAGATATTACTCACCGCATTATATATATATTGGAAAATAATGAAAATAGAGATATAAAAATGTGGGTTTAAATTTAGTCAGCTTAGCGCAGTCTCTCTGTCTTACCAGCAAAGGCTCCCTGAAGAGACCGTACATGATCTGTACGCAACCAGCTATTGAGCAAATTATAACCATCGATCACCATCGATTCCGCTGTTCGTTTTATCTTCAATATGATGTATGTTAACTTCGAAGTCGCCTTCCCTTCAACCACGGCGGGCAGAATCAATTGCACAGCACCGCAACGATGTCGACGAACCTCCTCAACCCCTCCCGGCTGCTGGAGGTCAACATAATCTCGGCTCAGGACCTCGCCCCGGTGAGCCGCTCCATGCACACGTATGCCGTCGTGTGGGTGCACCCGGACCAGAAGCTCTCCACCCGGCTCGACACCAACGGCCGGCGCAACCCCACCTGGAACGACAAGTTCGTCTTCCGCGTCAACGAGGAGTTCCTCCGGTGCGACACCTCTGCAGTCATGATAGAGATCTACGCCGTCCGCTGGTTCAAGGACGTGCGCGTCGGGACGATAAGGGTCCTGCTCAGCAACTTCGTCCCGCGGACATCCCGGCTCTCCCGCCACAGGCAGAAGGCTGGCACCCGCGTCGTGGCGTTGCAAGTGCGCCGGCCCTCGGGGCGGCCGCAGGGGATATTGAACGTCGGCGGCGCGTTGCTGGATAGGACCATGCAAAGCAAGCCATTGTCCACCCGCTCAGATTGCAAATAACAAGTACAATTAAATAAAATTTCTTCTAAATTCTCCTCTTTTTATGAGTTTTTCCTCATTCGGTACAATAACTAAATTTGAAAAATAAGCGCTGAAAATTTAAATATTGAATTTTAAGTATTGACAATAGTAAGTTCTGAAAATAAAAATAAATTTTTTTTTGTTTTTTTGGTTTGTGAAACAAAAAAGTTGTTTGATTGGTAATTCAAAAATTTGTAATCTAATATTATTATTTCCTACATAGATGAGCTTTTATCATTTATCTGTAGATTTTAATGATACGACCAGCATGATTCTAATTTCTGTTAATTACTCTGTTTACTTGATGAATTAAGTAATCCCTTCCTCAATTAGCCCTATAAGTGATTTTTTTTTAACTGCATTGAATCTTTTAAGTCGGCATTAGTAATGATTATTAAACATCCTTAACATATTCAGCACGCAATTGACTCATCAAACAAGTACAAAGCCGAAAAGGGTGGCAAAAACCGGCCTCGCCCTTCAAATTATCAAGGTAGAGGAAATAGAGGAACGGGAAATTATCGAGTCATGTAAGTCTTTAATGTAATAAAATAACCACTAATATGAACTACAAAGGCACCAACTCGATGTCATTTCATTTCTCTCTACCAAAAACGAACCAAGTAGAACCACAAATTACATTCTTTAGATATTTTTCCTTCTTTGTTGAATTCCCTTCTAACGATAAAAAAAGGAAAAAAAATCCTTAAATAGAAAAGTAGCGTAAAAATATTGAAAAGGAAAGGACAGAAGAGAGAGAAAGTGAAGGTAAGAAAAAGAGAGAAACGTGACTTATATACATGGACTCTTCACGAGAAAAGGAAAAACAAGTTGGCAATCGAGATTTCAGAAATCACCGTCACGAGACGAGCAAAGCAAAGCGAGGAAACATGCATTGATTTTAAGGGTGCGTTTGTTTCATGGAAATCGTATCATTTTTGGAAAATATTTTTCAAGAAATTAGTTTTCTTGTGTTTGATAATATGTAATTGAAAATATTTTCAGACGTTTGAATCGTATTTGAAAAATGATTGAATAACATTTGAACTAATAAAATACTTTCCAAAATACAAACCAACACCCCCCCCAAATGCACTTGTATCAGCATATATATATCCTTTGGGAGTTAAGTCTAATTAAATTAGGCAATTTAAACAATTGATTGAGTTAAATTATTGAGATTTGCCCTAATGGCCACTCTTCTTATATAAGAAGAATGAGGTAGAGGATTCAAATCCCCATTTTCTTGGGGAATTGGAACGGGAACGAATTAGTTTCTAGAGTGAGTTTTGACTTTCATATCCTACAAGGAGACATGGCAAAAGTTTAAACATTATAATAGAAGTAAAATATGATTGACTAAAAAAACAAAAGTCAATTTTGTTTCATTTTCCAATGTTTGGTTTGCTTAGAAAAATGAATCAATAGAAAATATTTTTTTAATCAATGGAAAATCTTTACTTAAATTCATGAAAATGATTTCCTCTTAAAATTTCGAAAATCATTTTACAAATTTTGACTAGATATCAACGTTTGGATTTGAAACTCTACGCTTGAGCATGGAAATTTTAACACTAATTTTTAGGTCTTCGACATTAAGGACCGGGTCTCCAACACCCAAGCCTGGACCTCAGAACTTGTGCCCTAATCCCAATGCCCGCACTCGAATCCATTGAGGTCAAGCTCGAGCCCTCAGAGCCTACACATGAGTGCATCAAGGCCGAGTCCGAAACCTCCGTGGTTATGCTTGATGCCTTGGCACCTAGGCCCGGGTCCACAAAGGCCAAGCAAGGGATCCTAGTACCCAAGCTCAATCCCCAACACTAGTGCTCAAATCCACACAAGTTGTGTTCAAGTCCAGCTCAATCCCTAACACTTGTCACTTTTTTGCGAAATAAATGGAATTTAAATCTTTGATTTAACAATTATTGTCAGACTTATTGATTGTAAGGAATTCCATCCATTCCACTTTATTTTTATTTTTTTTTATGTAAGTAAGATAATTTACATTTGCTCCACCAAGTTCGATACGAATTTAATCTTTTGGTCAATTATCTGTGAAATTACACATATTGATGTAAACGACTCTTCGAAATTTTAGCAAGTAATATAGCTATTCGAGTTTTTCTTTTTCCGTGGTCGAAAGGAGTAGTAAAAGGGAGACTATCTGCGTATGTAAAGGAAAATGTCGTTCTTACTATAGTACAGAACATTCTAACCGACACGGATACGGTTATAATGAATATCCAGAAAAAATAACATGTATGCATGCGCGCGCGTGTATATATATATATTGGAAAATGATGAAAATAGAGATATGCATGCATAGAAATTTCCAGATCGCATATCTGGAAAACGACGAAAATGCCTTTGGAAATAAATTTGTATTCTTTTTGCACCAATCAAGTAGAACCGTAGTATTAATGGTCAACAATTTTCCCAAATAAACTGCCTAATTGTGTACTTCAACATGTGGACAGGAGTAAGTCATTAAACTATTTCGTCAGAACTCTGAAACGTAAAATACGGAGGTATTTTTACTTTATCGATGAGAAAAAAATATACACGTCTACAGAGAGACTGCCTAATTATGTGCTCCAACACGAGCCAAATATTTTCCCCTAAACAAAGTTAGAAACGATGTATTTTAAATTTAGTCGGCCTAGCGTCGTAGCCTCTCTGTGCATGACCTGTTCACAACCCACGCACCGAACGATTCTAACCATTGATCGCCATCGATTCCGCTGCTCGTCTTATATTCCTGCCATACCCATCATTGATTCCCTCCTTCAAAGTTCTGGATGTCAGCTTCGACGTCGCCTTCCTCTCCGGCGGTGGTGACGGACGGAATCGATCGCGAAGATACGGCCGCGGTGGCGGCGGCGACGGCGACGGTGACGGCGACGAGATGTCCTCAATCATCCTTAACCCGTTCCAGCTGCTGGAGGTCAACATCATCTCGGCCCAGGACCTCCGGTCGGTGAGCCGCTCCATGCGCTCATACGCCGTCGTGTGGGTGCACCCGGACCGGAAGCTCTCCACCCGCGTGGACACCCGCGGCCGGTGCAACCCCACGTGGAACGACAAGTTTGTCTTCCGGGTCGACGAGGAGTTCCTCCGGTGCGACACCTCCGCGGTCATGATCGAGATCTACGCCGTCCACTGGTTCAAGGACGTGCTCGTCGGGACGATTCGGGTGCTCGTCAGCAACCTACTCCCGCCGCCGTCCCGGCCCTTCCGCCACCAGCAGCACATCGGCATGCGCTTCGTGGCGCTGCAGGTGCGCCGCCCCTCGGGGCGGCCGCAGGGGATATTGAACGTCGGGGTCGCGTTGCTCGATAGCTCCATGCGGAGCATGCCGCTGTACACCCAACTCAGCGCCTCCGCGGTCGGCTTCCAAGACCTATTGCAGAAGCAAGAATACGCGAGCGATCAGAACAATCGGATTCAAGACCCTCCTCAACCGCATCAGAAACAGCCACAGCAGATGCAAATCTCCACGTTGGTCGCGAAGCCGGAGCTCCGGCGTACCAAGAGCGACACGAGCTCCATGCAAGGCTCCAGGCACGCAAGGACGTTGAACCGGAAGGTGTCCTTTCGTGACCGGCCGCATTCGATCATCAACATGTCGGAGAATGACTCTTCGACCCCGGGGAAGAAGAAAGGGTCGATTTCATTGCCCAGTTCCATGGTCGGCGGCTCAGTTCTAGGGCATTCGATCTTCAAGGGTAGAAGTTCCAAGGTAAGCTCGGTGGCAAGCGGGTCGGCGGTCGGAGTCAAGGGGACGAAACCCCATACGAAAGACGGCACGTCCTCGGATTCGGGGGTCAACCAAACGGCCGGCGGGAAGTCAATCGCCAAGAAGCACGGGTTAGAATATGGAGATCCAAGAAAGCCGGGCGAGCTGTGCATCACCGAGTCCGAGCTGGGGCCGTCCCCTTCGGAATTGGCAGCGGCGGCGGCCAAGGAGAGGATGTTCAAAGTGTTGGATTCCACCGAGAACTCGGCGGTCGGAGGGTGGAGCTTGAACGACAGCGTGGAAGGCTTGCAGTCGAAGCTTGAGCGGTGGCGGATGGAGCTCCCGACCATCTACGACCGCAGCGACTTCGCAAGCTACGGGCCAAGCACGAAAGTTGGCAGCGGTGGCGGCACCGGTAACGGAGGCAGTAGGCATGCTAGGCGGCACACCGAGGGCGAAAGCAGGAAAGGGTTGTTCTCTTGCTTTAGCAATGTGTGCGGTTGCCAGTGCTCCATCGTCTGCGGGGGCGATGCGAGCTCGAGCAAGAAAAGGACCGGCAGGCGTCGCCGGCGAAGCGCATCGCCGGTTAGTTCCACCTTCGTTTGAAAGGGTTTGGTGTATGTATAAGTTACGGTGTGATGGATATATATATATATATATATACACATGTCTCAGTCTTGGCGATTCGGGTTGTGTAAATGATCATTACGTGATGATGTTTTCTTCTTCACGAACTTTTTTTTCATGGGCACGTTGGCTTTGGAATGTAGGCAAATCTGGACAATTAGAGAGTCAATGGAAAAGAAATTTGCTGTTTTCCAGACCGTCTTTTGCTCATTGGATTTCCCGTCAACTTCTTGCTGTTGTCCCAATCTCTGGAAGTAGATTCATCGTAAAAATCCGACATGAACATGTCGAGATTAATCGTTAGAATTAGAAAGTTTTGGGTCGGCAACCGTCGGTTGAGTGCTAATCGCTCGCCTGAGGATCATGCCTATGCCGTCGTCGTCGTCACCAAGAAATGGCGACCGCCGCAGAGTCACCCTCTCCGCGGTCTGTATCCTCCATCTCGTTTTCGACGGTCACCGAACATCGGGTTACCTTACGTAGCATAACGTACGATCAAACTTATCCTAGATATATGATCGAGTCGAGCCGTGATTCCAACCTGTTTCCCCTCGGATTATCTTCACCTCCCTGTCATTCCCTCATTGAGCGATGCACGAGAGATGGTGCTACTTCCATCTCCTTCTGGATATGGAGTTTAAATACGTCATTGCATACTTGATTCAGACTTATTGGGTGCAGCAGCGTAGCACTCTATTGTAATCTCGAGCGGGGAGTTTATCCGTCACCACCGGCACAAGAAAGGACGATGCATGTTTTCCCACGGTCATAAAACAAATACACTCCATCGCCTCTTTAATTATAGATTACTCGATGTGATATGGCACGGTTTTCATGTTGCGTTTGGTACGATAAAATAGAATAGAACAAGGGGAGTAGTGATGGGAATGAAATGGAATGACAATTCCTGTATCAAATAGTGGAATTGAATGGAATGAGGAACTTGTGTTGGTTGTAAGAAAAATATATTCGAAATAAAATTAAATGAGAATTTTTTGATAAATATAATTGACGTTTATTTGTATTGATGCTATAATAATTGAGGATCAGTAATTACTTAATATTTAATCGAAATTTCTTGAAATATAATTTAGAATCGTCAATGATTTAATGCTGATCATATTATTATGTAATTATAATTTGTTAACTATAACTGACAATTAGTCGGAAATTAAATTCCAAAAACATCAGTTAATTCATTAAACTATTCAATTATATTTTATTATAAAATATCGAATTAGGTTCATAACTATGTTTTATTTTTATTATACTAATTAATAATTGGTAATAATTTATATTTTTTAGTCACCCAATTTTATATTTTTAATATTCAGATTAAAGAAAAAGAATGGAGTGGGCATGGAAGAATCACCATTCGTTTAAACGGAAATATCGGCATTCCAAGTGGAATGCTCGCTTGGAAGGAGTGGGCATCTCATTTTTTTTTTCCAATAATGTCAATAAAATACAAGTTTCTCAAATATAATTTGAGGCAAAAGAAACTGATTCTTCACCTTGGGCACTTATCGAGATTGATTTGTAGAGATAATATTAGTGACTGTCGCGACCTTCCTATTTTGGTCGGGGGAAAGAGGATAGGTCTAGGAGTTATGCTCGAAATACTGTCCGAATTAATAATAATTAAGCATTTGCATATCTTCAATTATTGGAAAATGAAGGATAACTTTATTAAGCAGAGACATGCATTTAGCTTGGCACGACCTCCGATGATAAGGTATTAAAGACAAAACCGGAATTATGAAAAGAAAAGAAATCATCTTCGAAATAATGGATTACATTAGCTCTTGTTTTGAAAATAACTAATTTTATCGGACGCCATTCAAAGGCTTTTTTTCGTATTGAAAAGTATATTTTTTAAACAAAATAAAACAAACATATAAATTTAACCAAACAATACTTGTCCTACATGCGAAAAATGATTATTGAGAAATGCGTGTTTACATATGAGAAGGCAACGGTGCATCCTATGAATAGACACGACCATTATTAACATTAGTTGCGAAAGAAAATTAAAAAAATGTCCAGTCACAACTTTTCATATATTTCGAATTTCTGCTAATCATCCAAAAAGTTTAAATCTAAAGCAAAAGATGAAGAAAATACATCTATACCGGTACTGGCATCATATCCATGCTTAGCATGGGCTTGCAATTTTGTAACATAAGTCTTTAGTAAATAATTCGCATTTAGGAATTCATTTGGCAATTCGTGAGCAATGTTAATGTGCATTTCCTATCTTTTAATGTGCCTTTTTTTTATATTTGGTTTAATATTAAAAAAAAAAAACCAGCTTGTCTTGATTTACATTAATGGATTCTGTTTAATTAATACCTCATTTTCCCTTTCATTAGTTATTTATATTTTCATATAATTTAGTAGGATAAAAGAAGTTATTTTAGGTTATTTATAAGTGGCTTTTCACTAATCAGAATAATATAAAATTAACCCGACCTTTTGTTATTAGGAATAAGGCAGCGTTTGTTATTAGGAATATGATCGAACTAGTAAAATTAAAAAGTTTATGACTGAATTAATAAAAGTGCAATAAATTTAGGACTTTTTGGACAATTTTCCCTGAAAATACATTGATATTGGTAGCATAGCCATTCCTAGCATGGGCTTGCTATTTTTCAATATAAGTCTTTAGAAATTATTTTGCTTTTAGGAATTCATTTAGTAATATGTTAATTTGCTTTCCCATCTTTTTATTGTGCTTTTTCCTCCATTTGGCTTAATATTTATATATAAAAAAAAAAGGTTGGCTTGTCTTGATTTACATTAACGTATTATTTTAAATAATACCTTATTTATTCATATTTTTCATACAATTTAGTGTGATGAAAATTAATTTAGGTTATTTGTAGCGATTTCTCATTATATAAAATCAACATGACATTTTGCTATCCTCAAGAGTGATTATCATTTTTTTCTCTATATCTCGCATTAATGAAGCGCATTGAATGATAAAGTTTATAATAATACATATATAGATCTTATGATAGTAAAAGAAAAAAAATCAAAGTTGAAAATCAGAGAGAGAGAGAGAGAGAGGGAGAGGGAGAGGGAGAGGGAGAGGGAACCGAGGAGTCTCATCGTCTCTTAGTTCCTGGTGTCATGCACGTTGGAAACACCAGACAATCAAATGGAAGATTGAAGTACTCGAAGCAGCCACCGACACACCTCTGCTAATCCTCAGAGAGAGAGAGAGAGGGGGGGAGAGGGAGAGGGAACCGAGGAGTCTCATCGTCTCTTAGTTCCTGGTGTCATGCACGTTGGAATCACCAGACGATCAAATGAAAGATTGAAGTACTCGAAGCAGCCACCGACACACCTCTGCTAATCCTCTCTCTCTCTCTCTCTGAGTAGATCTCCTACTTTATATAAACCCCTTTATAATCCATTCTCTTGCTCATTCTATACTGTTATCCTGGGAGGTAAAACGGAAACTGTGCTTTGTGCAGCGGAAAATGGAAGATTTGCAGCTTATTTCGAAGGCCTACTTCGATGCGGCCGCAGAGAACGTCAAGCAGTTGGCGCGGGACTTCGTTACCGAGATGGACCACGACAGCGACGGCGTCGTGTGCCTCTCGGAGTTCCTTTACTTCACAAAGGTCAAGGGCTACGTGAGGATGAGCAACCCTCACTTCTTCAAGCAGCTGAACACGAGCGGCACCGGGAAGTTCAGCTTCGACGAGGCCATCACATTCTTCTACATCACCGCAAGCGCTAGGCCTCTGTGCGAAGCATGCGGGCGCCTCGTGCTGGGGATATTCTTCACGTGCGTGCAGTGCTACAGCAACGATGCTGGCGAGGCGGGGACGTTCAATATCTGTAGCGATTGCTTCTCCCACAGCAAGTTCGCGCACCCGCACGACCACTTTTTGGACAACTTCGTGATGCTTGAAACCATGAGGAGAAAACTGAAAGAAGAAAAGAGCAAGCCTAAAGCCATGAGGAGAAAACTGAAAGAAGAAAAGAGCAAGGTAATGAAAATGAAGCAGCCAATTGATGCATCTGCAATAGTAAAACTTTTCTGCAACAATAGTTTGTCAATAGCAAAAAATAGACGACTTCGTTATCTCTGAGGAACGCATTGTTCTGTTTGTTTTCAGTTTCAGCCGCCGCCGGCAACCCATGATAATACCTCCACGTCCTTCGAGATCGTCCCATTCAATCCCAGCCATTCGATATTCAAGGCGAGTTCTGCGTTATGATAGAACATCTTTCTTAATTCTGTTTACGACTTTCACAATTATAGTTCGATGACTTTTACCGTGTGCTGTTGCGTTGTCCTTAATGACTGTTGACATTCGCTTTGTGTTTTTCAGCAAGTTTGCTGTCCTGCCATCGGCATCGGTGCGGAGTTGGCGACCAGATTCTGCACCATAATGTGAGAACAGGCTTGCGAATTAAGAAGAAGGAGAGTCTCTTTCGATCTGAATGTGATGCGTTACTGATTTTGTTGCTTGGACTTTGGTTCGTCTGGCTTGTTTTGGAGAGGAGGGAAATGGTGTATGTGAAGCTTAATGAATTTCCTTTTCAGCTGCAAGTTCATTTCTCTCCCCACCTTATTTGCATATTTTCTTTTTGTCTTAATTTTTGGATGAGGTAGAAGGTTCTTTTGTACATTAGAAAATTGATTTTTCTACGCATCGATTCTTTTTTTTTTTAAATGGACTTCAATTACGTAAATCAAACACAGACGCATAAGGGTTTTTATTTTGAAGAAAAATTAGACTAATTGAGGTTTCTTTTGTTCCACAAAAAATATGATCTAGAAAATATTTACCTAAAGTCGATCACTTATAAAAATGAATATATAAACAAATTTTAAATTGTTATCCTATGTATACTCCTATGTATACAATAAAAAGCTAGTGTATGCGCACTTGTAAAAATAGCTAGGGTTTTCTTTTTCTTAGAGTTATATATATATAATTTTCATCATTTATTAAACCTAAGTCTAGATTAATTACCATCACCTACCAAAAAGGCAAATGATGTAGTGAATCCCCTCATATTGTTTTTCCCTTATTATATTCTATTTCAATTCCGATCCTTTTCTTGACTTCCAAACACGACCTAGGATAATTTGGACATATTGACTGTTGATTTGTTGACAATACGGAATGACAATATTTTCCGTATAATTTATGTTGATCCCAATCGAAAAAGAATGCTATAAATGTTACAACTTTTTTTTTCAAATATATATATTTCATTAATGTCTCATGAAGATGCATGAAATGTTCAAAACAAATAAGATCCCAAATAGCAAAGTAGCATAATTAAAACGGATCTTTCCTAGCATCAAAATAAAATGAACAACGATCAATCACTGAATCTCGCATCGATATTTGGGATCTATCCATTTTAACACACCACATAATCTCTTTCTCTAAAAGTTATGACTTATCCCGAGTGCAATAAACGCTTAGGTTAAGCATCCTCATCACAATCACGATGTGAAGACAACAAACACAAATTGAAAGCTTTGAGATTGAGAGAGAGAGATTGTACAAATCTAGAGGATTGAGAAAAAACTAGCTCATATTAGATTGGGAAATAAGAACTTTCAAAGCTTGGAGGAGTTGTATAACCGCTTTTAGTATAGTAGGGACTTGTCACATTCCTCCTCAATCTTATCAGACTTTCTGGTCTAGAGGAAGTAAAGTGGCAAGTTAACTTGAAAAGCAAAAATATGTCCATTGAGGGAAAAAAAAGCATCAACAAAGCGTGAAGAAGAAAGAATTAAATAAAAATAACAAAATAATCCTAAATCAAATCAGGAGAGAGAATCTCAACTCAAGTCAAGAAGATGAAGATAAAAATTGAGTCATCAAAAGGGGAATCACATAAAGATGGGTAAAAAGAGAAAGTATCTTTGCATTCACTGAGTGTCACGACTTTTTGAAAAATTTCACCATAAGTGCCGTGACGCTCAAGCAACCACTTTTTTAAAAGCCGCGACAATCAAGTGAACAATTGAAGGAAGACGATACTCAAATGATCGCCGCCCGACGAAAGTTATGACATTTGTGGCATCCAACTGACCTCACACAAGTCACGTCTCTGTTCGAGCCCAAGCCCGCCCAATTCCGGCCACTGATTTTTGTCCAAAGCCCTCCCAAAAAGTCCAAACCCGAAGATCCTAAAAGCAAACTACGATACTGCAGAAATCACCAGTGCAGAAGAAATCGACTTTCCTCGCAATTTTCACACTATTCACCTTTCCTTCCCCCATTGACTCTCCGACAATCTGTTCCGAGCCAAGGCGATCCGACAGCACCCTAAAAGCTTTGATTTTTCTCGTGCCGGAGTGAATTCTTGTCCGATTCTCGATCGCGCCCTGATTTTCCCGGGAAAAAAGAAGAAAGGGGAGGAAGAAAATGTTGGAGAAGATCGGGTTGCCAGCGAAGCCGTCGCTGCGGGGGAGCAACTGGGTCGTCGACGCCTCTCATTGCCAGGGCTGTTCCTCTCAATTCACCTTCATCAATCGCAAGGTTCGGCGGGTGTCTGGTTGGTTATTTCTTGATCTTGATCTTGATCGTGGCTGTATTGGTCTTGCCGAGTTGTCTGATTCGGGCGTGTCCGTTTGACGTAGAGTCTAGCGGCTGGTGTTTCGTCGAGCTTGTGTGCTTGTGGGTTTTTGGGCCTTTTACGGTTTTGGATGATATGGTGACGTTTGTGTGTTTTGGGTGGGGTGCGTGCAGCATCATTGCCGTAGATGTGGGGGCTTGTATTGCAACGGCTGCACGCTGCAGAGGATGTTTCTGAGGGGGCAGGGCGACTCGCCCGTTCGGATTTGTGACCCTTGTAAGAAACTGGAGGAGGCCGCAAGGTTCGAGCTGCGGCACGGTCACAGAAGCAGAGCCGGGAAAGGTACCGTGGGTTGAGTCTTGTTTCGTGCGATATTGGCTTTTCGGACTCGCTCTCTATTCACCTTTAGCAAGTTGTATGGTGTGGTTCTGATTGACATGCTAGGCTTTGGCCATTTTCGATGCTCAACATTCTTGCCCTCGAGCTTCTGATGGTTAGCAACTAGCTTTGACACTTATACTGTTTCTGGTTGCAGAGTAAAGTCTGGTCGCACAATGATCTGTATATTCTGTTTGATCAGCTATTTCATTAATTGCCTTCTGAATTTGCTCTTTAATTTGCTAATGCTTCCTGTTATCTCCTTGCTAAAGCTATTGCAACATAACAAAATGAACTGTTGCATATCTGCTCCAGTTTGCCTCCTTCCTTTCCTGCCAAATTCAGTCTCCTGTGTTATTTTAATTTTTATTATGCAGGTGTGTTTTGTCCCACTAAATAGAACTCGACATGAAAAAGGTCTGTCTGGCGCAAGCTTTGCTGGACTGCACGGTTGACTATCAATATGTTAATATTTATATCTATATGTACGTACATGTATGCATGTAGATGCACCATGCATTGATCAATGATGGTAACAACCAATCAGCTTTCTTGTAGCCATGCCGATAGTTGTGGTTGTGCTATTCACTTGTTCAGTTGCTGCATTACTACACATATTGATAAAATTACTGCTAATCTGCTATTGCTACAATATAGAGAGAGACCTCAAATCTTTGATAGGTGCAATGAAGATGAAGCTGAAAACAGATTATTTTGGCAAAATTGACTTGATCTGGATGATTAGTCTAGATTCCAGGGGTTGATACGCAGGTTCTGATAGTTAGTTCTTTTGAAAATCACAGGAAGTTCACGAGTTACATCAAAGAATGAGGACGAGGTTTTGGGCCAGATTAGTGCCAGTGATGCAAAGGGATCCTCATCAGGAGCAGACTCTGATGCCAACATTGTTTCTGGTATCGAAAGGACAATAAGCGGTGCATCGAGTTTCAGTAGTCAAGAATATGTTGATATAGATAGCTTGGTAGGTAGAAGATGTCTATTATACGTTGACACATCTCTTGCTGTTGGACTTTATCACTTCTGCTAACACCTTAAGCACTTCGCTGATGGGCCTCTTTATTTTCAATTTTCCAGAGAGAGACAGGATCTGCTACCCCTGAGGAACTGCGTCAGCAAGCTGTCGATGAGAAAAAGAAGTACAAAATTCTGAAGGGAGAAGGCAAACCTGAGGAGGCCTTGAAGGCCTTTAAGAGGGGGAAGGAACTGGAGAGGCAGGCCGATGCTTTGGAAATTGCATTGAGGAAAAGCCGTAGAAAGGTTTTGCCTGCTGAGAAAATGATCTCTGCAGAACCTGGCCAATCAAACAGGCCCCATGTCGGCAAGGGTAAGGAAAAGGACAATCTTCTTTCTGAGCTCAAAGAATTGGGATGGTCTGAGATGGATCTTCACAATGACGATAAGAAGCCTACAAGCATGACTGTGGAGGGTGAACTGTCGGCTCTTATCAGAGAATTGCCTCAAAAGCCTAATGATGGCAAGACTAAGCAAGGCATAGACAAGACTCAGATAACTGCTCACAAGAGAAAAGCTCTTATGTTGAAGCGTGAAGGGAATCTTGCTGAAGCCAAGGAAGAATTGAAAAAAGCTAAAGTACTAGAAAAGCAGGTTGAAGAGCAGGAACTTTTGGCTGGGGCTGAAGATTCTGATGATGAGTTGTCAGCTTTAATACAAAGCATGGATGATGACAAGCAAGAAAGTCTTCCTCGGCAAAAACAACACGATTTTCATTTGGACAACCTTATAGGTGTTGCTGGCAATCTTGACGTGGAGAGCAACTTTGAAGTGACGGATGAGGATATGGCGGACCCGGAAATGGCTGCTGCTTTGAAATCCTTAGGCTGGGCTGAAGATTATGATAGGGAACTAGCAACACAATCAATTCCTTTTGACAGAGAAACACTATCTGCTGAGAATCCTTTGAAAATCAAGGCTTTTGGTCACAAACAAGATAGGAATGCTTCTACTATTGTCAACGAATCGTTTGTCACTCAAGGCCTTCATAGTTCCCTTGATGGGGTGCCACGGAGAAGTAAAACTGAAGTTCAGAGGGAGCTCCTGGGTTTAAAAAGGAAAGCTCTTTCTCTGAGACGTGAAGGTAAGAATGAGGAGGCAGAGGAGGTGCTGAAAATGGCAAAAACATTAGAGGCTCAGATTTCAGAGATGGAAGCATCAAAGAACAAATTTAACACAGAGCACACCAAGATTGACAATAATGTCGTCCATACGTCTGTTGAGAGCTCAGTCAATGCTGAACATCAAGAGGATGTGACAGAAAGCGATTTACGTGATCCATCACTCCTATCAATGTTGGAGGATTTGGGCTGGAAAGATGAAGCACCTGAACTGGCAAAGGTGCAAGATGTAGCTTCTAAGCGAATCACGGATAGTACACTTCAATCAATCACTGAATCTACTACAATTGAATCTTCATCCATGGTTTCCACTTCAGCCCCAAGAACGAAGGCTAAAATCCAGAGGGCGCTCTTAGGATTAAAAAGAAGAGCGCTTGACCTTAGACGTAAAGGAAAACTGGAAGAGGCTGAGGAAACTTTAAGGATGGCGAAGGCATTAGAAATGGAAATTGAGGAATTGGAGCCTCCGAAAGGACCTCAGCTTGATGCCTCTGAAAAGAGGAATCCTGAGAGCTTAAGTTCTTCAATTAGGCATGAGGAACATGGAAATCTGGATAATTTGGTCAAAGTAAATGATGGGTCTACCCAAGAAGCAGCGAGTCTAGATGTTGGACTGATGAACTTAGAGAGAACAAGAACTAACAGAGCTGATACTTCCCCTGAAAAATCATATTTTTGGAGCCCCGAAGTATCTGGGTACAACAACGAATTAATTGGCTCCCAAAATTTTGCCCAAGGTGATTTGGCAGCTAAAGGAGCTGCTTCCAGTTCTAAAGCCGTTCATTCTGTTGACATGATGGATTTGCTCACTGGCAATGATTGGAGAAATACGCAAGTATTGGCTGAAAAACTAGAAGACAGACCTTGTTCTGTTTCCCAGTCATCTCATGATATTCCCTTGATTCAACCAGGTGCCCCAAGGAGTGCTGATGAAGGCAGGACGAGCAAAGATGAAGCTTTAATGGGAAGAAAAGAGATCCATACAAATAAGCGATCTCAGGTCAATGAAACAAATGCTGGTGAAGAACTACATCAGGATGGCCAAGTTTCCATTCAACAAGAGATTTTGATTCACAAGAAGAAAGCAATCGCCTTGAAACGAGAAGGGAAATTAGCAGAAGCCAAGGAGGAACTCAAGCAGGCAAAACTGCTGGAGAAGAGTCTTGAAGAAGACAAACCCCAGCCCAGTGTGTCAATATCTTCATCGACCATTCCTCCCATGGAAATAAAGGAGGATACATCAAAAGTGACTCCTAAACCGTTAACCAGTCGTGAGCGCTTCAAAATTCAACAGGAGTCCCTCAGCCATAAAAGACAGGCCTTGAAGCTGCGAAAAGAGGGTCGGATTAAAGAAGCTGAAGCTGAGTTTGATTTAGCCAAGACTCTTGAGGCTCAACTAGAGGAGTCGGCTTCTCATGACTCTGGTAAATCTTCTGAAGATGGTATGGATGATGTGGTCATCGAGGATCTTCTTGATCCTCAACTTTTGTCTGCCTTGAAAGCAATTGGAATAGATGATTCTAGTATGGTATCACAGGGACCCAAAAAACCCGAACCTGTGAAGCATAATCCTCAAAGCAGAAAGAACTCTGGCCAAGACAGTATTCACCTGGAAGAACAAATAAAGGCCGAAAAAGTGAAAGCTGTGAACCTGAAACGAGCTGGAAAACAAGCTGAGGCCTTGGATGCTCTTCGGCGGGCCAAAATGCTCGAAAAGAAGCTCAACGCATTGTGATTGCAGGAAAAAAGCTTACCTCAGAGTGTGGAATCCCTAAGGTACTTTTGGCAGAATATGGGTGCCATCTCCAAAATTTTATTAACTATGATCACCATGTGTACATGGAAACCACAATATAAATGTCAGATTTTGAATTTTTCTTTTTAATGAACTTTATGTAATTCTATAGATTATTGCAGAAGTGTTGTAACGTTGCATGTCTAAGTATTACCCATCGCTTGTTTACAGAATGGGTGTTATATATGTATAGTACTGATATTTCATTGTGTTATTGCCTAGATTTATTCTCCATGCTCCAATTGATATTTCATTACACGTGTAATTCTTTTCTGCATCATTTCCCGTTTTCAATGCTCGTCACCTTTTTGTGGGGTTTGTCTAGACCTGATATACGTAGAGTCCCCCTCCATCTAATAGTTTATGGGTTGGACTTCCTATCACTTCTCTTTCATATTGTTTGCGTGTTCTTGTTTTGAAAATTCTCTTATGTAAGTTGAACATATCAACCTCGAAACAATGAGAATGTCCTTTTCGAGAAGGATTCTGTCGCCTCTTTTCTTTTCTTATTTTGTTTCAGACCATTGTTTGTTTGTTAATGCTCTTTCATATACGAAGCTGAACATCTCGTTATGCCTGTGCTTTGCCAAGAAGGTGTTAAAAGGAATAGAAAAAAGGAGAGAAAAATATTCTCTGTTCCTCACTGAAGAAGTTCAAATAACCTGTTCAAGTCGCATTTTGCTGTGTTTGATGGCAATGCAGTGGAGCTTGGTCAATTTAGAACATTTCGACTCTCTTTTTTTCGCATTAGTTAGATAGCTGCTCTAGTTAGTAATTGCTATCTTTGGATGATGCAGGTAATACATGCATCGTCTGGAGCCCTTCATGGCTCAATTGAACTGGCAAAGAAATTGGTGCTCACTTGGCTGACTTTCTGATCCTAAATCCAATCCATATGAGTCCAGGTCTGCTCATCATAGGGAAGGCAAGGCGACTAACTGCACTGAGGTCGACATCATAATGTTGCATAATACATTAGATCGTTAATTTGCTATTCATCTGTGGAAATATGTTACGGTTGTGATAAATTCAGCATGACCAACGACATGCCCAGAAGGCGGTTGTGCAGCGTGGAAGCAGAAAATCAAGTGTTATCTTATCGACATTACGAATTGAAGTGGCTCTGGTTTTAACTTTAGAGATGTCTTGGGGGTACTACACGGGAACAAAAATAATGGAAGCATATCTACATAAACGATCATGGTGTGTCATGGTGGAATATTTATCATGATGAATAAGAGTATCAAACGACAATTCACTTCATGAGTTCATGTACTACCGAACAAGAGTTTTGATCCTAACAGAGTCATTTAAGAGATGGACTTGTCTCTCTACGTCACGATACATAACAGGGTACAGTCTTCCCTTTTGTTAAAGGGCCAGGCATATGTACTGCAATACATTTCTCCTCAAGGAATTAAAACCGTCGGGTAATTATTTATATATCCAAATGACTCCTCGGCATTGTCTAACCGTGACATATATTGAATGTAGTCATGGATATATCCATTTGTAATTTCGGGTTGTGAAGAGCGCAATTCAACTATACCCCAATTTGGGTATTTCCATCTATCCTTTTTAATTAACAAAACAACCATTTCTATGCTACAAGTGTAGTAATCAGATCGTTCTTCCCATTGCTCCCTAATGCAATTTGACAAAATCAAAAGTGCAGTTATATACGTTAGCATTCATTGTACTGTCAAACATGACACGGAAACAAATCTTTTGCTCGAAAAACACATGGGCGAAAGCAAATCTGTCTCCTGTCATTTCTCACATACCGACAAGAAGCAGATAATGCACGGCCGATGCGAGACATCCTTCTTATCCTCAGCAGAAGAAAAACCTGGGACGTTCTCGGTCATAGCCATGGTCGTCTCGACACAAGATGCCGCCTACCACCACCTTATCGAGAATGAAGCTGACAAGTGACAGGTGCCCTCAACACCTGTAAGCACTAGCGAGCTCCAGGATCGCACCGCTTTTGACGCGTACCTTCTCCTCCTCCTTTTATATGATCCCCTCCTCCTCGCCATGTGTTTTGTATTTATCCACACATCTCTATCCCTCACTGGATGTGAAGAGCAAGCCCAACGCAATACGCACCCCGGACACCAAGCTTCTTCTGCAACAAGAGAGAGAGAGAGAGAGAGAGAAAAAAATGGCGACGATGGGAAGGTACCTAGCAGGGCCGCTGCTGTTTCTCAACCTGGTCATGTACCTCATCGTGATAGGCTTCGCGAGTTGGTGCCTCAACCGCTTCATCAACGGCCAGACCGGTCACCCCAGTACGTTCATCATCTTCATATCATGCGTAACAGATCGAGCTTCGTAAGTTAGCATGCGCGGCTTTTGATTATGCTGAAAGGGATTTCCCCGATTCAGGTTTCGGAGGTAACGGCGCGACCATGTTCTTCCTCATCTTCGCACTCCTGGCCGGCGTCGTCGGGATCATCTCGAAGCTGGCTGGCGCGAGCCACATCAGAGCTTGGAGGAACGACAGCCTCGCTGCGGCGGCAACCTCTGCGCTCATCGCGTGGGCCCTCACCGCCCTCTCCTTTGGGTAAACATCGCATTTTATCCTCTTACCACTTCCGGATCCTCGCAAAAATTGAAGCTTGAACTGTGCACAGATCGGCGACGTGTTTGATACGTTCTTGTTGTATGTTCTTTGATTCGTATTTTGGTGATTTCAGGTTGGCATGCAAGGAAATACACGTGGGCGGCCACAGAGGGTGGCGGCTGAGAGTGCTGGAGGCGTTCATCATAATACTGACCTTCACTCAGCTCCTGTACCTGCTGCTGCTCCACGCCGGGCTCTTCAACAGCCGCTATGGGCCGGGTTACCGGGACACCCCTTACGGCGCCGCTGCCGCCGCCGCCGCCGGCGACCCTTACAAGGGCGGCCCGACCACCGGGTCGGTCGTCTAGGAATGACGTCGACAACCCTCCTCTCCCTATTTCGGACATGCATGTAATGTTCCTATCGTGGCGGAGCCGTGGGGAGACAGATGATTCATGTTGTCCTCTCCTTTTGATTTTTCTCTTTATCAAGGTTTTGTAATTTGAAAAAAAAAAAAAAATCGGTGGCGGTTTGCATTAAGCTAGTGTATGCTTTTGATGTTGTAGTATAGATGGCTTTCTTTCTTGTCTGGTTAATTATGCTTATTTTATTTTATTGTTAGTAAATTTGAATCTGCTGGTTTTTTCTTTTTCCTTCTTTAAGAGAGCAAGTGTTATTTTTACTTTCGCATATATTAAGGAAAAAGAATATCGGAAATCTGTTCATCAAGAATTATATACTTGTCTCGTAGGATGGGACGTCTCTATCATTAAATGTAATCACCCACTTTGAAAGCGCCGATAAAATAGAAGGTCAAAGATCTTTGCACTTTAGCTCTTCGAAACCATTGCTGACCGTGAGGTCCGAGCAATATTTCATCATCGATAATTTTTGTAAATATTAAAAATATTTTTATTTTTATGAGTGATATAAGCATCATTTTTATGATATTTTTGGCCCGTATAGTAAAGATGGATAGCTTGGCTGACATCGATAGTGACAGATAATCGGTTGATAGAGACATGACAACGTGACTAATGACCGATTCATCAACCAAGTGATAAATGAATTTTTGCTTGATGTGCCTCTAAAGCGAAGGTTTGGGTTTTGATGTCAAGATGCGAATAGCTTTATGATTGATGTTTCGTAAGAAAATATTTATAGTGGAAATTTAGGTTATTGACAGTGGATTAAAGAGTCACCCATGAAATCAGGCGGACCGTGTACATTGCCATTTTGTTTGGGAGAGTTACGGACCAAAATCAAAATCAATTTATACAGTATTAGACCTTTAGTCGACGTAGTGCATCATTGCAGTTCCGGGATAACCGTAATCACGTATATTAAACAATATAAAAAGGTAAATCTCACAAATTCAATCGTTGGATGGAGTAAAATAGTCTTTAATCTTCATGGGATTAGATTTGTGTGGAGCTTTGAAATAATAATTATGGAATTGGATTGTGGAGTTTTAGAATAAAAATTAACACAATTATAAGTAAATTAAACAGTTTGAGCGCTTTAAACCTTCCAAGATCACATGCATTACGGTCTTGTTAAACATTGTTGCAATCTTTCCTCTTGAAATGAATAGTTTGTCCTTAATTTGTGCTCCCCGAAAATTTTGAACACACTTGTTGTCGCACATTCGATTTAATAAAATTAAACTATAGTCCTTAATTTGTGCTCCAAATTTATTACACCCTAGTTGTCGCCCTACGCGCACGTCAAGAATTGAGAAGAATAAAATTATCCCTTTTAATATCAATTTTAGTCTTTTTAGGAAGACATTAAATACAACTTTTGAGTCTTTTTAGGAAGAGGTTTTAGGGAAAGCAATTTTTCACTTGTTGTAAATGCTTCGAACAACTGTTTTCTTTTTCTTTTTTCTTTTTCTTTTTTGCTATTATATGAGTCATAAATTTACAATAGATTGCACTTAGAAATTTGTTTATTCACCTTTTTGCCATTAAGGATAAATACGATATATTTATCTCCGACATGAATAATATTTATACCTATAATTTCACCCCGATGGTTTATTATTTCTTGTTTTATTTTATGATGCACTATTCCTCTCTACATTTGATTAAAACAAACATTAATCTAAATTGAGCTCATGTAAATTATAGGCTTGAATAGGGAATCAGAATGCCTCTATTGCAAGAAGTGAAACTTATCCTATTGAGACCTATCAATTTGATGGGGCCAAAAGGAATGCCATAGACTTTAACTGCTATTCTCACGTCATGATTATGTATTTTTGTTGGGTTTTGGAACTAAAATGTGATCAACATAGTCCATTTTTCTTTTCCTTTTGTAGGGACAATGGTTGATTTTTTGGAGGCAAATCAAGCCTCAACGATTGAGAATGCGTACACAGGAAGGTGGGACATGACAAATCTTGACTTTCAAGGCAAAATCGAACAACCTCGAATTCTTTTTTCCCAAAAATTCTACGAACACTAGCACAAATGATATTAAATTAAATGATGGTTGAGGTATTCTAATATAATCGACAAAAATTGTTAATTTAAGAATGGTTAGGTAACTGCACGAATGTCCAACATACCAAACTTGCAATTTTATATTTAGAACCTTATTCCCACTTGTTTATCTTCATATGCTATGTGCTCTTTTGGTAATTCCTTTTTGTTTTTTTCTTTTTTATTAATTCCTACTTTGAATGCTTCAACTAGCAACTCCAGCGCCTATCGAGCGGACTTTATTAATCAAGTTGTCAATTCCTAGTCATATGCAAATTGGTCAAACAAACTAAGAATCATAAATTTATTAAGACTCCCTTGCAAGAGATGGCATTCACTAAAAGTCAAAATGTGCGGTTGTTGGGGCAATGAAAACAACCTCAACTGCACATAGGACGGCATTAAGGCCACGAAGCTGTCCCCCGGACAACCGAGCGAACTTTCACAGGTCAAGCAAACTCATTTAATCCTAGAAATGCATGGAAAAAGTTATATAAAAAAAAGAGGTCTTAAACATATTTTGTAAGGGTACCGCATTAGTTCTAAAACTATCAATTTAACCAATTTAGTTGTAAATTTTTGACAATTTGCAGATGTAGTCCTTCTAACCCATTTTGGCTGAAAATCATTGATGTAGATACTAGTCATCTTACATAGCACGGATGCATGGTCGGCACTGACTTAGATAATTTTTGTAATTTTTTTATTAATTTTATTTTTTTTCCCTTTGTGCTAGAAGGGTCGCCAACAAACCTGGCTAGCCACAAGCAAGACCACGACGTGTGAGGGGTTGACCCTCACGCCCTTGCAAGGGTTGTCGGTGATGATGAAATTTTTTTTAAAAATTCAATAACTGTCCAAGTTAGCATCGATACTATTACGTAGAACAACTAACGTCCAATAGTTTCCAATCAAAATTGGCTAGAATGACTACATTGGCAAATTGTCAAAAGATTTAAGATTAAATTGATCAAATTGAAAAGTTTAAGATTAAATTGGTATCCACACAAGATGCTTAGAATTTTTTTGATGATTTTCCCGAGCAGCTCAACAGCTTTACAAGGGCTCGTTGGTCACTGTTAAAAAGAAAAAAGGGAAAATTACTAAAAATGTTTTAAACCTATTGCAATTGTATCAATCCAATTCTAAATTATTTTTTTGGCTAATTTAATCTTAAACTTTTATAATTATGTCAATTCAATCAATCTGGCAAAATTTGGCAAGTCGGCGCTAATTATGTCAATTCGTCTAGATCTGGGTGAAGATCGCAACTCTCACTGATGACCATCAAGCTGATGAGCCTCACGAGAGCCTCATCGACCACTGTAGGGGGAAGAAGAAAACGTTAGGAAGAAAAGAAAAATAAATAATAATAAAAAGAAAACAATTAAAAAATTACCATGTCAACATTCACCAAACAACCAACATTAGTTAGCATTTGTTAGACAACCGGCGTCAATCGGCATCCACATTAGTTTCGACCGGCTAAATTTTTGCCAAATATATTGAGTTGATACAATAGCAAAAAGTTTAAGACTAAATTGGCCAAAAATATTTATAATTGGATCAGCACAATTACGATACATTTAGGACGGTTTTAGTAATTATCCCAAAGAAAAAGAGAATATGAAAGTGCTAATGGGTGTGTTTGTTTTACTTAAACCTTAATAAAAAAAATTCATGAAAATCATTCTTAAGGAAAATTATTAGTTTTGATTAATTTGATAATTTAAGAAAAATGATTTCCTTCGTAATAAAAAATGAAATTATTTTTCTCCCAACCTAGACTTGTTATCGATCTATTGAAAATGTTCTCTCCACATCAATTAATTTTCCATCTTCCGAACACCGTAAAATCAAAAAAACAATTTCTCAAAAACAATTTTCCTAAAAACAAAACGAACCCTCAGTCCACAGTCCAACTTCCGAGACGCATTTCGTGGAAACATGTTTCGGAATGTCGTGGTTTTGAAGCTGCACGAACACACACCGCTCGACCGGTAAAGCATTCGCGTATCTGCTCGAGTTTTTTATCTTTTCGAAAGGACGCGAAAAGAAGAAGCAAAGTAAAGCATCCACGACTCGTTTCCTTGTCGTCAAAGATTGGTAACCATCCAAGCCTGGTTTGATTTCCAAGGTAGGAATCACTGGCTCGACAAACGAGTTTCAATGGGAAAAACCATATCCTTCCTTCCCTTACTAAACCAAAAAGACCGTATACCATCGACGACAATGTTCGCTTCGCCATCATCGAGGGCTCCTGTGCTTCACAATCACAATCTTCGAGATAAAGCAAGCCGAGTGTTCTTTCATTGCCCTACAACTAAAGTAAGTATCAAAGGCTAGGCTTTCCCCCGGGCACATGCCGCGGTCTCATATGCAATCCGACTGTACATCATATACTATTTCAGATATATACATACACACAAGTATATCATTGGAAGAGCAAGCGGATAATCCCCCCCTAAGTCCACCGGATAAAGAAAAAAGAAACATTATAACAGGCACGACAAATTAAAAATTAAAAAAATTAAAAAAAGAGTCCGTCGAGCAGGAGCACACCTAAGCTGAGTCCCAACGTGAGAAGATCGTCATCCTCGCCAACCGAAACTCGCATAGACCCGGAGCGTGGTGCATCAGGTACCTGATCACCGTCCAACCAAGTCATGTATGCAGACAGACGTTTGTCAGGCTGGCCCGCGACACATTGATCTAAGAGTGAGCACGTGCCTGATCCACCCCGTCCACAGTCCACCAAAGATAAACTCTTCTCTGCGAATCCAGTGTCGACTTCGATCTTGCAACAAAAAAAAGGACAGCAAAAAGCCGAGAATGTGTAAATCGCAGGGAGTCCTTTTTCTTTAGTTTTTGACTTCTGCGACTTTGTTTCCACTGCGTGTATTGTCTGAGGCAAAACTTGAGAGCCAGGTCTAGACTCGAGGAATTGCAGGCAATACAATTCATGTCAGTATGTGACACGGGCATCATCAAAATATGAGGCAAAAGAGGAGATTTATGGAGTACATATCAAACGTTACATGGAAGCTACGAAATCTTAGCCAAAAGATTGAGAAAGGTACAGCTATCTATACTAAACACGGCAACAACAGTGATCAGATAAGCTCCTTAGCCTCGTAAAAAAAAGCATGTACAGGCTATAGTGCATAATATTGGAGAACTATATAATGCTTGTAAGTACACAATGCCCTGATCTGCTAAACTAGATTCGCTCCCCTAAGATGCAGACCAGAAGAAAATGAAATTCTATTGCAGTCAACCACTTTCAATCCCATTGGCCCATATAAGAACTCTTACTCCCCTAGAAGCAGGCAGACAAAAGTGAAAATCTGTTCAAGTAAGAGCTTTCATTCCCCCATGTAGATAGAGAACAATGAGCATTCCTCCCACTCAGCTAATCACTACTCATGTTCAAAGAGCAACAACATGATAGTCCTTACCAAGGATCACAATATCAACATAACCCACCTTCTAAGTGCAAGTTTCCCCACAGTGCCAAAGTCTCTAAGTTGCCTGGCCTAAGGCTGTTCTAGATGCATGTGTTGAAGTGAGATATTTCCTTAAAAAAAAAAAGAGGAATTAGCAAAAGTAGAAGCACTGGCCAAAAAAGATTTTCCCGACTTCTTGTTACCAACACTGATCCCACAAATGGACCCTCAAATGCTTGTATATCATCTAATAATGAGGCAAGCACCTCGGGTATAAAGCAAGTAGCCAGGTATTGCTGTGTTATGTTCTCTCACTAAGGTGAACTATGAAAAGGCATCTAAACGACACCATTCAAGGAGGGCTCATTAATCTCAAAGTCCAAGGCAGACATGCAGACAAAACATTCTGAAGAACACTCTTTTCTCATGAATTAAGAGAATTAGCAAATTTACTGTTAGGACCTCCAATGCCTTGGGGAATCATCAACTTATAGAGATGCATCTCGAGGTCAGTGGACTCAGCACTCTCATTTTATCTACAAGTACCATCTGATTTGTATATTAAGCTTAACAAGAGAGTTAAAGTATCCCATACTATCTGTCTACAAGTTTCAATGGGCCTTGCATTCATGTACTTCCAGTCCACCTATCAAATCAAGCTTCTAGGTTGGGCTTTCCACTACAATGAATTATAAGTCCAGAAAAAGGATCCTCTTCAGGATTCTAAGCCTCAAAATACTCAATGCCACCAAACCGAAATTACAGGGTAGTTTTTTTCCCAATAATGAAGACAGAGAGTGTTCACAGTAACATTACTAACATAAACCAAATCACCAAGATCCTCATATGATGTTTAAGGAGAGTACTGTAAAGCCAAAGTTTAGACATGGCAGAATGTGTATCATAAAGGTTCTATCCTCTATTCTAGGCATTGAGACCACGCTTCTGTGCTTTGATAAGGAACAGAACAAGATAAGGCAAATGCCAGGAGCTTGACCCAGTGTTAACACAAATCTAACCAAGGAGTAAAATAAAAATGAGTGTTTTGAGCAAACTTCACATGTATAAATAAACATGTAACTCTTAAGATAGATTACCTCACTGAGCAAGAGCCTCAGAACTGTGCTGCTACGTTGATATATGCATAAATCCTTTAAAACCTATGTACATGTTAGAATATTCTAATTCCACTTAGATCACCCAGATCCTTCGGTCAACAGCAGAGGCTTTCCCGACCATTCATCAGACACCCCATAATCCAAGCTAAGCTCTGCCAAAGGAGGAATATTCTCCATCGCAAACAACATTAGGTGAGGGAAGGAGATATTGTTGTGATCATATAGTACACGCTGCACTAGTACATTGGGCTTGGTACTGTGGCTAATGTAACAAGCAACATTCCTCATTTTAGACACATCCATTGCAAAATCCAGAGGAGGAGCTGAAGGGTATAAAGAGCGTACACAGTTAGGCAAAATCTGTGATAAATCACCCCATTCTTCCCATTTTTCAGGAAACCTACTGGGATAAATCAGTGTATCACCGTTCATTGTGAAAATTTGGGCTTGGTCTCTGGTGAGCACAACCCCTGCATATTCGCATACGAAAGCACCGGCTTGTATCACATCCAAGGACCTCACACCCCAACCCGTCTCTCTCGACCTAAATATCTCGAACCTATGCTTCAACCCTCTTTGAGTTGCTCGATTCCGACAGGTTGGAGGGCACTTGCAGAAAGCTCCACACTCGAAAATAATCGGCTTCCCTTTCAAAAGAAGCCCATTTTGATCATAAAGAAACTCACCCCCATTCTTCATAAAACAAAAGCAACCTTCTGTGCAACCGGATATGCATTCACACCCAGTACCATTTCCATTCTGGTGGAGAACAAAAGGGGGGTACACAGACCTGACTAGATAGTCATAATACAGCGGTTCATTATCAGCGTCGATATCATTGAACAGAAGCACCGGCACTCTCTCCTTCTTCATCGACATATCAAGACTCAAGTACCCAGCCGGCCTTACCGACAATGGACTAGTCCTAAGACTCTTAGCAAGCCTCATCGTCACACTGCCCATTTCCGGTTGCCCCTCAATTCTCACCAGCTTGTACTTGAAAACACCGAAACCGGACTTACCCACATCGAACCAACATTCCACAATCCTGTACAACCCGTCATACACATAAACCTTGCTCGTCATCCCGCCTTCATATCTGATCCCTCTAATGACCCTCAACTCGATTCCATAGCGCATGCTCCTCTCCAGCGCCAGATTTCCGCCTTCCAACTTCTGGTGCACACATTGCCTGCTGAACTTATCTTGCCCTCCATGACCAGTGTATATAATCACATCCCCACTATCCTCATCATCCTCATACCCACCAGAAACGATGACACTGGTGGCGATCGGCTCACCGTTGGAGCTCTGGCTAGCTGGCAAGTAATCGATACCAGCTTGAGTCTGACCATGTAATCCAAGCACCATCAACTCCATTCTATAAAAGAAGATGTCCCCCACACAAATCCCAGGGATTGACCCAACAATCCTCTTGTCACGATTTAGCCACAACCCGCGATTCCTCATGAGAGAAGCAGCGATCAGGTCGCCCCTCACTCTCTTACCGCTGCGCTCGTCGGCCATCGAGAGAATGCGCACCCCGTCGAACGTCATGCGGGTCCGGCGAACCAAATCGCGGAAATACCTCTCATCTTCAAGCCCGAGATCGGTCACCCTGACCAGCTCCGAGGAGCGCTTGTAGTTGATCCTCGGCTTGACTACGGTGGAGAGCTGATTGTTCCCCTCGGCGTTGAAGGGGACGATGGCCCGGGAATCGGGGTCGAGCACGTCGACGTCGCCGCCGCCGTACCTGCGCTGGCCCTTGGCGAAGGCGGTGCGGAAGAGCTCGGAGACGCGGTGGAACTCGGTGTAGAGGCTGTCTTCGCCGGGCGGCGAGGTGGGCTCCTCGGAAAAATGCTGCGGCTCTTGCTGCTGAGGCTGAGGAGGAGGAGGTGGTGGTGGTTGGGGTTGTTGGGTAGTGGGTGGCGTTGGCGGGCCTTCGAAAGGCTCGGTCTTGGGCTCGACTTTGGGGGTGACGAGGTGAGTGGCGGTGCCGGCGGTGGCGGTGGAGGAGGAGGAGATGGGAGGGTCAGGGAGGAGATTGAGGTCCTGGAAGGGAATGAGGGAGTCCATCAAATTTCAGGGGGAGGAGAGAGAAATGTTGGGCATGAAGAGAGAGAAAGAGAGAACGGGGACAGGTTTCCGGCGCTGGGTGCCTCGAGATTTCCGCCGGGCACTCCGTCGCCGGCGAAACAACGGCGGGTTTGGAGGAGTTGGAGATGGAGGAGGAGAGGAGCTCCTGAGCTGAACTTGGACTGCAGTTCAGCGAGGAAGGGGGTGGGGGACATTTTCTTACATCGGCCCGGGTGCCACGTCCTTGACGTGCCTCGGCTGCTCCGGTCGGACCGGACATTGTCGTTTACCGGCCCGGCTCGGCCGTGCATATTCGAGCTCAGATTCGGTTCTTTTCCCCTTCTTCTTTCCCCAAGACCATCTTTTGAACCGGACTTTATCGTCTATGGGAATATCTCTACTCGCTCCAACGTTTCCTCGTGACGTCTTGTGAGGCCTCCTTTTGAGAAAAGGTCGTTCTGTACCTGTGTCGTGCAATTTTTGTCTAGCGAATGAGTAGGTCTTTCTCCGCGTGCCTCGCCTTTTTTATTCTCTTATGAACGAGTCGAATGAATAATCACTAGATCGTGCCCACGATTTTTTAGAAGTTGTGCACTGCGTCAATCATAGCCATCAGGCCAAGGCTACCGGCCAGAATCCTAACCGTGCGAGCGAGAGGTGGCGGCCGTGGTCTACTCATGAGCGACCGGAGATCGTGGACCGACCCGAGGATTCGGGAGTCTTGAGCGAATGGCCCTCGACGGCGTAGGGGCATTTTGCACTGCGTCGGATGAGCGATCGAATGGGGGAAATCTTCAAGGACGATATTCTTGGGACAGTACGTACGTACGTGCGTGCTATGCGCGAGGGAGGATGTTGAGCAACTGACTGCTCAGGCGGCAGCACAAGGATGAGCTGCTGGGATGTACGAAAGTGCCAGGACCTAGCGCTTATCCTGGTGCTCGGAATGCTTTTAAAAAAAAAAAAAAAAAAAAAACTATACTTTGAGAATTTCCATTTTGATGTTGGAGCAATACTTTCGGGGGCGGTGTGCCCGCGGTCAAACCAAACCAAGGTAGTGATGGCGTCCATGTAGCTGTCGGGCGATGCCAAGTAATGATAGCGGACCGAGTAAGACGACATCCAATGAGGCCGTGAACACATGAACAATTGAGATGAGATGAAAGCCTAAAAAAAAAAAAGAGAGAGAATCAGTGATTTTCAATCCAATTTCCAATTTGGAAAGTGGGAAAAATCAAATCGAACCTTCTATATTTTAAAAAAATTATTTAATTTCTTAAAAATAGTAATAAACTCTAAAATAGTAACAACTGAAATAATTTTTTAAAGAAAAAATTTATTCATAGAATGCTGAAATTTACAAACGGAATTATTAAGTGATCAAGGTGATCCGATCCTATCTAGTTCTCGATCTTAGAAATTGGGAGCCAAATCTACCGATCAATCCCAAAATTCCTAGTAAGGATTGGATCAAACCAAGAACCAACCACTTTTATTAAAATCTTTACCTTTTATATTGCATCAGACGATCTAAAGCATAATCTTTATTGAATCATCCACACACACCCTCACCCCACCCCTGTATATCTTTGCTTCTTCTTTTTTTGCTGGTTGAAATGTATATCTTTGCTTAGACGTGCTTGAAACACATCGACAAATAATTCCTCGATAATAAAAAAAAGGAAAATAATAATAAAAAATTCCAAATTACGGAGAGGCGATCGTCAAAGTTGGCTCTCGCGCTGACCCTGGTGCTGGTTCTGGTGTGGGCGGGTGTAACGTCTTCCGTGGGCTACCGGCTCCTCGATTGCAACGTCAACTGCGATAGCCGACGCGATCAGGGCCGTAGGCTTTGCGTCCATCACTAGTGCCGCTGCTTCGTCGGCTCCGCCACGGAGACGGCGGACTTGATGCACCATCGGGAGCAGTCGCAGGGAACCGCCGCCGCCGGCCCGCGAGCACAACCGTACATCGGGAACTTTGGCGGCTTCCGTTTTGTCGCATCTGTCTTTGCGAGGATAAAAAGATTCTCCATATTATGTAATAAAAAATAATGCTTTAATTTGCAAATTTTCACCATCCGAAAATAAATGGGATCGAATAATGACAGCAGCGTCTCCTTTTTTCAACTCGAAGGTACGGCAAATTTCAAATGGTTATTGAAATAAGCGGACTCGTGTCTTGAATCGATTGCCTTATTTTGGGCATAACTCCCTATGACGCTCCCAACTTTTTGTACAATTTCAATCCTGTCTCAGAACCCTATTTTTGTCTAAAAAAACACTCCAAACTTTTAGAATTAATCCTAAATTTACCTTGAATTTTGTTTTAGCGAAAAAAAAATTCAACTTTTAAACTAGCCCCAATTTGATGTAATATATCTATATCGATAACAAATCCACATCAATAGGGTCACATGAAAAATTATCTCCAAAATGAAACCGTTCAAGGATATAAAAATTAAAGACAACTGGTGGTTATTTTTTTCACAGAAGGTTAATCAAAGAATTAGTGATTTTTCTTCGAGGCACAAAAAAGAACTAGATCTAAAGTTGTTTTTTTTTAAGATGAAGAAAAAGTTTGAGACAAAATTAGAACTAGACGTAAAATTGATGATTTTTTAAGGAATTAGCCCTTTTTTGCACATTGAATAAGAAGAGTCATATCACTTAGTAAAATACTTTTGGTAAAAAAAAATTAATATGTGGAGCATCCCTCTTTTTGTTAGAGTGGGTTGATCCTTTGGAGGGTTCCCTTCAATTTCATAATAGACATGTGAGAAAAATTAATACGAATTACATACGAGGGGATTTTTTTCAACTAATAACATGGACCTTAATTAATTTGCAAGGAGACGGAAAGAAAAAATTCATATATTTGAATGATCACCGATATGAATTACATACGTGAGCTTATCTTATTATTATGAACTTTAAACAATGAATATATATGCTATGTAACATACTCCACAAATGGACTAGAATCCCAAATTGCATGTTTTTATTAGATTAATGAGTAGATTCACTAATTTTAATGCATATGTATGATTTGCTTAGATTGAGATTCATAAAAGTAGCACATAAAGTTTAGTTAACTTTATAACAGCTTCAAGTATGTACTTTCCATGTGAGCTTAACGGATTAAATGAATCAATTTGAATTTATAAGTTTATATATTCTCTACGATGTCATTATCATGATTTAATTGAATTAGTAGAAGGTCACGAACTATATAATCAAGCTCAAAAGATTTACTATATTCACACCTTAATTAATTTGCAAGGAGATGAGTAGACAAAATTCAAAATTTTGAATGATCACTAAATTGAAATTACTAAGAGGGAGTGAAGGATCAAAATCTAATTACAAAGTAGGAGATCCAATGCGATGTCATGATTAACATGCAATATTTACTCACACAACTGGTTGATTCCAAATGAAATTTGTTGATTCCATAATTTTTCCACTTATTTTCAATAACCATCTTCCACATGTTAATCTATGCAATCATATTTTTTTTTTTTATATTCGACCAAAAAAATCATGAATTCTATAATTTGAGCTTGTAATAATTGCTGTGGCCATTACACTCATGTTGCGTCGTAGTGGTGTTAGTTTCGCTAATATATTGCGTGTTTGTAATCACATAATATTTGGATTGTGGTCAAATTATAAATTGGGGAACAAAAAGATGTAATTTTCCTCATGTCTTTCTCTTTATTTTTTGTCCATGCAAAACAAACAAAAAGGAAAATAATATTCTCCACATTATTTATTTAGATGATAAGCTAGTAGCTACCAATCCAATAATCTCAATTACATTGGAATGCCCAATCGATCCATCAAATTTGCAGTTAATTTGGATACAAGAAATGTGTCCTATTACATGAGAAAAATCCATACCGCAAAACAAAAGCTTAATTTTCGTGCCTGCGGAGATGAATAAAACATCCAGCTGGACCCCACCGATATATACTTTGATTTTTATTTTATTTTTTCTCTGAGACTCCGAAGAATGAAACGATCCTTGGCGTTCAAGTTTCCTATTCCAATCCGAAATAGCTAATATCAAATTAGGAAATAAGAATCCAAAGCCAACGGATAATTATTTTGAAAAAAATCAGATAAATAAATAAATAAACATAAAAAATAAATAACGGAAAAAAAGAGAAATCACTCCTCTTTTATACGAACTCTACAAATAGTCGTAAGTATTCTCTCTGTATATCTGATCGTCGTTGTTTGGGTTCTATCAACGATACGATGGCCATCATCGACGCCGCTGCCGGCAACTTTCTCTCTCCCAGCCCTCTTCCTCCTCCTCCTTCTCGATCTCCTCCCCTGCTCATGCTTCCTCTCCGCGACGACGAGGTCGGCCATGGCCGCCGCTTCTTCAGTCTCAAGGACAGGACCTCCCTCCTCCTCCTCCGCAGCTTCCCGGAGGCCTTTTCCGACAGCCGTTGCGTCGGCTCCTCCCACGGTTGGCTCGTGCTCTTGGACAGGGACGCGGAGCCTTATCTCCTCGACCCACTGCACGATGGCCGGGTCCTCCGCCTGGCTCCCGCTGAGACGTTCCCCAGTGTGTACCAAATGCTTCGGAGCGTCCACGACGACAGCTGCAGGCGTGAGCGGAGGACGACCCTATTTCCTGTCCTGCCCCTTCGCGATTATGTCATTTCGAAGGCCGCGTTATCAGCAGACCCTAATGACGATGCTAAGGGCATGAGTTGCTGGGTCGTCGCGATCTTTGGCACGGAGTCGAAGCTTGGGTTTTGCCGATGCAAAGAAATCGGTGGAGTGGGCGTGTGGACGGAGCTAGCTGGTAACGACGCTTCTTTTAGCGATGTCACGTTCTACCAGGGCACGCTCTTTGCCCTTTGCGACGACGCATTCGTCGACGTGTGTGACTTCAACCGAGATCACCCTATGAAAATCATGGAGATCAAGGCCTCCTTCTCGCAGAAATCAGCCGAGGTTGAAGATGCTCTCGGGGATATATGTTTTACGAACACATACTTAGTCGAGGCGGCGGGTGAGATTTTGCTTCTTGTGAGGTTCACAGGGAATTTCGTGAACGAGCACGGTGTCCCGGTCGAAGAAGACGATTACTTCCTGACAGAGGAGGACGAACGCAATCTGGCCAGTGCCTACAGAACCCTGTATTTTCATGTTTACGTGCTGGACATGAACAGGGAGGAGTGGGTGTGGTTGGACTCGATCGGCGACCAGGCTGTGTTTGTGGGGGGGAGCCACTCGAGATCGGTTTCTGCCTGGGACTTCCCGGAGCTCGAGGCGAACTCAGTGTACTTCACCGACGATAACTGGCATCCGGAGGAGCCGTACAGTGGGCACGACATGGGGGCGTACAGCTTGAAGACTGGGAAGGTGAAGGAGATTTGCAAACTGGGATCGGACAAGATCGATTTTCCTCCGCTGTGGGTTTTCCCATCTGATTGTCGCCCCTCCAAGCGAGGATGACTTCAAACGTTGTTCGTGTCGCAAGCTTCTGTCTAGTCTTTGGTTATGCGAGTGTTTGGATCTTGGGATGATGAGATATTGTCTACTGACTGGACGTCCCCATTGTTGTAATTGGATCAGAGAAGGAGTGACGGATGTTGAGTCCTGGTTGGTCTCTTTTCAATGTTAGCATGAGATTTCTTTTGGACTTTTCTGAATTCTATGACATGTTCGATGAAATCTTAACAAAGAATAGTACATGAATTGGATGGCTTTAATTTTTCAATTCATGAGGCTCGTTACATCAAACGGTGTCTTGATAGAGAATCTTGGGAGATGCAGTGTATATGCTCTACTAATTCACTAATCGATTTTAAGTGTTCCATAGTTACAATAGAATCTATCTAAATTTACATGCAGATTCCATTTACTCAATTGATAAATTGAGAAGACCAAACATTCGTTTGCCTTATTCAATATGTGAATTTATCTTAATATTATGAACTTTAAAAAGAGAACATATATTACCTATGTAATGTACTCCACTAATGGAATAGAATCCCAATAGATTGATGAGTAGATTCATTGGTTTTGATGCATATGTATGATTTGCTTAGATTGGGATTCATAAAAGTCGCACATAAAGTTTAGTTAACTTTATAACGGCTTCAAGTATGTACTTTTCATGTGAGCTTAACGGATTAAATGGAATCAGTGTGAGTTTATAAGTTTATGTATTCTCCATGATGCCATTATTGCGATTTAACTGAATTAGTAGAAGGTCATGAACTATACAGCTAATCTTAAAAAGATTTACAATATCCGCACCTTATGTTAAAAGGGATATCTTTGTTTGTATTAGACTTGTCATGGGTAGATTATGTCGCATTAAATTTTTTTATTAAATTTATACAAAATTTTAAATGTTCTCTAAATAATGGTTTGTAATTAATAATCAAGCTAAATTTTTTCATGGACAAACTCAAGCGACCTTTATCTGCATCATTTAAGTCGACGACTCAATCAAATGTTTGTGAGTGTTTATATAATCAATTTACATTTTCGAGTTCACATAAAGTCACCAATATATGCATTTGAAATCAATGCATCCTTGAATTCTTAGACAATTTGAGTTTCATAGTAGGTTTTTATAGCCATTTGTACATTATAGCAGCAAAAATAAAAATCAAATTAAAGAACACTCTACAAATTTAAATACATTTTGAGAACAAAAATTAAAATATGTTGGGCAATGAATAAAGCCGAGGGACAAAAATATTCGGCTTCCCGATCCATTTGCAAGAAGTTTAATTTTCGTTTTTATAAATGCTAACCTGTCAAGTAAATTTTATTTCTTATAATTTCATTAAATAATTAAGTGCAAAGTTTTAATTTGTTAAGTACATCATTATCATATTTATTTATTATTATTTATATTAAATGATGTTTTTCCTAAATTTTGTGGGCAAATTTTCACCGAGCAAAGTGAACGCTTACAGTGAAAAGCACAAGAAAGAACTTTAATAATAAATAATTAATTAATTAATTAAACATTTATATCTATCAAATTTACGTTTTATGTATTTTGTAAGAATGGCATAAAAATAATATTGGAATGCATAATTGATCCATCAAATTTGGAGTTAATTAGAAAATAAGAAATGTGCCCTATTACATGAGTAATATTCATACCGCAACATCAAAGCTTATTTTTCGTGCCTGCGGAGATTAATAAAACATCCAACTGGACCCCCACCAACATATATTTTGATTTTTTTTTTTTTCCCTCTCCGACTCCGAAGAAGGAAACAACACTTGGCGTTCAAGTTTCCTATTCCAATCCAAAACCGCCTATTTCATATTAGGAAACAAAAGAATCCACAGTCAACAGGATAATTATTTGTAGCATCTAATATCCAAAAAAAAATCAGATTAATAATATAAATAAATAAAAACAGCAAATAAACCCCGTTTACAGAAAAAAGAGAAATCACTCCTCTTTTATCCGAACTCTGCAATAGTCATCATTACTCACTCTCTTTCTCTCTCTCTCATCGTCGTTGTTTGGGTTCCATCAACGATACGATGGCCATCATCAATGCCGCCGCCGGCGACTTTCTCTCTCCCAGCCCTTTTCGTCCTCCTCCTTCTCCTCCACTTCTGATGCTTCCTCTCCACGACGACGAGGTCGGCCATGGCCGCCGCTTCTTCAGTCTCAAGGACAAGACCTCCCTCGCCCTCCGCAGCTTCCCGGAGGCCTTTTCCGACAGCCGCTGCGTCGGCTCCTCCCACGGTTGGCTCGTGCTCTTGGACAAGGACTCGGCGCCTTATCTCCTCGACCCGCTCCGCGGCGGCCGCGTCCTCCGCCTCCCTCCCGTCGACACGTTCTCCTGCGTCCTCCAGGTGTTCCGTAGCGACGACGACGACGACGACGACGACGGCGAGGGCCGTGTTTCGGCCGCCTTTTACGAGACCATCCATCTGGGGTGTTGGCGGACCGCGACCCTTCTCCCTCTCCTGACCCTGCGCGACTGTCTCGTCTCGAAAGCCGTGTTATCAGCAAGCCCTCATGATGACGATAAGGGCAAGAGTTGCTGGGTCGTCGCCATCTTCGGCAGCGAGTCGAAGCTTGCGTTTTGCGGCCGCAGGGACTTCGGCGGAGGCGGCGCGTGGGCGGATCTAACTGGTAACTGCGGTCCTTACAGCGATGTCACGTTCTACGACGGCACTCTCTTCGCCCTCCGCAACAACGGATTCGTCGAAGTGTGGGACTTCAACAGGGACCGCCCCATCAAAATCTTGGAGATCAAGTCCTCCTTCCCGCGGAAGTCGGCCGAGGCTGCGCGTGCTCTGAGGAATGTTTGTTTCACGAACACTTACTTAGTCGAGGCTGCGGGCGAGCTTTTGCTCCTGGTGAGGTTCGCGGGATATTACGTGAACGGGCACGGTGTCCCGGTCGAAGAAGATTACCTCCTGACAGAGGAGGACACGCACCCTCTGGTCTGTCCCTACAGGACCCTGTATTTCCATGTCTACGTGCTGGACATGAACGGCGAGGAGTGGGTAGGGCTGGACTCGATCGGCCACCACGCCGTGTTTGTGGGCGGGAGCCACTCGAGGTCGGTGTCAGCCCGGGACTTCCCAGAGGTAGAGGCGAACTCGGTGTACTTCACCGACGATAATTGGGACCCGGTGGCAACCGACGTCTTGTATGGCGGGCACGACATGGGGGTGTACAACTTGCAGAGCGGGAAGATGAAGGAGATTTGCGAACTGGGTTCCGACAAGATCGAGCCCCCTCCCTTTTGGGTATTCCCATCTGATTATCGTTGATGCAGACATTGACAAGCTTTTTTTTCTAGGGTTTGTCGGATGATGAGATATTGCCTACTAATTCATGTCTCATTGGTGTAATTTGACAATAAGAAGTTACAGATATTCCTAGTCTCTTTCCGTTGTTCGCATTTGCCTCTCTCTTTTTTTTTGTAACTTTTCTGAATTCTATGAAATGTTAAATGAAATCTCACAGAAAATAACTTCAAAAAAATATATGAATTGGGCAGCTTTAATTTTGCAATTTGTACAACTTGATACATCAAAACAGTGTGTTGATAAAATCTTGAGATACACCATAGATTTCTTGTTCTAGATAAACTATCTACTCAATTGATTAATTGGGATTGATAAACATAATTTTGACATTATTTGATATGTGGGCTTATCTTAATATTATGAACTTTAAAAATCGAATACATATAAGTTCTTGACCGATGTAATGTGCTCCATAAATAGATTTGATTCCCTAGTTGCATCGCTTTTATTAGATAGATTTATGAGTAATTTTACTAATTTTAATACATATATATATGACTCACTTAGATTGAAATATATGCTCAATATTTCACATCATCAAATATAAATGGTTCAACATTTCGGTTATCAACATTATCGAATTACATTTCACACCTCACTGATTTTTTCGCAGGCGTGGCGAAATATGTCCTCCGGTTGGTGCCGCGACGGCGGCCCGCCTCGTCTGCAAATGTGACCGATCAGCTCGCCGCCCCTCTCTGTACAGTACACCCTGACAAGACGATTCGCGAGTAGGAGGAGTAGGCAAGAGGGGTACTTTAGTAGAGCATGCCGCGTCTCCTGAATATAGCATTGATGCTGCCAGGCCGGCTGAAGCATAATCTTTACCATTTTTCTTTTTTTTTTTGTAGCCATAATCTTTACCATTTTTCACGATTATGTATCACGATCGGTCAACTTACTAGGGCATAGGATATGCGGCAATGTACGCATACATGTTAAAGATCTTGCGAAAAAATCGAGACTCCAGCGTAGGGTTGGTAGCTTATAATCTAAATCAACAATATGGCGAGGATTATTTTTCTTTTTTGTTTATTTTGCATGGACAAAAATTTGAGGGAAAGACAAAAGACGGTAATTTATGCATTTTTAGGTCATTAGAAGGAAAATTATATTTAGGGTTTTTTTTTTTTTTTTTTGGTCTATTCGTCTCCTTGCAGATTAATTAAGGTCCATGTCATTAGTTGGATAAATACCCTTGACTGTAATTTGTATTTATATTTTCTCACATGTGTACTCTGAAATTGAAATGAACCCTCTCCAAAGGATCACCCCACTCTCTGGCGGAAAAAGAGGGGTGCTCCACGTACTAAATTTGTTTTTTTTTTATCAAAAATATTATACTAAGTGATGTGAGTATTTCTATTTGACATGCACAAAATGGTCTAATTCCCTAAAAAAAATATCAACCTAAGTCTAGTCCTAATTCTACCTTTTTTAATTCAAGAAAAAACTCAAACTTTAAGTTGAATCCAAATCTGTTTTGAATTTTCATCATATGAAGAAACCGCTACTTTAAATGTAGTCCCTAATCTAGTTTGAACTTTTTTTTTTTTTTGTCTAAAAGAAAAGTTATTAATCTTTACTCTAGTCCCAAATCTATCTACATTAGCCCTCTATCCAAAAATCACAAATATTCCCTAATTTTTATATCCTAGAGTAGTCTTGTTTTGGAGATAATTTTTTAGGGGTGAGCATATTGGATTGTCCAAATTGAATTAAACCAAATTGGCCGGTTTGATCCGATTTCCGAGGCATCGGTCCAATTCCTGATTCCGAGGGAGACCATATCAACTCTTTTTTAAAAAATATATGTATTAATTTCTTTAAAATAATAATAAATTCTCAAATAGACTATTTTATTTCTTAAACACACTCATATAAATTTAAATACAAGTGGAGTTTGACTTTTTAGCATGTAAGAACATATATGATTAGTTTTATTGAGGCCGCCTGAAAATCGAACCGGATCAATCGATCTGGACAAGGTCACTCTTAATGAAAAAGTGATCAGTTTTGTCGAACCAAACTGGAACCAATGGTCTAGTCTAGTTCTCAATCTTAGGACCAAACAGTCCAGTCTTTGATTCTCGATTCCACTTTGGAATCGGACTGGATCGGGAACCGATTACCCCTATAATTTTCCACACCACCTTATTAATGTAAATTTGCTATCAACATGGAAATGACACTTCGAATTGAAATTGAGCCATGGAGTAGATTTGAGGAAAGTTGATGATTTATTTTAGGTAAAACAAAATTGGAGGCAGAATTAGGATTAGTTTTAAAAGTTCTCAGTGTTTTTCTAGATAAGAAAAAAATTGGAACAGAATCGGAGCGAGAAAAATTGGGAATTTTTTAGAGAGTTAGGCCCACAAAAAGGCAATCGATCCAATTCATGGGTCCCAGTCGTTTCGATACCCAATGGAACTTTGCCGTGTCATCAAGTAGATAAAAATGAGACGTTGACTTGCTTTCATTATTCGATCCCAGTCATTTCGGAGGAAGATGAAAATTTAGCATCATTTTATTACATAATACTGAGAATCTTTTATCCTTGCAAGACAAGATATGACAAAAAACGGAAGCCGCCAAAATTCCCGCCCACACCAGAACCAGCACCAGCACCAGAGCCAACTCGGACGATCGCCTCTCAGTAATTTGGAATTTTTTATTTTTATTTTTCCTTTCTTGTTTTCTCTCCCTGTTTTTTTCAATCTTTTTTTGTATCGAGGAATTATTTGTTGATGTGATTCAAGCACATTTAAAGCAGAGATATGTATTTAATGCAAAGACATATATGGAGGATTCAAGAAAGAATGTAAAAGGCAAAAGTTTTAAGAAGCAAATGTTTATCAATACCCTTTCTAATAATTTATAGATGAAATGGTATCGATAGCCTTTGGAGAGAGAGAGAGAGAGAGAGAGAGAGAGATTTGGAGTTCTCGGCCACCACAGTCACAGACTACTTGAGTTTCATCAAATTCATGGCCATGATGACTGGAGCTTCTTCGACCTTGTTGCCATGGCCTCATGGCTATCAGACTCTTCAAGTTTCGTGGAGCTCTACCACTTTGATTGTTGGAGCTATGTTGAGCCTGGCTCTGGCGGCTGAAACTTTTCTTGAGCTCGTCACCATAATGGCTCGATCTCATTTGAGCTCAGCCATGGCAGCTCGTGCTTTCATCCATAGTGTTCGAATCAACCATAACCCATTTTGATTTGCAGCTCTGCATGCATCGAGTCGTCGCTGGTGGACTTCTTGGCCTTTCCCTTAGTCACGATTGCTTCACGGTCTCCTTTTGGACCACGTTTACACCAAGCTTTGGGAACTTAGCGGCTTTGAGTGGTCTACCGTGCAAAAATGTATGGCGTATTGCCCTAGTTTACCAATGCTCTGTGCTAGGAATGGCACTCGATGTTTGAATGTTTGCTTTGACCCGGTCGTGTTGAAATAGTTTGTTAATTATAAATAATTAAGGAATGTGATTGTTGGATATGAAAAGAACTGATTATTTGCACAGAAACTTTAGGCTTGGAGGTGTTATAAAGTTAACTTATCTATGATAATTTTATGTATCCCAATCTAAGCGAATCATATACATTCATTAAACTAGTAAATCTGCTCATTAATTTCATAAAAGAGATGCAATTTGGGAACCATTTATGGATCAGTCATTCCATTTTCAAAGTTCATTACATTAAGATAAGCCCACATATTGAATAATGCCAAATAGATGTTTGGTAATCCAAATTTGTTGAAAGAGTAAATGAAATCTATATTAGAATTAGATAACTAATGTTGCATCTATTGCGATATTTAAAATTGATTAGTGAATTGGTGAAGCATGTACACCAAGTCTCCTAACATTCTCCACACCAATGGGACATCAATTAGTAGACAACATCTCATCATCCGACAAACCCTAGAAAAATGCTTGTGATATATGAACAATGTTTGCATCAATGATAATCAGATGGGTAGACCCAAAACGGAGGAGGCTCGATCTTGTCCGAACCCAGTTCGCAAGTCTCCTTCACATTCCCGCTCTGCAAGCTGTACACCCCCAATGTCGTGCCCACCAAACAAGTCCATTGTCGGCGAAGTACATTGAGTTCGCCTCTACCTCTGGGAAGTGCCGGGCCAACACCGACCTTGAGTGGCTCCCGCCCACAAACACGGCGCTGTGGCCGATCGAGTCCAGCCCTACCCACTCCTTGCTGTTCATGTCCAGCACCTAGACATGGAAATACAGGATCCTGCAGGGACAGACCAGAGGGTGCGTGTCCTCCTCGGTCAGGAGGTAATCTTCTTCGACCAGGACACCGTGCCTGTTCACGTAATACCCCGCGAACCTCACCAGAAGCAAAATCTCCCCCGCAGCCTCGACTAAGTGGTTATTTAAATCGAGAAGTTCTACCTATTATTCATGCAATGCGACTAATTCCTATTTTCAAAATTATTGGTCGCGCATATGCCCCACCGTGGTCACCTCGCCGCCGACAAAGCCACCATCGCCTTCTCCTCCGGTTGGTGCGTTGTCTGCAAATGTCACCCATCAGTTCCCCGTCCCTCTCTGCACGCCCTGACGAGCACTCGATGGGGATACGGCGCCTCTGTCACCGACGATGGTTTGGCCGTGAGTAGGAGGAGGATACGGCGAGAAAGTACTGTAGTTGATCATGCCGCGTCTCCTGACAAAAGCAATGATGTTCCCAGGCCGGCTGAAGCATATATTCTCCTACCATTTTTCCCGATTATGTATTACACAACCAGTCAACTTATTAGGGCATAGGATATGTGGCAATGTACATGTAAATGTTATAGATCTTGCAAAAAAATTGAGACTCCAGCGTGGGGTTGGTAGCTTATCATCTAAATCGACGATATAGTGAAGACTATTTTTCTTTTTAGTTTATTTTGCATTGACAAAAAATTGAGAGAAAGACGAAAGATGTAAATTTACGTATTTTTAGGTCATTAGAAGGAAATGTACATTTAGGGTTTCTTTTTCTCTATTCTTCTCCTTGCAAATTAATTAAGGTCCATGTTATTGGTTGGAAGAATTCCCTTATCTGTAATTTGTATTCTTTCCCATAATTTAAAAACTATGCAAGTAACCTTCTTTTGTCCGAAATCATTGTTGTACTTCTTAAAATGTGCCATTGTTAGCCTTCCATGTTGGTCGATGATGTCGACATGGATAATTGGATTACTATGTTGGACATTGGAGCGCATGGGTGTTACTGTGATTCACAAGGTATACAGCACGAGTTCTTGGCCACAACAGTCGAGCTTCTTCGAGTTGGTGATCACGACCACTTCAGTTTCCTCAAATTCGTGGCCATGATGGCTGGAGCTTCTTCAAGCTTGTTCCCATGGCTTCATGGCTATCGAACTCTTCCAAGTTTCATTGAGCTCTACCATGACAGCTAGAGCTTCTTTGATTGTTGGAGCTATGTTGAGCTTGGTTATGGCGGCTGGAGCTTTTCTCGAGCTCGTGCTTTCATCCATAGTGCTGGAATCAACCTTAATCCATATTGATTTAAAACTCTACGTACATCGAGTTGTCACCGGCAGACTCCTTGGCCATTCCCTTAGTCACGATTGCTTGATGATCTCCTTTTGGACTGTGTTTACACCATGCTTTGGGAACTTAGCGGCTTTGAGTGGTCTTATTGTGCAAAAAAGCATGGCGTATTGCCTCGGTTTACCAATGCTCTGTACTAGGAATGGCACTCAATGTTTGAATGTTTGCTTTGATCCAGTGTTGCCGTTAGTGTTGGAATTTGATTGTTGGATGTGAAAAGAAGTGATTATTCACGCAAAAACTACATGCTTGGAGGCGTTATAACGTCAACTAATTTTATTTGTGTTTTTGTATCTCAATCCGAGCGAATCATATATCAAAACTAGTAAATCTACTCATAAATCTAATAAAAGAGATGCAATATGAGATTTTAGTCCATTTATGGATCACATTACATCAATCAAAAACTTGCATAGATTCCATTTTTAAAGTTCATAATATTAAGATAAGCCCACATATTGAATAATGCGAAATAAAAGTTTGGTAATCCCAATTTATCAATGGAGTAAATAAAATTAAAATTAAAATTAGAAAGACAATGTTGCATCTGTTGATATACTTAAAATCAATTAGTGAATTAGTGAAACATGTATATACCATATCTCCCAAGATTCTCCATTAAGACATTGTTTGTTTGATGTACTGGTTTTTATGAATTGAAAAATTAAAGCTATCCAATTCATGCATTTTTTTTGAATTTATTTCCTGTAAGATTGCATTGAACATATCATCGAATTCAGAAAAGTAAGGAAAAAAAAAACAGAAGGGAAATGCGAACACTTAAAAGAGACCAAGACTTAGGGCCTGTTTGGTTCGGCTTTGGGCAAATGCCCTTAAGAAAATGCAAGTACCTTTAGGCTGAAGGGGTTTTTCAAAATGCAAATACCATTTGGTAAAATGAAATTTTTCATTGCAGTGCGAAGCAACTTTGGCCTAAACACCGTTTGGTAAACACTATATTTTGTAAAGCACTTTGACTAAATTTATTTTTTAATTAAAATTTTGTATTTTTTTTTTAATTTATTCACATCCGGCGGCCAAATCCGGCCACCCTCCGGCGGCCAAATTTGGCTGCCGGACAGATCCTTACCGAGGTCGGCGACCTCGGGCGGTGGTCGGCCATTGCACGGCTCGCGACCCAGCGACGGTCGCCCGGCGCGCGCGACCCGGGCGATGACGACGATGGCTTTGGGTCGCATGAACCCGGGCGACGACGATGGTCGCCCGGGCTCGCGACCCAAGCGACGGCGACGATCGCTGGGTCGCGCGAAGGCGGCGACGGTCGCTGGGCTCGCGACCCGGGCGAACGTCGCTGTGCGCTCGACCCGGGCGGCCGTCGCCTGGGTGCGCGACCCAGGCGAACACTGCCGGGGTCGCGCAGGCAACCACCGCCTGGGTCGTGCGACCTTGGCCGGTGGTCGCTGGCGTCGGGGACGCTTGGCCGACGGTCGCCTGGGTCGTGGACGCCTTGGTCGGCGGTCGCCGGCGTCGAGGACGCCTTGGCCGACGGTCTTCGGCCTCGTCGGCTCCTCGGAGAAGATAAACAGTGCAACTTACATTTGCAAGATGCAACTTCCCAAAGTCACTCAAGACCTCCCTTAGGCTAAAAGCCTTTAAGGCCCTTTGAAAATGCAATTGTATTTGGCCAAAACTTTCTAAAATACGAACCAAACAGTTCGCATTTGGCGAGGGGCTTTCGTGGCTGAAAGCCCTGGCAAAGCTATACCAAACAGGCCTTAATATCTGCAACTCCTTACTGTCAAATTACACCAATGAGACATCAATTAGTAGAAAATATCTCATCATCTGACAAGCCCTAGAATAAAGCCTGTCAATGTTTGAATCAACGATAATCAGATGGGACAACCCAAATTGGAGGGGCTCCACCTTATCGAAATCCAGTTCGAAAATCTCCTTCACCTTAACGACTTGGATTTTTATTTTCTGATACAAAATTGTCTGTTTCAGATTGACAACGTTGGCGTTGGAGATTAATTAGGAAAGCTGATTGCCAGAGTTGTTTCCTCGTTTGGAGTATTAGATTTTTTTTTTTTTTTTAAAAAAGACCCATCAGCATAAATAGGAAACAAGCGGGAAAAACACAGGTTTCTACATGTACTAAAAATAAGCTAATATTTTAGTTTGCGACATATTTCCATTTGCAAAATTATTGGTCAAGCATATGCCACGTGGCAATAATATGTGCAAAGGAAAGTCAATAAATTGGAGATATCATATTCCATCTTTATCCACTTTTCTCCGTATTAAAAATCATCAAACTGAAGGCAATACATATTTGGTCGGTGACAAATGGGTAAATTAGAACTTGTTTATCGAACAGGTGTCGCGTGGAAAATTTGTCGCATGACAATGACAAATGTAAAATAAAGTCACTGAGCATATTTAGAATAATTAGATAATTCATGTACTTCAAATTTCATTATATTTAATCTTTGTACGCTATTTTTAATATAATGAGAACGTTGTAGTGATAGATAACATCGTCTAAACATAGTGGTCAAGGAAAAGTATAGGTTTAGAGATAATGCTCAAAAAGCGGGCCAACGACCCTCAATTAGGTATATACTTTTCTTAACCCTTACCTTTTGCGATATTGGGTTCATTTTAAGTTTGGATTGGGAGTTGGCCTAAGTGAATCACTTTATATGCAATCAAAATTTTATAGGTTCGGAGACTTGATTACTCTTGATAATTTCTATTAGTGCCTTTCCAGTATTTCTAACTTGACTGGATTATTCATCTAACTGATCAAATGGTATTTGCTACCAATTATGAGCCCTAAAGACCCTGCAATATCACTAAGTTCTCCTGCAATGATTTTTAAGAGTTTATTATGATGCTAAAATTTACCCTAACCATACTAAAAAGGAAAAGTACAACCAAGATATGGGAAGTGCCGGAAGTAAACACCCAAGTATTTAGTAAGCTCAAAGTAAAGGCACGGTAAAGTAACCCGACACAAGTCGGGCAAAACATATGATATGGTGTTGTTATTAAGCCCTAGGACGGTAACCCATGACCTAAAATCAAAATCAAAGGCCAAGTCTCATTTTTTACCAAAAGAAATCATCTAGTAAAATTCTATCTAATGATACCAAAGACTAAAAGTGATCTAATATCGTTAAATTAATCCTAATGTGAATATTAATGAGCTATTTGTTTTTAATCTTTCTATAATTTTTTTGGAATATATTTTTTTTTCCTTTTTTCCTCTCTTCTTCCCTTACGCCCAAAACCTCACGATTCACAAACCTCAAATCGAGAGCTCACCATTTCATCTACCAAATACCATGACATCAAGGAAGGAAGTTTCGCCGGTAATTAACATGTCCAAGCTCCATGCCTAAGACAACCTAATACTCTGTCGTTGGTGAACTCCGACCGTCCACAATCAACATCATCTAAAGCGAATTTCAGCGAAATCAATACAATAACGTGACATTAACTTGCACCGAACTAACATGAATGCTCATTGAACTCTCTTATCGTGAGCATGAATATCAGTATGTCTTTATGATGATCAATTTGGCATCAAAATCAAAGGGAGTGCAATTCAAAATGGACATTGCAAAAGTAACAGCCGGCATTTATTTACTTCATTCCCAACATGATTTAGACCATCATAACATACAAGTGTTAGATTTTGATAAGATTATAGTCGACTAATCTAAAAGCTTAAGCTGTTAGATGAATGTGTAGTTTATTATTTAAGTATTCCAATACTTTTTCTCACACTTAGTTTGATCTTTTACCTAGTGCTAAGTGTAGAAATTTAATTGGGGAGGCAAATGGGACTGAACTCATGACCTCTTGCTTTAATTCCATGTTAGATTTTGATAGGATCATAACATACTATTTTAAAAACTTAAACTATTAGATGAAAATGTGGTTTATTATTTAAATATTATAATACAAGCAAATCACAGTAAATTCAAACACCTCAAAATCGAATTTTTTAGCGACATCTAATGAAGTCAGTGAACCTCAAACAATTCAGCAAAATTATAGCGTGTAGATTCGAATTTTCCAGCAAGCTACGGCAGATTCACGGCATGCTTCTAGCAAATTTGACGAAAAAGAGTCGTACCTTGAGAGAGATCGAATCGGGAAAGTTGCTGCTGGACTTGTTGCAATCACCGGACTAGATCGCCGCCGGGGGGAATTGTTGAGTGATTCGGGTGGCCGATGAGAGAACTTCCTTCGGATCAAAAGCTGGGTCCATGAGCGGAAACGGAACTACGATCGGCGATTAAATCGACGATGGGAGCATTGTCTTACCTCCGGCGATCAGGATCACAGCCAACGAGCGAGTCTCGAGCGAGATCTCATCACTTCGGTACTTGGAGAAACGCAGGGCGATTCCGGTACGCGGCCTTTGAGGTGCCATGGCCGCTGCAGTTGGTCGGAAGGACGATCGTCGAGCTTCTCGCTTTTTCCGGTCCTTCCAATCGTCGTCGTCCTGTTTCCCACGCGGACGCGATCGAACTCCCGACTACCGACGCGAAGCTCGCAGCGCGCGCCGGATCGCTCGAGCTCGTCGCCTTCCGTTCGCATCACCGACTGACGAACCATCGGAGAAGTAGATTTCAACTTCGGGACGAACGGCGAGAACAGAATCAAAGCGCTCGACACTGAACACGCCGAGCGGAGGACCGTCTTCGCAGCGACTCCACGGCGAGTCTTCATTTCGAGCTTCGACTACGATCGCCCGCTCCGCTTCGATAAACTTCGTTCCCCAGGCGACGACGAACCTTCGCCGGGAACGGAAGGTTGGAGGGGGAGGCGGAGCTGAGGTGAGGGTGGCGGAGACGGGAGAATGGTGGAATCGGCCATGAATGGACCTCCGGCGAACTTCGAATCGCAGAGATGGAGCTTTCCCTTATTTTATGTTTTCATACGAGTCTCGGTCGCTTGATGGGCTTTATGGGCTTAAGCTTCCGCGAAAAAGGCCAATCTACGGCCCGTCTAATATGGTCTGGTGCACCGGACCGAATTGAAGCCTTTTGTTGATCTTTTTGCTCTTCCTTTTGATCTCTCTCTTGGGTGGGGATAGCCACCAAGAACCCCAAATTTACCCTAATTTTTTTAGTCAATAAAAAAATTCCCAAGCTTCTATTTGCGCAATGCATTTATCCTCCATCAAAATTTCGTCATTGAGTGTTGTTAAAAATCTGTCTACTTAGATGCCAGAAAATCAAACACTGTTAATATGATGTTCACGTGGCTTAAGTGAAATAAAATCAATATTATTTTGGCTGAAAGATCATCTAACCGGACCTCGAAGGAGGGTAAATGTATCACAATTTGTTTAGTTTGAGATTTTTTAACGCTACAAAAAGAAAGTTTGGGATGTAGGCATAGTTTGCGGTTTTTGCTGGCTTCTTCCCTTTTTTAATTATTATCTATATTCTATATATTTACTTAGTTATTCGCAGCTATGTTTTACAAAAATGCGTGTTTGACTTGTTGGCAAAGATTCGGGTGTTGACAAACATATAAATATCCTTCATGTCACTTTGTTATAAATTCAAATTAAATGGATTAGTTATATACTTATTCAAGAAATCAAACAAGCAATTGTTCAAAGTATGAATATATTATTTGAAATCAAATTATTTTCCTTTTCCATTATTATTAGATCCATCATTGCCTCTATTTATATGCACTTACACACACCATTTGATAAGTTACATGTGTATTTGGAGTTAATTTTGTATATAAATTTCTCAGTATGTCAACTATTTTTTACATTGACAGTGAATAAACCTTACAGACAATCAAACAGTATGTTTAGAACATGCCCCCAATAAAACAATTCATCCTCTTCACGTTTTTTCTTCTCTTTGTTGACCCTTTCAATGGGTTCTGCACTAGCAATCTGAGAAGATATATAGCAATTTGAGAAGTAAGTGATAAGGATCAGGAGTGGGAGAAGCAAGTAATAATCCTGCAACAAAACCCAAGATGCGAAATGTAGATTCTCAAAGGTGAGATGCAGAAGACTTTTATTTACACAAAAGTTAGGTAATGCCAGGTTTCTGGTTGGTACTGGATTTTTAGTTTTAAAATGCTCAGTTATCTATTGATCTATGCAAATAAAACAAGAAAGTTGGGTAACGTCAGGTTGGTCTTTGAATTTAGGAAATTGAAAAAAAAAATTTGAAGATTCAAATACTAGAAAAGGGCTCTGTTCATTCAAAAAAAGACCTGTTTCTGAACAACTTGAGAAATCTTTTTTAAAAAAAATATCAGAAAAGTTCTAAATCTATTACTTTGATACTAATTTAGCCTTAAACCTTTTAACCGTGCTAATTTAGTTTTAAATATTTTGATCTAGATGGAGGTGGACCAAGTATGATGAAATTCAAAAAGGCCATGCGCCCTTGAGCAATTGGGATGAGCCGAATCCCTAGAGAATGCGTGGTTTTAATGCACCGAGAAGGTTACATTAGGTTAAGGCGGGCGATGACATCTGAAATTATGTGCGCAAGTTCTTGACCCGGCTATAATTGGACCTCTATGAAATCCAAATTGTCCAAGAATTTAAGGATGCAAACTTGATTTTGAATGCATGTTGGGACGAATTTTATGTAAACTTGAAAATGTAAATGGATCACATGAAATCCTCATCAACATCGAACTGATTCGTCAACTTAATGATGTAGATATAGATCGCTCGAGGTCGTCTATGAAAAATGTTAGATTGATTATTGATTACTTACCCATATGAGAACACTTAACTAATTATGTAGATATAACGGAAAAAAAAAACTTAATACGGCATAATCTACTTGTGACGAGTCTAAATATGGACAAAGATATCTCTTTTAATGTAAGGTGCCAATATATTAGATACATTGAGCTTATCTATATAGTTCACAACCCTTTACAAATTCAGATAAATCATGATTATGTCATCGCAAAGAATGTATAGACTTATAAAATTATATTTATCCATTTAATCTGTTAAACTCACATGGAAAATACTTACTTGGAGCCGTTATAAAGTTAACTGAACTACACGTGCTAATTTTCCATATCCCAATCTAACCGAATCATATAGATGCATTAAAATGAATGAATCTACTCATAATGTAATAAAAGAGATGCAATTGGGGATTCTAGTCCATTCATAAAGTACATTACATCGGTCAAAATTTTACATAGATTCTATTCTTAAAGTTCATAATATTAAGATAAGATTGCATATTGGATAATGCCAAAGATGTGTATGGCATTCTCAATTTATCAATAGAGTAAATGGAATCCGCATCAAATTTAGAGAGATAATATTGTATCCGTTATGACGCTTACCGAACTAACCGTGTCTCCCTAGATTCTCACACTGTTTGATGTGTCGAGTTGTATGAATTGAAAAACTAAAGCTGCCCCATTCATGCATTTTATTTTTTCTAAAATTTATTCTTTGTAAGATTACATTGAGTATACCACACAGAATTCTGGCATTGAAAAGAGACCACGGCTTAACATCTGCAACTCCTTCACTGTCAAATTACAACAATGGAACATCTATTGGTAGACAGTATCATCATAATCCCAAGCAACAAACATACAGATAATGTTTGTATCGTCCTCACTGTCAACGATAATCAGAAGGGGAAAACCCAAAACGGAGGAGGCTCGACCTTGTCGGAACCCAGTTCGCAAATCTCTTTCACCTTCCCGCTCTGGAAGCTGTACACCCCCATGTCGTGCCCACCGTACAAGTCGTCAAGCTCCACCGGATCCCAGTTATCATCCGTGAAGTACACCGAGTTCGCCTCGATCTCTGGGAACTCCGGGGCCGACACCGATCTCGAGTGGCTCCCACCCACAAACACAGCCCGGTCGCCGATCGAGTCCAACCCGATCCACTCCTCGCTGTTCATGTCTAGCATGTACACATGGAAATACAGCGTTCTGTATGGACAGACCAGAGGGTACGTGTCCTCCTCCGTCAGGAGGTAATCTTCTTCGACCGGGACGCCGTGCCTGTTCACGAAATACCCTGCAAACCTCACCAGAAGCAAAATCTCACTTCCCGCCTCAACTAAGTATGTGTTCGTGAAACAAAGATTCCTCAGAGCACGTGCAGCCTCGGCTGATTTCCGCGGGAAGGAGGACTTGATCTCCATGATTTTTACGGGGCTGTCCCTATTGAAGTCCCATACTTCGACGAATCCGGCGTTGGAAAGGGCAAAGAGCGTGCCGTGGTAGAACATGACATCGCTATAAGGGGCACGATTACCAGTTAGCTCGGTCCATGCACCGCCTCCAACGAAGTCTCTGCAACCGCAAAACGCAAGCTTCGACTCGTTGCCAAAGATCACGACCACCCAGCAACTGTTGCCCTGATCATCACCATTAGGGCTTGCCGACAACACGGCCTTCGAGATGATATACTCGCGCAGCGTCGGGAGAGAAAGTAGGGTCGTGGTCCGCCAACGTCCCAGATGGACCGCCTCGTAAAAGGCGGCCGAACCGCGGCCCTCGCCGTCCTCATCGCTGCGAACCACTTGGAGCACGCAGGGGAACGTCTTGACGGGAGGGAGGCGGAGGACCCAGCCACCACGGAGCGGGTTGAGGAGATAAGGCTCCGAGGCCTTGTCCAAGAGCACGAGCCAACCGTGCGAGGACCCGACGCAGCGGCTCACGGAAAAGGCCTCCGGGAAGCTGCGGAGGGCGAGGGAGGTCTTGTCCTTGAGGCTGAAGAAGCGGCAGCCATGGCCCTCCTCGTTCTTGTCGAGAGGGAGCATCAGCAGTGGAGATTGAGAAAGAGGAAGGCTAGGAGAGGGAGGGTCGCAGGCATTGATGGCCATCGTTGATGGGAAGGAACACGGAGACGACCAGATACAGAGAGATGCAGTAATTACAACGATTGAAACGATGGGAAGAAGCACTACCAGGGCGGGTTCTTTTGTAGGGTTGGGATGAAAACCAAGAGATTCTCTTGTTTTCCTTAAACGTGTCGATTTGTTAACCTGGATTTTTATTTCCTAATATGAAAATTTGCCTGTTTCAGACTGTAAACAACGTTGGCGCTGGAGATTAATAGGAAACTGAATCGCCGAGGAGTTGTTTCCTTCTTTCGAGTCTCAGAAAACCAGCGGGAAAGAAAAAGAAGGCAGGTAAGCGAGTGAATTATTCCTTTCTTCGCAGTATGATATTTATTTAATCAATACGACCGACCCATTTTCTATTTTCGAATTAATTCCAAATTGAATGGATAAATTGCGGATCATGGCGTAATTTACTTTTAGCTTCTTCTTTAAAATTTGCAATTTATACAAGATCAAATTCGGAAGAGATGAATGATTGAGCATGATAACTAGGATTTCGAGATATGTATTTTTTGTGTATTTGTTTAGAAAAAGCTATCCTTCATGTTACTTTGATATAATTTCAAATTGAATGGATTAGTTATGTACTTATTCGCAAAATGAAATAAGCAATCCTTAAAAGTATGAATACATTATTTTAATAAAAATCACTTTCCTTTTCGATTATTATTGGATCCATTGCTAGTATAAAAATGTACCTACACATACCTTTTGATGAGCTACATCTGTGTTTGAAGTTAACTTTGTATATGAATTTCTCAATGTGTCCAATAATACAATTGTTAGTGTGTAAATGGGAAAAGAACACATGTCAATTTTCATAGGAGGCTCACTTTGATACCAATTTTTTTTCTAGATCACTTAATGCCACTTTTGGAAAAAATGATCACTTAAGTACTAATTACAACGTGACAATGTTTTGTTATTTTTTGATCCAACGTGGCTTACTGATGCCCTGACTTGACATACATGGTATAAGCAATGTCTTTAAACATGTTTACCTCAATTTAAAACCCCAATTCATGGAATAGAGAACCCTAATTATTGTGCCTAGGGCTTTGGCCATATTTGGACAGGGATGGCTGCCGCTAAATTTGGCCGGTGATGTTCGGCGAGAATATGAAACCTTAATTCATGGAATAGAGAATCCCAAGACCACTCTCTGTCTTGAGTGACCACTCTCTGTCTCTTGTAAAAAGAGTAGCCTCGTTCAGTCAATAATGAGAATATTTTAATCTTTTACAACGAAGAAAAGAGAGAATTAATGTATTTAGCGACTACTCGTTCTCTCTCTTGCAATGGCAAGTGAAAATTACTCATATAGATTTGGCTAAGCTTCCAAATATGTATCTATAGTCGTGAACGATGATAATTTTAGATATGGAATTTGATTGGGCCAAATTTGGAGGAACCGGTCATGGATAGCAAGGACTACGGAGTGGCGGCTCGACTTGGACCCGTAACGATGTCATTGTAATTTGTGGATGCAGCGCCGACAGCTCCATGGCTATAATTGGGGCAACGAACGAGGGGAGGCACAAAAGCTGGTGATGATGCTGCAGATGGAAGAGAAGATAGAGAAAGTAGGTTGGAGAAAAAGTCATGTCAGAATAAACATTATTAATAGCGGTGAAATTTATGAAAAAATCCACATGGACATTAATATCTAATTATAAATGCCGCAAGAAGACTTTTCACTGGAAGTTACAAGTAAATTAAGTACCGTATAAAAAATATAACCCTTCCAGTGTTCTTTTTCCATGCCTAAACTATTTAGGAAAAATCATTCAAAAAGTCATAAATTTTGCTGCACTCTCGCCAATCGAGTTATTAACTTTTTAATTATACTAATTAAATCTTAAACTTTCTTACATTTTGCCAATAAAATTCATCTAGCCAATTTTAACTAGAAATCGCCAATATGGACCATTAGCCATCCTAGTGAATAATTTTTAATAATATTTTTCATATTTCTATTCCTATTTCTATTTCTTTACTTTTCTTTTCTTTTTAAATTGTTAAGGGCCGGCAGGGCCGTCTGCCACCGGTTGAGGCCTGGCTACCCCACCGACCACCGGGCTAGGGCCTGCAAACCCCATCTCTGCGCCGACCACAAATGCCCCTTTGATCCCTTCATCTAGCAACTTTTTTGTGCACGTCGTTCCACATGCGTATCGCAAGAGCTGGCTGCTCATCCTCTCATCTCTCAGCTTCATGCACGATCATGATCCCACCTTGCAACACGAATTCACCATGCGAACTCAAAGACGTATCTAAATTGGATCCCGCGTTTCGCATGCCGCATCAAGGAACAATCGCATTGGTAAAATTAATCATTTTCTTTTCGATAATTCAGAGACATGAGCACAGAAACCTAGAGAACGGTTTATTAAATGTGCGGTAGCACAAACACAATTAATGCATATGGTATAAATTGGAGAGAGCTTTTCATTTTCTCAGTTACACGATCTCTTCGTGTAACACCTACCATAAATCAGACCACCTTGCTTGTCAATGCTCAGGCCGTCTAAACTTTCTAATCAACGCCAACATGAATCCAGTACTAGTACCATATCCATATGAACCCTCTCCTTGAAAGTGCAGGACATGTACTTTCTCTCCAACCGCCGCCATTACCAGACTTGCTCTGAAATGTGGATAATGGATTTGATGCAGAAAATTTGACGGCTAAGGATTACTTCTGAAGTAGCATCTCATCTATTTCCCCTTTCTGGTTGTACATGTCCACAATCTTTTTCGAGTAAGAGGGCATATGCGCACTGGCTCTGCATTCATTAAGCTACTGAATTAGAATATGAGGTTAACTATAATCAGGTGAGGTCAGCTGCGAGCGTGAAAAAGCATACCTTTGCTTTCCCCAAGCGCGGTTCACATGCAAGTAGTTTCGAATCGTATGGTAATCAAGTGAATATCGAGCGAACTCTAAACCTTTCGGCCCAATCTGGATCAACGCACCGAGTTATAAGATTCATACTTAGATTCAGCATAATTATTTATACAGTGAAGAAATGGAAGAGTTCTCCATACCAAGTTTAGAATGAATGCTAGCAAGTTGCCAACAAACTTCGGGGCAGGTTGAGCAGGCCCTTTCCCTGAGAAAAGTAAAATATAACCTAGACTGAAAACTCAGAAGACACAGATAGATCCCTCGACAGATTAAAAAAGAAAAAAGAATTGAACATTTCACTGTTCTTAATGTGCAGCTACTTAGATGATCGAGCCAGTGAAAGTATTCAGTAAAAAAAAATGAGGACTCTTGACACACATTGCCATAAAGAAATTAAAAAGCGTGCAAAAGAAAAGAAAATACCCATTTCATTATATTGAAATCTCATCATCCTTTAAGAAAGGGAGAGGGGGACAGGATGAGATGAAGAGAAGACCACCAATGAGAGAGGGGCATACATACCCAGCTTTGCTTTGTCATCTGCCTTGACAGTCTCCATGACAAATGGTTGTCGAATTCCCTGCAGTATTATCTATTGCAGTCAAATTGCTATTCTATTCGTGAAATCCAAGGAATACAGAGCAAAGAGCATACGCTGCTTGTTGTAGGTGTAATCTCTAAAAGATCTTCTACCACTCTAAGCATTTCCCTTCCACGTTCATTTCTGCAATTTTTCCAGAAAGCATAAGGAATGAAAATTCTTTAGCAATATTTTTCATGCCGCATATGTCAATCAAACATCAAGAAAACACCACCGTAAATGATCATAATCTGAGGTAACTTCAGTCACCTCACTGTGATATACTGCAGATGCTGTGTCATGCTGATTCCAGAGTATTTGGGCACACCCATGTAACCAACCACAAGGTCCTGGAAGTTAGAAAGAAGAGTCAGAATGCATTACGCCATGCCTGTCACACCAGATGCCATATCGCTAGCACAAACGGGCTTCCTCAAAGTATAACCAAAAGGCCTCACCATGCCACTACAGTTTTGACTTCATTAGATAACAACTGTAAGCATGGTTCATTTGACCGTATTAAGTTACTAGCTACTAGACTCCATAAGATAGAAACTACAGCTCCCGTTTAGAGATATTGATAGAACTTCATGCCTGATGGTTGTTTGACTGGGCATAAAGGAATATCCAATTCACCAAAAAGAAAATGGACATGATAATATAAGCAGTCAAAATTAGCATCTACTAAATAAATTTGCATAAGAGCAGGAGGAGGAAAACTCACCGCTAAACCATTTGTATAGTCAAAGCAGCTGGAACACATGAGAAACATCTATAGTTAAAACACAAATCACATTGAAAGAGCATAAGGTAATTGCGACATTCGACATATCTAAAAGATTATGAAACCAAAAATTAATTGATAGAGAAAATGTTAGCAAATCCAAAAGAATGCAGCTCCGCTCTTAAAGGGCCAGTTGGCCCAGTTTCAACAGAAAGCAATTTTGGTGGCATGTCACAGCGCGACAAGAATACGCTTGAAGGTGCAGTATGAGAAAATCAAGCACCAGAATCATTACCTATAGCAAGAAGGAGCAATAACATCAACCAAGTCGTTTGCTGGTAGGCAAAAATAAGGGACCTGTTCGTTAAACACTGATGAGAGGATGAAGCATCTTAATTCATAAAAGCCAGGATAAGCTGGGAGCACACAAACCACACTACCTCTTCAATATGACCATCCAGATGCTTCAAATGGACCTACCAGACAATAACCAATCATCAGATACCTAGATTCTGATGAGGAGACTGTGATAAGACCTATATGAATTCTCAAGGCTACTAACTGATTGTTGAATTCATTCATAAACAAACAGGAAAGGCACTAGAAGAGGTGGAAAAGTTCCATGTAAACCTTGTAATCTTGCATAAACTCGTAATGAAGCACTGTTTCGGGTTCGCTGCTTGCAGCCTTCAAAAACTTATCTAGACCTTCTCGAGTTCCATTATCCACTGTCATTCAGATCTGTCAGTACTAACAGAATCAATATGTCCACAAATTGTGTAGAAAAATTCCAACACATTTTGATAACACGTAGAGATAAAATACCACAACTTTATATATGTGCAAGCCTCTTACACTAGGGGATCATGGGAGACCAGGTAAAAGAAGTAATAAATTATTTTTATATGATGGCTGCTTCATTTATGAATGTCCATTTCACCCAAAAATAGTAACATCCAAAGGAAGATAGTGCATTGCCACAAACTTTATCAAAGTTTGCACATTACCCCCTGTTCATCTTAATTTAAGGCCTGGGTGGTACATCACAGCATTTCAGTTTTGATAAACTTTACAGTAGAGCCTCGACAGAAGCACATAAAAAAGAGATCTTTCACTGCTTACCACAATTTGTGCCAAGTACATACAGTTTGTCCAAGTTTAGGTGGTGCTCCACAGATCTTAAGGCTGCAGTTTAAGAAATCAATCTGCATTACAATAATACAAGTTACAGTGTAATAAAGACAGCAAGTAGCAACTATCAAGCAATAATACAAATCAAACCTTGCACTTGACAACCCACACCACAAAAAAGCAGACGCTTCACACCAGCAGCCTGTTTAATGCAGAAAATTGTGATTCTGTCAGTAAAAAGTATTACAGAATGAAACTGTTTCAGGCAATCTACTGAATCATTCAGTTGGAGAATGTAAATCTCATGGACAGAGCAGTCAATGAATTAGATGTAATATGCGAATAAGGATAACCAGTGCCTATACACCAGCCAGAAAATTGCCATATAATTATCTCAAACTGATTAGGTTCAAATATTCCTTTTACAGCAGCACAAAGAACTAACAGTTACAGCATCTCTGAAAGTATCACATTAGGATTTAGGAATGAAATATTTGCTCCAATAAGAGATTCTTTCTTTATTTTTTGCTTGTGTGGACTATAACGGTATTTCCTTAGAACATAATCAAAAACTGGCATATCAAATTATTTCAGTCTCATTCACATAGCATCATGACCAATTTCCATGACAAAGACCATCTCATTACATTCAGCCGAAACTCTCAAAACACTGAAAATCCAGAATGGCAGGTTTCTGGCTGCTTCTGGAGTTTTAGTACTAAAAGTTTCATCCATCTCGACTCTTGCAAATTAAAAAAGAAAGATCAGTAATGTCGGCTTGATTTTAAAAATTAGGAAATTGGAAAAATGATGAACTTAGATACAAGAAGAGGCCTCTGTCCATTGAGAAATGACCCATCATGGTGTCGGCGCCACGTCAACGAAAGCAGTTATGGGCCTCGCAGCCACTTTAAATTTCATTGCCAATGAGATATTGGCCTCTCACAATTGTATTAAATAACAGCCTATATGCACCAATCTCTAAAACCTCAACGCAGGCACTTCCCATGAAATTACTGAAAACATAACCATCCTAAGTAGGACTTGGTAAATGCATTTTAACAGTGCAGCCACTGGACTGACCATTAACTAAATTTCACTTCCTGCTAGAGTTTCCAATAAGCACGATAAACATCAAAATTTATACTGACTCTAAATTTTAACAACAAAGCTCTGGGTGTAATACATTGAGGCACATCATTAGCATCTTATTTCTTCAAGCTTGACATTATGGACAGAACAAAAGGAGGAAGTGCATCTCTGAGAACAGCAGCTATGTTAATTAAAAGGGGGAAAACACAAAGATGTGCATGGTTGGTAACTATTTTGCACTGAAAGGAAAAACCAATAACCTCGACAAGAGCAAGAGTATTCAGATTAGGAGACAATGTCGGCTTAACACCTTTGGCAGCTAAAACTTCTTCAGGCGTCCTGTACAAAGAAAGAAAAAACAGAAAGAAAAGACACATTTGACATCTAGAAACACATGGGAAATCCAACTAATAAAATATGAATGACAAAACCAGTCTACAACCTCGCCAAAATAGGCCTTGGAGAAAGCCTGTCATCTGGATCACTGATATTAGGGAGAACATAAGAGTCATGTTAACCACAATAAAAACAGGCTTAGAAGGTCAATAAGCAAAGAGATAACCATCAATGATCGGAAAAATTGTTACCTCTGCACACAAATGACAGCCTCCACCATGCCTGACTTAAGCATTTCTATGGCTATTGTTGTCACAACACCAGTCCACTGTGCTCCTACCCCCGAGCAAAATATACACAGGAAGATTAGTTTCTTAATATTCTGCAATGGCTTATGCATCCTAGATAATCCTTTCCAAAAAGATTGCTATAATGTCCAGCTCAGCCATGCTTTCCCTTGCTGATAAGGCATTTAGATTTACAAGGCAAGAATTATCACAATGTATGGTCTACAAACTGTCATAGCAACCAGGAGTAGGTTTCCTGGAGACTACATCTCAGCTTAAGCCCTAACTCCAAACACAAACCATTACAGCGGGTTGAAGGAGAGAGAACGTGAAAGGAATGACTGAAACTGAGAAAAGAGAAAGAATGATATTTTGATGGCATGGAAGTTGCTAATGGTGGGAATGAAAATACATGGAAGTTGCTACCAGGCATAAAATACCATAACTCATCTTTAATACAAATAATTCTGTCATTACCCACACTCGAGAGGGTGAAATTTGAATCTCAGGGAGTTTAATCAAGGCATCACCACAACATCATTAATCTAAAGCAACAAAAGCAATCAACCAGAGGCTTATGCTTTTTCCTCTAGCATTCAAATTGTGCTTCAGGCCCTAGAACATCACAAATATGTTAAAATTGACCTTCAGTAATTAGAGTCATTAGAATTTTTCATTTTCTCTTCAGTTCTGTTTTTCATTTTGGTAGGAAAGTAAAACTTTGGAGACAAAATAAAGAAGTTTTTTCCAAAGGATCTCCCAAAAACACCCTTGCTGCTCAATTGCCATAAAATAAGTGAGGCGATTCAGAAATTCTCAGGGGAAAAAAAAGTCTAGTTGCTTAAATTTCTCCACTGATGGAGAGAATAAAGTAACAGACCCAAAGAAATTATTCTCCCTCCTAATTTTCTCCTCTACATTCACTTGCTTACTGAAGCAAGTAAAAACCATTTTGCTTGACTTCCATACTTAACCCACCTCTACTTTGAATTCCTCTATCTCAGAACTGTTAGTGACAAAAGAATATGGCAGAAGCAAAAATTAATGACAAAATCCTCAGACAAATGGCAATTGCCTATTAGACAAAAACCAAAATGGGGAGCAATCACGAAGACCCATTATAAAGTTACAAGGATTATATTAGTAAGCAAAATATTCGACCTGGAAAACCAATCTTTCATCAACTGGTTCAGCACTCAAGCCTAAACCTCTATCGTTGCCATTGACACAAATATGTATGCTAAATAGTCAGCAGCAAATCCAGTATCCTTTCAGAATCAATAGTGTGCCTAGTCAGTTCTTGACTGAAAAATACCATACAGAACTAAAACCACAGACGTCAGTCAAAAAGTTCACAAAGAATTACCTTCTACAGGCTGAGTTTTTCGAGCATACAACAGATTCTCGTGGACCCCAAGATATGTCTCGTCCAAGGAATCCGTCTTTCTCCCCCTGCCGTGAACACGAGGCTCAAGTTCCTACATTCGACCAACAAATAATCATGCTCAGCTCTTTGGGAGATCTAAAAGGAGATGGATGTATAGGATCTACCTAACAGATAAGGACCTTATCAATAAAAAATTCACAGAACACAGGCGCCCACTAAGCACGACAAATTTTTCATTCGGACCAAAAAAAGAAAAAAAAAACACGGAGATGATCGATCAGAAAATCAGAACAACTTACTTCGATCTTAGACATGCCGTCTCCAAGGAAAGCGCAGGCGCTCTTCACATGCGCTATGTAATACGTGTCGCACAGCCCGCACCGACTGGTCGAGACCATAGAAAGGAAACAGCAAAATCGAAAACGGCAAAGTTCATCGAAATCGTTCCGCATTCGTAAAAAAGCAAGCAAGAAGAGCACGTCGGGACTCGGTTCACCTGCAATGGTCCTTGGCAGGATAAGTGCCTCCCGGAGGGATAGGCCGGGACCGCTCCCGCCAGTCGGCTCTCAGCTTCGCCGGCTTCGAGCCGGAGGGCCTCGTCTCTGAGGAGAAAACCGGGCATGACGAGGTCTCCCCGCATTTAGAGAACGACGAAAAGGAATGGAAGTCGAAGGGAAGTACCAACCGTTAGAGGAGGAAGACGGCGAGGACGAGGAGCGAACCGAGAGAGGAGGAGAGAGCGAAGAGAGAGTGGCGACCGCAGGGGATATCGCCGCCGCCGCCGCCGTCATCTCCGGCGAGGCGTTCGAGCAACGGTCGCTACGAAGAAGCTGGAAGAGAGAGAGAGCGCGCGAGAGCCACACAAGAAAAGGATATTTCTCTGTATAACTGTACGGTTAGCTTCGAGATATATTCATTTTGTACTAGAGTTTTGATTTTTCATAGAAAAGAATACCATGGACAGACGATTTCGAGCTCGAATCATATATTCATTTTGATAAAAATTGATTTTTACACGAATTTTTGAGTAAAAATATGTCTTTAATAACTATATAAAATTGCTCCATTCGGCAGCCAATAGGCGATAACGGGTGAACGATAGGCTAATAATAAAGATAAGTAATAAAAAGAGTTTTTATGCTTTTTTTATAATTCTTACGATACAATTGGAGCTTATCGATAGAAAAGAATCAATTTAGATAATCCTTTATGGCTTTGATGGTGTCTAGATCAACATATTATTGCTTCAAGAGTTTCTATGAATCTTTGGATCTTTGGGTACCTATCATGAAATTTATGGGCATTATCTAATAGTAAGAAGTGTAAAAAAAGAAATTATTTGTATATACATTCGAACAACTGTCGGTCATATTTCTCTTTTTCGAGAAATCGAAGAAGCTACATAAGTTATTTATGTTTCAAAAATAGAGAAATAAAAAACTTTTACTATCTTATTTCTATTCCAAATCTATTTTTAATATAAAAATTCATTTTAGAAATACAAAAATAAAATTACATCATCAAATGCTGGATACTTGTTTCTAGAATAAAAATAAAATAGTTATTATGCGCACCATTCGTCTATATTTCCCTATTCAACAACACTTCCCCACTCACGGCACTTCCATTAGCCACCTCGTCCAATCACTGACCTCAAGCAGCCATCGGCGTGGTGGGTTGCTCAAGAGTCAATTGCACATAATTATCAGATAAACCTTAAAATATCTAAGCGCCCCGCCATGGACCGCGTGTTGTCAACCCATTGCTCGTCGATCGCACTCCTCGGGTGACCACGAGATGGCTCTTGTTAAAGAGCTTCCCTCTATGGACAGCAGACCGTCGTGCTTCGACAGCCGCACCCAGCGGTGGTCACCATGGTGAGGTGACTCCCATGGTGGGTATCCCATTCATAAGGATTGCCATTTGAAGAAGACGAGCATCAAATTTATTATATGAATTCTCTTTATTTCATGAAAAATAAATGATTAGAAAGATATTTTTTTTAAAGTGATCACTTATAAAAATAAATAAATAAAAAATATTATTTTCATCTTTAATGAACATGTTTAGATATAAATTATTATCGATATTAAAACATATGCGATGCAATGGATATTTTTTAAGAGAAATATTTTCCAAGTTGTTTATTTTTTCATGAAACAAAAAAAACCATAATGAATCCTAGTATATCGATCTTGTCTAATCACCTACTAAGCAAGTTATATGGTACAAATAATTCTCATATATTCTTATCCAATTTTATCGAACTTTGTTGTTGCCCTATGAAACAACCTGAAGGGTAAGTTTGATTGTTCGAATTTCTAAATAGGATATGACTGAATTTCATATCTTATCCTATTCTCCATTTGGTAATTACAGTAATAAAATTGAATATATTCATATCATATTATATTTATTATTTAGTATAAACGGCATATTAATATAAATGAACAACATATTTAACAAAAAGAAATAGTAAAAATATCTTGCTACCTTATTTTTATTTTATTTCACTCTTTTTTAATTATTTTTTTTATTTCTTTCTTCCCCTTCCATCATTCTCTAATAAAATTTTATTAAATAGAAAATTGTATTAATATACCTAAAATATATAATAAATATATAATTTTATATTGAATTCATATTGTAAGATAAAATTATATTATAATATATAAATAAAAATAAGATTAAATTAAAAAAACTAAATTGTTAGTTTTTTGTTATTTTGAATTTCTAATATTCGAATTCAAATATTATTTCCATTAAAATATAATTTTAAATTTGTTAATTTAATAAGTTCGTTTTTGAAAAAAATATTTTTTTATTATGAAATTTAAATTTTTATCCAATTTCATTTCACTAAATAATTTTATCCGGTCTATATCCCTTATATCCGCCTTTATTCTGTTTTAATCAGGCACAAAATGCAAGATAGGATAAAATTTAATCCTAACCACCAAATGCAATCTGTAAGCATGCAAGATCCTCTCTTAAATCCGTTGATAAACCCGGAAAAGAATTATGCACCGGGGATGGCTCTCGAAAGACTTGAGAATAAGAGTACAAAAAAAAGAGAGAAATCCGTGTATCTCCCAAACTTTCATAATTTCATCTCCTTAACGTTTGACCCCAAAGCTACAACCCACATATAACCAAAAAATGGGCTGCATACCGTAATATTAAGACAACAGAAAATCCATTATTCCCCAGTTTTTGAGTCTTTTACTATATATCCCCCATTCAATGTTTTCCACGCCCAATGCTTCTTCTCTCACCAAAATTTTTGATATCCCAACACAAGCACAAACAAAAGAATTTCTCTCTTGACCTATGCCCAAAAGAAGGAAAAAATTAATATAAAAACCGAATTGGCCTACCTATTTGGAAGGCCCTTTGCTCACCATAAAGAATGGATTTGTATTACCGACTCAGATATACAGATAATGGCCTGCAATGAATTGCTGAAAGAGAGACACCGCTCGGGTTCCTACCAGTTTAGTCATCAAAGGGATCCTCGTATCCAGGTATCAAAGGAGCTTGCTGGTTCTTCTTCTCGAAGGCCCTCCAGGGAAGAGCTTCATTATCCATCCCAACACCCTCTCGACCACCTAGAAATCAAAACAGAGTTTAGTTCAGCAGATATCTAGCAATCGTCCTAAATCCTGGGAATAGATATGAAATCTCTCTCTCTCCCTCTCTTCCCCCCCCCCCCCAAATAAGAAATCTCAGTTTCTCTCTTTTCTCTCCTCTGTTTTTGGTGTAGAAAAAGTACATCCACCTACTTACTCCACAGCACTCCATCTCTAATGTCAATGGTTTAGAACCCTTTGAGGGAAAGTTTGGAGCGCAAAGGCAAAGGCAAACAGGATGTTTATCTGAATAGGCAGGATCTCATTTGGAATTTCTCTTATTTTAGTGCTATTAATTATAGACGACACACAAAGGTATCCATATCAGCATGGGCACAAATGCTGACAGAAATGCATGCAAAAACATGTCTGTCCACCCTGCACCCACACCCACATGCACAAGCATCACACACGATAAGAGTACCTCATCACCCTCATCTGCATATGCAATATTCTCTTGCATATTGCGAGAATCAGGTAGTTTGGTTGTTGGCAGGTTGTCATGGACCATGCTCTGAGCAGTCAAAAGTTCTAATCTCTGAGTCTGCATTTCGAGTTTGCGAGACAACTCTTCATTCAAGGCCTTACAGTTACACAAGGGAAAAAAAAACAAAGAATTAGAATTTAATTTTCAATATGTGGGACACATGAGACAACATATTCCTAAGGAAAAAAATTCAACTCATCTGGTTTAAAAAGATGGAAGTGCCATGTAAAAAAAAAAAAAAAGACACTAATGATTATGAGCACAACTTTGAAACAGAAAGATGAGGCATAATAGGGCATGTAATTACGCATGCACAACCTCCACTATTAGGTTGAACAAACAAAAGACATAAAGTCCGTCAATAGATATCTACTCGAGGTCAAACCATTAAAAACTCTATTGAATAACAAGTGAAGTTATATTGAAAGAACTAGCACATTCTTTCACACGAGCACTAAGCCTTCCAAGCAGAGGAAGAGAATAAGTGAGGTGGGATTATAGATGACACAAGTCAGACAAAACTACCTTAAGTTTGGTATTTTCAGATGTTTCAGACGCCAATGCCTTCAGTAATTCTTCTTTTTCTAATGCTAACTGCAAAGAGCAATGCCACATGAATAAACCTCAGTTCCAGATACCAACAACTCATGAGAGCCAAGAGGTGCAAGTCAAAATCTCAAACAAAAGACTAAGTCAAGGGCAAGAAACCTGGAAGTTGACAATAAGGACTAGAGAAGTTTATACCTCTGATATCACAGTATTGATATTTATGATCATTCTCATCTGATCAGCAGGTATATATACAGATGAAGCTTCAATATTTAACTGACCATCTTCAGACGGCAAAAGGGAACTAGAAGCATCATAGCCAGAGATAGACCTGTCATGTTCCATATGCTCGATGGGACTTTCTGATATAACATCTGCATCTACAATCAATTCAATGTGACTAATTCAGTAATATTTTAAGGCAAAACTCTGCATAGAGTAATTAGAAATTATTTGGTCCCTGTACATCATAATGAATCTGCTGAAATTGACAGCATGGAAGGGAATTCATGATGAATCGAACATGGGAGAGGAGCCAGGATGAAAAGTCAAGGTGGACAAATTCAGCTGCCCTCATATAACTTGTTATTGACTAGAATTGCCAAAAGCTATCCTTATTCTTTGAGGAAAAGCATCCTTTTTCTATGTCAGTACTGGGGTAAAGAAACTTCATTCATTCAATTCCCGCACCAAGGGCTTAAATATGGTCAAGGGTCATTAAGCCTTTTTCCCAAACAGGTCCAATTAACATTGAAGACACATGGAGTTGATCATGCGCAACCATCCAACTAGCATTATCCTTTTGTAAACCGTATCATTCCTTCCATTTGGCTGACCATCCAGAAAGCAACATTGTTCCTTCAACTCGAAGGGCTTTCAAGTGACAATCCAAGTCAAACTCCCTATTGACTCTTTCTCTCTAGCACACATAAAAAATCAGTTATGTGTCCTCCCCTGGAAAGAAATAGTTATATGTGCACATTTGATAGTAGCATCAGAAAAACAGAGGACCACCCTTACCAATGTCATCAGTTGAGGTGGATATTTCTTTTCTACTGGTAATGCTCTTGCTTAAATCACCAGAAGCCCTGCCAGCTGAAGCTTTCCGTAACTTTGACTGCAACAGCTTCTTTTCTGTTCCAAACATAATGGAGTTAGCAGAAAGATGATGCATGTACAATTAACAGGCAGATCAGTACAACTGTTCCATCGGTTAGAACTCTTTTTCATTGCCTACATGTAATAAGCACAGGAAATTAGGAACCGCTTTGAAAAAAAACCGCCGACTATAAATCAAGCACATTGAGCTTCAGTCTCCTTCCACAAAAAGTTCACTCCTCTTAGGCTAATGGGTCAATTATCCTCGGGAGTTTCTACTCTCTCACACATTTCTAAAAACTGCTTCGGGAGAGAAGTTTTCTCAAGGTTTTCTGGCAACTACCTTTCACACTCTTCTATGGGGAATCTTTTATGAGTTTCTCACTTCTGTGCTATATAGGTTAATTATGCTCGCCTTAAGCCACTTAATGGGTTAATAGTTCATCAGGTAAAAATAGAAACAGAAGAAGAAATGAAGAAGATTAGGCTTCGTGTGGACAAGTACTATCTGCACAGGGAGGGAAAGAAGAAAAGAAGAGCAAAGAAGCTGTAAGGGACAATAACTAATTAACAGAAGGGGGATTTCATGTCCAGGAAAAGCTTTCATCGAAGATGAAGTTTTGATAGTCAATTAAATAACAGACTGCAACCATGTGAAGTGGCATTGACAGCATTTGATGGTTTAATTTCCGAATCTTGGACATTTATAACCAACCAGGATACATCAGAAGAACCTAACAGGGCTTCCTACTTATATAGTTGATCAAAGAATAGAACAAATTACACATTCATTGTGGTCTTCGATGTTAAAAAATGCTGCTAAATAAACCTCAGCATAAAGAAGCATTAGAACCATGCAAATCTTCACAAAGCAATGTTATATGTCAAATGCTAAAGATTGTGCCTCTTTTCAATGATGCACCCAAGTTATATGGACGTTTGCCTTTCTTCTCAGAACTCTTTGTTACATTATTTTTGTCCTTCAAATAAACACGTCTCTTATTCATAAATACTGTTAAAAAATCCCACATCACTGCTTGATGGCGTTTCAATGCACCTAACAATAAGCTTTTAGGCTGAACTTTCCAATATAGTATCAGAGCCAGGTCTTGCCCTAAATTCATTTCACATTTAAGGATCCCCTTTGCCTCTTCCATGTGCTGATCTTATTCTGGTTTGCACATGAGAAGACGTGGGCATATCACTTGTCTAAGGGATTTCAATACGCTTCATATTCATGTAGTTTCACTGCACTTACTGGCTTAACCTTTTAGTTAGTTCTTAAAAATAACAAATTTAGACATGTATCCACATCACCCCCATGCTATAAGCATCCACATTGATTAGTCTTCCTTTTGATGCATCATTCCTCATTAAACTTAGCTTCCGGTTTACTTAAAAGTAGGCCACTATTACGGTCCAACAAGAGTTCCAAAAGTTTTGTCATGGTGCTGTAAAGTCACTTTCCCAAGCAAGCGGATGATTCATCTTTCATACACCATCAGGAACATGAACAACAAATTCCAGCATGTTAGTAAAATTCTATTCGAAAAAAGTACATATAATGAAAAAAAAACCATCTTCCCACCTTGCACCCTGTTAGGTTCTAAAGGAAGTTTAGGCACAGTAATTATTCAATCTTAAGATTATAGGTTTTTCTACTAGAAGCTGTAGATTGCTGTTGACTGGGTTGACTTGATCAAAGGAAGACATCTCGGATCCCCAGATTTTTTATTTTTTTTTATCAATTGGCTTCTTCATAGAAGATGTTATGATGCTAATATAAAAGAAAAACTAATAATACAAAAACACATCAAATAGGTTGATACATAGTCAACGCATACCTTCTTGAAGAGCACTAATAGTGGACTGGAGGTCCTGACGATCTTTTTCAAGGCTAGATACTTTCTTTCTGCATCGCATTTATAATAGCTACAGTCAAAATAATCAATCGTTGTCAAGATAATGCATGCAGATATCTACTTCAAAGAATAGCATTATCTTCCCTCAAATCAACCCAAGCGAGGAAACATTTTCGAATGTCTCTTGTTTCTCACAGGAGAACTACAAATTGCAATGCATTGAGCACTCATCAAGTTGGTCCAACCACAAGGCTTCTTGCTGATATTTGATTTCACATGTCTCCCCTAAATGAAAAAATCTACAAGATTGCTTAAAATTACAATTGCAGTAGCAACTCTATGTCAAAAAGCTTCCCCGCTTCTTTTCTAATCTTGTTGATATTTGATTTCACATGATGTACATGAGACAGGTTGTAACATGCACTGGAAATGTCGATTCGTTAGCTCATAAATGAGATTTAATAGTAAGATATATACCTCATCTGGCAACAATTGCAGACATCCTTGAAGTAGACTTCTTAGATTGTGGGAAAGTTTTAAAAAGTTCTCACAGGACAAACCAGCAATTCAAGCATCAGACATAATAAAAACATCGCCGTTGTAAAAAGTGCATGAAAGTGATGCATACTTGTATGTAGAAATTTCCGCTCGTGAATTTTCCAATTGCCTTTCCAGCTTTAACTCACTGGACCTCAACCTCAGAGCCTACAATCAATTCACAGATAAATTCATTGAGTAACCAAACATACAAGGAGATGCATGTACATTCAACAAGAAACTGCCATTCACACAGTAAGAAAATGCAAATCAATCTAATTATTAACTCTGTATTATTTCATTAACACAAATACCAGCACAACATATTGAAATGTCATTGGGTCAGAAGACGGGGGGGGGGTACATATGCCCAATTACCTGACAAATTGATTAGGTAGCAAAATCACTATGAGGTCCTGACAGACTCAAAACAAAATGACATCAAGTTTTTCATCATTTTTGGCCAAAAAAATGAAGGCAACTTTGCAAAACCCAAACAATGAATGCAGGCATATTGCAAAAGATACAGAGGGAAAAAACAGGTAACTAGTGAAAAGAAAACCATTCTTCTCAACTGCTTTACTTTAAACTTTTTTCTCAGATAAATGCTTTAAGTTAATATAAATCCTCCAATGTCTCATGGCTTATCTTTTCAAAAAAGAAAATATAATTAAGTTCATGGTAGACACTTCTGAGACCAAATAATGATTGGGAGGAAATTGGCTTCCACTGCAAGCTCCTTACCTTCTCTTCTAAGCCGATAACTTCAGAAGCCAATAGTTTGGCCCGTTCATCAGCCGCATTACATTCTAATTGTGCATTGTTATATTCAATTTTGATAGCCTCAAGCTCCACCTAGCAAATGCATATAGAGAAGTTGCTCATGGATCAGCCATATCATTGCAAATATTAGCAGAGTATTGTGCAACCAAACTGCCTGGTCTACAGATAGTTGAGCGACATCAAAAAACAGTGAGAAGATAAACACAGCAAGGAAAAAAGAAACTGAGTTCAGACTCATGGAATTTCTCAGAGTCTACGAGTTATATGCCAGTAACATTACTCTGTGTCAATCCTTCCAAAAGTACCCAACATGCTGATACGAGAATATATGCATTCAAGGGAAAGGAGTTTTAAATTTTATTGCTATTAATTTTAACCAGTTCACAATCTTACACCTTTGGTTAGTGGAACAGTTATAGATGCTTTCTTGGGTAAATGAGCTCTTCTTTGTTCTCCTTTTCTAATACTATGAGTATCACCTTTTTGGTGCCCTACAGTGAATTTTCCGTAGTCAACCAAAAAAAAAAAAATACTTATCTCAAACAATACAACAGTCCAAACCACAATATACTCTTATTATGACTGTCATCAGCAAACCATTCAGAAATGCAGCTGAGGACAACCATATATAGTTATTTCACTGAGGAACAGTGAAATAACAGGTTATTAGCTGCACCATTTATAAAGTGAAATGTTAAACCAAGTATATTCATAATTGCATCTTGCACCATATCCGCATCACATAGGATTTTTGTCACCCCTCTTGATCATCATTGGCAAAACCTACAGTTAAAGAAAGTCCTGTTGGAGGCATGTACCTCTTCCTAGAGTCCATATTTGACCCAATAAGCTATCAAAGGTCCAGTTATAGCTCACTCTGACTCAAGATACCTTTACCAAGAAAACTGCAGGACGTCAGCAACACTTGGTTGTGTGTGTTTTAAGGTTGACCAGCAAGATTGCTAGTTTAATCGCATGCTTATGCACATCCACAAGAATTTTCTGAGGAATATATATTATGCATGTCTAACATATGATGCAACAGAAGTCGCTGTATTCAGATACAGATATAGCTTCCTTTGCATGATTAAGTTACAGAGAAGTGCTGTTCCCATAAATCCTTTTTAACTATCTCAAGGATTAGAACGATGCCGTGTATTACTTGTATGCTCTTCTCAGTATTTCCATTAGCTCACTGCATGCACTTATGCTGAGTCAATAAGATTCATCATCATCTAGTAAAGTAACACATCAAACCAAATCACCTTCAACAGCATTCCTTTCTACATTATGGATGAAATCCAATCAACATCAGGCATCAAATGTACATGCAATTAATAGACAATAAAAGTAAAACAAACAGCTAAGTTTTGAATCGTGGCATTGTGCAAGTGTAGAAGTATATAACTTTACAGAAACTTAAATTACTTATAAGAAAACACTAATGACAGATTTTCTGTAACAGCAACCAAATGACAAAAATACAGGTCCCTACCAGTCGTGCACTAATCTCCTCCTGTAACTTTTCCATATCAGCCTTTAGTTGGTTGACAACACTTCTCTGGCATACAAGAAAGAATACAAAATAACGATTAAATGTAAGCTCACCAAGATTTAAAACACCAAGAATCATGTTTTAAGCAGGATAAGAATTAAGACAGTTCCTTGGAATGTGACACCTTGTAGAGTAGCTAGTAGAGCACCAAACAATTAGCACTCAATTAAGCAGTCATCACAATTTCACAAGCAAGCATTTAATAAGAACTCTCAACTTAAAATCCCAAAAAATCAGTACCTTTTTAACTCCACTTTCCCACACAAATTAGGACATGTACTAAACAACTATAAAGAAGCAAAGGACTTGCAATTTAAATTCGTTATTTTACATCAGCCAGAAAGGCCAAGGGGCCTTTCTCACCAAGCTAATCTTCATTTTCACATCAGTTGATTGTTTCACATATCTATCATTCGCATAACATACCAAGATGTCCTTGAATGTAAAAATGTATCTTCATCATTTTATCCTACATCTATTTGGCATGAGCATCATTGAGATCCTAGACTTTAGTGTATCCAAGAGATAGATCTTTAAGTCATTACTAATTCTAAGTATACTGAAACAAGAACTTTAACCTACCAATATTTCCAAACCCCCTCCTCCTTTCCTTTTTTCTCTTTCTTTCGCACTTAAAGGAGACCAAAAGAAAATAAAATGACACTACTTAATACATCTTTAACAATTGTCTCTCCCTATTGCAATAGAATCCTAAAATTCCATGGGCTAACTATCAACATTAGGGGAAAAAAGGTTGAAGATAATATTAAACTACCAAGAAATGACCAACAAGAAGACACATAAGCATCAAAGTGGTAAGAATTGATATATTTATCACTGCTATTAAGGGAACCTGTTGGTTGTAACTGTCTGTCAAAGAAGAATTATCAGTTGCTAAGGACTCTGCCAAAGCCCTTGAAGCCTCAAGAGCTCGTTGCAAGGAAAATTTCTCCTGCGTCAAATCTTCAATGTGCTGCATGGAATTGGTAAAAAGTATCACATTAATTTAATGCATACAAGCATTTATCTAACAAAAGAAAAATTCGACTTTTCCAATCGCTTGTTACATTCCATAGTTCTTCGTGTTCAGGCAAAAGCATGATGTCTGGAAATTCTATCCTTTCCTCACTCTATTCAAAAAGCAGATATTTTCAACTATATAAAAAAGAAATTTTGACACATTCCTTCACTTCTTATTTCTAAATTTTTTATAGGCAAAATCATGGAAACATAACCTAGTGAAGAGTAATAAGCAATGCCACCTTAAAAGTCTAGGCATGCAACTCCAGAGGTTAACTGTTAACATATTATCAAGTTCTTACAAGCAAACTCATAGTCCAGGTTCATGCCATTTTTTTGTTTTTACACTAAAGTTTGTCAACATGGAGTGACCCAGTATGTGATACAAAAACAAGTTAAAAAAAAACAGAAACACTTCTGTTCTGGGTTATGTAATAAATTGGAAGATAAAGGTGCTGGAAGATAACAAAACATCGATAAACAACAAAGTACCGGAAAAGTAGTTAATAAATAAAACAAGCAACAAGCCGCCAGGCACAAAGTCAAGTAACCAGAAGCAGCAATCACTACAGCACCAGATTCATACTATCCTCAAAACTTAAAACCATCCATCATCTTGCAAAATTGCAACTAGTCCAAGGCTCCAGGTGATTCATATCAATAAAATCTTACAAAGATGCAAGACAAAAGTACATATAAAAAAAATGTGGGCAATACTGTGAAATGTCTCACCCAGATCTTTCTTACAAATCGATACAAAAACCAAATTATAAGGTGTGCATTTGGCTGATGATCGAGGAAGTTAAATTTAAGACTAAGGATGCGTTTGTTTCGCGGAAATCATACCATTTTTGGAAAATGTTTTTCATGAAATCATTTTCATGAAAAATGATTAGTTTTCTTGTGTTTGATGATATATGATTGAAAATGTTTTCAAACAGTTCGATCGCATTTGGAAAATGATTGAAAAGAAGATGACATAATAAAAAGAGAAGGACCTAAAGACCTGATAAAAGGAGGAAAGTGTTTTCCCCTCCCCATGCATAGAAATTTATTTTCCTAAAATAATATATAATATTTATGTTGACTGGAAAGTATTTTCCATTGACCAAATCGTTTTTGAAAAAACAAATAGCGAAAAGTCCAGAAAACACTTTTTGGGAAACTACTTTCATTAAAACAAACGCACCCTAAGTTCAGTTTAAAACTCAGGGCTCTTTTAGGACATAATATGCCAACGCAAAGATTTTAGTCTTGACACAAGTCGCTGCCTCACGCTAGAACATTTAATGACATTAAATCCGTTTTCACCCTCACTCTACTAGTATCCTAGTATTTTCTCCATCCAACCCCCCCCCCCCTCTCCCCAGAGTAATAAATAAAAAAGAGGGGGAGCCACCATCTTAACATGCTTCATCACATTAAGCTCCTACCCTTAAATTTATTAGTCTTGTGAATTATAATTCCATAAAGAAGTAATCATAACTTGAGTTAGATTGGAGTTATGTATTTGGTAAGTGTTCCAATAATCATTTTTGGGTGACACAAACAAATGTAAAAAAGTAAACACGCAGCATATTAAGATGGGGAGTGATATTGGAAGATCAAATGGCTGATGATCAAGGGAGTTCAGATAAAAACAAGGTTCTAGGTTTTTAAAAATTAAGTCATACATCATCTGTAAACATGCTTATCACATTTCCAGCAATAGATTCTCATTATTCCTAACTAGAGATGCATAATTAAAATTTTAAAAATAGACCAGCACTGGTACGAAAAATTCACAGATAGTGTGCTGAAAATACACCACAGTAGAATTACACACGACATAGAGTCAGCAGCAAGCAAATAATGCGATCACCTAAGAGAAATGATAGAGGCGAAATGTATATCTAAACATACTGACACGTCTTGGAGAGGATTTATCTATCAAACAACTTTCTTAATTCATGGCACATAAAATATTAAGGATGGACAAGAAATGGGAACCAATGAGACAACTGCTTGAATGCCTTTTTTTTTCCTAAAATCGAGAACCCAACAAAAGAAAAACAAACTTTCTTTTTGTAACAAAAGAAAAAACACCAAACATAACCATTTGCACCATTGTCTGCATCTTAATAACACCATAAGAGTACAACTTAAAGACCACGAGAGGTTAGACATTGATTCATATCAATTTGAGATGCCCGATCGCCTAAATGCTGTGAAACAAGTAATGAATGTAGCTAGAATCAGTTTGGAGGTTCATGTTTCCGCACCTCAAATGGGAACTGAATCATGGAATCCAACAAATTTGAGTAATCTAAACACATTACCTGTTCCAACGCAGCAAAATCATCATTCTGTTTAGAGGTGTAAAACTCAGGCTTGCTCTCGATGCTTTGCTCACCAGCTCGGCTTTCTGGATTAAACGCAAAAGGTGAAGGACTAATGGAATGCATGGATACATCAGGTCCAGGTGATGCTCTCGGTTTGGAAAAAGGCCCTACATTCCCATCATACGCATGACGGAAAGGGTTCAAATTTCCAGCATCAATGCTGCTAAAATTTAAGCTATTTTTCATGATAGGCTCCTCTGGTTCAACACTTTCGGAAGGAAGTGATGGTGCAGATCTAGTTACATTAAGAGAATCAAGAAATGATGGGCGCGATTTTCGTGGATGTGATTCACTAACTGTCGAATATAGAGGAATACTGTTAGAGGAACTATTTAAATCTGAACTGAAATCAGATGAAGAATCGCCAGATATATGAGAAGTTGCACTTTGCGTACTAGGCAACTCGTTGAAGACGCTACCAAGCTTCCTTTCTTGACTATCAGATACCTTAGAACCATTGAAGCGTGCCATATCAAACATTCTTAACCCACTCCCAGCAGGAGACCATATTGTGTTGGTAGCTGGTTGCACAGAGACTGGCAGATGACAGCACAAAACGGTGTCAGATATTTTTCTTATGAGGATGCATGACTGTTCAAAGTGCCGTTCGGTAACATTTACAAATAAAACAACAGAAAGAAAATATCACCTTCATTATTTATTGAACTAGAGTGTTCACCAGGCAATATGTTGGTATGACTGGGCTCATTTAGTGAAATAAAGCTGCCTGAATTCTGAGGTGAGATATTTGCTACAACAGAAGAACTGGGATTTGCGAATATAAAGTCATTTGAGCTTCCACTATTGTCTTTCATTAGGGATTCTTCCTTTCCATGAAAACTAGACCGGCCAGGAATGCGACCAATCTCCTGACTGGCCTGTGTGGATAAAGCATCAGACCGGTCAGATGTAAACCCAGAAGTTCCTGCATACATTCGATAATCATTTTTCATGTGATTATTCTCTTGGCTGTAGCTATGGCTAATTGGTCCATTAGACGCCAAGCCTCCATAGCCCTCATGTTCTTGGCGTTCTCCCATTGTTTGTGCTGGATACTTAGACAATGCATTATTTACACCCACTGAAAACATCGGTAAGGAATGAACGTCACTGACAGAATTTTCCCTGCTTCTCTGGGAAAACTGAATTGGTTTTGTATCATCATTATTCTCTGCAGCAGAAGGTTGATTATCAACTCCACTCGGTATATTAGATGATCTGACAGCATCAGAATCCGCAAGTCGCACAACTTCAGCATCCAGTGATTTTTTCTCATAAGGGCCACTATCAGAAGCATTAATTTGGTTACTAGCAGCCTTTTTCGCTCGATCTGCAGCCTTTTTCTTGCGGAATTCTTCTAGCTGAGAGAATTAAGTTCACATTAGAAAATATCAACACAAAACTTCGTGCTTGAACTCAAAACACAGTAAGCGCAACAAGTTCGAAACTGTCATTTAGTACAGAGAGATGCTATTCCAAAAAGTCTGTGGCATCTACAAAAAACTTCATAGAGAAAAACTTCTCTCTGGGATCTTGTTTATCATTCCGACAAAAGAAAAGAACAACCCTTGGTAAGAGCACCCTTAGGAAACCTCTTTTTCCTACCCTAGGTTGCCGAAAGGTCAGAAAACATCCAAAAAATGCCTCTTTTGGGGAGATACATAAATTCCAGTCAAGTCAAACAAGTGAAGACGTTTACTATAAAGACAGTCCAAGGCTGCAAAATCAGCTATCACTAAGCTGCCCAACACAACATATGAAGGAAGAGGGAAAAAGGGGTGCATGAAGAAACAATATTTTTCCTCTTTTGCAGAAGAAAAAATTCAAAAAAATAAAAAAATGCTCTAGGCCAACGAACTCTGCAGAGCAACACTCTCCCTCTATTATAATCAGCTAAATTGACAAGACACGGATCAATGATTAAACAGCCATACTTTCCCAAATAAGATCAAAAACCGCCGCACACTCGAGCGATCACAAGAGATACAAATGTTCTCAAAAGGCACAGCGATCGAAAATTTGAACAAATGATCGGAAATTCCAAGAAATCTGCGTCCACGAAATTTTACCCGGCGCTTGCCAGCTTCCAGATGCTCCTGCTTCCGCGAACTCGGCAGCACCTGAGCAGAAGCCATCCGAAACCCACGAATCCAGAAACCCTAACGAAGCACATTCGAAATGCACGCCCAAATCCCCATTCCCCCTCCAACCCGCCCCGCCGCAGCCCCACCAAAACGAAACCGAACCAACCAAAACTTCGCAAGAACCGGTCCCTCAACGGCGAATCAGCGGCAGAAAGTCCAAAAAACTCCGGCGACCGCGCCCACCAACGAACCGCAACGAAATCGAGATCGACGGACCACCGGAACCGGACATGCACCCCGAGAAAACGAGACCGGATTGAACGGAAACGGCGGAATCCCTGCGATTGCTGGAGGACGAACACAGTTGGGAATCTGATCGAATGGGAATTGGGAAGATATGGGGGTTCCGATCTGGTGGGGAGCGAATCGGAGTCGGAGGAGGAGGAGGAATTGGGAATTTCGAAAGGTGCAATTGCAGATCTCCCTCTCCTTCTTCTTGTTCTCCTCTATTTTTCGGTTTTTCTTTTCTTTTCTTTCTTTTTGAGATTTTCTTTTTCCTTTTTTTTGAGGGGGCAGTAATTGTAATAATACGATGAGGATACGGTACGGTACGATGGCGACGCCGACCCGGTTGTTAAGTTTGGTAACTTACACCGGCCGCTTGACATCTGCTTTTCTGGGTATGAAATAAATAATTTTGTCGCTTTTTATTTAAGGAAACAAAATCATGTCTCAAATTGAAAACTTAAGGATAATATTGCATATTATGCCAAAATTCATGAATCTGTAATCCTCTTTCTTATTTACTCTCTATTTCTATTTATTTTTCTCGAATTTATAAATTAAACACGAGTTCTTAAATAAACATTACGACTCACCCAAATCCTAATTGACCATGTCGAAATTGGTGGAATCTGCCTTCCCTCTTTCATATGATATGTGAATTCCTAGACTCAATATGCAGTTTTGTTTACTTTGATCTTTTTTGTTTGAACATCACCAAAGTCAAAACTCAAAAAAAATTGAAGTAAACAGTCTGAATCACTAATCAAGACCCCTAAACGATGGTTAAGTGATAAAAGAAGTAAGAGTGCAAAGATGGCTAGAAGGTTTGGGTTTGCTTGGAAGCAATCACTTGCTCACAAATTGAGCACGAATCGAAAATGAATGGAGCTTGAATAGGCATTCTCTTTTGCACGTCCATGAAATTTTGAGCATTCCAAAATATATATTTGATCCTTCAACTTGTACTTTATAAATATTTGATTCTTATTTTTTTGAATGCAATCAAAATTTCTCATATCATTGTAATTTTTGCTTGAGCTTTAAGCTGGACGTTGAAAAACTGTACTTTGTAGTTGGTCATCTATTCAAATGTGATTGAAATGAGATCATTAGAAATGAAACCAAATTTAATTGATAAAAATAATACAACGGTGTCTACCAACATAGAGTGAAAATTTTGTCTTTCACAAATGAGAAAGGACTATTAAAAGGAAAAATTATCAATTCAATCTTATATGGAATGCCAATTCAATTATAAATTTCCTAATTTTGTCAATTTAATTTTAAATATTTTTGTGAAATTTCAATTTGGTCCTTTCAACCAATTGCCATTGAAAGTCGATGATATATGATTATTGATCTACAAATTACCCAGAAGGGTTATGTTGAAATTTCACACATAAGTTTACAATTATACCAATAAAATTATAAAAATTTAGAACTGAATCAACATCCCTACAATATATTTAAAAATTGATTGGATAATTATTTAAAAAAAAAATTCTGCTGGAGTATGCCAAAATCATTCTTTAACTTGTGGATATATAGAGTCCATTTGACCATCCAATTTTGACTATGTGAGTCATCACATGACTTTTCTTGATCAGCAATTGGAAAAAATTTGACTTTCCTTCTCATACCTTTCAAGACTCCCACATACATGAACTGCGAAAAGCAAGCAATTTGTTCCTGTATTTAAGGACAATTACATGCATTAAGCCAACCCAACAAAGCTTCTGAACTCTGTAGCTCTTCCTCATCACATCAATGGCGGATGATGTGAAGCTACATGGACTCCGGTCGAGTCCCACTCACCCAGTGAGTCATCTGGGCTCTCTCCAATTGAAGGGTCTGAGCTACGAGTGTGTAGCCGAAGATATTGTCTGCAAGAGCGAGTCGCTGGTGCAGTACGATACGGTCCTCAAGAAGGTCCCCCGTGGACAATATGGTGGGAAACCGGTCGCGGAGTCCATGGTGATCGTCGTCGATGAGAGATGGGCTGGGTCCGTTTCTGGGCTAAGTTCAATGATGAGAAGGTAAAGATAAAAACGATTGGATGCCATCAACTTGGTCTTCCTATACGAACCAGATTTTCAATTCCTGTGTTTTCTTCGACAAAATCAACGCTATGCTCTTACTACAGTCTATACCCATGATGGCTTTCTTTCGTCACGTCGGAGAAGACCAAGAAAAAGCCACGAACTTCATCTTGGACACCTTGAAAACCATAGAAGAGAACGGCCTTGGCCGAAACAAAAAGTTATTTGGAAGCGAGGAGGTGTCGCTTGCAGACATCGCCTTGGGATGGATCACTCACACCTTGCCGCTCATGGAAGACATAGTAGGGGCGAAGCTTGTGAAAGCCGAGACATTCCCTCTTTTGCACGAATGGACGGAGAACTTCAAGCAAGTTTCAGTGATCAAGGCAAGCCTTCCAGACTATGAGAGAGCCATGGACTACTTCAGGGCAAAAAGAGAAATGTTCAACAAATTAGCTGATGGAAAAGATCCTAGCGTCTGATTTTCTTTCTCTTAGTCGTTTTTCATATATGAGATTGTATGGACTCTTGTAGTCCTGGCTGCTTCAAGGTATGGTTTTTATATAGAGTTTACATTATTAAATACATGTTAATAATCTTATATAATATTGAATTTTCATAAATACACAGGGTTGTATAGATGCTATTGATGGCACCCATATACATGCTTCTGTCCCTATATCTCAACAAATCCCATTTAGAGGCAGGAAAGGGACTATCACCCAAAATGTGCTACGTGCTTGTTCGTTTGACATGAAGTTTACTTTCGTGTATTCTGGTGGCCCTCGCCAATATAAGCCAGGCCAGCGCGCCTCTCTCCAGCGATGTGGGACTCCTGCCTGTGGCCTGGGGCTGCTAATGATTGCCGGGTGCTTTCGGCAGCACTCAAGACTCCTCGACTGCAATTTCCTCGACCACCACAAGATATTTGCTTTATCTATAAGAAGGAACTTCTCTTATGATTGTATTATGGTTGCCCATTATAACAAATTTATATATATCATGTTATAGGCAAATACTACGTGGTAGATTCTGGGTATGCATCGCTTCCAGGATTTTTAACTCCATTTAAAGATGAACGGTATCATTTGAACGATTATAGGGGAGAGGGAGACGGCCAAGAACAGCACGACAATTGTTCAACTATAGGCACTCTGCATTAAGGAATATTATTGAGAGGTCATTCGGAGCATTAAAGAATCGCTTCACCATTTTGAGACACATGCCTTCATTTACAATTCGAAAACAAGCATTTATTGTAATTGCATGTTGTGCTATACATAATTATATTCGTGACCAAGACAAGATGGACAAAAAATTTTCCCGTTATGGAGATCTGGAGTACCCATTTGGACCTAGGGAAGTGGATGTTACAGATGATATATCCAATGAGCAAGCACGTGAGATGGATGAGCTTAGGAAAAGAATTGCAAATAAAATGGCAAGGGATTATGATATGCCTGAGATTCCATGACTCTATATTTCTAATTTTTGTAATATTGTTTTTAAATACTAGATGATGACAAGAGTGGGTCCTTAGGTTTCTTGAATTTTTGAGTGCCTCTCTTGTTGCCGACTTGTTATAGTACGACTTTTAAGTTGTAATTTTCAATTTGAGTTTGAGCTCAAGCAGACTCTAATTCTATGTGGTTTTTGTGAAAAATGCTAAGATTCTCAAGTATCAAGTATCTAGTATGCGTCACTTGCAAAACGGGATTGTGAGTGCAAGCACGCGTGTGAGGGAGTATCCGGCAATGATGGCTACTGCACATCGACTTGCATGGATATTAACGTTACTCAAACTCGACATCGCCCGAGTTAAACTTGAGTAGACAATAAGGAAAAAAATTGTTGTTTGTATATAATAAGTATATACCATCTTTATATATATTGCCATAAGTATATACATATCACTATATTCATATTGTTTTTTTCTTACAAGAAAAATAATTAAATTGATAAGTGCTCAATGAGAATTCAATACCAAGTTTAAAAAAGCACTTGAAAAAATCTGGAATAGAAACGTTTTTTAGTTACCAAACGCATTTCTATTATTTTTCTATTCCAGGAACATAAATTTTTTTCAATTACCAAACGCCTTCAAATGTTCAAAAACTGTTCCCGGGAACAGAAACAAAAAGAATCGTTTCTGATCAGAATTTGTTCCCGGAAACAGAAACGTTATCATGCGCGCCCTTATGAACCTTAGAAAGGTAGCCGGTTTTTCTGTTATAGATTTGGTTTTGGCAATGGCAAACGGTACAACAAGGTCTGCTGGTATTGCTCAGACAAACATTCTTTCGATGTGAGAACAAGGTTGGGATTCATTTTCATCCAATAAAAGCTACAGCTACAGGCTACAGATAAAGATTTAGTACAGAATGTACAAATCCTAGATTACAAGGGATGGAAGAAGCTCTTCATCGTTGTTGTCATCACCGTCCTTTCCTGCGACTCTTCAAACTTGCACAGTCTGAACAATACCATTTTCCTTTTGGCACATCTTTCAGTCCGACGCAGCCATAATGGAACCACTCTATCTTGCACTGTGAAAGAAGAAGAAAGCACATAAGATATTCTGAAGATCACAAGCCTTTCAGGTACTTGATAGTAGATATGACTAGCAGGAGGAAGCAAAACTGAAACATAACCAGAAGCTTGAGGCCATACGTCGGGATTGTCGCATGCAATCATTCCTCCGAAGCTGACTTGGTTGCAAAAACAGTATGTGGGCTCATTGGGGTCTATCGGTATATCCAACTCCATACCAGGAGGATTTGTAGAAGTTGCATTAGTGCCTTCTGTTGCTGCTTGAGTAGCCAGGCGAGTACTGTGCAAGAGAATGGTCATCATAAACAAGTTCACTTCTCATTGCTGACCATGCCTACCTAGCTCAAACATGTGCAGATGAAGATTTACCACAAACAATGTTTCTCATAAAGAGATAGTGAAAGCTATTAAAACACTGCAATTAGTACAACAGATTCATTTCGAGAAAAAAAAAAGGTTTGAAGTTCATGACGCTCAGAACAGTGTATTTCTATCTCATTCCAATCTCAACCTTCATTAGTAGTTCCATCCGAAGAATACAAAGCAGGAAAACGATGGCCTAAAACTCACAGCCAATTTTCTCATAAAACAAGCAAAGGGGACATAAAGGGCATTTTCCCGCAAGAGGCTCTGCACATGTGAGGTTCAGCAAAAGTATGTAGCCTTCGTGTTGCTTTTTGGCAACAGCCAGTTTTATGCCTCAAACCCGTAACCTCCTGGTCAAAAGTGGATAACCTTACCATTGCACCAAAGCTCACCCTCACGGACTAGCACAGGGGACGACATAAGGAAACAAAGTTCCATTTCAACTCATTCAAGTGTTTAGACCGCTTTACAAGGATGAGGTACAATGTACAAATAGTGTCAGTATGCCTGTATTTGGTGAGACAGGCACCGAACTCCGTGGTAAAGCCTAAAATTTTGCTTCAATTTATGCAGATCATGTTCTGACCTCATAGGGTTCAAGCGAACTACCAACAATAATGAGTTCTTTGTCTATCCAGTGTCCACCAACACCAATGCAAATCAATATGGGAGATACAGATCCTAACTAGACATTTTCCATCAAATTCGTGCTTTTCACGTTACTACTTAGTCCTCTTCATGCCCAAGGCATTCTCTTTTAATATGCAGGGTTCTCCAGCACTGCATTCCCAACTTTATAACTATTCCAGCTGATAACTTCGACTCCCTCCCCCGACTCCCTCTCTCTCCCCAACCTCTTGTGGTTGTGCGTGTGCAAGTCCTTGTTAGAGTGCATGCATTGTTTTTTTTTGGGGGGGAGGGGAGGAGCTTAATAGTAGTCATGAGACAGAAAATGATAAGCATATAACCCATGACTTCTAGAGTAAAAAAAAGAAAAATTATATATAGTAGAGAAAGATACTTCTTGCGTCCTCCTCTACCAGATTCGCTACCCCTGCCAGACTTCGCCGAAGCATCGACACTGGAACTAGATATCCCCTCTGGAGGAACACTCTCTTTATCTGCAGCCATCAATGGGTGCATTGAAAAGATATTCAGTACAAGACATTAGCAATAAGCATGTAGTTGAAAAAGTAGCAACGTTCAGGTAAAAACCTTGGAAAATGTATTAATAGAAAAGGACGAAACAGGAGCAAGAGCAAATTGAAGTACCGCGTCGGAGCTCCTCATTAAACTTTTTCAGATATTGATCCAACTGTTGTATGTGGGTATCTACCTGATTTGGGTAGAGCGTATACATGGTCAACAAGCTTTCAAGGAACAAAAACTTTAAAGAGATTATTTCAGACAACTTCAAAGCCAGACAAAGGGCAATTATAAAATGACAATTATGATGAATGTTTAGCCAATTAAATATGTTCACCTTTGATAAAAGTTAAACGAATCACAATTAATTTCCAGTTTTGTTTGAAAGACATCACAAAAATCAAATCCAACATGACATGATAAACTTAAAAAAACAAACAATGATAAGAAATTGGTATGCTATGAAGACAGCAATCCTCAGCCATTAAACTTCTTTGTGAAAATGGACCGCTCCAAAGCATAATGTGGGTTTTATTAACATTTCCACTCATGAATGGTTCATCCTTGCTGCAATCTCTTCATTGCCATGCAGACAAGTTAAATTCTTGATTTGGATAAGTATATATGCAATGAAGGCAGCAACCCTTAGCCATGAGCTCTCTAGAGCACAATGTAACATTGGACGAAATTTCTGCCCATGGCTCATGCTTCTTCTTTTTTCTGACAATCTCACGGCTCATGCTTGATTGTCTCTTCATTGGCACATGAAGAGATGACTCGTGAATGAATTCCCTCCCCCATCCTCGCAAATATTATCATGTTTGCTCCAGCATGAGAGGAAATGCATTGTTAATGTTTGCCATCCTATCAAGATACTAATATCTGAATCATCGTTGTGTGTGCTTTGTCCTCTTACCAATGCGCTTTGAAGTTCTCAGATCGTGATTCACAAGGCATTGATCTCCACCAAAGTGCAAATATATAGCCATGCAACAAAAAGTATTCATATTGAAGGAAGCATGCGGCAGGTAAACATGAAATGCATAAGTTGTATCTATGGAAATAAAATAATGATTACAATAATAACTAAGACATCTACCGGAAGCATGAACACCGAAAATTATACAAAAAATAGTCACTGCACCAAATCAAAAGCAAAACGAGCAGCATCATTTGAATAAACAAAGGCTAAAAACTGTCACGTACCAAATCATAAGCATGGACAGCCAAAGCAACCTTCTCATCGGCAATCCTTATGCTATGTTTTTGCTCATCTAGTGCTTCGTCCGAGAATGTGTTACCTGACCTAACTCCCTGCTTAATTTCCTCAATTTCTTGCTCACAACGTTGCTCATTCTGTCTTTTGAGGTCTGATCATATTCAGAAAAGAAAAGGGAGAAGGTCAGATAATACATCCCAAAACCATAAAAGCAGACAATTAAACTATCTCTTTAGTGCAATAACATAAGTCCCGCTAGTCCTAAAGATTGTGTACAGCAAAAATGGATGTGTCAAGTGTATACCAAATGGAAATGACAGAATTGTTGAATTTTCATCTACAAAAGAACATCAAAGACATCAGGATAAAGAAAGCCCTTTGATGCCACATTTGAAGTTTTTCATTTCCACTTATTTCAGCTACCACCAGGAGCTGATGACAGTAACGACTCCATTGCAATATCCCAATCGTCTGTCCAATAATCCAAAGTTTAAGCTTTGACCCCAGAACCACAACAGCCACTTAGAATCCAATAATCATACTCGCCACAACAATCAAAATAGAATGTCACCGAGCATATGGTGATCGAAATTACCTTCTAAGCTCTTATCGAGATCACGCAAGAGCGCGTACTTCTTCTGCAATATGTTGGGCAGCGCTTCAAGGTCTGCACAGAAAACTGGCCATTCAATTTTGCCAACAGCAAGCAACGTGCTTCAATTCACCCAAATGAAAAAGTAAAAAGCAAACCCATTTCACGACTTGCGAATTGCCGGCGCCGGGGAAAAACAGTATTAGGGTTTCGCTGGAGCAACGAGAAGGAAGCAAAAGGAGGGGGGGAAACTCGAAATCGGGCACTCACCTGCTTGAAATTCATCGAGGAAGGACATTAAGGAGGCGGAGGCGGCGGTGGCGGCGGTGGCGGAGGCAGAGGCGGCTGCCGCTGCGGCGGAGGAGGATGACGAGGTGTCGGAAGGGGAGCAGAGATTGTGGAAATGGGTTATGGTGTCGGAAGCGAACCGGGTTTCTGATCGTTTTCGGTGGTAGGGATATGGTAGGTGAACCGGACCGGGTTTATTACGGGAGCATAGGTTGATCTGACATCCGGTTCACTTCCGACAAGGTGTAAATAGCGATGCATAAAATTAGTTTAGATTTTTCTAAGATCAAGGATTGTATCATGAATAATATTTTAATATATATAATAAATTTATAATGAATTCAACATTTTATAATTTCTGCGCATATCGGTACTTTGCAATGGCCTACCTCTAGAATCTACGCACTCCTTGTCTTTGTTAGCAAGGTAAGTAGTTATATATTGAATTTATATATATTTGTTTCTTTAGTATTTTGAACGGAAATTTTCAAATACGTGAGGTATCCAAAAAAGAAGTTTGCGATATCATTTGTTTAAAATGATAATCTACGTATTTGGTTAGAATACAATTTATAGTCATTGAGCTATAATATCATTGAACTTTGATGTCAATCATCAAATGCAGTGAATAATCACAAGAATCAACGCATTTTCACTGGCATTCAACCAACTTTCTAGGTGAAATGTTGACATGGGAGTGGTGGAGTCGACCTTATTTTTTTTTATAGAAAATAAATGATTCGAAAAATATTTTTTCAAAAATGATTACTTATATCACTTAAAATAATTCACTAATGAAAAATAGTTCATTATCAAAGATAATTTATATCTAAACACTTTCATGAATAATAATAATTTTTAATTTATTCATTTTTATAAGCGATATAAATTATTAATTTTAAGAAATTTTTTTCTCAAATAATTTATTTTTATGAAATAAACAGAGCACTGAGTTAGTGTTAGATTATAGTATGTATATGTATATGTATATTGTGGACATGAGATCCCTTAACTTAAAAAATAGCAAAAGAAGGAAAAGACTACATTATGTTTACTTAACTTGATATGGGGACTTCATAATTTTCCCTCCCAACCTTCACCCAACCTAATCCACTCTTTGATTCCCATAGAATCCAACATTAAGTTTACTTAACTCGCTTTACAAAGATGGGGACAAACCTAAACCCAATCATATTTTACCTAACAAGCGTGCTTATTTCAAGTTTTTAGAGACTAAAACTTGTAATTGTCATAAACTCTAGAAACCACCTTGAAACTTAAAACTTGTCCCGAACAATGGACACGCGAGTTAATGATGTTTTTGTCGTTGGAAAATTTTAATATGTTTTGCAGTTATTTAGAGGCTTGTTCTAATTCATTCACTAATGTAAATCCTGGCTTTATCTTCAGGCCATTAACCATGTCATTATTTGACTCATCGATCACATACATTTTTTTTTTTATAGATAGATTAGTCAAGTGCTTAAAGAGTCCCGATTTAACATGTTAAGATAATATTTGCCAAAACTCCAATTCAGCACTTGCCAACAATAATCAACCTAACGAAACATGAAAATCATTGAATCTCACAAAATGCAAAGTGAACTTTGGGAATGCCTAAACCATCCATCTGGCATAATTGTAATTGAGAATGTTTCAATTGGCTCGAGAGACCAAGAGCTCGGATCGGTCCAAGTCAATCGAACCTAATTTCTCGATCATTTTTGAAAGGGAAAATGGTTTCTCTTGTTTTTATTGAAACTTGTCTTTACTCGTCATCAATTGCAATTTCAATAATGTTTTCATCACCGAGCAAACATTAATCTCATGATAAAAATTTGCCTAAATTTTTTTTAACCAATTATTTGACGTGTACTATTTCACATTTTATATTTTGTACTTTTGTTTGATCTAAATTTTTTAATAGATGCACTTTGATTTATATAATCTTAAGCACCCATAATTTTCACGATATATATGTCAACAATACATATTATTTTCTTCATGTCGAATGATAATTTAAATCTTAAAGAGAAAGTCAAGAAAATTATTATTTTTATTTAGACTAATAAATTCTCAACAAATTGAAGGAATCGGCGCTGCTTTCCAGCCAACGGTAACTTGGCGCGGAGCAGTCCGGCCCCACACGCTCTAGAAACGTGATGGGACCCACTCCGCTTGTCTTTGCGCTCTTAACATTTTGTCAAGACGAAAGCCCAGCAAGGCTGGCTTGAATTTTTGCGTACATTTCGTGGAATTCTGTCTCAATGTTGAAAGCATGATCAAATCAGCAGATTAACAATTGATCCGCCACCCGTCAAGCTTAAGCGTACTTAATTCAAAATAATTTAATTTTCATAGTTCATGTACAACAAAATAATATAATTTTTTTAATTGATTCATAGCACTTGTTAACAAAATCCTTTGACTATTAGAATAATACATAAACTTTATGTTAGGTCAATACAAATTACCAAATTTTGAACTGAAACTTTCATCTAACTAAAAAAGCATCCAAACCTGTTCACATTAATGACTTTGTGAATCCGTGAACTAAAATAGAGAAAAATGATCACTTTGAGTGCTACGAGATATTTTGTAAGGCAAAATCATATTAGAAAAGTGTCTGACTTTCAATACGATAATTTTTCTCGTAATATGTGCTGACCCATGATTCGAGAATTGAAATATTTCCTATCAAATATGTTTAGTGACTGCTCAAGCACTCATTAACAACGCCCGTCCTTCCATTAATCACCCCGAGATGGTGGCTTTTAGGTTCTTCTTTTTATAATTTTTCTGTTAATTTTATTCTCAACGCTCAACACTAGCTTCTCCTCGGTGCTTTCAAGAAAGAAAAGAGAAGTCATTGATGACTTACAAGCAAGGGCCACAAGAAGAATTGAGAAGCTTGAAGAACACAAAAGGCTTGATATGAAAGACGAATGTGAATCATTCTTCTTTCCCTTGAATTTGAAATCAGTATCGATTCTAGCAAGTTACAGAAGTACAAAAGAAACACACCGACTCATTTCTAGTTCCATCATTTGAAAAGACTTGCACCCGAAATGTTTTGATTTGGTTGCAAGAAAAGGTAATCTGCTACCTAATTACCAACTTAATTTGACCTATTCCCACGGTGGAGTATCTCAATGAACTGTTTACATGCATATACCATATGATAAAACTTTGAAAATCTACATATATCTAGAAAAAAAAAGTTGACTTTGGTATTGTAATGATGTCCATATCTACAAGATATTGAATTTCATCAAGGAGGGACGAATTGTAATTATAAAAAAGAAATTGTCAAGATTACCACTATCATTCCCATATTAAAGTTTTCATTTTGCAAATTTCAATGAGAACCTTTGAAAAATCGCCACTGCCCTTTTGTCCGTATCTCCTGTTCTCCCGGAAGCTGCCAGAAATCACCATTTGATTAGTCACACCCAGTTCATTGAAAAAAGAAAACGAAAAAACAGAAAAAGAAGAAGAGAATGCTGAGCTGTTATGCTGTGGGGGGAATGGACAACCGCACAGGTCAGGCTACAATCAAGCTGTTCGGTCCAAAAGTCAAACAAAGATTACATGAGAAGGGAAAGAAAAATGATAAGAAAACACTGTTGCCCGAGTGAGAATATTGCCCGTAGTGAGGACAAGTAACGTGACAGGAGAAGATTACAAAAGCTAGTCGTAGAAGCTAGCGATTTGGCTTATGGGTCCAACGGCTATGACCCCCTTAAAAGCAGCATGATTATGATATACCAAATTCTTCCGTTCTTTATGTTGTGGCTAAGTTAATTTTTTCTTGCTGGGTTTTTTGTTAAGTTATGCACCAGAACAGAAAAGATGATAATAAAAATCTATTGCAGTGTGAACCTGCTCTCCATGAGTGCTGGTTTTAGTGGTTCTTGCCTTTTGTTGGAATATATAAGGAGCTACTGACCTTAAGTACTTGAGCTTCCCTCACTACTTTGCTAAGGAGTACAAGGTTAGGTTCAGTCATTCATTATGCCTTTTGTCTGGGTGTGATACCTGTAGATTTAGTCGAGAGAAAATAATGGAATGTTGCATTTACATGCCCTTGCAGTTCTTTGTTCTGTTCTGCAGTCAAGGTGTTTAAATTGAATGTTTCTCTACTCAAGACCACAGTTTCTGCAAAATCATATTCAAGTTGTCTCCTTTCCCCCTGTGAGTTCACATTGTCTCTGCATGTTAAGGGTGTTAAAATTGAATGGCTCTCTACTCAAGAAACACAAAGTTTCTGCAAAATTATGTTCAAGTTGTCTCCTTTTCCCCCGTGAGTTCACATTGTCTCTGCATTGTTAGATGAAGGAGATTCAAATGTTCAACTGGATACATTTTCTCTGGAGAAGATTTGACAGTCTCCCTATGAACTGAGCTTTGGGTCTTCAAATTTGATCTCTAGTAGATACTTCTACTTAATCAGTGGCGGCAAGAAAAACCCTAACCCAGTAAACATCCTGAGCAAACATCATAAAGCCTCACATTGTTGTTCTGTAGTATTTTTATCTATTCTTCTTGAAAGACTTTTTAGGCTTTTTTCTGGTTTTTCTGTTTACGTTCTCAGGCAGCTTTTCATCATATCATCTTCTTACTTAATTTACAGAATGAGTGAGCCTGTGGGAGCAGCTAACACAACCACAGTAGATGTTGCAGCCCTTGACTTAGAGATTGATCATCGAAGGAATGAACCTCTAAGGTCATCGGAACCCAAAAGCACAGCATTCTCCAATGAAAGAAAAAAGTCCTTAAGAGCACGGTATTACTATGGCATTATCTTTCTGTTAACGAATCTTGTCGCGTGGTTCGTCCGTGACTATGGTCAGAAGGTCATTCCAGAGCTTCTCTGTGAGTCAATACTCTTTCATCCTCAACGTGTTGGTGCTCAGTAGTATCTTTGTGGAAAAAAATTTCCCCTCTTTGTTCCACATCCAAAATTTCCAAGTTAAATAGTTGTTTTTGCAGATTTAAAATCTTGTGGAAGCAGGGGAATTGCCTGCTTTCAGACAATGGGAGTTCTCCGCGTGAGTCTAGGATGCTTTGTATCCTTAACATACTTTTGGCAAGCGAGCTCCGCTACTGTGGACAATTTTATCTGTCGCTTTACCTTAATCCATTTGTTGGAAGACTGAAGTTCCCAATAGACATTGCCTTCATCACCTCACAAGCAGAGTAGCTAATGGTTGATGAACTTCACCTAAGATCACATACACCTTGACATAATATGCTCAGATATTTTTCTTTTTGATGTTTCTCACCACGCTCAACACGAAAAAGCTCCACAACATCCGCAACATCTGGCATTCAGGATGGTGGGTTGTGAAGTTCTTCATTTTGATGGGGTCAATGACAGCTCCCATGTTGTTCCCTTCAAATCTAATTCAATTGTATGGTAAGTTAGTTTGAGCATAAATAAGGCTTTGTGAAATTTATGCACATAGCGTTCCTCTTGTCTTGCCATGCTCACACACATGTTCATTTTTCTTCCCTATATACTCTTTCCTTGACCTGCCTTAAGACTATACCTTCATATGTTCAGCTACTTTACTGACATATAGCAATTGTATTACAGTAAGAGGAATCCAATTTAATTACCGAAAATATTTACTGTTCATATAGAAAAAGAAAAAAAGATGCTAATCTATCTTAATAACAGCCTTCTACAATGCTTTTGCAGGTGAATTTGCTCGAGTAGGTGCAGGGTAACTCTCATCTCCTTTGATGCATTGATAAATTCATGTAAAAAAATCTGTAAAATTAAAAAGCAACAGAAACTCGAAGCCACTATATGGAGCAAGAAATTTTTTTTATTTTGAGTTCTATGTATGCTGTGTTCTGATTCTGAGCATCATATAAAGTAACTATACATAGATGATACATTTCATGAAGGATTATGCCTAAAAATCTCTCTGCTTTTCTGTTCTCCTAGTCAATTCTCAAACAATTTGGAAGTCCCACTCATGATATCTTCCTTTAAAATGTAGAATATTTCTGGTGCTTCAGCTCATTAGTGTGATCCAGTTCATTGCTTGGTGGAATAATCACTGGATGCCCGACAGAGAAAGTAAGCGAAGGTACTCACTTGATCAAAGTCATGCACTGGCTGCTTGTAGAAGCCTTATTACTACCAGAAAAGACATGCATGCTCTATATCCCATGTTTTAACAGCATTCATGTGAATGATATCCATAAACGAAGAACCATTTTCCTTGTGACTAATTAAGCCTACATCAGAGTGTTGCTTCCCTCTGTTGTTGTACAATTTCGGCAAGTAGTCCTTTTAAATCTATTCAGGTTGAGTTCTGGGGCTTTCTTGTTTACTTTAATTCTAGTATAACAAGGGCTTGGATACTGCAGCTGCTCTATTGGATTGGTGATGTCCACAATCTTTTATGTCGCGTCAGTTGGAGGGATTATCATGGTTGGCAAATTCTATGCTTCGGGACAGTCCCTCAACATATTCTTTATCGCATGGACAGGCATATTGCTTGTAGTGATGTTGGTCATATCCTTGCACTCCAAGGTATGTAACACAAAATCAACTGAAGTAATACGTGGTGTATTTACATATATAAATGCCCAATTGCTGATTATTGCAAGATCATTTTCGATTTTTAGTAAGGTTTCAAATTTACTAGCTAGAACACTTTGATGACACTTTTTTGGTTCTGTAACTGATGCATCTATGATCTTCACAAGTGAACTATGTCGAATAAACTAATTGAGCAGAGACTCACACTGTAAAACATTCCTCTGTTAATTCATTGCCTAGTCTTCAACTTTTTACTTGCTAGCCATTAGCAGGGCAATTAAATTTGTGTTATTGGAAGATTACCAGGATAAGACGTCGCATCTCATTCCTAAGATACTAATGCATGTATGGCTATTGCAGGTCAACAGAGGCCTATTATCTTCAGGAATAATGGGATTGTACATTGTGTTCCTCTGTTGGTCTGCCATTAGAAGGTGAGAAAATCTGCCCAAAGTTTGCGGATTTTAAACTGCAAGTACATATTATTTTTCTCTTATATCTAGTTTCAAATGGCGATATTATCTTGGAAAGAACCTGCGTCATTTAACAGTACATACTTGTTTCGATGTTTATTTGCTTAATTGAACTGATGTGAATACCATATTCTCTTGCCTAGCACATTTGCTCATAAATGTTTTTCCTGCAGTCACAAATTGGCACTGTCTTACGATTTTTCAGTCGTTTCTTGAATGCACGAATGGTTCATATTTCCTCCTGTAAGAATAACTACTTTCATGTTTAGTGAGCCTGCCATACAGAACAGCAATATACAGAAGCAAGGGAGACATCATGATTGGTCTACCATACTGGTAACTTTTGAATAATATGAAATTCGCCCGATTTTCCCTGGTTACCTTTATCCTGTCAGAAGCGACAAATAATCATGTAAACAATTTCTGGAAAGGCTAATTTGGCATACCACTTTCCATGATGTTTCTGAGAATCGGGGTTTTCATCCAGACTAATGTTAAATTTAATTATATGCTGTGAAAAGAAAAATGAATTCTCTCTTTATCTGCTTCTCATACAAAGAGAAGACAAAATGATACATCTGTTCTCTTGATGATCTTCTCATCAGTGATTTTGTTGTTTCATGATATGTCATTATCTTGCTTCAGGGTTTCCTCATTGCAATATGTGCGATTGTCATGGCGACCTTTTCTACTGGCATTGATTCAGAATCCTTTCAGGTAAAATTTCTGTTCTCTTTCAGTCTCAACACTTGTCAAGCTTCCTCATATCTTGACGGAATCGCCATTTTTAGTATCCTTCATGCATTACTGTCATTGCTTGTCCTTGATTTTTTTTTCCCGTAAGTGGCTGTTTCTTTGAGAGCTTTAATCTGGGAATGTAGGATCAGATGAAACTGTTGTTCATGTTCTAAATGTCAACTCTGGTCTTAAATTACGTAAAATTTGCAAAGTAAAAATCAACTCCAGGGAAAAGAGGAAAAGTCCCTCCACATTTCATTTTCATCTCTCCTTTATCTTACAATAAAAGCTTAAGTTATCTTCTTTTTTCCAGTTTCGAAAGGATGAAGTTCAACTGGAGGACGATGTGCCATACAAGTACGGGTTTTTCCACCTGGTGTTCTCTCTCGGAGCAATGTACTTTGCGATGTTGTTCATCTGTTGGAACCTCGAAAATACCACCAGGAAGTATGAAAGCCTTGCTTAATCGCTTGCCTTGTAAATTTCTGGAATTTGCGCAAACAGCTCCTGAGGTTGACTCTATGAACTAAATTAGGTGGATCATCGATGTGGGTTGGGCGAGCACGTGGGTGAAAATCGTCAACGAATGGCTCGCAGCCACAATCTACTGTGAGTAGTAGACACATGTTTTGCATAGCTAGCTCTGTTAGCTTCAGGTCATTTGATCGCATCATAAACCATACACAATCCAGTCAATTTCCATTAATTCACACTGCATAAGCTCAAACAGAGTCTGACTCACGCACGCACTATTATCTATCAGTTAGAGATGAATCAATGTCAAAGATATTCATATCTTGAGAAACTTCTTTTGAACAGAAAAAGCTGTGAGTTTGCTATATATGTCTTCGTTTCCTCTTCTGAAAGTTTTTGACATGGCCTATGCAGTGTGGATACTGATCTCGCCAGTTGTAAGGCAAGTCAAAGTGATGGACCATGAGGAACCTCGAGAACGCACGCAGAACTTGGGCACACCGTGAATCGATCTCATAGAGATGAGATGTAGATTGATACTGTAGCTGCATTATTCTTTCTGTGCATGCTGTATGAGTATTAATTGTACTTCGAGAGCAGACAAACCAGAAATCGAGAGTTTCGATAGGTAAAATGAGGAATAAAAAGCCAGCGAACCACGGATTTGTCAAACAACTGAGATATTTTCTACTTAATGAATTTAAAGAGTTGATGGTTGTGAAACAATTCTGTCATGCAAAACCAATAGCACAGTATTGTCCAAGTCACAATGCTAGTTTGACAAGTTAAGGATCAATCCAATCAAAAGATGAGATATGAAAATACTTTGTGATTTCTATTATAGAAGATAGCAATGAGTAAAGAAGAAAAAGAAATAGAATTATCATTGCTGTCCTGACTAAAGCTCGAAAAGGGGTCGTTCCATTTAGGCTAGGCAACAAATTTTTGCCGATTAAAGTATCTGTGAGGACCCAAAACTGCATAGCAAAAGCTTTCCATTACTAAGGCCAGTTGCCTACCCATTCAGAAGATAAACATGCTAACCTGGATTAGCTGTACCTGCCTCCGATGGAAGATCTGTCAGCATTTGACATGAAAAATTCAGTTTATAATGTTGAGGATTAGATGGTTTTTCGTGTAGTCAAAGGTAGATGGTCATACACTGATCAATCATGACCTGTTTTGGAAACCACCCACCTGGTCAACTCAGTATTATAATTTGAAGTGAAAGCCAAGCAATACTGCAAATAGCATCTGCCACACTATGACTAACATTGGACCCCAACCACTTCACTTCTTGGCCGCTAAAACAACTCCAACTTCTCGAGGCATCCCTTCATATAAAGACCAAGAGTCCCTTCTGTTCTCATCCACCTTCAGTCAGAGAATCATCTTTGAACATACAAACAACCACAGCTCAGAGCACTTTGATCAATACAGGATGATCCACAAATCGTCGGTACCCTCGATTCTCTTCATGATGATGCTGATCGGGGTTACATGCTCATCGGCAATCACGGCGTCGGCAGGCCAGGGCGGGACCGAGCCGGCCCTCGAATTGTACATGCATGACATTCTTGGGGGAAGCAGCCCCACAGCCAGGCCCATAACAGGCCTGTTGGGCACCATTTACAGTGGCCAAGTGCCCTTTGCAAAGCCACTGGACTTCCTTCCTCCACAAGGGGGTGTGGCCATTCCCAATGCAAATGGTGCAATCCCCACAGTCAATGGGCTCAATGGAATCCCTCTAGGGACAGGCCTTGCAGGGACCCAGTTTGCTGGGGGGGGCAACAATGGCCAAAACCCTAATGGCATCCAGACCCAGTTGGGGCCCGATGGCCTGGGCCTCGGGTTCGGCACGATCACCGTCATCGACGACATCCTGACCTTGAGCCCCGAACTGGGGTCTCAATCCATCGGCAAGGCCCAAGGCGTGTACGTCGCGAGCTCGGCCGATGGGTCCACTCAGATGATGGCCTTCACGGCCGTGATCGAGGGCGGCGAGTACGGGGACAGCCTCAACTTTTACGGCGTGTATAAGATCGGGGCCGCCCTTTCGAAATTGTCGGTGACGGGGGGGACCGGGAAGTTCCAGAATGCGTGTGGGTATGCGGAGGTGAGGTCGCTCATCCCGTCGGGCCAGCACGTCATCGATGGCTCGGAGATGCTACTGAGGATGACTGTCTATTTGAAGTACTAGAAAGACGGTATCAAAGCGGGGCGGCCCCGGATTTGTTTGGACAAATTAGCTTTGATTTGGGATTCCTCTTTTCTGGCAATGTAAAGCAGTGATTGAAACTGTTTGCTTCAGTTTTTGTTTTCCCCCGTTAATCCCACTAAGTGTAAAATCCTGGTTTGATTGATTGGTGTTCAGCCGAACCATTGAATTCCGTTCATTCGAAGTTCATCAGTTCGGCGCCCAATGTCGTCTACAAATCATGTTGGACTCTGGAACTCGTGCTGCATTCCGCAGGTTTAACTTCATATATCTATTCAACTCGTGAACCCGAACTCCACATTTCTCTTTGACCCAAAAAAACTAAAAAAAAAAAATAAAAAAAAAAACTACACATTTGTCACTTCTCCCTTTTTCGTTTTCGCTTCCAATTCTTTTACATGATTTTGCCATGACCTGGGGCCACCGATTAAAGCGAGAAAGTTGGCAATCTTTCAAATACATTGACTTATAAATTTTGCTTCCGTGTGTTGTTTGGTACTTTGAAAATAGAAATATCCCATATTTAAGTTTAGACAATTAGGATGCATTTAGTAACACTTTTATTCTTTAGATCAATTTCTCTTCAGAAAAAATTCTTTTCTATTTTTATTCTTGAAACAATTTTTTAGTAAAAGAACATGTTTGGTATCTGTATAAAATTTGTATTCCCAAAATAGAAAAAAAAAATAGGAATGTGTTTTGGATGACTCACAAATTTTTTTAATAATTTTTTTGAGATTTTTCTTTTCTTTTTTTCTTTCTTTCTTCTTCTTTTAGCAGCTTGCAACCGGTAGTGGGCGACGTCGACTAGCAGCAACAATCGGTTAGAAGAGGAAGTAAAATAAAAGCAAAAAGGAAAATAAAGAAAATAATTTATTTCAAAATTATTCCCAAGAGCAAGAAGATATTTTTTTTACTTTTTATTTTTATTTCAAATTTATTCTCAAAAATAACTTTTTATTCCGAAAAATAAAGTTGATGTTACCAAAAGCAAGACCTTTGTGTAAATAAGTATTGCGAGTACCTTATTCATAAAATACCTATTTAAAATTACTCATACAACTTTCGTATCAACTTCAAATTTATTGATTTGGTGGGAAAAGGAAGGACAGCATCAATTTTACACATCAATTCCGAGCATCACAAATGAAAATTGGAGATCTGAATAATGAATTTCTTTGGAACTAATGTATCGAAAACAGCTATATAATCTGAAATTAAGCTACTAAATAAGTATGATTATCCCAAAATACTCACTGTACAAGGCTAAGCCTATAAAGAAGAGAAATCTCTCTCTCTCTCCGCAGAGACAAGACTGACAAACTGCATTTCTGTAAGAAGATTTGTCTTTTCTCACTGTAAGAACACAAGGCGCATCGTCAAACCGAATCGCAAAGATCGGAACTTTCGCCGGTTGCTCCGATCCAACAATGCAAAACTCACCGCCGTCGCCGACCGCAACCCCCGCCGCCGCCGCCACCAAAGACCACCAGAGCAGGACCACCCTCTTCATCATCCTCGCCGCCTCCTTCTTCTCCCTCCTCTTCATCCTCTCCCTCTCCTCCTCCTCCTCCCAGCCTTCCCCCGCCCCTCCCCGGCCCGACCCGTTCCTCTTCCCCAACGCCCAGTCCCACCGCACCGTCTTCCCCACCGACCCTTCCTCCGACGACTCCCCCCCGCCCTCCTCCGTCGCCTACTTCGTCTCCGGATCCGCCGGCCACTCGCGCCGGATCCTCCGCCTGCTCCACGTCGTCTACCACCCCAAGAACCACTACCTCCTTCACCTCGACCGCTTCGCCCCCCAGGCCGACCGCGACGCCCTCGCCCTCGCCGTCCAGTCCAGTCCCATCTTCCGCGCCGCCCAGAACGTCGACGTCCTCGGCAGGGCGGACTTCGCCTACCCGAAGGGGTCGTCCCCGATCTCCGCCACGCTCCACGGGGCCTCGATACTGCTCCGGCTCGCTCCGCATTGGGATTGGTTCGTCAATCTCAATGCTCTTGATTACCCGCTCGTTACTCAAGATGGTACAATTGTCAGCCGGTTTTGATTTTCTTGGGTTTTGAATTTAGTACTTGTTGATTGGTTATTGAATATTTGCTGTTGGAGTTGCAGATCTGCTTCATATACTGTCCTACTTGCCCAAGGATCTGAATTTTCTGAACCACACCAGTTACATTGGATGGCGAGAGTATGATATAGCTCACTCTCTGGACACTTACTTACATTAGTTATTGCTTGAATTCTGTCTTTTGGGCGAAAATGTGTCGCCTTTTGAGCTCGCCAGTGATTAGAACTTTTGTGTCCTTTTTTTTTTTTCAGGTCTAGGAAATTGAGACCGATTATTGTCGATCCGGGTCTTTATCTCTCGGAGAAGACTGAGATGTTCTACGCCAGTCAGAAGCGTGATTTGCCTAATGCGTACAGGCTCTTCTCAGGTACATACTTCCATTGCACATAAAAAGGATGCCTTGATCCGTCAAGTAGGAATAATCTTTTGTTCTGAAAACCTGGATCGACTTCAGACTTGTGGAAATGACTCTTTTTGGCATAAATTCGTGGAGATTATATCAGAAATCCAAGTTCTGACGCTGCTTACTCATTATTTTAGTGTACGAGCTGGTAATGTGTAGTAGATTGATTGCTTGCCCTCCTATCACTGGTGTCAATGGCTAATTTCATCATAGAATTGGCCACCAGTTGGGCTGTTGTTCAAATGACAAAACGTTTTACAAGAAAAATATTAGTCAAGTGGTTCCTTTAATGACTGGGATTGCCTTTACTACTTTGAAATTGTTGATTTGTGCAATTGAGTGCATTTATAGTGGAATAGGAAGTTGTGGTTTTTATGGAGTGGGATGGCCTATTGTCCGTTTAAAGGAATTGGAGCTCCTTAAATGAGAAGCTAGGTGTAGGTGTCCCTCTAGTTCAGTAAGAGACAGTTATGCAGCATGTTTGACGAGCCTTTTGGCATTTCAAACCTTTAACTGTCAGGATAACACTTGATGTCAAACTCAGTTGGGTTTTATTATGTTGGAAAGATGCTCATTTAATGGACTTACTCACGAAGTTATCATTCACTTAATTTGAACAAATGGAAGATGTTAGCTTTTGTAGAAAAAAAAATCTTCGAGTGGATGCAGGGAGTTAGCCATTTGGTGAGTGATTTGTTCTATGGAATGCTTTACCTGTTTGTTGCAGTATTCAGACATTAAACTGGGTAGACAGAGCTATTTGTTTTCTTTGCCTCTTTGTTATGTTGCTTTGTCCTTTCCTCTAGTATGAAATTCAAAGGATCCAACTAGATGGCTGTGCTATTGTTTGTGCCCTTTTCATTCTGCATGCTTTTCTGGCAAGGTTGGATTTTTTTCAAGAGTTTCATGTGGTTTGAATTTGCCATTTCTACAGATGGCAAATGATGTTCTTCTCAATTAGAGGTGGGATTTGGAACAAGTAATATTAGTCTTAGTCTGAATCAAAGAAAAAAGAATACAAGTTGCACAGCATTGTATGGTGTGAGTGATTTCCTATGCTTTGTGACCTTTCTCCAACTTTGATCATTAGAATTAGCTTGCATCAGACTTGTCTAAATTGCCCATCTGATTATGTAGTTCCCTTTTGACGACTAGAAAAGTATCTGCTGTGATTATAAGTCGCTAACATGAAGCATCCTTATTTATTCTTGACAATTTTCTTTTTCTCTAAAAATAAATTCTAGTTTTCTTTGCATGGGAAATTTTCTTAAATTCAACATAGAATAGGCATATCATCCACCATGAGCTAGCATATTATTCAAGAGAGACAACAGGGAAGCTGATACATTAAGACATGCTATTGTGCCTTAATGAAATAAACTTACCACTTCATGGTTTGTTGTCATTAATGTGTGTTAACCGTATGTTACTAAGATTTGCAAGAGAGTGAATAGCTTTTATATTTCACTGAAGGTCCTTTTGGAGAATATGTAGTGTACTTTAGAACCCATTTAACTTTTATCTTTGGGCATAGATCATCTGATGAGATTATGCTTAGCCTTGTCAGTCTGACCTTAATTAAGTGGAGATGTGACATTAGTCTTCTTAAAACTAGATTTAAACAGCCAGTTCAACCTGTTGGAATGTGCTTGTTTACTGGCCTATTGTGGTCAAAACTTGGATTGAATCATGGGTCGGTTGCATTAAACAGGTAAAATGGTCATCCAATCTGCTTGGATGTGTCTTGGTTTTTTTAAAAGGTTGAGTTGCTTGTGGAGGGCATGGCTTTGAAACCAACACCTTCTTTTGTTGTTTTTTTTTCCTTTTTAATTCAAGGGCATGACCATAATTAGCTGACTATTAAGAACCCATTGCCATGGCCTCTCACTTGAATATGAGTTCCCCCAAATAGGAAGTAAACCCACAACCATCGGTTTCTTAGCTGAAATCATGGGAATGTCCTCTAAACTCTGGGTGGGTCTGCACCCTATCATTGTAAGTCCAACTGGCCATTTTGTTATTTAAATTGTTTGTAACTAAACGTTTGTTGCACTGAGTCCTAGGGAGTGAGCTCCTCCCTCATAGTTTGCTCTCCTCCACCACATTGGCTGGGATAAGTTATGTCATTAATAATATATCTTCTAAACAATATATAATTGCATCGGCAACCTGTGGACTGGTGGATCCTACAAGTTCACCCACCAAATGGAGTGACCTTCATTTTACTCTACTCAGGCTTCAAAAGTATGGTCATGTGGACATCTTGAATGCCAAGAGTTCTAAGATTAGATAAATAGTAAACTGGATGACTATCTCCTATGTGCATTTTTGGTCATAGTCATCCAACTTTGCCATTTCTTTCATATAGGACACTACACTTCTAGTAATTTCAGTTAAGCCAATAAATAATTGACATTCCTGTCAGCGAGCCACCAGGTAAATGATGAGATTGATCATGTGATCTAAAGTCAATTGACCTCTGAAGAAAGTTGGACTAACATTGAGCGAATTCATAAAGTGAAGTGAACTGAAAGTTTAGCAACTTGATGAACAAATTAAACTATAGTGACTTGTTACAGGAAACTAGCAAAGTATGGGGACTGATAGGAGTAATTTGCCTGCCCTACATTTGTTTTCCATACTCTATAGCTGTTGTACTTGTTTGCGTTACTTGTTACAAACCATGAAGTTGCCTTGTCAACAGATTCAGTTGCAGCAAGTTCATGTTCTAGCAGTCTCATATAATCAGATTGCCTCATTGAATCTTTATGCATCTCGCTACTTGCTGTAAAATTATCTTCTTTGTGTACCTGGCAACTATCTCCTTTCTATGTATGCCTTTTGGAACTTGAGCTCCAAGTAAGACTAATGATAAGTTATCTCACTCCCCCATCTAATTTGTATTTTTGAATTCACATTTGCATGAACTTAAATATGTGCACGCCATCTTAATTATACTGGGTGCGACTTCTGATTTTCATTGGTGAATTCAGCTCTTGTGCATAAAATGGATAATCACAGTTGATGAGACTGAATCCTTCCTCATGTTACCTGTACAAAAAATATGAATGCCCATATAGCTCATAATGGCTATTTACAGTACACCACTGAAATTTCAAAGCTTCATTTGCTGTCTATTATGTTGTCTCTATTTGTTTATTTATCCGTATTGATGAGTTAAAACTGGCTTCTTCTTCAGTAAAAGTAGATTGTGAGTTCTATCATCATCTTGCTGCTCTTTTTATATTGTTGGGGCTGCTAAATGGTTGAATTGTCGCAAATTTTTGGTACTTACTTTTGCAACTATCATTGTGTAATTACATTGACAGTGTATCATCCTCTTCCACAGGTTCCACCTTTGGAATTTTAAGCCGTAACTTCATTGAGCACTGCATCCTGGGAACTGATAACCTCCCCAGGACTCTCCTCATGTATTTGTCAAACACACCTTCATCCCTTTCAAATTACTTCCCCACCATACTATGCAATTCTCGTCAATTCAATCATACCGTTGTAAATACTAACTTACAATACACTTCTAACAAATCCATGAAGGGGGAATATCCTGAACTAGATTCAAATGACTTTGACAATATGATAAGGAGTGGAGCAGCCTTTGCCTCCTCATTCCCAACAGATGAATCGGTTCTTGACCGGATTGACCGAGAGATTTTGGGGCGCTATCCTGACAAAGTGGTGCCTGGTGGGTGGTGCTTGGGTGAATCTAGAAATGACACCTGCTCAATTTGGGGAGATGCTGATGTATTGAGGCCTGGACCCGGAGCAAGAAGACTAGAGAAATTTTTGGTCAACTTCTTGTCGAATGGTACTGTTCTGTCTCAGCAGTGTGTGGTGCTCGATTGATGCAGTCCCACTTGTAGAAGCTGTCGGAACAACCTTGGGGGCCATACTTTTGTGACCGAGATTCCTTGATCTGCTGATTCTTTTAGCTAGCAGTCACGGCCATTGGCATTTGGCCGAGATAGACAACATCAGTCAACAAAGGCATAACAACATGAAAAGATGGTTGTAGCCAACCTCATTTAGTGGGAAAAGGATTGGTTTTTATTCTTATGACGTGAAGAAATTCCACATGTACCTCTGCCATGGCTGACCAGTTCAGCCTGTTGGAGCTGGGTTGCTGTGCAGATGTTCTGATCAAAGGAATGAGGAACATGTTGAGCTACACTTTGCCGCTTTCATTTTAGGTGCTTTGCTATTTGAGAGATTAAAACTCGAAACATCCTTGTAAAGTTAACATGAAGCATTCTTTGCTTGCTAGAATGTGCTCTTGTTTCCACTTGTTGTGCATTGATCAGATGGTCTTTCATCTGCTGGATTTAGGAAGATGGGATTTTTCTATTTTGATCAGATGTCAATGACATTGTGGACATATATGGACGTTTTTGAGTGGATCAATTGTGTACCAGTTGGTTCTAGCTGGAGCGGGTAGTTCATGCTATTGGATTCTTTGTTCTCAGTTTCAGATCACGCTATCATCCCTTCCAAAAAGATGCAAAACCTCTCGGCTCTGATGCCGGCAGAGTTCCGCGACCTTGGGTTGGAGGGCTTTTGACCTCCAAGTCATCTGAGGTCGAGGACCACCGCCTCCTTTGGCGACGGCATTGAGCTCGGTTTTCCGGAGGCCTTGAACTCGGGACGGAAAAAGGCCACAGCCTATTGAGTTTAGCAGTGCGGCTAGGCTGGTTTTAACGTGACAGAGCAACATTATGCAGGGGGGGGTGCGTACAAATGTGGATTGGGGAAGAAGACGACACCGTGCAATCTCGCAGGGAGATTGCTGTTGGCTGGACATAGGGCCAAGCAGAAGTGTTGTCTTACTTTGTGTTTTAAAATTTCCTTTTTCCATTTTTCGAGGAAATCAGCCTTTCAACTTAGGTTTTTGGAATTCTTTTTGCCACTTAAGTGAATCTCCGATTTAAAAAAAAATCATTTCGAATTCAGAAATTTAGGCTTTGTTTTGGTAATATTCCAATTTTTCTTTTTTAATCTTTTTTTTCTGAAATAGAAAAATAATAAAAATTCATTTGATAATGTCGATTAACATTTCTATTCTCCAAAATAGAAAATTGTTTTAGGAAATATATTTGGAATAAGAAGTAGAATCCTAAAAATAATTTCTAACATAAATCATTTTCTTTCTTTCCTTTTCTTCTTTTTCCTCTTCTAACTGATTGTTGAAGCCCACCGATCGCCCGTTGCTAACCACCAATCGCTAGTCGCCGGCTCTAACCGGCTGCCACCGGAAGAAGAAGAGAGGAAAACATGAAGAGAAAAGAAAAGAAAAGAAAATTCTCAAAATATTTTAAAAAATAAAATAAATTTACGTCAAAAAAATTGGGGTTATACTAAATGCATTCCTATTCCTTTTCTATTTGGGGAATATAAATTTTGCATAGTTACCAAACGCCGTTCTTTTATTAAGAAACTATTCCATGTGATATAAAGAGAAAAGAATTATTTTTGAAAAAATTGTTTCCATGAATAGAAAAGATATCGAACATGCCTTTAGTTTGACATCGATGATGCAACAATGGTGATGGCTTGCAAATGGGTTTTAAGAGTCGATTTGCATTTTTCAATAGCATTTACGTCGATGAAACTTCTTCCCTTTTTCCAATTTCTTTAAAATTTGCCGATTTTTAGATTCACTTTTTATGTTGTTTTTTGGATATTCGGTACATTTTCTTATTTTGTTTTTAATGTTACAAATATGATGAGACCAAGTAGTTCTAGATCTTTTAGTACTTATGATACTAGAAATTTATTTCTTAAATAACTTTCCAAGCATGTTCTTGTTTATTGAGGTTTCGTTCATTTCACAAAACGAAATAATTACAAAAAAAACGTTTTTTGGATTATAAACTTATAATTTGAATCTAACCCTTGACTGACTACGTAGATGTCTTTCACATTTCTGATGTGCCACATAAAGTCTAGCCCACAACTCAATCTGAGCTCCTGAGCTCCCTCACTAACTAGCCATAAGCCGGTCCATGGAATTGCGCCTTCTTCAAAGGCAACAATTTAAGGAGAAAAATTACTAAGTATTGGGAGCACACAACAAAAGTCTTATACCTTTACTTGGAAGATCGCTAAAAGAAAGTCTAAATTCCCAAGTCCATCAATATATCTAGTTTGATCGACATTCACTCAAAAACTTAAGTTAATGAGTTATGGATCAACTAAGATATATTAATCACTCTATACCATATCAATTCTCCGATGCAAGACCTCTAACACAACTTCGCACGTATATTATAACACTAAGAATTGAAGCTCGGGTTGGGTTGGGTATATATTGGGTCCGAGGTGAAGTCAAGTATTTGTTGCTTAAAAATGAATTTCTTTTGAAAAATAAAATGGTAAATATGAGTTTTGGGGGTCTCTTCTAACATCTAAAGAGTTTAGGATTAGAGATGCCTAGTCCCCCAAATGAGTATCGAATTTACACATAAAAGAGATTCATAAGAATAGAAAGAGAGAAGTCCAGAAGAGAGCGGAGAGAAAAAAATTCACATTTGATTTTAATAGACTGAGAAATCCTATCTCCCCAACCGTGAGTCGTACAATCTCCCTCGAAGATATCTCCAGCTTTAGATAAAGCTAACACAACTGCTCAACTAATTTTCACGTGCACGCCTCCAAAGACCTTTATGCTCCTTGAACATTATAAAATTTCATAAAATAAATAAATAAAGGAGTTAGAAAACGAATTCTTTTTATTATATAAATGGCATATCACATATGTGCCTTTTATTTAGAAACGGTTCTCTTTCATTATCATTAATTGAGTAGCTACACTTTGAAAATTGACAAGCTATCTAAATCAATATGTGGCTTGTGTGAACGATGGCTTAATTGTTAGGCAAAAGTAGTTGCCCTCACGGTTGTCCTCTTCTTGTCAAAGTCGACTCTCTTATGAGACATGTGGCCTAGACCAACCACTAATGGAAGTTGCTTGGAGTCGTGATCCTCACCATAAGAGTCGAGGGGTCCCGAGCTCAAAGTCCCTCATCACTAAAGTGAGAGCACTGGAGTCCACGATCCATCATGACTATCACCGTCGGCCACACTTGCACCTTTGACTCGCGAGGTACCAGATTGCATAGAAAATTAAAATGACCAGCAAGTCTCGTAAATAAACGTAGTTTGGAGGACTTAAGTTTAAGGAAAAAAATCTGGGTCCCACCCGACGGACGGCACGTGACGCGCACGTCCTCAATCGAGAGCAGTACAAGGTCAAGGGAATGGGATTCGACCCGGCCAGACATTGCATCCGACCACATGGGTAACGTGCGTGTGGGGCCCTCTGCACATGCAACTCGCCCGACCTAGTTGCCCCGGTGGGCCCCGCGACGATATCTAATCAATTATATATTATAGTCAAGCCCCTCAGTATTTCTCGCTTCCCTTTTATTTCTTTCATTTCCTTAAAAAAAACCACGTGTCGCTTATGATTATGAGCCGATTTGGTTTTTTTTGTTTTTTTGATTTCGCGCACGTTAGAAATCACAATTCCTCACATTTTCTGATGTGATCGACTCAATGGACCACACGCTCTACATAAATTATGGACAACATTGATAATAAAGAATGCTCTAAAGATATGATTTAATGCTATGTAATAAACAAATTTAATTTTCAATTACACAAAGATAAGCATGTTGGGTATCTTGATAAGTGGCGATGGCTACATTTTTTTTCTTCATGATAACATTGCTCATAAAGATATAAAAATATTTTTATTTATGAAACGACATATATAATTCGTAGAGTTACTCTAAACATGAGACTTTATTATGGTTTGAATATAAACTCTTGATGTATGACATCAAGTCATTCCGTCGATTTGGAATTTTAAATTTGATCATTCGATAGGTAAATAAACTAATTGTGAAGGTGGACTAGCAAACTTTATCCTTCAAAATGATAATGTGTCTGCTCAATTAGTAGAAATCAGATTGTTTGGCAATAGGGAAAAAGAGATAAGTTCGTAGGTTTTGGACCCCCATCCTATGATTGGGTCAAGCTCAATTTCAATGGGGTCTCTAAGGCGACCGAGGTCCAACTTTAGTAGGTGCGATTATTTGTAATGACTCGAACAACTGGCTTGTTAGTAAGAGTACGTTCTTCACTCGAAACAAAACCGTGGAGCATTTTCTTGGGCCTCAAATTGGCAATTTCATCCCAGGTATATACCAAATTCATTATGAAGGTGGATTCACAATTAGCCATTTCTTTTCTTCAAAAATCAACTCAATGGCATCATTTTGGCGACACTCTCATTTGGAATATACTTATGTGTTTTCAGCATTAGGTCAAGATTCTCCATAATTTTAGGGAATGAAATGAATGTGCAAATTAGCTAGCAAATCGGGTCATTCAACCCAACAATGCAAATAATAATCACGTATCAGATATTCCATCGGTAGATTTACTTCCTTGGTTATTCAGGGATCGAATTTGATCCTATTTTATTAAGAGAGCAACGTTATAAATTTTGGATTCCGCCTCCTTTTCTCACCATAAAAGAAGAAGAAAATCCGATTCTTTTTTTTTTTTTTTCCAAATTAGAGAAATAGGAATTTATGAGGGATTCAACTTTGGAGGCCCTTCCAATTAAAGCAACGCATCACCGGCGCCACGCGCGGAAGTCACGCGTGGGGCCACCAACCGTTTCCTAGAAAATTCAAAACCCGCCCCAAGCCCGAGCCCACGTGGCGCGACGCCATTGGCTCGACCACGTGTACTCCCCCTGCCCTCCTCCGGCGAGCATCGTTGAGGTCGTCCGTCCGCGTGCGGTCGGTCGCTCGATGACGTTCCGTGAGCGGCCCGCCCCTCGGAAACTCACCCGCTCTCCCGCCTCTGCCCTCCCCTCCCCAGCTTAATTACGACCGTGCCACCCGTCCCCACGCCCGTCCCAAATGGTAAATAAGATCCGGACCGACGTAATCCGACGGTGGGAATCGCGTCCACGGTAAATCACCCGTTGAAATCATATGATCACAATCCTCTCGCGGGATCCAATCTCACCATAATTTTTAGCAATTTTACCAACGGAAATCCAACCATCAAATATGGATATCTCATCAATTCTCGTGCCATTTCACGTTAGATTTCTTTCTCATTTCGAATCATCGCCCTTCTTTTCACCAATAAATAACACTGCGAATCATATCCGATAGGTAAATTACCCTACGGGATACCTACCGGGATTAGGAATTCATACCCATTTTTGGTCACCGGATCAAGACCATGCCCGTCTAAGATAAAGGGCACATGATATCTTTCCCATTTTGCGACATGATGGGTCGGGTGCACGTGAGATGAAACGGTCCGACATCGCATACTATAATTGCCCCGGCTTACGTTATAAAAATGGGACCCGGGAAGAGAAAAAAAAATATTAGCGAGTCCAAAAAAAAAACAATCGACAAAAACCAAAAACCCAAAACGAGTGGGGGGCAAAAAAAGGAGAGAGGGGCAAAAAAAAGAAAAAACAGCTTTTGGCGAAGGTCATCTTCCTCCGATAATAATATACCCACGAAAGAGAGGAGAGAGAGTAGCAGTCTCCCTCTCTCTTCGGCACTTTCTCTCTCTACAGCACGAAGCGACTCTCGCCTTCTCTCTCTAGAGCGACCCGTTTCGTTTCGACCCTTTAAAGCGTTTCTATGGAGTCTCTGGCTTTCGAGGACCTCCTGGACTTCGGCGAATTTAGCGAGGTCGTCGACGAGGAAGACGACCTCCGCAAGAGCAGCTCCAAGGCCGTGGCCTCGCTGCCGGACTCCGCGAGCTTGGACGGCTCCACCCCGTCCCTCCCTGTAAGTCCCGCCGCCGCTCACGCTCTTTCTTCTACAGGGCCCCCTTAAAGCTCCGATTTTTAACGCCGACGACCCGGCCGGTTCCCGGCGGCTCTACCCGGCGGGACTCGGCCCTCGACTCGGCCGGCCTTGGGCCCGAGCAGCCGCGCTGGCGCGTTTCCGTGTTGACTCGGCCGCGTCGGGCTTGGCGGCGATTGATTGGCGTGCGATATTTTAGAACGAGGGTAGACAGGAGAGACGATTCCTTGCATTAGCTCCGACGAAAGGACGGTTTTGCCCCTCGCTCGCAGTCCCCTTTGTTGACGAGGGCAGATTGGGGATTTCCCGGAAGTTGACCAAATAATGGGGCTCTCTTTCTCTCTCTTTTTTGTATTCTTGCTATGGTGCTGAGCTGTCGGTCATGATTTTTAGGGTTGCACCTAATAAATGGACCCCAAGCGATTTCTACTTTCCGTTCCGAACACTCAAAAGTCATAAATTTTTATATTAAAGAATATAAAAAAAAAATTAATAATTGTATATGAAAGTGCCGTGGGAAAATGAACTGGTCATGTTAATTTTTGACAAACTGGAGCCACTCGTGGTGACAGATGTTAATTATTCCGAACTTTACATGGATTCTATGTTCATATGTCCATTGTGTGAACGCCAATTTGAGTCATTTAGTGGATGCTCTTTCATGAAAGTTTAGTACCCCATTAGCCCACTTTCTTGACTTGTTGGTGCGATGGATCTTTTGTTCGGACATCGATGCCTTATTTTGCAACAATTGATGATGATGGTAGTAGTTCAATGGCGTCATCGGATCGGGGCCATCCGAGATAACAATCTAGCAATTCCTCCTTAGGCTGCTGCATTTGCCGACCCGGGTGTAGAGCTTGGTTAGGTGGGTGGATTAGGTACGGGATGATGTCGTGGTATGTTGGAAGTAGGTACCGTGTGCGGGTCTATAGATGGGCAACAAACTCCGATCGGGTCATTCGCTTGAAGGCGAGCCGGTTTTGTCGCTGAAATTATTGGGCTTATTCATACAATAATATAATCATCAAATGTTCGTGTTCTTGAATTGTTACGGGGTCATTGTCACACCGTTTTTGTGAAATGATAAGAGCTGTATTAGTTTGAGATACAATGGACAGGACAACTTGGGAATCTTGCGGTTACCGTCAATTTTCTTAATTGAATTACGCTCACCATCTTTTTGTGTGGCAGGAATTTCCGGAGGAAGACTTGGAATGGATAATGAACAAGGACTCGTTCCCGTCTCTGGATTCATTTGAGATTCTCACCGACCAACCGGGGAACATCTTTAAGGATGACGGCCTCATTCCCGCGCTTGAAAATAGCAGCAGCAGCAGTACAACGACCAGTGCAAATAGCACCAGCAACGGGGGTGGTGCCACGACCATTGTGAGTTGTTGCGTCGGCCCCCGTGCACCAGGCCGTGCCCGGAGCAAGCGGCCACGCGAGCGCCGGCGTGGGGACTTTGGTGTTTTTGCTGCTATGACTTTATTGCGGGGCCAAGAGAAGGCGAATAAGAAGGCGAAGGTGGGTCAAGCCGGCAGCGTCAAGATTGGGAGGAAGTGCTTGCATTGTGGGTCGGAGAAGACACCGCAGTGGCGTGCAGGGCCGCAGGGACCCAAGACTCTGTGCAACGCTTGCGGGGTGAGGTTCAAGTCGGGCCGGCTTGTGCCCGAGTATAGGCCAGCAAATAGCCCGACTTTCTCGAGTGAGTTGCACTCGAACTCGCACCGGAAGATAGTAGAGATGAGGAGGATGAAGCAGGTGGGTGGGGGTGTGAAAGGTGTGGATATGAGAGTAAAGTAGTGGAGGGTAGTATTAGTAGTCTAGTCTTCTTTTACATAATTCATCATTTAGGTCTCTTTTTTCCCTTCTATAGGCATAGTCTTAGTGTTTAGGAGTGAGGGCTTTGGTTTAAATTTGATGGAGATTTCAAAGTTCTTTATCATGCTGCAAGAAATCCCATTTTGGGGAATTTTGACATTGGCAATGTTGGTTTGTCATGCTTTAGAACAAGAAAGGAGAAGAAGAAAAGGGAGGGAAGAAGGTAGAGCTCATTTTCTTTGTCGCTCGTTTCGAATTCTTTTTGCAAGTGCTAGGATTGCAGATGAGGAAGGAAGTTTTTGGGCGAGTATCTGCTTGCAAGAATTGAGTTGGTTTTGGTGATGCTTGGTTTAGGAAAACCGATTCTCATGGTGTTTGATAACTTTGAAGTTTGATCTTGGCGTGCGGAAGGCTAGTAGGAGAGCGTCTGGTGTCGACAGGCTAGTAGGAGAGCGTCTGGTGTCGACGGATGATGGGTTTGTAACATAAATTTAGTCTGATTGAATTGGAGGTTGCAGCTGATTTTCCCAGCTGCCTTGTTTTGTTTGACATTATTGGTTTACCTTGCAGCAATGGCAGATTTACTTGATATGAAACTCTTTCTGTTTTGCGGCAGAAGCTTTGATGGTTTTCTGCCATGAGCTTTAACCCTGAAATTGCATAATGCATCGGCCTCCTCTGTTTAGGTCTGAGAGACGTTCAGTATCACCACACCTGAAAGAATTCGGAACAGGTAATCCTTGGCTGTGCAAGCGATGGTTGATGGTGCAATTGGCTGCGAACGTGATCGACGGGACAAGGGCCATGCAAGCACAGTGTCACGTTGTGCTGTATGCGACTCTACCCACGCGCTTGTGGCGAAGATTGGCGTGCTTCTGCGCGCGATTATGTGTGTGAGATGTCGACCCTCCGACTTCTATAATGCCGCTCTCGGTACGCACGAGATCCAAATCCTGTCGGCACGCCTGGAATTTGCCTTCGCGATACCTTTCCTACTGTCAACTCACTTCTCTCCAGTTCAGACATTTTCCGGTGAAGGCAGCACCTAAAAATGCTGTTAACTGTAGCAAATGAATTCAGGCTCGAGCCACATCACTGCTCCAATTCTTGTTGCATGCCCATCGGAACACTTTATCCATATTTTAGTAGAACCTAATTAATCGTTATACTTCGATTTGTCACTTCAGGACTAGATCTTTGAGATGCTCGGAGTCATCAACTCCATCACCCTCGTGTGGTTATTGTCGGATCATAACTCTAGGGGTTGACATACAGTTCGAACCTGTAACCTTGTGGCTCTAAGGCCAAGGGTCGTGCCACTGGGCAATTCGAGCCTATTGATATATTTTGGATGCTCATCTGGAAACTCTCTTGGTTGTTTTGTGTTTGGATTGGATTGAAATTGAGCCAAAAGATACATCTATTTTGTAGGTGAAGGCTTTGGTTTGAGAACATGTATCAAATGGCATATATCTAATGTCATATGCAAAGAATCTGGAAAAAAAAAGTGTCGAAAAAATCCTAAATCTATTGTATTTAAGCCAAGTTAGTCTTAAACCTTTTTGATCTAGTGTCAATTCAGTCTTTTCAATTAATTTCGGTCAAATATTGTTAATGTGGATGTTGGCCATATTAAATGGCGCGATTGGCATTGACGTGAATAATTTTTAATATTTTTCGATTTTTTTTTTAATTTTTTCCCTTTCTTCTTCCTTTTGCTAGCCATCGGCCATGGCTAGGCAAGCTAGCCTCACTTGGGCAAAGGTTGCTATCGACCTCTATAGGCGAGGGTTGCTGTTGCCCCCCACAAACAAGGCCTAGTTAGGCGAGGGTGAGCCTTGGTGTGGATTGGCCTCGCCCAAGCCACATTTGGCAAGGCTATTTTAGTGAAAGTCAACTTTGCCATTTCTACCGAAGGGAGCCCTCGTCGGTGCTCACCCTTGCTCGATTAGGCCTTGCTTGTGGCAAGCAACAATGACCCTTGCCCATGGCCTATGGCTGGTCATTAGCAAAAGGATGAATAATAAAAATTAAGAAATTATTATTAAAAATTATCTATGATAGTGCCGATCACACCAAGTAGACTGGTTGGCGTTTATGCTAGCAATAATCTAGTCAAAATTATTTGGAATGACTAATTTGATACTAGGTCAAAATGTTTACTACTAAATTAGCATAATTAAAATGTTTATGAATATATTAACACTAATATTGTAATACAATAGGTTTTGACTATTCTAACATTTTTCCCCAAAGAATCAGAGGGGGTAGAAATCTCGATCGTTCAATAGATTTGCACAGATTTATGCAAATGGCAATGTCG